>JAKWJD010001761.1:31941103-33141103 GCA_027705065.1 Solanum peruvianum | reverse complement strand
ACGTTCATGCACCTTTAATTCTCGAAGCATAAGCAATCACATTCTTCTCTTGCATTAGCACTGCACCCAACCCAGAATAGGATGCATCACAATAAACAATGAAGTTTTTGCCCTCTACCGGCAAGGTAAGGATAGGTGCGGTAGTCAACAAAGTCTTAAGCTTCTGGAAGCTCTCCTCACACTCATCCGACCATACAAATGGGACGTTTTGCTTAGTCAAGTTCGTCAATTGGGAAGCAATGGAAGAGAATCCCTTGACGAATCGGCGGTAGTAGCTAGCTAACCCCACAAAACTCCTTATTTCTGACACGTTTGTAGGTCTTACCCAATTCTTTACCGTCTCAATCTTAGATGGATCTACCATCACTCCATCCTTAGAAACCACGTGCCCCAAGAAGGACACTGAATCTAGCCAAAACTCACACTTGGAGAATTTCGCATAAAGCTTTTTCTTTCTCAACAACTCTAACACCAATTTCAAATGCTCCTCATGTTCTTTCTTACTTTGGAGTATATCAGTATATCATCAATAAACACAATCACAAAGAGATCCAAATATGGCTTGAAAATCCCGTTCATCAAGCTCATGAAGGCAGCAGGGGCATTAGTAAGACCAAACGACATTACCACAAACTCATAATGCCCATACCTAGTTCGAAAAGCAGTCTTTGGCACATCCGTTGCTCGTATTTTCAGTTGGTGATAACCGGATCTCAAGTCGATCTTCGAGAAGACACAAGCACCTTGTAACTGATCGAACAAGTCATCAATGCGAGGAATGGGGTACTTGTGTCTTAATAGTTACCTTGTTCAACTGTCGGTAATCTATGCACATTCGGAAACTCCCATCTTTCTTCTTCACAAACAAACCGGAGCACCCCAAGGAGATGCACTTGGTCTAATGAAGCCTTTGCTCAACAACTCTTGAAGTTGTGCCTTTAACTCTCTTAACTCGGCGGGAGCCATTCTATACGGGGGTATAGAAATGGGGCGAGTACCGGGTTCCAAATCAATGCAGAAGTCTATATCCCTATCTGGTGGCATACCGGGAAGATCTGCAGGGAACACATCCAAAAACTCACAGACTACCGAAACTGACTCAATCGATGGTACTTGAGTAGTGTCATCCTTAAGATGTGCCAAGAAAGCTAGACAACCCTTACTAACCATCTTCTGAGCACGAATAAAGGAGATGATACGCACCGGATTGGAAGTGTAGTCACCCTCCCACACTAACGGATCTGCCCCAGGCTTGGCTAACGTCACTGTTTTAGCATTACAATCCAAAATCGCAAAATTTGGAGAAAGCCAAGTCATACCCAGAATTACATCAAAGTCACCCATTTCTAAAATAACCAAATCTACATAAGTGTTGCTCCCCACAAAATTCACCAAACAAGACCTATACACTTTTTCGACTATCACAGACTCACCCACCGGAGTAGAAACACGAATAGGCATGTCAAGTAATTCACAATGTAAATTTAGACCATTAGCAAATGATGAAGATACATAAGAAAACGTGGAGCCAGGGTCAAATAACACAGATGCCATGCAATCACAAACCAAAAGATTACCTGTGATAACAGCATCAGACGCCTCCGCTTCAGATCTCCCAGGGAAAGCGTAGCAATGAGCCCCATTATTGTCTGTCCGTTGCCCCTACCATGTTGTGTAGTAGTGGCTCCATTTTGACCCTCTCCTCTGCCGTTTTGGTGACCACCATTACCTCGGCCACCACGCCCTCCAGAATAACGACCTCTACCATTACCACCTCTTCCTCTAGCCATTGGGGCTCTGTAACTCTGTTTTGGACAATTCCTCCTAATATGTCCAATCTCCCCACATCCATAGCACTCTCTGGAGTCAGGCATGGGTCTCTCGGAGTAGTGTTGACCGTTCTGAGGTGGACCCCAACTACAGTCTGTAGTGAAGACTGTATTGGTCGATTTGAGTGACCTCCGGAGTTCTGTCCTCTAGAATAAGAACCATTATACTCACCTCCCCTTCGAAACCTCTTTGATGTAGACGTTGAGGTGAAGTCATCCGGTTTCACTCCTTCCACCTCTATCACAAAGTCTACCACCTCTTGGAAGGATGTTGCTGTTGCCGCTATCTGTAAGGCTGAAATCCGCAATTCTGACCTCAACCCCTTCACAAAACGGCGGATCCGTTCTTGTGGACTGAAACAAAGTTGCGTGGCATATCTGGATAGCGCGCGAAATTTAGCCTCATACGCGTTTACTGTCATCCTTCCCTGTTCAAGACTCAAGAACTCATCCCTCTTTCTATCTCTCAAAGTCCTTGGGATATATTTCTCCATAAATAGGGTAGAGAATGATTCCCAAGTCATAGGTGGTGCCTCTGTTGGTTGACACTCAACATGTGAACGCCACCACATCTTGGCGTTCCCTTGGAACTGATAGCTCACGAACTCGACACCAAACCTCTCTACTATCCCCATCTTGTGTAGTAGCTCATGACAATCAACCAGAAAATCATAAGCATCCTCAGATTCTGCACCCTTGAAGACTGGGGGTTTCAATTTCAAGAACTTACTGAAAAGTTCGTGTTGATCGTTTGTCATAATAGGCCCAGTATCAGACGTGGAAATGTGCCTATTCCCAATGTTGCATCCATGCGGGGAGCCATAGTAGCCGCATGTCGTATTCTGAAACCGGAGGTGTTGGTGCAGAAACCACTGGAGGTGCTTGACCCTGATCAGACAACCCGCTAAGATAAGCAAGTACTTGGTTGATCATCTCTGGGGTAGGTTGGGGTGGCAATTCCTCATTTTGCCCTTGTTCAGTTTCCCTTCCTCACCCTCTCTTACTACCTCCTCGTCGGTGGAGGAGTCACCGCCCTAGTATCAGATGGGCTAGGGGCTCGTCCTCTTCCTCTAGAGGACGTCCTCCCACGACCTCTTCCACGGCCTCTTGCCGTTACCCTCCTCGAGCCACAGCCCCAGTGGCTGGCTCAGTAGTTTCCTGTCTTTCCGTTGTCGCTGCTGGTGCGGTCGTTGCTCTAGTTCTAACCATCTGCGAAGATAGAATGAAGATGGTCAGATACCAATTTGTATCACCTAGATACCAATTGGACTCAAGTAATAGCACGAAAGAAAGAATGAAAGAATGGAATTTTCCTAAAGTCTTATAGCCTCTCAAAGAAAAGTAAAGGCGTCCCCCTACCGTTCTTTAAGACTCTACTAGACCTGTTCTTGTGTGATGAGACCAATGAACCTAATGCTCTGATACCAAGTCTGTCACGACCCAAATCGGGGACGCGACTGGCACCCACATTTACCCTCCGATGTGAGCGAACCAACCCATCTAAACCTTAACATTTCAAGATATTTCAACAGAAAATAATGCGGAAGACTTAAACTCATTAAAAAAAAAAACTCAAACTATTATTAATATCCCCAAAATCCGGAAGTCATCATCACAAGAACATCTATCTCAAACTACTAATCTAAGAATGTCTAAAAAGCTAAAAACAATTAAAAACTAGTCCATGCCGGAAGTTCAAGGCATCAAGACTTGAAGAAGGAGACCCAGTCCAAGCTAGACGCATTAGCTCACCCTGAATTTCCGATGGAGTGAAGACGGCTTGATCTACTGCTGAGTCGAAGTTGACGGAACGTTTGCTGCATAACACAATAACAAAAGGAAAACATAAAAGTAGGGGGTCAGTACAACCACACGTACTGAGTAGATATCATCGGTTAACTCAAAATAGGGAACAATATATATCAATAATATTATAAATCAACTATAAACTCAACATGTAGCAACAACAAGTATCATAATCGTCAATAACACCATCAAGTTCATTCATGAGGGCTCAAGCCTCATTACCATACTCATTTGGGAATTAAGTTCATTATGTTGAATATATTATCATCTTTCGAGATTCATTATCTTTCTTCCTCTTGTGTCGGTACGTGACACTCCGATCCCCTACCACTATGTGTCGGAACGTGACACTCCGATCCCCTATATGTGTCGGAACGTGACACTCCGATCCCCTATATGTGTCGGAACGTGACACTCCGATCCCCTATATGTGTCGGAACGTGACACTCCGATCCCCTACATGTGTCGGTACGTGACACTCCGATCCCCTATATGTGTCGGAACGTGACACTCCGATCCCCTATATGTGTCGGAACGTGACACTCCGATCCACTAATCTCATTATATCCGTTCATCAAGCCTTCTCTAACCAAGGCATCATCAATCCCAATCACTTTAATTCATCAAGCCTTCCTTTATACCAAGGCATTATCATTAATATCATAGATTAAAGTTTCTTTCAAGATTTGGGATTCAATAGCTTCATCATACTTGTAGTATCAACATCACATAATCATATTCATACAAGCATACAATAAGCATATAGACAGGTTTACAATATCATCAACACATATTATGCACTATCAAGAGTTCACTACGAATATCGTAATACAAAACCATAACCTACCTCCACCGAAGAATTGGAATCCACAAGAAATTTCCCAAGCTTGCTATTCTCCTCAACCAATTCGATCGATCTGCTCTCTCTCTTTCTGTTCTTTCCCTTTTGTTTTACTCAAACCCTCTTTCCTTTACCCTAATTAATCATATATTAAGTGTGAAAAAGGACAATAAACCCCTCTAATTCACTTAAGGTTACCCCTTTTAACCCCTAAGTAATTAGACTTATTAATGTTACCCCTAATCTTTGTAATTAAGGAAAGAATAATCAAAAACGACCCTTAAAACGTGTGGAGAAATCCCAAACTGCCTGGGATTGTGCAGCCTGTGACGGGCCGTCATGCCTGCGACGGTCCGTCACACCGGCCGTCGTGTCCTCCCCAGACTCCAGATGGCTGCGACGGCCCGTCACCCCTGTGACGGTCCGTCCTGGCCCCTCCGTCATGACGGTCAGAAACTCGTTTTCTTGCACCAATTTCTCAAAAGTTGAAGTGTTTTGCAACGGGACTCACGACGGTTCGTCGTGGATGTGACGACACGTCCTGCAGGTCCGTCACAATTTACAGAGAGTCGATTTTCAGTACCCGATTTTCAAACTCTAAGTGTCATGGAACGGAACACCCACGACGGTCCGTCGAGCCTGTGACGGTCCGTCGTTGGGTCCGTGGTTTCAGCCAGTTTTTCCAGAATTTGTTCTGCTGCTCAAAACGACTAAACAGGTCGTTACAGAAAAACATAAAGTTGGAGGACTTTCAATATACTGGTAACCATATCGGGGGAACCCTCTTGTTTGCCACGAGTCTGAAATGCATGAAATATGTTTTACTTTGAATTCCACTAGGAACAATTAAACGATTCTTTGTTCCCTTATAAAATTATCTCCCTCATTAATAGGAACGTAGGGAAAATCTTTTATCATATGATCCATCCTACCACAACAAAAACAATCATTAGAACATGCTAAACATGAACCATCATGCTTCTATCCACATCTAGCACAAATGGACGATGAGAATCCAATACATACCCTCCTTGATGCTTAGGGTTAGACACCCATGTTTATTGAAATTAGAATAAGTGTTGGAGGAACGTTGAATGGAGAACCTTTGTCAAAATTTAGAACAACCATGTCTATCGGACCTTGAATATGAAAAGTTACCGTCACCGCCTCAAGCCTACTTTGTCTCCCTAGACTTTTTGTTATGTTTTTTTAATCGTTGATCTATTTATCATGAATAATGAGATGAGAAATGTCTATGTCTCTTATGCGCATGGTGGTACAACATTCTTTAAGAACTATTTCAGACACTCTTAAAATGAACTAATTCATCATTTCCCTACGATCGAGAACCCTGGTGGGAACATATCGAGATGCTTGGGTGAACTACAATGCATATACATTGACATCCATATTTCTTTTGCGGAAGTTAATAAATTCAAGTACATTTACCTCCCTCATCTTAAGGGGAAACAACCTATCAAGGAAAGCAACTTTGAACTTTCTCAATTGATTGGACCCAAATCTACCAGTGTCCTCTCCTTCCATTGGTTACACCAAACTTCAGAAACACCATTAAGTTTATAAGCGCTCAATTACTTTTTTTCAAGAAATGTCATTCACATGATCATCAACACATTGTACACTTCACTAATGAACTCTTGAAGATCATCCTCAAACTTCATTCTAGCGATGTTCCTAACTCTTAATGTCATTGTACCTAGAGATACAACATCCCTATTATCTTGGTTATTCATGCTCTGATACAAAGTTTGTCACACCCAGATTTTGGAATCCAAACGCAATCGACATTGTTAACCTTTTAGAGGTCGCAGACAAGCCTCTTCTTAGCTTTCATCATAATCATATAGTTAAATTTGCGGAAAATTTAGATATTTTAAAACATATTGAAGTATACATAGAGTTAATATGATTACTATATATAATAATATTCTAATGAGCTTAAACTAAACAACCATCTATAATCCATTAAACAATTCAAATGAAAGAATCATTATATCGTAATAGTTTGTCAAACGGCCTTAATATAAAGCTTTGAATCAAACGTCTGAAATGAAACGCTAAGGAAAACATCCACTAGCTATGTCTAAAGTGCTAATCTATAATAATATATGCAGCATCCTCAAACTCAAGAGGACCTACCAAAGTCTGGAAGATCGCTAGTCCAAACCGCTTCAATTAGTCTTCAATCTTCTCTCTAACCTACGCCTATAAAAATGATAATAGTATAGGGTTAGTATACACTTGTACTAAGTATGGGTGATGCACATATACACGTAATGACTATTCATGATCAAGGAAAGCGATTCCTTTAACAACATGCCATTTCTGGAAAGTGAAGTCACTAGACTTTCTTAATTCGTTATTTGTGAATCATGGTATGAATATGACATATTTTAATGCATTCAAAGCACACAACTCATTTTCTATATGAACATAAGACCTTAAAATTATGAACATTATTTTAGAATAACTCGAACGAAAAATTAGAAATTTGCTCCCTCTAGGCCGACAGCTCTAAGTTCCAGACATAGTTTATTTTTCATTCTTTTCTTATTTTTGTTGTCTAGTTCAAAGATCTCCTTTGATCCCATGTTTTACGTACAACTGCAACTAAACTATTCATTATAGTCCCATACCTACAATGAATCAAGTAAGTAATCTAAGAGATTAAGGAAATAATTAAACTACAATTGGGCATGAAATCTTTATAAGCCAATCTTTATTGGCTATGCCTATTATTTGATCATTTGCATAATATAAGAAATCATTATAAGACAATCTTTATTTGGCTATACCCCTTCATTTAATCATTTGCATAATGTAAAGATTATAGGGCATTGATTAGCCATTATGTTTTGTTCTCATTATTTGCATAATACAAGAAGTAATTATAAGCCAATTTTTATTTGTTTATGACCTTTATTTGATCATTTGCATAATATGAAGATATTGGAGCATATATATTGATTTGGAACATGCCAATAACTTTTTAAAACTTCATTCTTGTCAATAACAGATGATTTTACATACTGAAGCTCTTGCTTTCTTAGCTCACTTTGAACTTATATTTCTTCTTCTTTCTTTCTTACTTTCTCAAAGAAATCTTTAGCATTAAGATCATGCGAGCCAACATGAAATCCAACGTTTGCCCCACACCAAAAAGTGGTGGTTCACCGATCAAAGTGAACCTAGATCATGTGAGCTAAACATGAAATCCAGTGTCTGCCCCACACCAAAAAGGGTGATTTACCGTCTAAAGTGAAACCAAGTCCTGTGTCTTCCCCACACCGAAAAGAGGTGGTTCACGATTATAGTGAACCGAATACTTTCTTTGAGCATTAAACGACATAGAACATGTGAGATAAAGATGAAATTCTGTGTCTACCCCACACCGAAAAGGGGTGGCTTCACCGGACAAAGTGAAACCGCATCATAACTAGCTCCCTTAGGTGGAATCACTGGCTAGTTCCTATGCTGGAAACATAGTTCGAAGAATAGGAGATTTTTGGAGACTCTTATCCACGTTGGTGGAGCCTTATCTCATGAGGCTTACATGTGTTGGCACAAGCTCATTGCTAGTCTATCGTTGCTTTGCTCAACTTCTATTTCTTTATAACATATAGAATTGGATCAAACATTATGGAAGCTTGCTTCTAGTTATGAGGTTTACTTTTACTCTTTGGATAACTAGTCATCCCTTTCTTTACTTGATAAAATGTGAATTTAACCTTACATTATCATCTTGGTATTAATGAGACTTGTCTTACGATTATTAACACCCTCTTATGTAGGTATCTTTAACATAATTGTCTAGGTGTGAGTGAGACTTGTCTCACTTCTTTTAAAACCTCATTCTGGTCACTTTCATAATTCTTAAACTTTTAATTATGTCATTACTCACATTATCTTGTTCAATGACATATGGAAGCTTTATACCACTCTTTATGAATCTGATAACCTTTGTTCAATGTACTTATATTTATAATTCATTTGAAAAGGGTATGTTGGCACTTGTTCCAATGTAGGAATACCCTTGGTTATGAATTCAATGTTACACTGGTCATGCTTAATTTGGTATAACTTAGTCATTAGCCAATTTTATATCATTTTTTGGAAACAACCTTGTAAGGCAATTTATTGGCATAGACTAAACTTTCACATATTATAGTAATCTAGAATATTGTTAGCCAATTTATTGGCATAAGCCAAACTTTTACTAGACACTGGTAACGAGAATACCATTAGCCAATTCACTTAACTTCCTGTATATATTATAGTAATCTCATTCAATGTTTAGTTTGGTTAAGCAAATAAGTTAATTTGGCATTGAAGGTTCATTAACTAGATTTGTTTCTCATTCTTATCGCTTCTTGGAAACATTACATTCCAAACACTTACAAACATATCTACTGTAAACTACAAATAGCAATCGAAATCTTCACCCTTTTCAACAGTAAATTTACTCTCATAAACGAATTATAAGAATTTCATCTTCTTAAACACAATTAGGCATTAATTATATCGATCTAACCTATAGGTTTCATTCGACATATTCAAATCACATAAAACTTACACATAATTATCAATTAGCACCACATACCAAAAACTTGTTCGAGATTTCATCTAAATACTATTAGGATTAAGAAAAAGGATAACTAAGGAGATGGATGTTCAACAATGTCATTGGGGAACAACCCTAGTTTCGATATTCTTGAATTCATAAAACTTTCGAAAAGCCTCTTGGTAAAATAAATCCTAGATAGAAAACCCATACCTTATGTAGAATTTAATATACGAATATCACCTTGCACGAAAACCTTTAAGAATACCTTGAAATTGCTTAAGGAGAACATAGAGAATTTTCTGGTTTTCTTGTGTTTTGCTCACTGTTTTTTTCACGTTTGTGTTCTGTTTTAGTTGTGAGTTTCTAGGTCTTAGGATGTGATATTGAATAATTAAACATAGTCCAATTAAATTAATTAATTAAATCAATTAGCTAATTACAAAAATGCCCCTCATAAATTAACTAAACATAGGAGAACATTTGACTTAGTCAAATTTGAAACTTTCCTAAGTGTCTCTGCTAACCTAATGATTTTTAATTAATAAATTAAGTTTCTAATTTAATAAATTATATGACCTAGGGTAATTTCTAAAGTACCCCTAAGTCATTAGGATCATAAACAACCCTTTTTGACCATCCTAGGTTAGGTACTAGGATGTTTCTTGAGTTAATTACTAGGTTTGTGTCACCCGGTTAGGTCTTAGGTTATCGGGTGCACTAGTTAGTTAATTTCGGTTAGTCCTAAGTTAGTTAGATAGTAAGGTAGGTTATTTAGAGCCTAGTGTCTTTTAGGAAGCTCAGCCCGACATGGCTTGACCCCTACATGTGCGCCTGGCCCTAACCGCCCTTACCATCCTAACTGAATTCTTGCACATGGGTTGCACATGTGCTTGCACATATGTTGCTTCTCATTTCTTGTTGTTGTCCCAAGTATCCTCACTATATCCTTGTGCACTTCTTACTCTACATGATCATTTCAATTTATTATGTGCTATGGTACCTAGGCTTGACACTTGGATGCCTAGTACATAATGTGTGTAAGCGATGAACGCAAAAAATTTAGCTTAGGTCTTTATTGCAGGTACAATGGTTTAGCTTAGGTCTTTATTGCAGGTACAATTCTTAAACAAGCTTGGATTATATTTTAAATAATTGTGTATACGTAGAAATTGTCTAGCACCCTTAAGCCAATATTTTATAGTATGCCCAATATTTCACAATATTGGGCATTGGGATGCCTATATACCTCAATACGCAATCTTAAAATTTAATAATCTCTTTACTTGACATGTACATTTTTTTGGAATGTTACATTATGCCGCCCCCTTATGAACATTTTTCCGTGAATGACAATACACATCATTTTAAATCAGAGAGGGTATTTTCGAAAAAATACACTAACATACTTGAAACTTTACTCTTTGTGAATATCTGATTCACAACTTACTCTGGATGATGCACATTGCTCTAATCTTATCTGAAGTTTCGTATCTTAGATTGAGGAACTTCCTTCTAAGTCGTTTTTTAACTTAATTCACATCCCACTCATCCAACACATAAATCACGCTAACGCTATATAAAAACAGCAACATGAATGAAAGCATGAACTCATATTAACTCATAGAGTGGAAGTATAAAACACACGGTTATGGACTTAGAACACAAAAATGGCCTAATGCACTAGAATTTAGAGTTTTATTAATAAAATCATAATAAGGAAGAGTATGTCTAAGCTCAAGAACTGAATAAGTGAGGGTAACGGGATCTCTTATCGGCCTCGGCCTCCCATGTTCCCCCCCCTAACAAGATTGTTCCTTCATAACACCTTCACAGTTGGAATGTCCTTGTTACTCAACCGTTTCACTAAGAGATCTAAAATTGCAACGGGGAACCTATTCATAAGAAAGATTCCCACCGACTCCTAACCCCTTAGATACCAAAATTTATATCAAAGTCAAGCATGGTTAATTCTATTAGGTCAGCATAAGTAACTCTATTAAGAACAATTATTGGGCAATCTCTATATAGCCTTTCAACTCATATGATGTCTCCTATGGGAGTACTAATTAGAAAAGATTCATGCAAGATCTCAGGAAGCAAGTCAAATTTACTAGATACTAAAGGAGTAACAAAAGACAAGGTGGATCCTTGATCTAATAATGCATACACAGGAAAAGAAAAGACAAGCAAGTTACTTGTGGCAACATTAGATGACTTCTCTAGTTCCTCTCTACCTTGCAAAGCATAACATTAGGCCTGGGATGAATATCTTCCTTGGCCTGATTATTCACATGTGGGCAGTCCCTGATTATATGCCCACTCTTGCAGCATCCATAGCATGCATTAGTACCTACCAAGCACTCACCTCCATGCAAACGACCACACTTATCACACGATTTTCTATCACGCTGGGCATTTCTATCATTGCCCTCCTTAGCATTAGTGTTCTTAGATACAGTAGGATTAACTGAGTGCTTGTGAACCTTCTTGAACTTGGACATATCCCAAACTCCAAACGAATTATTACCATAGCTCGAAATGATCTGAGGTCCTAGATTTCTTGATCTCTCGATCTCCCTTTCTCTGGTGACTCTCCTCCACCTATTGTGCATGTACCATCAACCTACCAAGGTCCATGTTATCATGGAACATCGCTTCCCAACATTCCTCCTCCAAATCCTCTGACACACCAGTCACAAATCTGCTCATCTCATCCCTGCTATTGGACACAAGAGAAGAAGCATATTTGGAAAGCTTAACAAACTTCAAGAAGTATTTCAGGACTTACAACCTCCCTGTTGTAAGTTGATAAATTCCTCAACCTTATCCTCTCTCTTTTCTATGGGAAAGAAACTCTCTAGGAATGCAGTCTTGAGAACGTCCCAAGTGATGGGAACTTTTCCTAGTGCTCGGCCATCTCGCCACATCATGTGTCACACGTGAGGCACATCTTTGAGTTGGTAAGCATCCAACTCAGCCATTTCCTCTTCATTAACACCCATAGCACAAAGAATCTTGTGAACCTCATCCACAAACACTTGGGATCCTCATTAGTTTTGGACCTGTAGTAGACTGGGGGATTCATTCTTGTAAAATCCCTAAGTCTACTAGCCATGGTTCTAGCATGCGGGTTCTCCCTGGGATCACCCTCTCTAGTGTCTTGGGCCGTGATGGCCTGTGTCACGACTCGGATTCTGGAATCCAAATTGCAACCGGCGTCGTTGACCTCTCAGAGATCACAGATAAGCCTCTTCTTGCATTCATCATATTCATATAGTTAAATTTGTGGAAAATTTAAAAAATTTCAAACGTATGAAGTATACATACACTTCGTATAGTTTTTACATAGATCAATTATATACTAAGCTCAAAGTAAAGAACAACTATCTATCATAAAGAATCAATTCGAAATAGAAGATGAGTATAACATAATTAAGTTGGCCAAACATGGCCTTATTATAATGCTTCGAAATGAAAGTATGAAAGAAACTCTAGGGACAACATACACTATCTATGTCTACAAATAGGATAGACTAAAACTGTAGCATCCTCATATCAAGAGGACCTACCAAATGGTTTGGAGAACGCTGATGTCCACACCGCTGCAATGAATCTTCAATCTGCTCTCTGACCTGCACCTATAAAAATAACAAATTGTATAGGGTTATTATAGACTTGTACTAAGTATGGGTGTATGCACACATACACATAAGACTATGCATGATCAAGGAAAGAACTTCCGAAACAACATGTCTTTTCTGGAAAGTGAGTTCACTAGACTTTCCTAATTCGCTATTTGTGAATTGTGGTATGAATATGACATATTTTAATGCATCCAAAGCACACAACTAATTTTCTGTGTTATTACAAGACATTAGAATCATCAACATAATTTTAGAACAACTCGAGCGAAAATTTGAAATTTTTCCATGCCATACTCGAGAGCCCCTTTTTTTACACTTAGAATTTTTTTTCAGTCTTTTCCTTCTTCTTGTTGTGTAGTTCAATGATTCCTTCGATCCTATGTTTTACTTACAAGTGCAATTATTCATTGTAGTCCCATACCCACAATGAATCATGTAAGTAATCTGAGGACTAAGGAATGATTTCACTAACTTACAATGAGTCATTCGGTACTCTATGTATCTATTAACATTTCGTAAGCCAATCTCTATAGGCTATGCCATCTGTTTCATTACTTTAATTTTTAGGGAAGTTATGAGATTTTTAGTTGTCATTATATTTATACTTTCCTTTATTGACATCATATAAGAAGTCATTATAAGCCAATCTTATTTGGTCTTGCCCATTATATGCTTAAACTCCATAAGTATTGATATTGGCAATTGACATTCTTAAGCTCTTCTTCATACCTCACTTTGAACATACATTCCATCATCATTCTTTCTTGATTTCATAGAGACATCGTTAAAAGTAAGATCATGCGAGCTAACATGAAATCCAGTGTCTTCCCCACACCGAAAAGAGGTGATTCACCGAATAAAATGAATCTAGATCATGTGAGCTACTCATGAAATCCAATGTTAGCCTCACATCGAAAAGGGGTTATTCCCGGCTCAGGTGAATCCATCTCAGGTTCTCTACATTGAAAAAGAGTGGCTCACGACTATAGTGAACTAAGAACACGTTTTGAGAATTAACTGATATAGATCATATGATATAGACATAAAATCCAGTGTCTACCCCACACCGAAAAGAGGTGATCTCACTGGCCAATGTGAAATCAAAACATACCTAGCTCTCTTAGGGTGAAACCACAGGCTAGTTCCTATGTTGGCTAGACATAGTTCAAAGACTAGGGACTTAAGGAGACTAATTATCCACCTCGGTGGTAGCCTCGTCTCATGAGAATTACACGTGCAAGCACATGCTCATAACTAGTCTATCGGTGCTTTTCTCAATTTCATTATCTTCTTAACTTTTAGAGTTTACTCAAACATTATGGAAGCTTGCTTATCCATTGAGATTTACTTACTCTATTGATGACTTCTCAATCTTTTCTTACATTGATGAAATGTGAATATTCCTTACATAATATCTTTAGTGTTAATGATACGTCTCACACATTCTAACACCTTCAATCATGAGTATTTTTAACATAGTAGGTTAGGTGTAAGTGAGGCTTGTTTCACTTCCTTTACCACCTTATTCTGGTCATTTCTTTAAGTTAGACCTAATTAGTTATGTTTTTGTTCACGTTACTTACTTACTTTAGTGTAGTAGCTTCATATCATCGATTATGGACGATGAGCACCTCATTCAATGAGTTTCATATGTTCATATATCATTCTTGTAGAATAGGTTGGGAGTTGTCCCAATGAATGGAATGCTCTTGGATATGGGTTCATTGAATTAATTTAGAAGTGCTTATGTTGTCATTTCTTTACTCTAACTATACAAGATTGGCATATGATTAGTCTTGGCCCAAACACTTGGATATTAAACTACATAACCATTTTTGTTGGAAAAAGCCAATTTTACGTGTGTTCATATTTAAATTTAATATGTATGAACCATTAGTCAATACTTTAATCACTTAACATAAATTTATAGCCATTTGCATGCATCCTTTTTGGGACAATGTATTATTAGCCAATTTATTGGCATAAGATAAGCAATACACTCAAGATGTGAATTCATAGAGGTCATTTTAAACAATCTTAGTTCATCACTTTAGGGATAACGTTTTTAACCATCTTGGACAGAATCATATTAACATTTGATGAATCTAACATCTTCATAACGTCACAATAATAGCAAGTCAACATTCAAACAAACACATCAACACTTAAACATTTACCAACATAACTAGCATATCCTCGATTCTTAATTCACGTTGTAAACATTTAACTTCATAACATTACAATTTCATAGGTTCATTTGACATTCATAATTCAACAACCCTACGCATTAGTATCAGCCAGCAACACATACCAGCAACATGATCTCTAACCTATTCAACATTGAAATCGTACAAGGATACTAGGGAAAGGAAGTTTAACGAGAACGATGGGAACAACCCTAGTTTTAAAGATCTCAAGAATCGTCCGAAGGAAAATACTCTTGGCGAAAGAATAACAGGAGAGAAACTCATACCTTGAGTAGAACTTAATCTACAAAGACTATCTTGAACTAAAACTTAAACAAAACCTTGTTAGTGCCCTAGAACGTTAATGGAAACTTTTCCTATTTTTTGTTTTCGTTCTTTCACTGATTTGCGTTATGAAATTATTCGTATTTCAACGTGAGTATAAGTCTTAGTAACTGACCTTGACTCATTAAAATTAGGTAAATTAATTTAATTATATAAATTAATTAGTTAATTACTAAAAAGCCTCTCCTAGGTTGACTAGAAATAAGAAAACATAATACTTAGCTATATCTGTAAATTGTTGTTGACTATAGTTTCGGTCAACATTTTGAATTTATTTTAATCAATTAAATCCTTCATTTAATTAATTTATGGACCTAGGATAATTATTAAAGTACTCATAAGTCATTGGAACTATAATCAACCCTTTAGGACCATCCTAAGTTAAGTACTAGGATGTTTCTTGAATTATACTAGGTTAGCAAAAGGTTATCGTTTTGACCATATAAATTAATTAATTAAATGTATAATTTAATTAATTAGGTTAGATAAGGTAATTACTAAAGTAAACTTAAGTTGTTCGGACCATAATCAATCCTTTGGACATTCCTAGGTTAGGTACTAGGTTGTCTTTTTCTTGTTTTAACTGAAATCTAGGGATTGCTTTGTGATTTTGTGTTTTGCCCCTCTAAATTAATTAATTAAGTTGATAAATTAATTAATTAAGTAGCCTAGGGTAATTACTAAAGGATCCCTATTTTTTAGAACCTTAAGTAACTCTTTGGACCATCCTAGGCTAGGTACTAGGTTGTCTCTTTAACTAGTACTAGGTTAGTGTCAACCTGGTTTAGTCCTAGGTTGTCGGGTGCACTAGTGGGTCCATTTAGGTTAGTACTAGGTAATTTATATAATTAGGAAAGTTATTTAGAGCCTAGAGTTTGTTAGGTAGTTAGGCCCCACATGGAGGGACCCGTCTACACATGCTGCCCCTTAACTACCCTAATCGAATTCGATTAGGGTGGTCCCCTCCTATGGTCGATTCCCACATGATTTGCCCGTGTACTTGCACATGGGTTGGTTGTACTTTCATAACTAACAATTATTTATGTCCTATTTGGAATATTTACTTATTGTCCCAAGGACCCTCACTATGTCCTTGGGCATTGCTTAATTTACATGATCATTTTAAATAGTCAAGTGGAATGGTGCTAGGCTTGACACTTAGATGCCTAGTACTTCATATGTTTTTTTGAGATGTAATTTTTATTAGCTTAGGGTCTTCATTGAAGGTATATTCCTTAAACAATCTCATTAATACTTAGAAAAATTTGCTAACACCCTTTAAGCCAATATTTTCTACTATGCCCAATATTTTGCTTATTTGGGTATTATATAGAATTTGGCTAATACCGCTTAGCCAATTTTCTATACTATGCCCAATATTTCTTAATATTGGGCATCGGAATTCCTATATATCACCAATACACATTCTTAAAGACCTATTGTGCTATTCATTAGACATGAAATTTTTCGGAATGTTACAGTCTGTGCCTGAGTAGTGATAACTTGGGCCATCTGAACTAGTGAGACTTCTCTCACTTCTTTTAAAACCTCATTCTTGTCACTTTCATAATTCATAATCTTTTAATTATGTCATTACTCACCTTATCTTGTTCAATTACATTTGGAAGCTTTATACCACTCCTTATGAATCTGATAACCTTTGTTCAATGTACTTATATTTATAGTTCATTTGAAAAGGGTATGTTGGGACTTGTTCCAATGTAGGAATCCCTTGGTTATGAATTCAATGTTACACTGGTCATGCTTAATTTTGTATAACTTAGTCATTACCCAATTTTATATCATTTTTTGGAAACAACCTTGTAAGCCAATTTATTGGCATAGACTAAACATTCACATATTATGGTAATCTAGAATATTGTTAGACAATTTATTGGCATAAGCCAAACTTTTACTAGACACTGGTAATGAGAATACCATTAGCAAATTCACGTAACTTCATGTATATATTATAGTAGTCTCATCATGTTAAGCAGCCAACTTTTTGCATTTGATTAGCTTGTATGAACAATTCAATGTTTAGATTCGTTAAGCAAATAAGTTAATTTGGCATTGAAGGTTTATTAACTAGCTTTTATTCTCATTCTTATCTCTTCTTGGAAACATTATATTCCAAACACTTACAAACATATCTACTGTAAATTACAAATAGTAATTGAAATCTTGACCCCTTTCAACAGTTAATTGAATTTAGTAAACTCATTATAACAATTTCATCTTCTCATACACAACTAGGCATTAATCATATGGATGTAACCTATAGGTATTATTCGACATATTCAAATCACATAAAACATACACATAAAAAAATAAGGATAACTAAGGAGATGGACATTCAAAAATGTCATTGGGAACAACCCTAGTTTTGATATTCTTGAATTCATAAAACATTTAAAAAGATCTCGGGGAAAGTAATACAAGAGAGAAAACCCATACATTATTTTGAATTTAATCTACGAATATCACCTTGCACGAAAACCTTGATGAATACCTTGGAATCTCCCTAGGAGAACCAACACAATTTTCTGCTTTCTTGCGTTTTGCTCACTATTTTTCTCACGTTTGTCTTCTGTTTTAGTCGTGAGTTTCTAGGTCTTAGGAACCGATATTTACTAATTAAACGTTTGCTAATTAACTTATTTAAATAAATCAATTATCTAATTACCCAAACGCCCCTCCTAAATTGACTGAAAATAGGAGAACATTTCACATAGTCAAATTTGATATTTTCCTAAATGTCTCAGCTAACATAATGATTTTAATTAATTAATTAAGTTTGTTTATTTAATTAACGAAGTTATCTAGGATAATTACTAAAGTACCCCTAAGTCATTAGTATCATAAACAACTCTTTTGGACCATCCTAGGTTAGGTACTAGGATGTTTCTTGAATTAGTTACTAGGTTTATGTCACCAGGTTAGGTCTTACGTTGTCGGGTGCACTAGTCAGTTAATTTTGGTTAGTCCTAGGTTAGTTTAGCTAGTTAGAAATCTCAGCCCCACATGGCTTGACCCCTACATGTGCTCCTTCCCCTAACCGCCCTAACTACCCTAACTGAATTCATGCACATGTGCTTGCACATGGGTTGCACAGGTGCTTGCACAGGTGTTGTTGTTCGTGTCTTGTTGATGTCCCAAGGATCCTCACTATATCCTTGGGCACTGCTTACTCTAGATGATCTTTTTAATTGATTGTGTGGTATGGTACCTAAGCTTGACAATTGGATGCCTAGTACCTAATGTGTGTAAGCGATGAACTCAAAAATTTTAGTTTAGGGTCTTAATTGCAGGTACAATTCTTAAACAAGCTTGGATTATATTTTAAATACTTGTGTTTACATAGAAATTTGCTAACACCTGTCACATCCGGGTTTACCCCCTAGACATAACAGGTGTCGTCGTCTTTTTCAAAGACTAAGACTAGCCTCTTAGTTTCATGTCATTACATTCATAGGTTGAAAACTGCAGAAAATTTAAAACTTTCATTATCACTACATGGAGGTTTATATAGACCTCTACAGACACATAATATATATTCATCTCGAGTATACATCAACCCTTCGTATAGGAAGGCTACATAGACTTCTACTTTTATTGCACATACATACGCTTAATATATAGAAATAGTCTCAAGGACTGTCTCATCTCATACCATCTAAACAATTATCACAATATGGGCATGACCCTTACATCAATTCAACAAGACCATATATAGGTCATATGAAAGTACACTATCCAATTGAAAAGGAAAGGAATGATAGAGTCAATAAGCTCATAACAAAATCCATAAGCTAGAGTATGGAATTTCCCTCAAAGTTGAGGACCTACGCCACTTTGATGAAAGGAAGAACCCAAGACTTCAACAATGTCGCCTTCCAAACTCTTCAACGACTGGAACCTAAAATTTTTGGGAAAAAGGGAAGAAAATGGGGTTAGTACCCCACATGTACTAAGTATGAGATCTTATGTACATACATAATCAAAACATGCTAAAAGGGACCTTTTTGTCAATACGTGTCATTTTTACCCCTTTAGGGACTTAATGCAAAGTCAAGTAAGTCATATAAACCAACCAAACATGCTTACTATATCAACAAGTATACTTATCCTAACATACTTGAAAACCATGATTTACTACAACCCTAACATCAAGGAATAATATCAGAAGAATGAGTAAGAGTCAAACATATCATAATAAGCAAGACATCTACTCACAATTCCTTATTAAGTCAACAAATGCAATGACAAATCAAAGCCCCATAACCTTAGTCGATCAAGTATCCTCAACAAGAAAAAATGACCAATGTCAAAATTTACATATCATGGCATTTAGGCTTCTATTTCATCATATATTATCATTATAATCCAAGGCATATTCATAAATGAACTAATCAACATATAGTATCAACAATGTTCCATGGTCATTATTTATACGTCATATATTATCATAACATAAACATATAAGAATCTCCTCCTAGGAATCCCCTCAAGGCTAACTAGTGAAATGTCTAGGTAGAGTCCCATGACTACTTAGGTTATCCAAGTTAGGGTTCAAATCCTTTAATTCATATTACCTTTTGGGAACATCTTGCCCTAACTGACATAGACCACATGATCTAATGTGGAATTTAGTGTCATAAAACCCTACACCAAAAGAAGGCGAACTACTTGCCAAGGTAGTACCAAAACATGAAACATAGTAACTATGTGGATCCACTAGCTAGTATTCCTATGGGGGCAACATATTTCACGAACTAGGAGATTTAGTTACGACCCCTTTATGAGCCATGCATTATAGTCTCCAATCTCAAGAGTAATGTAGTGTTCCTACGTTCCCTATGTGGGACGGGACACTCCTCTATCTAGTTCACTCAGTTCTAAGCTAGAGTCCCTTTTTGAAATTTGTTTAAGCCTTTAATTATCAATATAGCTTAATTTAGGCCATAGGGTCTACCCCTTGTATAATCATCATCATCAATAGCTCAATTAGAATTGGATGAGTATAAGTCCTATTATAACAATTCATATAAGCGAGGTTAACACATTAGCATTCCATAGCATATTAAGGATCATTGATAGTTTTCACCATCCTTATATCACGTACACCTTAATCAACCTCACAAGATAGTCAAGACATTTCAGTTCAACATCATACCACTCTATAATGCTAGAATAAAGCATACATCAATGTAATATCATAACTTAACAACAATTAATCACAATTGCAAGTAAAGATATAGATTCTAAGACTTACCAAGTCTTCCTCATAGTCTATCATAACCAATAAGATAACAAGTCCAATTGCATCTCTATAACACAATTCAACTTTAAATCACAACTTGAGACAAGATACATAGGCTAACCTAAATCACGTCTCCAGATTTTGCATGATAGGCCTATAATTCATCTTAATTTAATCATAATAATACCATAGGATAGTAATTTAATCAACATCCAACTCAATTGAATGATCACAATACAATATAGGGTCAAGACCACTACCTAGGGTTAGGATGGAGGATTATATTATTCAATTTAGACAAAACCCTCAACAATTACCATAAACAAGTTGAATTACATGTTAATGTACTCAATATAACCAAATGAAATCGTCAACAAGTCAATCCATAACTTCAATTTCGTAATTGAATGAAATCCAAAAGAAAACTCAACTTTCTGAAATCTATTTTGAAGGAACACTTTGAGGAAAGAGTCTCAAAGGTGAATAGAACCCACACCTTAACGTTTGTCAATAAATTCATGGTGAATTCGTCTTTTTCCAGCCCTTAACCCTAGTCATTGCTAGTCCTCAATGTTGAGTTCATGCAGAGAGACAAATAAGAGAGAAGGAAGAGAGTTTATTTGAGAATTGTGTTTAGATTAATGAGGGTTGGGAGTATTTATATTGGGTCTTAATTCAACTTAATTAGACTCCCTTAACCCCTAGTTAAACAACCTAACCCTCTAACTAATTAAATTAGACCAACTTGATTTAAACAGGAAACTCAACCCTGATAGACGAAACCCCGATCGATGGGCCGTCTGTGAGTCGACGGACATCCCCCCCCCTGTCCTGCACTCCGTCTTCTTGGTAAGAGACTTTGCATGCGAGGGCTTCCTCAAAATTGACCAAGTATGGGACGACGGTGGCATCGATGCCCCGTCGATCCACACACGGACCGTATCCTGCACCTCTACGCTCCGTCGATAAGTTTAGAGGTTGTGCGGGTGAAGGGGCCTTCTCCACCAGCCTAAGTGTGGGACAACGGTGGCATTGACGCCCCGTCGATCCACACATGGGATGTCTTCAATCCCGTCGATGCACACTCACAGGCAGTGTTGCGTCAAACTACAAGGGTCCTCATCAAGGGCTCTTTGTTTGTCCTTGGGGATTCGTACCCAGATGTTTCATTCATGAAACAACTCAAACACCTATTATCCTCATTTCCACCAATTTCGTACATTTCCAACTCAATAAAGTTAGTCAAATAGGCTAAGTCACACTAACATCCCTTTGAACGAACTTCCAGGACGTCATGGACCTTTTGGTTCTTAAACCTCCTAAATGACCTATATTCATTAAGAATTGACTTAGAAGAAGTACTTAGACCTTCCAACACCTATATTAGTCTTTACAATGTGTCTTATTTTTTCCAGGTTTTACATCATCCCCCCCCTTAGGAACATTCGTCCCCGAATGACACTAATATTCTTTGAAGAAAGGAATAAACTCAAGACTAGCAGCCCAACCAATCAACAATATCAAATAAAAATAAATCATGTCATTTTAGAAAGGCAAATATCAAAATTTATATTACCACACATAAGGCTCAAAACACTTCATCATTAGGCATTTCCTTCTCACAACACTTATGAGCTCAAGATACATTATATGAGTCAAATAGCACAAGGTTAAACTTAACAACATGCTTCCTATAATTTTATAAAGAGTCACCATATCAAAATGCAAAACATAACTCAAAATAAGAAAAAAGCAAAATTTCAAGTTTCTAAGAGAAATACTGCAGTAACTTCACTATAAGTTTTTCAAAAATGCAAAATGTGCAAAACATCACCCAAAAATAAAGAAACTTCAATTTATAGTCATATTTATATTACCAAAAAAATAATGACTAACCTTAATTTTCAAAATTATAAGGGTAACGGGACTTCATGTCGGCCTCGGTCTACCATGTTTCACCCTCAACTAGATGATTTTTCCATAACACCTTTACGTCAACCACCTCTTTATTCCTAAACTCCCTGAGTTTTCTATCAAGAATTTGAATAGAAACTTCCTCATAAGAGAGGTTATCTTAGACACCAAGAGCCTCTATAGGAATAATGGATTCGGGATCACCGATACACTTTTTCAACATAGAAACATGGAAAATCAAATGAACCGAAGCCAATTCACTAGGAAGTTTTAATTCATAGGTAACCTTAATAACCCTTTGCAAAATTTCATAGGGACCTACATAACGAGGACTCAATTTTCCCTTCTTGCCAAATCTAACCACCCCTTTCATTGGTGAAATTTTCAAATACACCTTATCACCTTCTTCAAACTCCAAATCCCTTCTCCGATGATCGACATAAGACTTTTGCCGACTCTAGCCCG
This sequence comes from Solanum peruvianum, assembly GCA_027705065.1. Lineage (NCBI taxonomy): Eukaryota > Viridiplantae > Streptophyta > Magnoliopsida > Solanales > Solanaceae > Solanum > Solanum peruvianum. The sequence continues at coordinate 33,118,225 of JAKWJD010001761.1, read as the reverse complement.
TTTGCAACCGGTTACTTATGATATTAACCTTTTCAAAAGTCTTATAAATCAACTCGGGACAATGAAGCGAGGGCTCGCCCACTTCAAACCATGCAATAGGAGACCTATACCTCTTACCATACAAGGCTTCATAGGGAGCCATGGAAATGAATGAATGAAAATATTATTGTAGGCAAACGCCACCAAAGGTAAATGTCTATCCCAACTCCCTTTAAAATCAATGATGCACGCCCTAAGCATATATTCAAGGGTTTATATCGTACTCTCTGCTTGACCATACGTTTGGGGATGAAAAGTGGTGCTCAACTTCATCGTAGTACCTAGCCCTTTTTGGAACAGCCTCTAATATCTAGATGTGAATTGTGCGCCCCAATCCTATATGATGGATAACAGAATTCCATGGCGGCACACAATCTCATCTACGAAGATTCTTGCATAATCCTCTGCCGAATATGTAGACTTGATGGGAATAGAGCGATTGGACTTAGTCAATCGATCCACAACCACCTATATGGAATCATAGGACTTTTTAGTCTGAGTAAAGCTACTACAAAGTCCATATTGATGTCTTCCCACTTCCAAGTAGGAATTTTGATCTCTTGTAATAAGCCACCCGGCTCTAGGTGTTCGGTCTTTACTTGTTGGCAATTTGAACACTTCGAGACAAACACCATTATGTCCCTTTTTAGACCTTCCCACCAATATATCTCCCTTAGGTCATGGTACATTTTTGTCGACCCCAGATGAATTGAGTAGCGGACCCATGTGCTTCTTCTAGGATTTTATTCCTCAACCTATCTACATCGGGAACACATAATCGCCCTTGGTACCTTAACACACCATCCCCTCTATGGAGAATGATTCATTCAACTTGCCGAGAACCGATTCTTTCAACTCCATTAAGGCTAAATCAAGATGTTGTTTGGACTTCACCTAAACCACTAAAGATGACTCAGAGTTACGATGAACAATAGCACCCCCATCCGGATAACTCTCTAAAACCTTACCCCCTACCTAGCCAACCTATGTACTTCCCTTGTAGGTCCTTTTTGGCTTCGTCTAGATGGGATACACTACCCATAGTCATACGACTTAGGCCATCCGCAACTACATTAGCCTTGTCGGTATGATAGAGAACACTCATATCATAATCTTTTAACAACTCTAGCCACCTTCTTTGTCGGAGATTCAACTCGTTTCAGGTAAACAATATTGGAGACTCTTATGATCGGTAAAAACATCTACATGAACCCAATACAAATAATGCCTTGAAATTTTCATAGCAAACACCACGACCACTAATTGAAGATCATGAGTGGGGTAATTTATCTTATTTACCTTTAGTTGCCTAGAGGCATAGGTTATCACCTTCCCGTGTTGCATTAGCACACACCCCAAACCCACTCGTGATACGTCACAATAAACTAGAAAACCCTTTGTATCCTCTGGTAAAGTCAAGACCGAAGCGGAAGTGAGTCTATCTTTCAACAATTAGAAACTTTTCTCACATGCCTACGACCACTCAAACTTCTTAATCTTTTGAGTCAAAGTAGTCAAAGGAGACGTAATGGATGCAAAGACATCCATGAACCTCCAATAGTAACCCGTTGAACACAAGAAATTCCTAATGTCAGTCGGAGTCAATGGTCTAGGCAGCTCTTCACTATTTTTGTTTTCCTTGGGTCTACCAAAACATCCTCACTATGGATGATGTGCCCAAGAAATGTCACCGACCTCAACCAAAACATACACTTACTATATTTGGCATACAATTGATGTGCTTCAAGGGTTTGCAATACTACCCTTAAATGACCCATATAATCATCCTCATTCTTCGAATATACCAGGATATCGTCAATGAAGACAATGACAAACGAATCTAGGTAATTTTGAAATACTCTATTCATTAGGTCCATAAATGTCGTCGGAGAATTAATCAGACCGAAAGACATGACCAAGAACTCATAATGCCCATACCTAGTCCGAAGGGCCGTCTTTGGTATATCTTCACTCACCCTCAGTTGGTAATACCCCGATCTCAAGTCAATTTTTTTAAAAGTAACTAACCATGGGGAGTCTTACCCGGACGTTTCAACCATGAAACAACTCAAACACCTATTAGCTACCTTTCCACCAATTTTTGTACATTTCTGACTCCTTAAAGTTAGTCAAATAAGCTAAGGCACACTAACATCCCTTTGAACAACCTTCCCAGGCGTCATGGACGTTTTGGTTCTTAAACCTCCTAAATAACCTATATTCATTTAGAATAGACTTAGAAGCAGTACTTAGACCTTCCGACACCTTTGTTAGGATTTACAATGTTTCTTGGATTTTCAAGGTGTTATAACACCCTTAAGCCAATATTCTATAATATAACCAATATTTCACAATATTAGGCATTGGGATGCGTATATACCTCAATACGCATTCTTAAAACTTAATACGCTATTGCTAGACATGTACATTTTTCTGGAATGTTACACAAAAACTTTTAAAAGTAGTCCTAAGTGCCATATTAGTCAGGTGGTTGTCCATGTGATCCAATGAGACTTTAGGAGCTTAGAGATCTTGAGGAGGAGCTTTTCATTTCACATTCTCTCATATATATTTTCTAGTATAAGCTCTTCAAGTAGCCCTATCCTATCGAGCCTTAGGTAAGTATTAAGGAAGAGACATCATAGAGCTGAACTCTATCACACAACTTTAGACTATGGAAGAAGTGAAGTTGTCGAGTCATCTTGTACCTCTCAATCATATGTGTGGCATGGTTCAAACTTATGAACAAGACTCTACTTAACGTGGCTTATGAGACTTCCTAGGATCTTTTTGAACATTATGGTCTGAGTACCAAGTTTATCACGACCCAAGGTAGCCCCTAGATGTAACATAACATATAAGATCCTAAGAGGCCCGATATAAGCCACTTAGCTTTAATCACAAAAGAAATAGAATAAAGAGATTTAAAATATAGTTTCAATATATCAGAGTTTTATAGAGAAAAGAGGAAATCAATACATTGTTTCAAAACTATCTAGTACATAAGAATAAATTTGGGCGTAGCACCTACATCTTGTTACAAAGATAAAAGTAAGAATTGTAACCAATAAATGTCTTGTCATCGAAGCATGATACTTACCAAAGCTCAAAATATGCTCAATTACGCTATCCATGAAATTGGTAACCCTGACTGTAACACCCTACATTTGGGAAATGTAAGCAAGAGTATCTGATGGTACATAATATGTACCAAGTGTGATAAACATGCATAAAAACATATGAAAACATACTAAAAAGAGATACCTTCATGAGATTCAATAACCATGCTAGAACTTGAGATAAAGAGTTAGAAGATAAATAAATTTAAAAAATTGGATTTAGCAATAGAAATATTTTTGCAGCTAAACAACAAATTTTGTTTCCTAACCCACTAATAGATGTATTAGCGATTGATTTTTGTTAGTAAAGATCAAAATAGTAATAGAGTACCGACAAAGCTTGTAGCTTAATGCAGTGTTCATGTCAATACCTGAGTCTACACCCTGGACATGACATGACCTACTAGACCTCATACATACTCATATTATATCATTACATAGGAAAATAGAAAATTGTCAGGAATTTTAAATTTTTATCCATATAATGAAAGTCTTTTATTTATAACAAAGCGGAAGTCTACTTCTACCATTTACTCGTTTAATACAATCAAATCCAAGAATAGGGTCACAACCCTTAAACATTGTAAGAAACATAAAATGTTATGAAAGAAACTATCGAAGACTCCCTTATGTCCTTAATATTCCGGACTCACCCAAGCCTTGGAGAGAGATCAGTTCCAATTGCATCCAAGAGAAAGCACCTTAAGAACCTTAACCTACACATTGTAGGAAAATGTAGAAGTATGGGTTAGCACAAATATATACTAGGTATGAAAACCAAACAAAATTCATGCTAAAAAGGTCATTTAAGTTGAAAATCATATTATATTCCAAGTTTGAGAAAGATCTTTTAGTATTAGTATAAAACATAAGGCATAAGCATATTCATAAAATAGATTATCTTAGTACAATCAATAAACCATAAGTAGCTTCAAAATATACTTTAAGCCATACATAAATAGTCCCATACCCACATCTACACATAGTAAAACTCCTTAAGTTATCATGGTTTATAGTTCATTCCATCATAGTCAATACTTATATCATTACATCAATGTAGAACCAATACCATAAATAAGACTAAGTTATACTTGTGCCATGTATGGATGCATCCCATAAAACAACCCATAATACGTATTAATTTTAGCATATTGTGATAAATATTCATTGTTCTTTGAACCCATCATTAGTGAATACTTATAAAAAAGAAACATTCACAATTAACAAGTCATATCAAAGAAGATAACTCACAAGAAACATTACAAGTTGAACATTCATCTTTATGTTTAACCTTCACCTCAATAATCTAAATAGCATCGTTATAAGCATATTCATTTCGTAAAGCATAACATAAAGTAACAGCCGACGCTAGCCCATGCCCCACGTATTAAACATCGTCAATGGTGTCATAGACTAGTATTTTGGAACATTTTTTGGAAAATGGATAAGGATGGGAAAATGGATTCATCGAGGCCCCGTCAACTAGACGACAGCTCGTCATTTGGCAACCATAGATGGCTATTGTCATTTGACAACTTCTGGTCATTTTGGAAGGGTCCTTCTTAAGGGACCTTATTGTGGTCCTTGGGGAGTCATATCCGGACGTTTTGACCCTAAACATATTTAATACATTTTTAACACCTTCCTACCAAATTTCATTGAATTTTGACTCTTAAAAACCCATGAAACATGTCAAGGCACACTAACCTCTATTTCAAAATTCACCGAACGTCATGGACATTTTATGACATTTTGAATCTAAAACATCCTAAATGATTTATACCTTATTGTAGGCCTTAAAACAGTTTTACTAGTCTTTGTTAAACATGTGAGGCTCTAGATTAGGTCTTAGACTTACGGAGTGTTACAACATGAAGGAAATGTATGTATTTAAAAGAATAACCAACTTAGGGGATGGGGACCCACTTTGAGGTGTCTTCTTATGTTATCTCACAAAAACATGTAGATATCTTAATTCTGAACTCGTATTGATGAATGGCTTAGTGCATTGAAACCCAGAATTGAAGACCTTCGATTTGATAGGTAATGGAAATTCTCACTCTTTATATGGTAGGATAAAATTGCATAACATTTGACAAAAATTTTAGAGAAATTCCTTTTAAACATTTACAATAACCTTTGTTTATTTTTTAGCAACTTTCTTGATTTTAACATTTCAAATAAATACTTTTTGCAATTAAAAATAACTTATAAAACATCCTTTGTTAAGAAGTCTTACTCTTATTCCTAAAGTACAAGTTCAAATGGACAGGATGCCAGGCCGAGGTCATGATAACACACACCCACAGAAGCTCAAATTGGTTTGTAAGTTCAAAGAAATAATATTTATGAGACTTCCAAAGGAAAGTTGTCACAACCAAAAAAAGACAACAAAGAAGTTCCCCAAACCTAGAAGGATAAGGTTAAAGAGCATATAATACATCTTTAGAATCTAGAATGAAATCTCAAGTTTACAGAAATAAATTAAAAACTGTAAATGATAGAATGTAACCAATGGGAATCCAGAAAGCAAGATCTCACCACAACTTAGAATGATAAGAAATTTCTACGTACGATCAACAGCTACAACGATCACCCTGATTAGGATATGCATAAAAAATAACAGAATTTGGGGTGAGTACAATTTATATGTACATAGTAGGTTTTATTGACTGAGTATAAGCAACTAATTAATTAGGATTAAGAAATACACTATGAAACGCTTACATCCGCATACAGAAAAATGTCATTCCAACATCGGTGCCACCAATTTATATAGTATTTCACGAACAAGGTAAGAACATAAGGTTATAGTTAATACTCATACCGACAAATAAGTAAGTCACACAACACAAAACAACTAGTCTATGCAATGCAATGAGATAAAATGATGTGATTAACCAACTTTCTCGCACAATCTATTGTATACACCTAGTCAAGTTTTAGCTTTCAAACTAGGACCATGGGGGATTTACTCCATACATCAATCTCATAATCTCAATATCTCCTTAACTTGTGACCTTGATCAAAAAGGTAGAATTTCTTTACTTTATCATATTCCCATTAACACTAATATGATGAGTAAGGATGAATTCATCACAACAAATACAACATAAGGTATAATCAATAAATCAAGGTGCTTCAAAATCGACTCAAGACCTTAACTTGGGTATCTCAATCAAAATTATAAAGATAAGCTACATAACCACTCACTTGGACAATTACTCAAAGATCACAGGTTTTCATCAATCGTTAAAGGTATCACACAAGCTAAGTATCAAATTAGTCATCACACAAACTAAACAAAAAGGTAACACTTACAAACCTCTAAAACTCATACAACAATTAATTTTAAAGTTGACTTCCTAAGAAAGATCACTTAACCATCTTAGTTTAAAAGAGGGATAGTCAAACTTACCTCGAAACCCGTAGCTTCACTCAAACAACTCTATCGGCGCACTTTCTTAAGCAAATGATCATTGAAACGATCACTAACTATCAAGAATGGATAGAGTTAATCAAAATGAGCTCAATTACGTAATACAATTAGAAACCATGGATAAAATAATCCAAAAATCACTTCAAAAATTAAGGATAAAATTATATTTTTAGTTGGAAATCATATTCAACAAGCCAAGAGGAGTTCATGGCTGAAAACCCCATTAAAATCAATTAAGTAACGAACTCTAAATCAAGAAAATACCAAATTTTCAACTTAAGGGAAAAATCCTAGACCCCACATTTAAATTAAGATTTAAAAGTGTTTTGGAAGATATAAATTCACGAAATCAACAAAGAATTAGTAGGGAAACCTTACCCACATGAGTTTGCACAAAAATGCTCCTAAGAATTGACTCCCGAAAGCAACAAAAGATATTAGATGGTGGAAATGAGAAAAAAAGGGAAGAATCCCAAATTTAGGTTTTATCCAAGTGAAAAATAGTTAACGCGATCGCGATCCATTAACTCTTTTGATGGTTAAGTACACGAGGTTTACACCGCAATCGCGAAGGCTATGAAAAGGGTTCATGCGATCGCGAGCTTATGAGATGCGATCGCGAAGGCTACAAATAAGACACATCGTGATCGCAATCCTATGGCCCATGATAGAGAAGATTAAAATGACCTACATCATAAAGTGAAAACCAACAACTCAACACAAGGAAAAAGCCTCAGCATTCTCCCTCGAAAATCTTCTAGAGTCCGATAATCATAAATTTGATAGCTACCCCACTAAAATTTATATTCCAAAATAAATGAAATTATTAGAATTCCGATACGAGATCAATTGACATAACTATCCTCCTAGATCCCCCTTAAAGCTTAAAATCCAACTTCTCACTCAAATGCCCAAAATTTTACCTAAGGCCTAGGAAAACCTGGCCAACTACCATATTGGATTACACCCGACGTTTCTGACGTTACCGAAATAATAGAATCTCCATTCGACACTCCAAACTCAAAAAAATTTCTACAGTCAACCCTACCAGGAATTCTCGCATAAAGGGTCAAATAACAAAAAACACACTCGACCGCATAGAGACCACACCAACCATTCTCGAAACACAAATTAAGCATGAAGATGCTAAGGTGAAAGGATAATGGTCATTTCATAATTAAAGAAAATCACAAGTTTACCTAATATAATTTTTATAATGTTAGATTAACTTTTATCTTCAATATTAATATAGTCTTATTATTGTACTTGTGCAACCAATCAGTAAATTACTTATGGTAAATAAATAGATCATTATAATTACTAAATTGTGTGATTACTAAATTGATAATTATACCACCACTACTTAAAATAGCAAAAAATAGACGGACAAAAGTGTCGCCATCTGTCGCTTTTTTTGCCATAAGCGCTGGCAACATCGACGCAATCATGTCCGTCGCATTTTAGCTCGACGTTTTTCTAAAAGCGACGGACAACGTCGTGACCTGATAATTTTTTATTATTGTTTATTTAACAAATGCGACGAACTTTGTCGCTTATTTTGATTTTCCTTTTTTTAAATTTCCATAATGTGATGCAGTCCATCGCTTTTTGTGAAATTTGATTTGTGAAAATCTCATAAAAGCAACGGACAAAGGACCCTGTCCGTTGCTATTCTAGAAATTTTATTTTCTGCAAATCAAGAAAATCACCGGGCTATACGATGTTGTCCGTCGCTTTTCTAGATTCTTGAAAAAATTAAAACCCATAAAAGCGACACACTAGACCATGTTTTCCATCACTATTTCTATAATTCTTTTGACAACAGAAATTGGCAGTTTTTGCTGCCCACCTGCAACACAAAAACAATTCAACCCAATAAACACACAATTATATATACCCAACAAACACATTTATATACACAATATACACAACATAAAAAAGAAACTTAAAGTAACATTTGAAACTTAACTTATAAAGTCTATAAAAATTAACTTCAAAATTTGTTTCAAATATTTTAAAAATTCATAAATGCTTAGAGATGTAAACTAGCTAGGTTGTGACTCCTAAACAATCATCCCCATCATCAGAAATATCATTGTACGTTTCATCGGGAGCCGAAGTAGTATGTCCATAAGAGAAGTTCATTACTTATTCTATAATTTGTCGAACGTTGAGCATCATCCCGAACTTTCTTTAGCCAGACAGACAGTCTAGCAGATGGATAATGTTTTTTTCCTTGAGGCTGCCAATTTGGCAAGTTAAATTATAGCAAAACTAACCATGGACGGAACCATTTGATAGAAATTGAATAGTATTCCTTAATTTGTTCCATCCATAGTTGAGACATTTGGTGCCATTTGAGTTTTGCAATAATCTAACTTGTCAGTTTGCTCCAGTGGAAACCTCAAGAAACACAACATCAAGGCAGTATGCGGACTCCCTTCACATAATGGACTACTAAACACAAATCGATCTTGCAAGAAAAAATGATTTTGTCATTAGTAGGATCAACTAGTGTTGGTACTTATGCTAAATAAACATAATCCAGCTTTTTAGATTTAAAAGACAACAACATTTCAAGTTCATATTCCTAATTAAGTTCAATTTATCATAATAATTTTAAATTCGAACTACCTTAAAATCACAAATTCAATTAGTTATATATAACCTTCAAGTTTTAAGTTCAATTAGTTCTAAAATTCACAACTTATGTTCTAAAATTCCGCAATAATTTGAGATTACTGAAAAATCACAACTTAAAGTTCTAAAATCCTAGAAAAATTCAAGTTCTCTAAAGTTCGCAACTTAAAGTTCTAAGATCCTACAATTCAAGATTTCTAATGGTCACAACCTTATAAAGTTCTAAAATCCTACAAAAATTTAAGTTCTCTAAAGTTCACAATTTGAAATTCTAAAATCCTACAATAATTCAAGATTTTTAAAGTTCACAACCTAAAGCTCTAAAAACCTACAAAATTGAAGTTCTCTAAAGTTTACAAATTGAAGTTCTAAAATCTCACAAAAAAATCAAGTTTTCTAAAATTCACAACTTAAAATTCTAAAATTCCACAATAATTCAAGATTACTAACGTTTTACAACCTAAAGTTCTAAAATCTTACCAAAAAAATTCAAGTTCTCTAATGTTCACAACTTAAAGTTCTAAAATTCTACAATAATTCAAGATTTCTAACTCTCACAACCTTATAAACTTCTAAAATCATATAAAAATTCAAGTTCTCTAAAGTTCACAAATTTAAATTCTAAAATCCTACAATAATTCAAGATTTCTAAAGTTGACAACCTAAAGCTCTAAAAACCTACAAAAATTCAAGTTCTCTAAAGTTTACATTTAATGTTCTAAAATCTCAGAAAAAATGAAGTTCTCTAAAATTCACAACTTAAAGTTCTAAAATTCTACAATAATTCAAGATTAACGTTCACAACTAAAAGTTCTACAAAAAAAAATTCAAGTTCTCTAAAGTTCACAACTTAAAGTTCTAAAATCCCACAGTACTTCAAAATTTCTGATGCCCACAACCTTATAAAGTTCTAAAATTAGTTATACATAAACTTCAAACCAAAATGTAGATAGTTATATACGAGTTCTAAGTTCATGTTCAATAACAAAATTCAAGTTCAAACTAATTGCTAAAAATAGTTATATATAAACTTCTAATCCAAAAACTAGTTATACTAAAATTATAAGTTCAAGTTTTAATTAAATTCAAGTTCATATAATCTCTAAAATTAGTTATATATAAAATTTTAATTCAAGAATAATTAGTTATATTCAAGTTCTAATTAAGTTGAACTACTTCAAGTTCTAATTAAATTCATCATATATCCAATTTCTAAAATTAGTCATACAAAAACTTCAAACTAAGGAATAAGTTAATACGTTCAAATTTCAAGTTCGAAATTCTAAATCTAGCTTCGATTCATCTAACTTCAAATTAACACTTCACTAACTAACAATCAATCACATTAAAAAAATCCCAGATCACAAGTACTAGAATCAAAAAACCCTAAACCATCCGCTAAATAACAATCAATCCAACTAGTACTAAAATTTAAAAAAAATCCTAAATCATTTACTAACTAACTAACAATCTATCAAACTAGTACTAAACTAAAAAAATCCTAAATCATTCACCAACGAACAATCAATCATTCAAACTAACAATCAATAAATGACGGACAATGTGGTAATTGGCGTCGCTTTTCGGAGCGGCACTGTCCGTCGCTTTTTCGTCCGTCATTTTTTACCTGTTTTAGTAGTGTACTTCCTCTGTTCCCTTTTATTTATCACATGTTAGGACCATCAAAATGCACTAGCATAATCTAGAGCATTGCATGTTCCATAAGAGTTAATAACTTGTTTATAAGGTGTGTCACAACTTGTATTGGTTGGTTTGAAGAGGTTTTAGGTCAAATGTCAAAGGACGACCAAGACGTCCAAAAACTATTCGTGTGTGTGCTAGTGTGCCTTTATATGTTTGTCTTGTGTTGAAGTTTTGTTTGGAGTATAAAATTATAGGACGGTACCCTAGTATGTATATTGTCATGTTTAGGGTCGAAACGTCCGCACACGACTCCTAAAGGACTATTTAAGGACACAAAGGTTTGGCAGAGGCTGCCAAAATAGTGTCATTGACGACACTATTTGACGCCCCTTCAACCAAAAGACGCCCCGTCAAAAGGGGTCGTGGCTCCACACTTAGTCGTGGGAGCTAGCCCCCAAATAAGGAGCCTCAGTCACAAAAGACGACCAACAGCACGACCTCGTCACCCATCCACGGTTCGTGGATGTAACGTCCCTCAAAATGAGCTAATTAAAGCTAGAGCCTAACACTTTATTCATGATGTTTTAAAGTCATAAAATTGTTAATAATAGTGTTCTTAGGCAGTATATAATGTTTGGAAGTGCTTGGAGGTCAAACGTCCAAGAACGTCTAAGACGTTCAGAAACTAGTCCAACTTGAACTAGTGTATTGTAGTGTTTTGTAGTGATGTTTTGAGGGATGGTTTAATGGTGAAATTCAGTACTAAGATTTCCTACGTGATCCTGACATGTAGAGGGTCGAAACTTCTGGGAACGACGCCCCTGGGACCGTCAAAAGGGTCCTTGAGGAGGACCGAACCATGAACCAACGAAGCTGCCAAACAACCAAGATTTGGCATGCTTCTGAGTGACGCACAGCTGGCAAGCAATAGGAAAAATTCTTTCCCTGCGATGCGGAGCTGTCACAAACCATTCTATCCAAGAATATCTGAAAAATAATATATGGAAGTGTCTCAGCGACTGATATACCGTGGTTTCACGGTATTTTTAATACTTTTTCCTTAAGATTAGTGTGTCCAAAAGACTTTTTGTACTAATTTTTATGTATGTTTTTCTTTATTTGGAGGAAATTGGTCTAAAAGATGAATGCGGAGGTTTTTGAGCAAGAAATACAGAAAAGTACCACCTACGGAGCTTGTGACGATTCATCGTGCCCGTGACAGTCCGTAGGTGGCATCGTAGTGCAGCTGCTGAAGGAAGATGGGGAAGTCTGACCAAGTGTGGGGTTACAGAGTGCGTGACGGACCGTCGCAGCCATGACGGTCTGTCCTGTTAGTTCGTAATGAAGATCAGAGAAGTAGTCCCAGTACCCAAATTCCAAGAGTTCAAGTATTTTGGAACGAAGACCATCGACGGACTGTTGTGCCTGCGACGATCCGTCAAACCTGCCGTCGAGGGTAATGAAGAGAGCGGCAGAAGAAATTGTATAAGTATGGAACGACGGAGTCCAGGAGGTCCGTCGTGACCACGATGATCCGTCGCGTGTCCGTCGATCCAACCGCGTTTTGACAGATTTCCAGCAAATAGAGTCCTTATATAATTAGACTTTTATTTTTTTATAAATAGTTCCAAGAAAAACTCCTTTTTGGGGTTAGACTCTTGATTATTTTTAAGACTCTTTTTGAGATTCTTAATTATTTTTAGACTTTTGTAATTGATTGTTGGTGACTTTTGCGGATTAATCAAGTGAACTTTTGGATTTTATTCTTTCTCATTGAAGTAAGTGCATGAATTCTTAAATTACATATTTGAATATTGTGATTATGACTATGGGTAACTAAACTCCATAACTAGGGTTGTGGAAACCATTGGCGAATAATGAGGTAAAACCTAATTAAAATAACGATTCTAGAATAGTGTCTTGCATATATTGATAATTATTTCGCTTAGAAGTCTTTTTAACGGATGGCCAACGTTAGAACGCGCCTGAATGCTACTTGCTGGACTAAGGAGGTAGATAATAGGAAAAGAATTATCAACATAGATTTAGTGTATACTATCTAATAGGCTAGTATTGATTGGTACGAGGTAATAACTTAGTCAAATATCGAATATGATGCTTAATATGAGGTAAAGGTAAGGGTTAGTATAGCAACACACGTAGCCGGACCAAGGTGCGGAATGAAATTTTCTAGATGCCGGACCAAGGATTTAGAAATACATAACTTATCACTTTGCATGCAAGATACTAGGAAAGAGTTGTTATAGTTAGAATTATCAAGTTATGAACCTGTGGGGAACACTTAAACCCTAATTACTTTTATTAATTGATTAAACTCCAACCTTTGAAGCTGTTAGTTGTCTCCTTTAATTTTGCTAGTTATTTTTCATTCATTTAGAAATAGAAAACCCCCCTTTTTCGCGACGCGCAGTAAAGTCCCAGATTTCGTTGCGTCGTTTTTAAGTCAAATTTGAGTTGGTTAATTTTTCCAATAAATGTAGGGATTTGGGTAATTTAGGGGTATACTATGGACGGTAATAGGACCTATTTAAACCCCTAAACTCACCAATTGAAGAAAAAACCCTCATCTCAAAACAAAACCTCTCCATTCACTCTCTCCAAAACTCCATTTTTGAAGCTTTGAATCTCCAAGGAAGAAGATAGATTTATCAAGTTTTTGTCCATAATCTTGTGGGATTTTCATCACAATTAAGGTGTGGTAATTCATCCTTGAAATCTCTTTCTTCAAGAAGTCAATTCCAATAATTTTCAAAGATGGTCAAAAGCATGAATTGTCCAATTTCATAATCTATACATGGGTTCTTGCATAAAATGTTTTGAATCAATTTTTGAGAATTGAATTGATGTTAATGCAATGTTTATAATCTATAATTTTTATGAACCCATGCAAACTATTCAAATTCTTATTTTGACTATTTAATGGGTTAAGTGATCATGCCTCTATACTTATGAATTATAGTGTAGTTTTCTATGGGCTATCTAATGATGTAAAGATATGCAATTGATGTCTAATTGGTCTTAGATTTTTAAATATATATTGAATTGACCTAGTTTCATCTATCATTATGATTTAAACTTTGATTTGATGTTCATGGCCATGGGTAAGGGCCTTATGTTATTGAATTGGATGACTTAGCTACGGATTGAAGTGGTAAGAATGGAGTGGTGGTAAGCTGCCCTAGTTCTCTTTATATTATGTGAATTAGATTTAAATTATGTTGTGGTTGCTATGGTCCACCTATGGTGGCAGTGTTATATGATTTACTTGCAATTGATGTGGCTTTGTCAGCGTTACTCTATGTATTATGATGATTATGGCCTTCTCGCGATTACTTGAAGTGTTATAATGATGTGTATGGATGATTATGTGAAGTATGATCATATCTATCTACATGCTAGTAATGTGAATGTTTGATGTTGTTAGGTGATCATGTTAGACTATTACTGTGTGTTCATGTGTGTAGTCTTAGAGTTGATACATGATTATTCCTGCTTGACTAATGAGTCTAAAATGGTTATATTGATGATGTTATAGTAATTTATAGGATGACATAAATATGATTAGGGTCATTCCTAAGTAATTTAAAGAATGATATGTTATATGTGCTAAAGTAAATTAATGATTTGTCTTGTTGTGGTAGACTTGTGTCCCTAACTTAATACATGTATATGATGAGTATGAACATCTTGACTTAGTAGGCTTATCACCTTTGTCTTGTATGTCTATGGATGAATGTTGAATGAAGTCTAGGATCGGTAGACTTAAGATGGTGCCCTTCGAAGCATGATTAATATGTGGAACCTTCTATATAGAGAGAAGGTTAAGAATGAGCTCTCCTTATAGACTATTGAGTGGAAGCCCTAGTGGACCCATATTTTGTAGGTGTATTATGACTATGTAATGACTAAGATATGGTACCTTTACATATGCTCCATTACTTTGAACTTAGTCTATGAGAACAAAGGCTAGCACCGAGTGAATATGTTATGGTTTGTAGCTCTACTTAAGAAGGAGATTAGAGTACAAGGTATCTATACTTAAAAATGATACTAGAGTACATAAATGACCTTGATATTACTTAACCATGTGCCTACATGGGATGTTTCCTAGTTCTACCTTGGCAAGTAGAACACCCTCCATCGGAGTGGGTTTATGACTCCGAATTCGATGCCTAGATAGTATGGTCTATGTCGACTATTGCCTATTCTCATCATGTGGGATACATGCTAGTGTTGGATAAGTACTAGGAAGTTTAGGTAGTGGAATGGGACGTTATCTAGACACTGCACCACTAGACTTTGAAGATGTTAGTATGTGAGTCCCTAGGTTTTTGCAAGACTATTATGTGAAGTCTTTATTGAATGATATGTCTTCTAAATGAATTAATGAATATAATGACTTTAGTAACGGAATGTTAATGAAAAATACTTATCTAGAGTAGCTTTGAGGATTGCTTAGGTAGGCTTGAAGAGGGTGTATGGGCGGTCTCTTCATGTCTTACTTAGGTGAGTCTTAGAGTAATTCTAGGTAGGGAGTTTAACAAATAAAAGTGAGAATGATCTTGTCTTAGGAAGTCTTAAGGATCATTTAGGTGTGCTTAGATAGGGTGTATGGGTGGTCTCTCTTCATTTCACTTAAGTGAGTCTTACGTTAACCTTTGGTCAGAGGGATGCAACCTAAAAGAGGTTACTGTGACGTTGAACTTAGTTCACTGTAAAGTGACATAGTTCACTATAATATTTCTTTACTATTTGGTAAAATGATTATGTGATATCTGATATGTTTCGAAGGTGTTAAATGTTGTTCTTATACTTATACTATGATGTTTTACTAAAAAAGAACACGTTTTATACAAATATCTGTTTATCATGATTTTATGTATTACGCCATACTTAGTACAAGTGTTTGTACATTTTGTCTATCTCTAAAGGTGTAGGTGGGATTTGAGAGGATTCTCGAAGTTGAAGCTTGGATTAATGTTCATTCAAGTAAAGATTTGGTATGTCCTCACTTGATTCGAGGACATCTTGATGTTTAGATTTCCTTATTGAAAGTATTGTAATAGACTTAGCAATTTTCCTATATGTTGAAGTATGGGCCGTGTCCCAATATATTCGTATGTCTAAGATGGTAACTTTGAGACTTAGCCATTCATTATGTTTTTCTATAAAAGAGATATTTTAAAGTATTATAATTTCATGTGAAAAGTTTTAATTCTGCACTATTTTTCATACATATATGCAATGAATGGTACGAAAGGGATTGTCTTAGACCTCCTAGAGGTCGACGACACGTGTTTCGATTTGGGAATGCCCTACGTAACAACCCTAAAAATGGATATGCTAAGTAATGCTTAATGTGTCTAGAATGCCTATGATTAGACTGGGTTCACACGGATTGATGCGCGTAGAACCAGACCTCTGAACCCTTGCGATAGCCAATCCAACTAACTTGGGGAGTTAGTTGATCTAGGAAAGATTGGGTCCAGCCATGTGGGGCTCCCGAATATGAAGATTTATTCGGATGAGTCTTTACCGGACTTAAGAAGGGGAAATCTTAAGTTTGGAGGGTCTAGGGGTAAAATGGTCTTTTTCCAGGCTAAGGGTAGTATCATAATTACCCAAAATATGTAATTAATTATTTAATTTATAAGGTGGAGGGGTATTTCAGGTAGAAAGGACCGAAATTGCACATTGAGCAAAATCTTGCTCCACCCAGGTTCGAACCTGGGTGGGAGCAATGATTTAACTTGATTATTTATATTGGTGACTTAATTTAATTAATTAATATTTAAATGATTATTTCAGAAAAAGGAAAATCAAATTATTATTATTAATTAATTAATTAATGGGGCGGTTAAGGTCGGTCGACCCGCAGGGACCCGTTTCCGCGATGGGGACGTCACGGGTTCGAACCACGATGGAAGCAACATTTAAGTGGATTAAATTGAGGTTTATAATATGAATTTGTAAGGGCATTATGGTCATTTTATTAAACTAATTAAATCAGATTTTCAAAGTTTGAAAGAGTCCTAGTTGACTAAGTCTAAACTACTTCACCTAATCTTAAGTCACTCACCTCTTTCATGTTTATGTCTCTCTCCTTCACGTCTATCTCTTTCTCATTTCACACTTTCTTTCAGCCAAACGTGAGAAAAAAATCAGAAAACAAAAGTTCTTCACACTTGAAGAACTTGCACGCAAAACACAAACGAGAAAGCAATCCGAAAACGTAATACGCTAGTTGGGTAAGGTGTGAGTTTTTGGATTGGACATGAATTTGAAGAAGTTTTGGGCAGCAAGTTCAAATGTTGAACAAAGTTAAAATCAGGTATGGGTTTTCTTACTCTTGATACCTTTCCCAAGAAACCCTTAAGACTCAGATAATAATATTCCGAAACTAGGATTGTTCCCCATCACATGTTCCCTGTCACTAGCTCCTATCACTGATCTTAGGTTGGTGTGTTTGCTGGTAGATTAGGTATGAAGTGTGATTTTTGTGATAATGTGTTCATGATTATGTGTTAGGAATTGTATGAACGATGAAGTATGTCTGCCAAAATTTTGTGAAAAAAATGTATTTGTATGCCGTGACATGATTTTTGGTTTTAAGCCTTAAAAATGATATGTTTTTATGGTTGAATTTTATGTGCTGATGTTTGTGCAAATTATGAGGTGTAAAAGTGGAGTAATGTTGCTGGATTTAATGGTAATTCTTGGCTGAATATAATCATAAAAAGATTACACTTAAAGATGCTCCAAATGATCCACGAAATGCCTTAAGAATTAACGTATGAATGATGATAAAAAGAAACTGAAAATAGTGAACAAATTTCAAGCATTTTGTAGGTTGAGTTCGGCCAAAGAAAATGGTACAAAATGCAATGAAAAATGAATGTAAAATAAGTGATATCACTAAGGATTGAACCCAAGACATCATTACATGAAAGCTACAAAAAAATCAACAAAAGATTGAGAGGAAAATGGATTGGAAGAGGCTGGAGATTTGGAGTCTTGGCCAAGGATGAGAAAAATTAGCTATGTTTTTTTCAAAAAAAATTAATGTGAGGTCTTTGGGGATTGAACCTATGACTTCACCAAATGAAAATTACATAAAAATTTCATGAGAAAAATGAAAGGAAATATAGATGTGGTGAGTGAGGATTGAACCCACAACCTCTTGAAAGGATGAGAGAGTTATGAGAAAAATAAAGGAGAAAATAAAATGTGGAGAGTGGGGATTGAACCCACAACCTCTTGAATGGGTGAAAGAGTTAGGAGAAAAATAAAGGAGAAAATAAATGTGGAGAGTGGGGATTGAACCCACAACCTCTTAGATAGGTGAGAAAGTTAAGAGAGAAATTAAAAGAAAAATAATGAGCTTGTGGGGGATTGAACCTACAACCTCCTTGCCTTAAAACAAAAAAGGAGAGGAGAACAAGAAAGAAATATTATGAGGTTGATGGGAATCGAACTAGGGTCTCCCAAATCTGAAAAATGCAATTATCAAGTTTAAAATAAGATTAAGTGTTGTTCAAGGGATTCGAAATCGGGTTCCCTTGCCCAATTTCGTATTGACACATAAGTCATATGTAAACAAATATTTAATGAAATGCTGTCTCTAAAGATCGAAATCAGTATCTTGGCATATCTACAAGATGTATAAGTCTTGTACTACATAATCTTGGGTAAACATGAATCACTTAGACAAACTATGAATGAAGCCTCATGGCTTGTATGTGTGGACTCATAAGTCTAGCATACGTTTAAAAGTAAGTGAGCCTAAGATGTATGTGATAAAATGATCTAACCCTAGAAGGGTTAAGTAATAGTGTGAAACACACTAAATGGGCAAGTGCATTGGCATATGATGAAATGAACATTCACGTGAAGGGGTGAGTAATTATGAAAAGCAAATGTGTTAAAGTTAATGATGAGGTGACAATATGATAAGAGGTTAATGTGAAAGATGAGAGCAATCTCAAATGAGCCTAAGTAAATGTTACAAAAACGTACTCACCTATGAGAGTGTAAAGCTAATGAAGAGACCAATCTCTATGAACACCCTAATGAAAGTATTGAAGTCAATGCATACTTAATACTAATGATAAGATGAGAAATCATCTTATGATCTTTGATGTCCTCATGCTAGAATCTGGCTTCTATGATGTACGAGTTGAATGTAGTGGAACTTTATACTGAGCACCGATAGGCTAGCTATGAGAGGTGATGCCTTCCTTCGGGAATAGCGGAGGTTCACATAACTCTCACGACATGAGACTGTCTGGCATGCCGGGAATGGGTCTCTTTATATCTCCTAGTCTTTGAACCTATATTGCCAATATAGGGAACTAGCACGGTTCAATTCCCTATATACGCTAGCATGTTTTGGTTCACTTTGCCAGTGATTCCACCTCTTTTTAGTGATGCTCACATGATCTATGTCGGTTAAGGTTAAAGTTCCCAAAGAAAGAATGAGGCCAGCCTCAATGAATGCACATAATGAAATGAACAATACGAAAGGTGTTAGGACAGGATAATCAAGAGGTGAGCTAGACTTAAGTAATAACACTAGGTTATTCATGGTCATTGCACAGCGAACCCGATGAGAGTCTTAAACTACATCGTAGGTATGACCGGTGGCTGCACTAGTATATGAAAGAATGAAAATGAAGTACATATGAATGAATGAAGCAGACTCTGTCTTTGCTAAAGAAGGCTCCCTAGTTGAGGTCCCATATGTTGAGCCCGCATTTTGGGAAGTCCTAATGTCAAGTCCATGATTTCATTGTCTCATGGAATATGAAAGAATGATATGAACTATGTGATATGATATGTGTAATATGTTATGTGTTGTTTGCAAAATGATAAGTGTGCTGACGCATGTTACTCTCATGGTATGACTTTCCTAATCTGAAATTGGCAAGTCCACTAACTTGACTTTCCGTAATTCATATCGATAGTAAAGAGCTCTTCTTAATCATGTATGTCCTTGGTGTGTGCTTGCATACACCAATACTTAGTACAAGTGTGTACTAATCCCATAAAACTCTAACTTTTTAGGTGCAGGCACAGGTGGACGTTAGAGTTTACAGGTCGACACTAAATCTATCCGGACGTGGAGCATTCATCCAGATTTGGTAGGCCCTCATGCTTTTGAGGACGATTGCCCATTATATTCTAGCTTAGATATAGGTTTGACTTAGTGGAGTATGTTCCACTAGCGTTTCTTTCTCCTCTTATTTCAGACATTGTATTGGTGCCATTTTGGAAAGTATACATTTAATGTAGTATGGAACTATTTCTTTCATTTGATGATCTTAATATTAGATGGTTGATTGTGAATGTTTATGAGTTTAAGTAGAATGTATTATATGAATGTTAAGTAACAAAAAAGTTCAAATTTTCCGCTAAAATTAACTTAGATAAAGTAATGATGGCGTATATAGGCTTGTCTGCGACCTCTAAGAGGTAAACGACGCCGGTCTCGTCTGGGGTTTAGACTCCTGTCCTGACACCCCAACTCCTATGAGGTACTCTTGGGTCGTTATAACGGATGGGTTTGTCGAATGGCATCTGCAGTTCATTGTTAAGCCTCGGCAAAGTGATGGGTGAATTGGGGTGTTTTAAGTTTGTTAAATCTTGAATCCCCAAATTAGAATTTATTCTTCAAATTTAACCTTTCCTTATCAAATAAAACTCTCTCTAGAACTCCATTGGAGACAAAGCTCAAGATCAATTTATGGGGTGGATTCCAAGTTCTTTCTTCTCCAAATTTCGTGGTCTTTTATTGTATCAAGGTATGGTAACTCTTGGTCCTTGGATAAAATTTTATATAAGGAGTTCTTTCAAAGATTTTCCAGTGTGAATCTAAGATCCAATTTCTCAATTTCCAATCTAACCATGGGTTCATTGTCAAATGGTTTTTGAAGTCATTCTAATGATGAATTGATGTTTAAACAATGTTTTTAAGATGATTTTCAATTCAATTCCTTGAAGAACCCATGATCTCCTTAATTTCTCAATTTAGCCTATAAAGTGGGTTTTGTGATCTTGATTAGATGTGAATTGGATTATGTTTAGATTGTGATGTATCGTTTAATAATATTGCTATCAATATCAATTGATTATGAATTGTTGAGGATTGATCTATGATCATCATGGCTTGGAGAATTGGTAAGTTGACCTAACTTCTTATTTAAAGTATTTGGAATTGATGTTGTATGGTTTGATCTACTTATGGTGGCAGTGTTTACATTCTTGTCTATCTATACATGTTATGATCATGGACTTGAGGGAAATAGATGCAAAGTGAATTAATATTATCATGTTTTTTGCATATGGACAATGTGAAGTATAATGTGAATAAGGATGTTAGGGTAAGGTATGACCTACATGCTTGATTGTGTTAAGTGTTATTATAGAATGACCACTACCTATGTAACCCTATATGAATGTGTGATCTTATGAATATTAGGAGTTTTCTATTCAAATATTGAAAGTGTTCTTGTCTCCTACAATGTAATGTGGGTGTGTGGTCTACAGTCCCTAAATATTATATATGTGAGTTGTTCATAAATTAAGGGATATTGTGCATGTGTTTTGACCCTTGAAGGGTGGTTTCCTTAATATCATTGTTGTTTCTATTATGTGACCATGATGACCAATATGTACACACACACATCTAATGCATAACTATGAGTATAACATGTTCATGGTGTCAACTGAAAGGGTAATTCTCCTATGTACCTTTATCTATTATTATGCATGTAAAGTATATGAATAATATAGTAATGATCATTTGTTGTCTAGATGTGTTTATTTGAAAGGCTTTCTCATATATGTACACCTCCACACACATGAATTTATGAATGAAGAATGTTAATGATAATCTAGTGAATGAGAGTCTCTTGGATGGTTTTCTTATTCGTACTCTAAACATGAATATATTATGATTATGTGTAAGTACATTATCACATGATGTTGGTTTTGATGAAAGGACATTCTCTATAACAACCCTAAAAATGACTATGCTAAGTAATGTCTAACGTATCTAGAATGCCTAGATTAGACCGTATTCACACGGATTGATGCGCGTAGAACCAGTCCTTTGAACCTCTGGAACAGCCAAGCCAAC
Source organism: Solanum peruvianum (assembly GCA_027705065.1). NCBI lineage: Eukaryota > Viridiplantae > Streptophyta > Magnoliopsida > Solanales > Solanaceae > Solanum > Solanum peruvianum. The sequence continues at coordinate 33,096,186 of JAKWJD010001761.1, read as the reverse complement.
TAACTTCGTGAGTTAGTTGAGCTAGGAAAGGTTGGTTCCATCCATGTATGGCACCCGAATATGAAAATTTACCTGAATGAGTCTTAACCGACATTAAAAAGGGGTAATCTTAAGTTTGGAGGGTCTAGGGGTAAAATGGTATTTTCCAGGGTAAGTGTAGTATTGTAATTACCCTAAATATTTATTTAATTAATTAATTAATATGGTGGAGGGGAAATTCGGGTAGAGGTTGTCGAATTTGACCCTTTAAGCAAAATCTAGCTCCACCCGGGTTCGAGCCTTGATGGAAGCAAGGATTAAATTGATTTAATTGTATCAACTGAATTAGTTGAATTAATTAATATATAAAAATATGATTTTAAGTAAGGGAAAAATCAGTTTTTTAATAAAAAAATAATTTTAAAAAAATTAATTATAATGAGGAGTCCTAGTTTGAGTAAGTCTCCACCTAACTCTCCTAATCCTAATCCTCTCATTCTCACGTCTCTCACTCTCATTCTCACATTTTTTATCAGTAAAAGAACTGAAAATAATAGTTCTTCACTCTTGAAGAACTTAAACACAAAAACTCAAACGAAAAGCTAAGTTAAAAACGAAAATCAACAACATTCTTCTCGACGATTGTGTTTGGGATTTTGGTGGTGAGGTAGTGGCGCCGTGGGAATTAGCATCATTGAAACAATTGTTGAATGACATTAAGGTATGGGTTTTACTCTCTTGATCCCTTTCCCAAGAGACCCCTAAGTTCAGTTTAAATTTCAATCGAGAAACTAAGGTTGTCCCTATTGCATGCCCCTGTCATTAGATCCTTTGAAAGATTCAGAGTATGCGTTGGTACGTCTTCTGATAGATGATTTTATGGATGGTTGTAATTACATGTTTAAATTTGTATTCAGAAATTATGTAAGGAATGAGAGATGTGTTACGGGAAAATGTATTAAGTTAACTGTTTGTGCATGTGTGTGTCGTGAATTAACTATGTTTTGCTGCCTGAAATTTATATGTAAAAATGTTGTATTTTACATGTACGAATATGTTAAAAGTGTTATTTCATATAAGTGTAATTTTTCTGAATAAATGTCACACGAAATACTCCAAGAATCAACATAAAAAAATGAGAGAAAAACGAATTGAAAGAGGACCAAATTTCCAGCTTGCTGGAAATGTTGGTCTCAGCCTATATTTTGGAGTTGGAGTTATGTCATAAAATTTTATTTATAATGTGAGGTCATTGGGGATTGAACCAAAGACCTCACCAAATGCAAATTACATAAAAATTTCTTGAGAAAAACGAAAGGAAAAATAAATGTGGTGTGTAGGGATCGAACCACAACCTCTTGAATAGATGAGAAAGTTAGGAGAAAAATAAAGGAAAAAAATAAATGTGGTCAGTTGGGATTGAACCCACAACCTCTTGAATAGATGAGAGAGTTTGGAGAAAAAATAAAGAAAAAAAATAAATGGGGTGAGTGGGTATTGAACCCACAACCTCTTGAATAGATGAGAGAGTTAGGATAAAAATAAAGGAGAAAAATAAATGTGGTGGGATTGAACCCACAACTTCTTGCATAGGTGAGGAAGTTAAGAGATATATTAAGAGAAAAAGAATGAGCTTGTGGGGATTGATCCCACAACCCCTTGCCTTAAACGAGAAAGAGAGGAGGAAAAGAAAGGAAATATTATGGGAGTGATGGGATCGAACTAGGGTCCCCCAAATCTGAAAAATGCAATTATCAAGATTAATATAAGATTAAGTGTTGCTCAAAAAATTCGAAATCGGATTCCCTTATCCAATCTCGTATTGACGCATAAGTCATATGTGAACAAATATTTAATGAAAGCTGCATCTAAGAATCAAAATCGATTTCTTTTTGAAATAAAATAAAAAAAATAAGTTCATATAAATTGAAAATGAAGGATTTATATATACATATATATATATATATAATATATATATATATATATATATATATATATATATATTATATATATATATATATAATATATATATATATATTGTGTGGGTGGGTGGGTGGATGGGTGGGTGTGTGGGTGGGTGGGTGGGTGGGTGGCTGGGGGTGTGTGTGGGTGTGTTATTATTTAAATGAGCTTTCATATATATATTTTTTTAAATCGTCTGGCCTCCTTCTATTAGTTTGTGCATATATGTGGAGTTTTAAAAATTTGAACATCTTAATATAGAAATATAATGATTCAAAAACTTTAATTTTTTATTTTAATTTCTAATTTGTTACATATTTGAAAATTACATTAAAAAAAGCTTTAAAGCACAATGTAACAATTTTAAATATTTTTAGAAAAACATAGTTTAAAAACATATTTAAATTTTGTTGATTTCTTTATTATTATCAAACAAAAAGAGTTGCATATATTGTTTGAAAATAACTAAGAACTAAAAAGTACTATGGATCACTATAAAATGACAGTTATAAAATATGTGAGAATCATATAGAAATTTCGTTGAGTTTCCTAAAATCACTCGTATAAAATAAAACAGATGTAGTAACATATATTATTCAAAAATGTCACAAAAGGTACATAAATTAATAACTTAAAATATTTTTAGATAAAGCACATATAAAAAATTTAGTTCATTTTTTCAAATTTCATTTATACTACATAAATTGGGGAAAAAATTAACATACGTTGGGCCTGCGCTAGCGCGGGCACCTGATATCTAGTATATATAGAAGAGTGAAGCCTAGGACGACCGAGGGTAAAAATATAATTTTATACATATAAAAATCTATTAAGAAATATATCAAGAGAAACAATAATTCTAGAAATATGACTTTGTATATGAAGTTAATGATGATCAAGGGTAAAGATGTAATTTCATACTACCAAAAATCTACCAAGAATACAAGAACCTAAATAGTTCTAGAAACATCTTTTGTAAATGTTATTTCTATCAACTCATTTTGTTATCACTACACATTTTTTATGAGTTATTGTGATATCTACTCATTACTCTATTTAACTATTACTTTAATTAATTCCTAATATTTTTGTATTCACTCTGCTTACTAAAAATGTCTACTTTAACTTAAAAATTTATTATTTAAAAATATAATTAATTATTTTCACCTTTATTTTGACTATAATTAATATACCTGATAAGAAATAAGTATGATAAAATTAATAATATATATTAGATTGAAATGAATAATAAATAAAATTAATTTCAATATTTTTAGAGATGTTAAAAAGTACTGTACAAATAAGATGAATAGGATGATATATTTGTATTAAAAGTAAACTAAAAATGTTTACTAAATTATAAAAGTACACTTTGTACTTTTACTTGATTTCAAACATATTACTCTAAATATTTGAACTGATGTAAGTTTGATTTAAAAAGTTGAGAACGATCTAGGGTAATATGATCATTTCATATATATATATATATATATATATGTATGTATGTATGTATATGTATATATTTCATTTTAAAAACTATAAATATTTTTTTTAAAGATCATTAAAATATATATTTTTTTCAAGTGGTAAATTTCCTCCGCAAGTTACATGACTTTTCTAAAAAGTATAATCTATAAGATTTTTCTAGAGCTAAGTCTATGACACAAAAAAATCGACATTAACTCATTCTTCATTTCATTCACTGCTCAATTCTCTTCCCTCTCATGTCTAAAACCAATTTTTTTTCTCGTCCTTTAATTTTTAATTGTATCTTAAATAATATACACTCCGGTATAGATTCCTAGGGAAACCAATAATACAATTTTTTTTTTCAAGAACTGCATTTCAATCAATTCTCTATATAATGACCCTACATACTTTTTTAAAATTTATAAGGCAAAAGTAAATTTACTATTTCTTAGTGGACACATCACTTCTGAGACTTGTCCATATAGTCAATTTTCAGCAAAATTCAGTCGATTCACACTTTTCAAACACTCTAATGAATCAGTTAACATGTTAAATTCAATATCAATCACAATTACTTTTCTTAAAATGCTTAATTCAAAAGGAATGTTACCAGTGAGCAAGTTTTTCAAGAACAAAATTTCCAACAATTTCAGAAGCATGTTATGTCATTTCCTTTTGTTCTGTTCAAACTTTTAAATTTCATGGCGTTGTGTCTTTTTTTTTTGGGATTGTGGAGATAATTTTTAAAGTATGTAATTACATCTTAAATATATCTTAATTAATTATTTTGAAAAAAATAAAAATTTATGAAATATCTTAAATTTTAATTCATCCATCCATTTTATAATTAATAAAGGTAAATCGATAAACTCACTATGTCAATTGTTGTTTCTTAATAAATATGTCAATTTAAAATAGATAAATAATTAGAAATAAAAAGAATATAAATAAAAAAAATAAACTTATTATATCAAAAGTTACTAGGCGTGCGAAGTAAAAATTTAAAAAATAAAATAAAGAGAAGAGTAAATGTTCTCAGTTAATCATCATAGGGTGTGTGCTCATTCATGACTTGGTCTAAATTCATTTCACCGTAACAAACAAGTTCATATCTACTCGTCTTTTTTTTCTTTTTCCTTTTCACATCATCTATTAGGGTTTATTTGAAAATTCATCTCGTGATTAAAATTACTTCATTCAGCACTTATACTTGTTACTTATTTTTAAGATAATTCTTTTATTTTTAATTGTTATTTTTAACATATAAAAAAATGACAATAATTTTTATTTAGGTTTTACCCTCAACATTAAATACTTATTTTCAAATCATTTTCTAAGTCAACATCTAATAAAAATGATTTGAAAAATAAGTATTTAATGTTGAGGGTAAAACTTGAATAAAAATTATTGTCATTTTTTTATATGTTAAAAATAACAATTAAAAATAAAAGAATTATCTTAAAAATAAGTAACAAGTATAAGTGAATGAATGAAGTAATTTTAATCACGAGATGAATTTTCAAATAAACCCTAATAGATGATGTGAAAAGGAAAAAGAAAAAAAGAAGACGAGTAGATATGAACTTGTTTGTTACGGTGAAATGAATTTAGACCAAGTCATGAATGAGCACACACCCTATGATGATTAATTGAGAACATTTACTCTTCTCTTTATTTTATTTTTTAAATTTTTACTTCGCACGCCTAATAACTTTTGATATAATAAGTTTATTTTTTTTATATTCTTTTTATTTCTAATTATTTATGTATTTTAAATTGACATATTTATTAAGAAACAACTATTGAAATAGTGAATTCATCGATTTACCTTTATTAATTATAAAATGGATGGATGAATTAAAATTTAAGATATTTCATAAATTTTTTATTTTTTCAAAATAATTAATTAAGATATAATAGGTAAAAAGAAATTGTCCTTTTTTGACTTGTAGAAATGAACAAGTAATAAGGAACAATTAAAAAAAATAACAAATGAAAAGTAATTAAGGAAGAGCAAGTATTGATTAATAGAGTTCCAAATATATTTACTAACTACATTTTAAAAATATATTAACTCACTGCCAATAAATTAAGAATATAATAAGAAAAAAAAAATTGTATTCCCTTAATTAGTCAAAATGACAAGTAAAAAGATATTTCATTCATTTACTTATATTTTTCAATGTTTGAATTGAAATAATTGAAAAAACGATTCTTAGTGTATATATTTTATTAGAATATTCTGAAATAAAGATATTTAGTATCAAGTCTTGAAAATGATTTTAAAAAAGAATAAAATATTAAAAATATAAATTATTTTATTGATTAGACAATAAAAATGAAAATTTAGTTTATGGAATAAGTAATTAATAGGTACGAAGGAATATTAGAAGGTGTCAATTTCAGGGTTACTTCCTCAACCCAACCCTCGTTTTCATAAAATAAGTTTTAGTCTTCGCTTCGATAACCGAATCGGATCCTTCGTTGAAGCTACCCCAAATGTATTCGTCCTATTAAATACCCTAATTTCCATCCTGAGTTTGCTGCTACAATTCTCGATTCCTCTTCCTCTACAATGAAGAAATCCAATTTCTTAAGAAGCTCTAAAGATATGCTTACCAAGAGCTTCAATTCCACCAAATGGTAATTTCGGTCCTTTCTCCATTTCTTACATCTATTGAATTGATCTGAATTTTGTGTTCTACGCGTATATCGGAGAATTCATATTGATTTGATTTGATTTTTTTTTTTTTTGAATTTGATGCAGTAAGATGTCCTTAAAGCTAGCGTCTTCAAGGTTGAAATTGTTGAAGAACAAGAAGGAAGTGCAAGTGAAGCAGATGAAAAGAGAACTTTCCCAGTTGCTTGATTCTGGTCAGGACCGGACAGCAAGAATTCGTGTAACTCATCTTCCTATCATCTCTGATTCTTCTTTCCTAATATGGAGTTTTTCGCTACTTACATGTTTTAATGCTTCCTGTTCTGCTCATTGATTTACTTTGCCTTTCAGATAAGAATCCCTTTTGAAGATGATTCTTCAAATGTCAAGACCATAATTTGTATTTAATTTGCAGACATAACTATTCAAATCTCCATAAAATTTGGAGAAATGAGGCATCTTTTGACTGCTGTCAAAGCATGGGATATGCATGCTCCTCTTACAAAATTCAAGCTATATCTTCATATTATAAAACCTTCACTTCTGCTTTCTTAAGTTAGATTTTTGCATATAATTTCAATTCCTGTTAAGTTTTACAGTTGTGATTATTAAGTTGATGTATGTTTTTATGTACCCCAGATTTGGAGTTTTGAGAAAAATATTTCATCTATCTGACACTTTAATTTTAGGTGGAGCATGTACTTAGGGAGGAGAAGATGATGGCAGCATATGATCTTATCGAGATTTACTGTGAACTGATCGTGGCACGGTTGCCTATTATTGAGTCACAAAAGTAAGTTCGTTTTTGCTTGTGATGTTTCTTTAGCATTTCATCTGTATGAGATATCTGTACGGCACATAAATTAGTTTAGATGAAATCTCGCATTACAGTTGCAGTAAGATGTAATTTGCGTATAACACCTTTCCCTGAAGAACCAACCCCAAGAAAGAGAAAAACAATGTTGCTCAGGCTCATTTATTTTGTTAGGTAGTCCCATGGCTTAACTTTCATTATCCTCGAGTACTTCTTTCCATCTCAATTTTCTCTCCTCTCCCTGCCTGTTTCGATCGAAACCACAACAGAGAAAAAGACAATTCATTGTGAACTGTATTCCACTGGTAGCTACTTCTAAGATATATAGGTGTTTGGTATCTTGCATATATTTTAGGCATGCTCCTTGTGTTTTACTTTGATGTCTTTGCTGGTCTTTTGGATCTATGCGGGTAGTTATGATGGTGATGCCAGATGTACAATCATTACCTGATAAGAGATGTATAGCTGTGCGTATCTTTATCATTTTCTGTTAGCTATTGGAAGTTACACTGAAGTATGATGCTCTATAAAAACCACATTTACTCATTCTGTTACCTGTTGAAGAGTTCCTTTTTTTTCAGTACTGTCTTATGTACTTTACAATTTGATTTGCTTACCTGGTTCTTTAAGGGCCTGTTTGGATTGGCTTTTGGCTTATGCCTTATAAGCCAAAAGCCATTAGTTAGGATTTCTAACTAATGGCTTTTGGCTTATTTTTGTTATTTTGGTTTTAAAATAAGTGCTTATAAAAACTTTTTAACTTTACCCAAACACTTCAAACTTCAAAACTGCTTAAAAATTATTTTGGCTTAAAAGTGCCAAAAATAAGTCAATCCAAATGGGCACTTAATAATATGAATTGAGGTTATTTTTGCTAGTTTTACTTGAAATATTAGCTTTATTAGTGGCTAATAAACAAAGGCATACTGTTTCCCATGATGAACTCATGGCTAAATGATGAGTCTGATACCTTTGTAGGGTTTTGATATGTTAGTCTTTTTGATGAACAGAAATTGCCCCATTGACTTGAAAGAAGCAATTACCAGTGTAGTTTTTGCGTCACCAAGGTGTGGAGACATACCAGAACTTGTAGATGTTCGGAAACATCTTACCGCAAAATATGGGAAAGAATTTATAAGTGCAGCAGTTGAGCTCCGTCCAAATTGTGGAGTTAGTCGCATGGTAAGTTTGCAGTATCTCCCTTCAACAGTTGATGATTTGACTTTGAACATGAAGATAATGAACTATTTATATTTCTCAAATTTATCAACATAGTACTCTTAATATTGTCTTATGCTGTTGTACCTAGTTGGTTGAGAAGTTATCTGCGAAAGCGCCTGATGGGCAGACCAAAATGAGAATCTTGGGGGCAATTGCTGAGGAACATGGTGTTAAATGGGATCCTAAATCAGTAGAAGAGACAGAGTCAGTGCCTTCAAATGACTTGTTGGTATGATTATGTTACTTCTAACCTTTCCATTGATGACTGAGATTGACCAAATTATTATGCCTTTACTGAGTTCACTGGCTAAATTGTCCAGAATGGATCTGGTAGTTTAGAGAAGGCTGGTAACATCCATGAAGACCCTCTTCATGTCAATGCGTCAGATATGAGACTTCCACTTGATCACTGTAAAAGGCCTAATGCATCTTCAAATCCCCCAGAGCAGAATGCAAGATCCTCATTGGGGACCCAAAGCTTTGTCTCTGCATATAGTGGTGGTAGAGGAGTAACACCATCTTCTAACTATCATCATGGAGTTAGTCCTTCAGGTTAGCATCATTAATTATGCTAGAATACAACATCTACAGTTTGGTTCCCACTGTAAAAAATTAATGTTAATGATGGTTGTTCATGACCCTTAGGGTCTAGGGATGAAAGGTCAGAAATTGGGCAGTCAGTTCCTGGAGATGGTAAATTTTCTATGGACAGGCAGAATTGGAATATGGAATTCAAAGATGCTACCTCTGCTGCTCAAGCAGCTGCTGAGTCTGCAGAACGTGCAAGCCTAGCTGCCAGAGCTGCTGCTGAACTTTCAAGGGTTTCAAGGCAATATTCCTCGGAATCTCAGAGGCCTGAAGTACAGTCTTCGGTAGGTGGAGGGCGAGGAATGTATGACACAAGTATCCATGAACATTTTCCCAATGATTCAGCAAATAGCTCTTTATCTGACAGAAATCCAAGGCTTCAGAATGGAAGAATTGATAGTTTGCATCATGAAAATCTGGCTAGAGCGACAAGACAATTTCATGATGATGATCATGCTACTTCAGGAGGTTCAGGACCAGGGAACTATGGTAGTTCAAGTATGCATGAACATTTTCCTAAAGATTCAGTTGTGAGCTCTTCACCTGATAGAACTTCAAGGTTTCAGCAAGAAAGGACGGAGAGTTTGCAACATGATAATATGCCTAGGGCAACAAGACATCATAATGATATGCATGGTACTTTTGATAGGCCTGATTCACAAGTCTCCGCAGGTGCCACGGGCTCAATTAATGATGATAATTCAATTCCTAGTGTTGGAGAAGGTTATAAGTACATGCAGAAAAGCCTATCAAAAGCGGACAGTGAAATGATAACAAGAAAATCATTTGGCAGAACTGAATCTGAATCCACGAGTAGCTTTAAGAATGAGTTAGTGGAGGATTTCAATTATTTTGGAGAAGAAGCTAGTACAAAAGATCCCAAAATTAATTCTTCAGAATCTTATTTAAGCGCTTCAGGTTTTGGTGAAAATATTCATCATTCTAACCAACAAAGTTATGGTTATGCTAAGACTAATGATCCCTTTAATAATGTTTACCAAGGTCACATTCCTAGTGAAACTGTTAGTAAGAGTTTTCATGATTCTGCCTCTGTTGCTTTTGATGATTCTGGCTCAGAAGAAGATTATAATATTAAGTTTGACTCAGATCCTACATATGATGACCAGCAAGCTAAACTTTATTTTCCATCACCAGAAAGGAAATCACCTACTTACAACTCTGCAATTAAAGAATCGTGGAGCTTTGACTCAAACAAATCACAGGAGGAGTCCTCGATGACATCAGAAATCTTTGTGGAAAAGCAATCTCCTCAATTATACAAAAGCTTGGCTGCCGCTGGTGACAATTCACGACAAGAAAATGTTGTGCCATCCTTTGACGATTCTGATGGTATGAATTCTGAAAGTGACAGTGAGATAGTCCAACACCCGATAGGTAAGTCAAAATTTAATCTATTTATATTTATATGTTCTAATTGTTTAATGGAAATGACATTGCAGAATGTTTCTATTAACATGTATATCATGATTCACCACGATCCTCCTATATGGAAAATGTTTCAGGAACTGATGGGAACAAATGGTTACCAGCTTTGCCCAGGACACAGACAGATCATGATACTTTGGCTTCTTCTGTTTCTGAGTCCGAAAAGGCATTCACATTTGGGAAGTTAACTGGTGGCCTTAAGCATAAAGGCCATATCCCTCCACCTTACTTAAGAAGCCAGTTAAACAATGTTCCATCTTCAGTCGAGAATGCTAAGGGAAGTCCTGCGGTGACGTCACAAGATGTTGCACCCCCTAAGAGTTCTGTTGGTTTAGGAATGAGGATGAAAATAGACGATAAGTCAAGCTCAAGATTGGATGACACTCATCATGCTTCAGATACCGACAGTTCTGATGCAGAATTTTCACAAGAGGCTTCGAGTTACAGTCAAAGAACTTATTCACAAAAAAGAGGCAGCGAGGTTAATACAAAATATGCAGGCTTACGAGGTTCATCCACATATTTTGATTCTGATAGCAGTGATTCCGAGGCTGGTCCTAAGAAACATTCTTTTGCTGGTAGAAGTCAATTGAATAGTGGAATTTCTCGTAGAACTAAAGCTTCTTCCTCCAGCTTCGATACAAACATTTCATCAAAGTCTAAAATCAGCTCCGAAACAGCTGTTAATTCTGACTCTGGTGTAGATGGCAAACCCATCAACCGCTCTTTCGGAATTAAAACTCAAGAACCTCTGAAACCCGTGAGAAATTCTTATGCTGCTGATACACAAAAAACTCAGAGACTGACCAAGAACTTTTACAGTAGTGAATCACATGAATCCCCAACAGATAAAAGGATAAGTTTAGAGCAGCCCAGCGCTGGACCTACAGTTCCAATGCCTGTTATACAGACCAGGATAACATCACATGAAAGGAGACAGAAGATGGGAAGGGTGGAAAAACCATCTAGCTCTTCCCAAATGGCAGCAGCATCAGGCAACAATGATGTTCCAAAGGCACCAGCTTCCAGTGGGGACAAATTTTCCAGTGAGGATAGCATGAAGAAAGCTAGTCATGTACATCCAAAGCTGCCTGATTATGATGATATTGCTTCTAAGTTGCTGTCGCTTCGAACGAATCCCAAGTGAAAGATAATGTCTTTGTAGCTGCGTATGTACATGGCGAAAGGTTTCGTATAGTGTTTCTGATGACCGCGAGATTCCAATACAATATATTTGTTTGTACTGTGCACATATTCATTTATTTGATGTGAAAATAATCTTGGGTATATGAATACTTGAAATGGATGCTGCGTAGACAGTATTTGTACCTTGATTGATATTCATTCATTTGAAAATGAGTTGTATTTGTTCCTCAGAGGTTAAGTTTTCTGATTCATAGTTATGCATTGTTCAATCGTATCCAAATTAAAAGTCTGGTACAAGTCCGGATTTGTCATTTATGCTAAAGGTATACATATAGCTTGTGGTGCTGTCCCTAAAGGAAAAATTACAAGAGAATATACTATTTAGAGCTTAATTTACATAATAATATTTTAGTTTTTTTTTTTTATTTATAACACTAACATTTTAATTAAAAATATGATATTTTTTATTATAAATTTAAAATCTATACAATTTTATTTCCTATTTTATTGATTAGTGGATTAAATTTTTGGGACTCATATTCTATGCTTTATTTTAATTAATTATTAGAATCTCAATCACAATTATATTTGGATACATTTTTTTGATGAATATTTTTTTTTATCCCTAATTACTTGTCTACTTTTGAATTGACACAACTATGTAGAAAATAATTATTGACATAATGAAGTGGATGAATTAAAAGTTACATATTTTCAAAAAGATCTACATTTCACAAAGTAATTAATTGAAGGTATAATATGAATTTTTTTTATCACTAATAGAATTGTCAAAATAGACAAGTAATTAAGGACAAATAGGGATAACTATAAAAGAAAAAGTCGAAAAAGTAAATAAGGAAGTGGGAGTATCTTACTCTCTCTTTTCAGTTAACCTTACAAGGAAGAAATATTATTGATACTCTTTTTTTCCTTGGTAAACACATTGTTGCACACCTTTTTTATACATCTTTTTCAATGTCATTTTTTTTCAAGAAAACGTTTTGTATCTCCTTCTTGAAAATATTTCATTTTGTTTCTTTCAAAATCATCTCTTACAACAATTTATAGAGTAAATTTTTGGTTTGATAAACATAAAAATCATATTTATATGCTATACCGTAGTTTGTTTAATTGTGCCCATAATAAATTTTATATTTGCTATGACTATCAATATCCATATTTCCGTATGGATATACAAAAGAATCAATTGTATAATCTGTTTCGGTATACATATACAAAAGAATCAATTATATAATTTGTGTTTGTATAGAGCGAGAAAGACAAAAAAAATGGACAGATAAAAATTTGTATTTGTATAATTATAAGTGTATAGGACGAAAATATATGTATTTGTATTTGTATACACAATTTTCTCTCGCTTTATACAAACATAAACGAATATGATACATTTGTGTTTGTATAAAGCGAGTGAGGCGACAAAGAGTGGTGAGCGAGATGTGAGAGAGTGGCGAGCGAGGTTCTTTGGAGAGAGAAGCGAACAAAAAGAGATATGTATAGACATACAATTTTTTCTCATTTTATACAAACACAAACACATTTTATACATTTGTGTTTGTATAAAAGTGAGAGAGGCAGAGAGAGATTGCTAGCGAGAAAACGAGAGTGGCGAGTGAGAATTTCAGGGAGAGGCGAATGACAACAATTTTCTATGGTTTACAATTAAATAAAACTGTGATTATAGCATTTAATTTGAATTAATAGTTAACTATATTATAGAAGTTTCCTTTTTTTTACTTCTTGAAAAAATCGATTATGAGTAAGAAAGTTGCTTTGCATAGTGCTCCCGTAAAGAATCCTGGTTTAATAAAGGCTTATATATATCGATGTCAAGGGCCAATTGTTTGTTCAAAACCAAAAATTACAACTGTTAATTTGAAGAAGATCCGCATTATAGTGAATATGATTAGTATCGTGTGGCCCATAAATTATCAGAAAATTTTTTAAACACATTTTTTTACACTTTGGTGATCGATTTGGTACAACTATTGATGATATGTTATCTTAAATAGGTGATATGTATGAAGGAATATACTTTGGTAGCCGATCCGGTACAATAATTGGTGATTTGTTGGTTACTAACCATAATATATTTTAGTGTATGTATTTTCATGAATTTTATAATTAAAATAATGGTAATTTGTTGATTTCAATTTGATGGATGGTGTGACTAATTTTTTTGGGCTATATATTGGTTTACAACAATAAAAGAAATTGATTCATTATTGATGGTAAGGTTGATATGTTCCAACCCTACAATGCATAATACCATAATCTTATCTAGTATATACCAACTTTTTAGAATCATCAAATTAATTTACATCGTGTATAATGTAGTGTAACCTTTGTGTCAAATTCAAATTTTAATAATTATTACAACTAAAAATAATTGGTGGATTTGTGTATATATATATATATATATATTATATATATATATATATATATATATATATATATATATATATATATATATATATAATATATATATATATATATATATATATATATATATATATATATATATACTTTTTATGTATCGTATGACTAAATTTTTTATGATATATTGGTTTATAACTATAAAGGATATTGATTTAATAATTGATGGTAAAGTTGATTCCAGTTTTGTTACAACCCTATAATACGTAACACCATAGTCTAATAAACTATATACCAATTATTTTAGTATCATTAAATTATTTTACATGGTGTACAATATAATTTAACTTTGGTGTCAAGTAAAAATTAATCTAATTGAATTTTACCATAATGAATGAATTATACCATAAATTAAAATAAATAAATTCATACATTGATGACAAATTTATTTTTGTTATATGTTCTAACTACGTTGTTGTAAAAAAGGATTTAAAGAAAAAAAATTGAAGGGATAGAATTAAAGAAAAACAAATAATTTTTTCAAAAAAATAAAATGAGGTAAAAAGGGAAAAAATAGTGAAGTGGGAGATATTTTTTTTTTTTTTTAAAAAAGGGCAGAGAGAAGAAGAGAATCGATTTACTTAATATTATTTTAAGAAGAAGATTAGAAAAAGTGTGGGTGTGTGTGTGTGAAAATAATATATACGAAAATAATATATAACTCAATCGAAGGGAGATCGGACACACTACAACATTTTATGTCTCCAACCACCTAGAGAAGTGTGGCTTAAACTATGAAAACGTGTGACCTTTTATCAAAGGCCACTATTTTTTACTTTAAGCCACACTTTTTCAGGTGTGGCCGAAAGCAGTGAAACCTTAGAGTTTAGGCCACGCTTGTAAAGCGTTGCCTTAGCAGCTACGCTTAAAAGCGTAGCCAAAAGGCAAAAGGGCCACACTTTGTACCTACGCTTAACAGTGTTGCCTTATGAGCTACACTTTCAAGCGTAGCCTCAAATTCAAAAAGGTCACGCTTTGCAACTATGCTTAAAAGTGTTGCCTTATCAGCTACACTTTTAAACGTAGTCATAAAAGTGTTGCTGCCTTATCAGCTACACTTTTAAGCGTGGCCTTTGCTACCATATTTCCCACATTTATCAAGTTTTTCCTTTTCTATCTAATGTATGACAACGCTTTGTAGTGTTGTCCTTGCCACAATTTCTAATTAAAATATCCAATATTATATTGCAATAAATAATCTCTAGCGCTAATAAGTAATTCAATTTTATAGATTTCCCATAAACTTCAAAAGATATAGTTTGTGTTGTGTACATACCCATACTTATACATCAATATTCTAAATGTGTACACAATAGTTCAAAAAGTACTACAATAGTTCAATATATTCTAGCAATGAATATATTTCACAAAATCAAATATAATGTATTTAAACTTTTACAATATTTCGGAAACTCTTCATCATCCACTTCAAATTTGATCACCCCCATTTCCCTACACAAATAAGATATTGACAGTTATATAGAAGAGCTAAGAAGTTCAGATTGCAACAATATAGAAAGGCAAGAAGTCCAGCAGTTACAGAAAATTAGATTGCAGCTTTTGATGTTCAAAGTAGATGCCTACTTGTCTTTTGATGTTCAAAGTAGATGCCTACATCAAAATATGCATATACTAATATAATAAAGGCTAAAATTAGTATATTAACTATGCTATTAGTATCAATCTTGATTATAGTACTTTAATATTTCTTGCCAACTCCTCCCTCACTATCAACTCATTGGCAACCACATATACCTCTTTTAGTTTCTCTCTCTCTCTAATACTACTACTTGTTTCGATCTCTGTTCCTCTTTTTTCTTCTTTCTCCAACAAAACAACATTTCAAACATTTACCTATGGATCTACACTGATACACCCTTTACATTTTTTGCACTAATGCACTCATATTATTCACTTTCCTGGCAACTGAAAGATACTTTGTGATTTCCCACATACATTTTCCTCCTTCCATACACAAAGTTAGGCAAGAAACCTACTAACTACGCTTGACTACAGATTTTTGACACTTTCTTTCCCTACTTTGAAATTTCAGCTGTAAGAACCCCAAAAGTAATCAATTTCTTCTAAACACAAAATGAACATTCAACCAATTTACTATTTGCAGATCTACAGATTACTAGAGAATCAGTTCTTACCTTCACAAATCGGTTGTACAGATGAGTAGAGAATGGAAAGGAATCTCAACACTTGATTTCTTCAGCTTCCGCTCTTGATTTCTTCCATCCCCACCTCTGTATCTTCAGCTCTTCATATCTTTGAGAAATTTGACTTTATAAAATTTGAGTTGTGGAGCTCAGTTCTTCAGGTCTTCAGCTCAGGTCTTCAGTTATTCGATTTATGAAGAGCTATGGAGTTATGCTGGGGAAAGAAGAGCGATAAATAAGAGCTAGTGTTCTGGAGCTGGAGATAGGAGAGAGGAAAAATGAGAGAGAAAGAGAAAAATTTGTTTTATTTATATTTTATTAATTATTTTTTTGACCAATAAAATGGGGGGGGGGGAGTTGAAAATGTTGGAGGGAATATGATATTTTAGTGAAATGTTTTAGGCCACACTTTTAAGGTGTTGTTTTTTCAATTATAAAAATAGTACACTTTAAAAGTGTGGTCGTATATGTAAATAGTTGTTCCATTTATTTCACACTATGACAACACTAATAAAGTGTGGTCACCAAAAGTCTTTTTCATACATGGTCCTCAACAAAATGGTGAGATAGATGTTCAAAGACCCATTCAAGTGATAATCTTTTAAACTTATTCACTAAGGATTGCCAACATCAATATTTTAAGAAGTTGTATACAAGATCGGAATGTATTGTTTTCGATATATCAAGTAAAGTTTTTATTAGGAGGAGCAAAATATGTGTTGTTCTCTTTTGTTTACCATGGCTTTATCCCGGTTGAATTTTTTACAACGCGTTATTAGCATAAATGTTCTACCATTGCGGGATTGAAACAAAGTACATAAAAGAAGGTAAAATAATCGTGTTCATTTTTCTCTTGGGGACAAGGTAAATTATTGTGGAATATATTTTGATATTTTACTTGTGAATAAGGTCAATGATTAATATTATTGTTAATGTGCATTTTTTTACATATGACTATATATATTCTTTTGTATGTAAAACTTATTTCATATATTATTTGTAATTATGCTCACAGTTTTGGTTATTATAAAAGCTTTTAGTTTATTTTGTTTTGTGTGCGAGGTATTTTGTGTTCACTTGGAAATTGAAAAAGGGGTTGTTGTTGTGAGCAATTTTATTTTAGTGTAATTGGAATTATTATTTTCTTAGTGTGCAATTGATTCTTTGATTTATAACGATAATTCACAACCTTTATAATTATTCACCAAACATAATATAATATAATGTTGCATGTAATTCTCTGTTTTGACAAGTTTAAGATATTAGTACATATTTTGTTAAGAATATTTTTATTTTGTATTTTTTGTTCTATATTTTATTATGCATGTTAATCACAAAGTGACCATTCGTTCTATATTTATTGTGCATGTTAATCACGAAATGACAATATTTTTTAAGGCTCAATGGTGAGCCCTATTATATTTGGCTTATTATGTCATTGATTGAGGGTAAGATGAAGATTTCAAGTCCTATTGTATCACGACTGTTAAGGCGAGAGTCCTGATGCATCATGATAATAAAACGCTGGGTTGGGTCCCAACAAATAATGACCTAAAATTTCTTCTTATGGGTTAGCCGTTGGGTTTAAGTCCCAACGTAAAATAATGATGACTAAGCAATTTGATATGTGTTTGATAAAAGTCATGAAATTTGTCCAATTGAGTTGCTCCATTCTCTTTTGAGAATGTGGTAGCAAGGCATAATATGTTTGAAAATAACAAGTGGTTAAATGTATGAATATGAGTGTGGTAAAATGTTAATGGTCATCGTTCTGGAAATTGAAGAAAGAACATTATGAATTCTTAATATGGTTGCAATTTTTGTCCATCAAAGTGTACAAAAAGTTATTGGGCACATTGTACTTGATTAACTTAATTTGAAAGTTTCGTAGATCCTCCATCAAAATAAAGAAATACAAAATGGTAGTACATTTAGTACTTTTAAAGTGATGTTGAGGTGGGTCAAATAAATTTGATAATCTCAAAGTATGACTAATAAGAAAAAACTTATGGAGCTTGTACGAATTGTTATGGTCATTTCTTAGAGAGAGTGTGACGTATTAGTATGGATAAGGACATGTTCATGCATGATTGGAATAAATGTAACATATCACCTCTACGTGAGGTTTGAAATATTGAAACAAATATACATTTTGACATAAATGGTCATTTTGGTCATATACTTTGAATACTATACAAATATTATGGAATGTTTTATTATGAACTATTGGAGGATAAAAGAAAAAAATAATTCTTTTCTATAAAGGTTGTGGCCATGATCAAAATAAATGTTGTTGTGTGACAACAAAAGTTTTTTATTGGTTGTTAAAAAATAAGTTTCATTGCATCCACCACTGAGAATTTATCTCCATTTAATAATGTTAGGACCTCTGTGAAAATCCTTTATGTCCTGAGGCACAAACAATACTTTATATCTTACTGCTATACTTTCGCACAATGATCATGTGTACCCCATTTACATATATTTTGTGAACTATAAGTTCAAGAATATCACTTTTCTAAGGGGAAAAGTCATAAATTCACCCTTGAACTTTTATCGAAATGTTAGTTACATGCTTATACTATCACGACGAACTATTACACACCTTTACTATTTAAAATTATATTTTTTACTCCCTAAAACTAACATGGAAAAAAATAAAAAAACTAAGTAAAGAAAAGTGTGTTTGACAGTAATAAAGTAAAAAAATAAATCAAAATCTTATTTTTACTATCACCTACCCCCACCCTCCACCCTCCACCCTCCACCCCTCACCGAACGCCACCTCTTCTTCTTCTTTAAAGGCAACATCTTCTTCTTCTTTATTTTTTTCCATCATTTTTTCACACCCAATTTTCATCCATCCCATTATACCTCCACCAAAATCCTCTCTCCCCCATCATACCCTATTTTAATATTTATTCAATTTCACAATTTTCATTATATTTAATTTTTTTCTCTTGATTTTGTTGGTGGTTGATAAAATTGATGATTAAGTTTTAAAATAAAATATAACGATGGATTTGCAAGTGTGGGGTGACAAATAATTGGAAATTGAAGGTGGTGGAAAAGAAAAAATCGATATTGATAATAGTTATAGTGATATTTGGTGTTGGGTTTATACCTTTTGATGGTAATTATGTAATTCTGGTGATGAGTTTGTTTATGAGTATCAAATCTTGTTGTGCATGTTTCTAATTTTTGAGGGAATAATGGTGATAGTATGATTTGATAGTGGATTTGATTGTACGTGGAGAAATTTATGGTGATTATTTTAATTTTCATGGTGAAATATATAGAATTGATAGTAATATCACGATAATGGTAGTGATTTAATGATGGTGTTCATGAAGAAGAAACAATTTAATGATATGGAGAATATTAGTCAAAGTTGATAAGACATCTGATGTGGCAGTGACATAGCATTGATGTGGCGCAAGTGTGATACACCTCTGTTAGGGATGCATTGGAAGTCATTAATTAAACAATTTAATTATTTATTTAGTAACTTTATTTATTATTCTAGAATAGGGTTTATATTTCATAGTTTTATAAGTATTAGGTTATGTTATAGTTACTAGTTTGGAATAGGATTTATGTCTCCTACTTTCATAAGAACTAGATTTCCTATTGATGTAATAAAACTCCTATTTAAAGGGGCTTTTCATGAATAAATCAATAAGTAATAATTTAGCAAAAAGCAGGAGCCTGGAGTTTTCTCTTTCATTGAACTCTAAGGTTTCAGTCTCCCTTTGAAGAGATGAAGAGATCAGAGTTCTCTCTTGTAATGAATTCTAAGGTTTCAGCCTCCTTTTAACAAGATGATTTATATATCGCACTGTGAATCGATCCTTCCCTAAATATTCATAACAATTTGGTATCACACCCTATCACAATGGATGATGAGACCAATTTCAGGTTTCAAGAAGAACCTGTGATTACATAAACTCTAACGGACTCTAAACTTACAGCTATGGAACAACGTCTCTGTGAAAGAATTGTCCAAGTCATTCAAAAACCATTTTCTAACATGGAAATTGGCTCTACAAAACCAGTAGTCCATGGGGAATAATCACGTAATTCCCAAACAATTGGTAAATCAACAAATCCGGCTCCTAGAGACAATACACTGCATATTCAACCAGTTGGTCATAATCATCAAACTTGTGGTAATTCTAGTTCAATAATACCAAGTTATGCAAAAATGATTTTTCCTACCTTTAATGGTATCAACAACCCATTAATTTTCGCACATCATTGTGAACGATTTGGACCTTATGAAAATGGCAACTTGATGGGCGAATTAGTCAAGCTTTTGCAAATTGATAGATGTGAAATTTATCAATGTCAACTTCAAGCTAGGGCTGAAATTGGATAATTGAGCTTGAGGAACTTTAAAAGTAAGAGGGGGGGTAATTTTAGGTGTGTGTTAGAATTTATTAATTAAAATGTTTAATTATTTATTTAATAGCTTTATTTATTATTCTAGAATAAGGTTTATATATTATAGTTTTAAAAGGATTAGGTTAAGTTATAGTTATTATTTTAGAATATGATTTTGGTTTCCTTCTTTCATAAGAATTAAATTTCCTATTCATGTAATACGACTCCTATTTGAAGGGGATTTTGATGAATAGTTCGGTAAGTCATAATTCAGCAAAAAACAGTAGATTAGAGTTCTCTCTTTCATTGAACTCTAAGGTTTCACTCTTCCTTTAAAGGCTGAAGAGATCAGAGTTCTCTCTTTTAATGAATTCTATGGTTTTAGCCTCTTCAGAGTTCTCTCTTTTAATGAATTCTATGATTTTAGCCTCCATTTAACGAGCTGATTTATATATCGCCCTGTGAATCGATCATTCCCTAAATATTCATAAAAACCTCCCATTATGAGGGTGGATCTACGAGTCTTAAGGAGTATAATAAATTCACTATTTAGTAGCAGAGGTGCGTATTAGGTCACTATATTAGTTTAAACATGTAACTGACTTTTCGAGACAAGTTCAAAGGTGAATTTATGCTTTCTCCTTTTTTAAGTGAAACAAAATATACTTGAATAGTCCATTTTATTTGTCTAATCATTTATCAGTCCACATTTGTAACACTCCGGAAATCTATTGACCTAAGCTAGAGCCTAACGTGTAGTCTAGTAGCCTAATGAAATTAAAAAGAAAGGTAAGAGCCTTAAAATAATTTTCCTAACCTTATACTAGCGTTCTAGTGTCTAAAACTCAATGCATGACCCTTAAAGGGTCTTTGAAGAGGACCAAAGAGAGGGTCCTAAAAGCTGTAAAAACAACGACATGGACCACCATGGGCACCCATGAGTCGTGGGTGGACTCACACTTCATGGATGGGAGGGGTGGATCGAGACTTAGTCTCCCCACCCTTGACTTGATCGTTCAACGCTGCTGAACGAAATGATGACTTCACAGCACGGGCGTCCGCATCTACGGTCCGTATGTGGGGGTGTCGCATGTCACCCCTAAAGCTGTCAAGTTTTGGTCACTTAAGGGGTAAAGTCGTAAATTTCTACTTAATTAATTAAGTGTAGGAAAGGTTATTACTAGTTATTAATTAATTAATCTATCATTTTTTGCCACTTATATGTGCATAATGGATTTCAAACTTGTTGGATTCATGATTTTAACTATATTCCCCTTTTTTGCATATTTTAATGGTTTTATGCATGATTTCAATACTTTGTACTTTATGTGCTAACCCATTTTCTTCTAAATTTAGAATGAGTCTAGGTTCCAGTCGTTGAGACGTATTTCTTTCCTTTAAGTTAAACTTGGGTTGACTAATCCCTAGGCTTAGTAGTCTTCAAGTTCAAGGAAAAGATGTTATCTTTCATAGTAATGTTGTACTTCTTACTTTGAGACTATATTGATGTAAAGGGCTTATGACCCTATTTGTACTCTTTTTTGTAGTAGATGGTGATTGAGACAAGTCTAGATTCCTATTTCATTTTATAAAAAGAAGTTTGACTTTGATTGTAAAAAGTTTTAAATTTTCCGCATTATCTCTAGTATGTGTATGATTATGCTAAGGGATTGTATGCGACTCCATTTGGGGTCAAATACACCGTGTCACTTCTAGAGGGTAACCCAGGTCGTAACAATATTATATGAAAATTTGAACGTAAGATCTTCGTAACCACTTACAGCATTGTGTGCTATTTCATATTAAAGATACCGTCGATGGTCATTTGATTCGATTCTAAAATCGAGATCGCTTCAATTTTTATCAGTTTTAGGTACTTGAAATTTTGCCAATGTTTTATGTAGTGTTATGTCATAGTTCTCTTTCAAAGCACTTACCTCCTTATGATAACAATTTTAATAATTTGTTCCACTCCTTTCTCAAGGAGTTTTACATTTGGAATTGATTGGTCTATCACGCTTTTGGCGTATAATAGACTTTGTTCTTCAAGAATTATTTTGTGGAAAATTTGTAGCTTAATTAAAATATTTGGTCAACAAATACATATGAAAAATTATTTGCAACATTTTGCAAATGAATTATCACTTGAATTTCAAATTCACATTTTTAATGAGGATCTAGATAATTCACCTCGCACATAATTTCAACTGCTAAACTTATCTCCCTCTAATGTTAGGAAATCTAACATTTACCCCAACCTTATTTGGGGATCCATCTTTGTGCATGGTGGAGCAATAAAATAATATGTGCACACATCTAATTTTTAGATGGAAATTATTTGGTTCCTAACCCTGAACCAATTGTGATGGGAGAACCTTGTTGCTTTGATGCATACATGTTAAATAAACTCATCTCATATACAATTTTATTTGAGAGATTTGTTCTCATAATCATTAGTCTAGCTATAATTGGAGGCTTACAATTTTGGCTAAATAAACCAGTGATATTAAAATAATTGCATAGTTTGAAATTGTGCTCTTCATTAATAATTCAAGAAAACAACCTTACAAAAACCAATTTGTGAGCTCACACAAATGCACTTATGTCCATACAATAGATACATCTATTAAATCAATAATAGTGAATGACCCACATGACAGGTGAACGAGCCTATATTCACCTCTCTATATGTTCTAAACAATTTCAAGGGATACAATCCCAACCTTAGTGATATAATTATCATTTTGTCATGATAAAAAGCAATAAAATAGTCTTGAAGAATCTTCTATTTCTTCAAACATATAGCCCACTGATATTTATTCTAGTAAATTTCTAGTTTAATTTTGCATGTGATTCCTTCATTATGCTCATATTTTACTCAACAAACAAGATAAAGACGAGTAACCTTTTATGTAAATATTCATAACCCGCTTTGATTGTAGAAATATGAAGATATTTAATCTTTCAATAATTTACAGTCGCAACATATTGATTTCTTCAATTCCTCCGAAACTTAAAATGTTTCTTTTGATACTTACTACAACCTCAATGGTATGCTTTATTTCATTTTCTTGATAATAATAAATTAATCCTTCTGAAACTTTCAATTAATTTTATGTACTGCCATAAATTTCACAACACCATTTTTATGGTGACCATCTCCTTTAAGGAGATAATTATTATTATTTTCATTGCTAAAATTGTTACTTGCAATACTTAGTCCTCTATTTATTGTGTTACATAGATACATACCAAAGGTTAGTCATAACAAAAATATAATGGGGAGGTTATGGAAGTGAAAGGTTACAAGAATAATGGTTATAAAGGTGGATGTTATGGAGATTATGGTAATCTTCATAATGGAGGAAAGTAATAGAGATAATAGGTGAGAGTAACTTCTTGGTATAGTGGACATCCACATTATAATATTTTATAACACATTTCAGTTTTATTCCCTTCTTACTTGTTTTTTATATGTAATTTTGAACATCAAGAAAAAATAGTATTTTTTTTACCTATTATATCCTCAATTTATTTAGAAAGTTAATATTTTTTAAAAAGTGAGAACGTCTTTAATGAGTAAATTGATTATGGAATCTTTCAATTAATAGGGATAAGAATGGTAAACTCACAATGTCAGTTATGATTTCCTTAGTAGGTGTGTCTATTAAAAATGGACAAGTAAAATAGAAACCGAAAGAGTATTTCAAAGAGAGCTGCTAAACTGTCACAAAATTATGGCTCAAATTTCAAAATATATAAAAGAGTAGTAAATTTTTCTTTTCAAAACTAATTTCAGGTCTTTCCAAAACAAAATCACTAAATTTTAGTTTGCATTTATTATGTTAACCACATAAACTCTTTGGGTCCCACCTATACGACATTCAATATTTCATTCCTTTTTAAATTCTTTATTCTTCATTTTGTTTTCTTTTACTACTTCTTTCTCTTATAATATCAAATTTTATAAGAATAAGTTGATGTATGATACAATACTTTTGGAATCAGTTTTCTTCCTATGACCCTAATACTTACTAGGTCCATAGTTAGGACTCGAAGATCACTACAACAACTAAACTTTATGCAACCATTCCTTTTCAATTTGACTTTTCAAATACTGAGGTGTTACATTCTCCTTCTAGGTCTAGTGGAAATGGTCGTCCTCAATTCAGGCAAAGTGTCTTGGGCCAAGGTTCTTCTAACGCTACGACTCCTAAGTTTAATAAAGACAGAGTGTCTTACCATAACACTCAAGGAGGTACTTGAAAAAAATTTTCTATTACTGCTTGCCAAAAGTGTCTCATGAGCCACTCAAGAAAATATTTAGCCGGTATGGATAGTTGTTTTAGTTGTGCAAAAAGTGGTCACAAGATAAGATATTATCTATTTCTTGCTACTAAGGGAAGGAATGGTAGGCAATATTAGCCTAGTTGTTCTTGTTTGGGTGGCCCTAATTAGAATAGATTCCATGCTCTTCAGACTTGACATGGTTGTGAGGCTCTCTGGATGTTGTAACTAGTATAATAAAAGTCTTTCATATTGATGTGTAATTTTTCTTGATCCGGGTGCTACCTTTTCATTTTTATCCCAGATGTGTCCATGAGATTTGATGTTGTTCTTGAGATCTATTCTAATCCATTTTTTGTCTCCATGCCGATTCTCGACTCTATTGTTGCTAAAAGAGTTCATAGAAATTTCCATGATTCTATTTCTCGCGAAGTCTCTCATGTTGATCTTGTAAAGCTTGATATGTGAGATTTTGATTTTATTATTGGGATGGAGATTATGTACATTTTTGTTATGATTCTGTAGATTGTAGGATGGATTGGTCATAGTCCTTGTCCCGACAAAGCTATCTTAAAATGAAAGGGGAAAGTTATGCTCCTAAGTGTCTGTTTATATCCTGCCTAAAGGCTAGGAAAATGATTCCTAAGGGGTGAATCTATCATATTAATTTAGTTAGGAATACAGATTCTGAAACCCCTACTCTTGATTTAGTTTCGATTGTAAATGAGTTTTGTAAGTATTTCCCGATATTTCTCTCGGAAGGGAAAATGCGATATGGATTGGTATTAATTATGTTATGATACAAGATGGGAAAGACATTGCTAATGCTTCAAGGTAATTAAAGGTGCATGAGAATAGTTTAACTCATGGTTTGGAGTTAACAACTATAGTGTTTAGTTTAAAGATTTGGAGGCATTACCTATGTGGTGTTCATGTAGATGTGCTTACAAACCACGAGAGGTTAAATAATGTATTCACTTAAAAGGAATTATCTTTATCAATGAAGGTGACTTGTGAGTATCATTCAGGTAAAGTGAACATGCTGGCGGATGCTCTTTGTTGACTATCAATGTGAACAGTTGTTCATTTTGAAGATTGTATGAAAAAGCTAGTTCATGGTGTTCATAGATTAGCTCAATTGGGTGTTGGCTTGGTCAATTCTAATGGAAGTGGGTGATTGTTTGAAATAATTTTGAATCATCTATTGTATTTTAAGTGAAGACTAAGCAATATCTCGATTCAATTTTAAAAGATTTGAAGAAGTAAATTCTCAGAAAAGCCATTTAGGGTTTTTCCCAAGGGGGAGATGGTGTCCTTAGATAGCAAGGTCGCTTATGTATTAAAACTATGGATAGGTTGAGAAATGAAAATTGATGGAAGATCATAGTACTTTGTATTTAATTCATCCCAGGGCCACAAAGATATACCATACTTTGCGGGAAGTCTATTGTTGGAGTGAAATGACGAAGGATATTGCAGAACTGTGGTTAAGTTCCCTATTTCTCAACAAGTGAAGTTGAGCATAAAATGGGTGATTTGACTCAAGACATCAGCATTACTATTTGGAAAGGGCATGAATAAGATTTAAATATGGACTTTGTTATGGATTTACCTCGTACTATTTGTCAGTTTGAATCGATTTGAGTCATTATGGATCAAATGATGAAGTCAAATCACTTTTTTCAAGAAAGACTTCATTTTTAGCTGAAGAGTATGCCAAACTTTATATTCGTGAAATCGTGAGGTTGCATGGACTATCCTTTCGCAATATGTTCTTTCATCGTACTCAATTAACATCTCTGTTTTGAAGATCGTTTTAGAAAGTTCTTGGAACTCAAGTAAAGCTTAGTATAACTTTTCATCCTCACACCGATGGAAAATCCTGTCGTACTATTCACACTTTGGAAGATATATTGAGAGCTTGTGTGGTTGACTTTAAGTGTAATTGGAATAATCACTTAACTTTGTTTTACTTTGCTTTTAATAATAGTTAAGAACAATCAAGTATCCAAATGACTCCAGTTTAGGCTCTTTATGATAGGAGGTGTAGATATCCTATAGGTTGATTTGAAGTTGGCGAGGTTTCTTTGATAGGGCTCGAGTTGGTGTATGAGGCTATTGTAAAGGTTCAACTTATTTGAGAAAGGTTGAAAATGGAACAAAGTTAACGAAAGTGTTATGCCGATGTTACAAGAATAGAGCTTGAATCGATGTTGGTTCTTGGGTTTACTTTAAAATCACATCCATGAAGGATTTGAGGAGATTCAGAATGAAAGGGAAGCTTAGTCCCTGTTATGTGGGCTCATATTAGATCTTGAGGTATATTGACAAGGTTGCCTATGAAGTAGAGTTCCCTAATGTTTAGCATAAGTGCATCTGGTATTTTATGTCTCTTTGTTGAGAAAGTGTGCTGGCAATCTGACGTTTATAGTATCGTTGAAAAGTTTTGGAGTTAAAGAAAATCTTTTGTATGAAAAGTTTCTGGTTCAGATTTTAGATCATCAAGATTGAGAGTTCAAGAATAAAGTTATTCCCCTGAAAGTTCTTTGGATGAATCAATTAGTTGATGGTGCTACATGGAAACACGAAATGATATCAAAGTATCCTCATATCTTTCCTTCTGCTTCTATTCTAGCTTGAGGTATTAGTTTCTCATAGGACATTCTTTCGGATTCATGCGTTTTAGTCATTCTCATGTTTCCATTTGCATTCATATTCATGAAAACTTGATTCTGATGTTATGATTTAGCTTGGATTGATTTCTTCTTATTTATGTGCCTTTTGATGAGATTACATTCATGTTGGGCTGTTAGATTTTCTCCGTACTCTATTCATCATAGCTGGAGTCCTATTCGGGGACACATGTTCCTGCGAGAGAGATATTGTAACACCTTAAAAATTATAAAGTTTGATTAGAAAGGAACAATGCATTTTGGGCATTGCTCCAGAGTCTATAGTCCAACCTACAAAATGTATAAAGTCCTAAAAGTCGTAAGAGAAGAGTCGTAAAATAAGGTTTGAGTTTTGGAAATCTCAAGTCTCTGATGTTTGGCCTACAAGTGGATATGATGAATTGTAGGGGGTTGTACGGACCATAGAAGAGATATGTAGGAGTAATCTAGAGTTAGTGAAATTTTAAACTCAAACTAGGGGTCTACGAGTTGGCTCTACGATTCGTAGACTGGAAGACGTCCCGTAGAATGGTTTTGTGGAAGTTTGTTAGGTTTTAGGTCCCAATAAAAGGTTTTTCGGTTGACCAGGACAATCCATACAAAAACATATAACCGTAGGTCCAGTCTACTTGGTTTTAGTAAGGTTATTTTGGTTTTTTTCTACCCAATTAATCCTTAAAATAAGTTTCTTTGGCCCAATAAGTATCCTATAATCCTTTCTAGTCTTACTAACATTGTCTAAATCCCCTAATTCTTTCACTTTCCGCAAATTCTTCTAGTCTTCTTCTGAAAAATTCTCTCAAGAGATTCAAGGTAAAAACTAAGGTTTCAAGGTCTCGTTCTCCATTTATTTTAGGGTTTGATTATCATGGTATGTGAAAAATTCATCAATGAAGTCTTTTCATCTATTGGTCCCAACAGAACCTTAATTTTCTAAATTGATTTCACCTAATTTTGTTTGGGTTTCATGCAGTTCTCCATGCGTCCTATTTATTATGATTCAATTGTTTATTTTCAATATTATTACAGATGATTTGATACAATTATATGGTTTTAAATTGATTTCATATAGAGTTTCATCTCTTTCTACTTCATAAACATGAATTTTGTAATAAGCGTATTAACTTATGAATTATGATTATGAATGAAATGTTTTCTCACATATGAATGAAATCAACATTTAGATGCTTAGAAAGGTAAGTGACTATTACGAAGAAGTGTATGAAGTCTTGATGTGAAAGGAGCTACTCGAATATGAATTTATGATTGGGTTGGTATTAATAATTGTGCCTTTCTAAGTATTTGATTTATGAAAATGAATATGTCTTTTCCGTTGGGATTTACTTATCCACGAGAGGACATTGAGATGAAGGTTCTTCTATAATAGATGTCGAGTCACTAGAAGAAATCTCCTTTTCCCAAACTACATGCCGCCGGAAGATATTTCTAAATGACCTAGCTAGTGGATCCACAATCGTAATTATGAATGAATGTGATGAAATTCTACCTATGCAAGTAATTTATCCTTTCTTGTGTGAGGGTCATGTCGGATTCCTTGTTATATCTCACATGATCTCACTATCATTTATCGATAAATATCCCTCAAATGAACTATGTTTCTTCAAAGGTTTTATAACAGCTTTCACTCTGTTTTAAGTATGCATTGACCTAGTTTATGACTCATGAACTCTTTTAATGACTTTTACAACGATTTAATTGGTCTTGTATATCATATGTAAGTTTTTAATATTATCTTTCCTATGCATACATTCTTATACATTTTTTCATACTTAGTACATTCAATGTACTAATGCATAGTTATTCCTATATTATCTTATACTATTGGGTCCGACGCTTCTCCTCTCGGACGTGCTTAAATTGGGATTTCTCAGCTTGATTATTGGGTTGGTGACTCCTCATGATGTGAGGACAAGGTCATTGATGTTTTAGTTCCTTTATTGCTTTTATGGTCACTTTTATTTCAGACATGTACATGGCGTATGAGTTACGCCCGAACTATTCTTACGATGTTAGAAAGGCTTGTGTCAGATGTAGTAGTATTCTAGATATCTCTTGTGTTCTTTGTTGGTATCCTTTATGCTATTCTATTATTTGAAACTTTATATCTCTTGAATAATATTTTATCACATCATGCTTATGCAAAGTGGCTTGTCTAGGGCCTCTGGAGTTTCTAGGAGGTATTTTGGGTCGTGACATCATATTATTAATAAGGTTAAGGTGGTGCCTAGGAGGTATTTTGGGTCGTGACATCATATTATTGATGAGGTTAAGGTGGTGGAAGTTGATGAAGATTGGGATAAACCTTGGTGGAAGCTGACTGGAAAAGGTGAAGTCATAATTTTAATCGCATGGGACCTAGTAAAAGATGAAAAAGGAAAGGAACAAACTTTTCTCAATTTAAGATTGCTTTTCTAATGTGGATTCTGCGTATAAGGATAATTCCTATTAGAGAAGTTACTATGCGGATGAAGGTGTGGAGAATGTGAAATGTTGCTATTGAAATACAATTGTTGGGTATGTGGCAAGAATTGATGGGAAATAGAGGGAAGGAGAGGAATTTGAAAAGTTTAGAACTTGAAAGGCAGGGAACTTGAAAAGTCCTCTAATGCTTTAATGAAAAAGGCAATTGTCCCTCATCGGTAATGGAAATGAAAATAATAGAGTTTAAATAAATAAACACTCCTATTAATTGTTAAAAGGGTTGGAAAGAGGGACCCCCTCGCACCGTCGTCGCTCGCTCGCTTCGGCTTCGGCTTTGGCAAATGATCGATCGAGAGATAATTTTTTAGAAAATTTTTATTTATTTATTTATTTAATTAATTAAATGACCAAACGCCATTTTCAATTAATTAGTTGATAACAGAAGTTAACCGAAATATTTTCAATTTTTTGTTAACCCGACCCGACTCGGATTCGCGCGCATGACCCGTTTTAATTTCCGTTATATTTAAAAATTCCCGCCATGACTGTTCTGAAAGGTTGTAACTTTCAGGAATAGTCAATACCATTTGAAAGTTTGCAACCTTTCATTAATGATCGTGTCAATTCTGAAAGGGTTGCAACCTTTCAGAATATATTCTTCTTGTCTATAAATACCATACAGTCTTCAGAATATTTCCCTACGGATTTTATGATCTTCCTTCTTCTTAAAAAACACATATTTCTTCGTGTACTTTCCTGCTGTGAATTAACTCGCTGACAGTAGTGTTTTTGCTATCTATACTCTACTGATTAAGTCATTTTACCCTGGGAGGTTATATTCCAAATCAAACCTTGGATACTAGAGGGGAATAGTTTCCTTAAGGGGACACTGTGAATTCAGTGGACTTGATTTTCTTCCTAAATTATTTAAAAGAGCATTCCAGATTCTGGTAAGTTTTTACAGATTCAATTATTTTTTACAAATAAATTTCTGTTCATCTTACTTACTGGTTCTAAAAATCTCAGTTACTTCGTGTTTTTGTATGATTTATTACAACCAGTAATTTTTGATTTTCATAACACAGATTGGAAACAATCTTAAGGAAATTAAAAAATCTGTGTTTCTGGTGGAGACAAAAATCTTTGTGATTTTATACTCCTTTAAGTCTGCAATTATAGTTTATTTCTTACTTATATTGTATCAATTTTGTTTATCAAAAATGGAAAACACTGGTGTTATAGTGGCTGTTGCTGCACCAACACGAACTCTTGTATCACAAGCAGAGAAACTGGGTAAATTCACAGGTGTGAATTTCAAAGGATGGCAGCAACGAGTATTTTTCTGGCTTACCACTCTTGCTCTGCAGAAATTTACAAGTGAAGACACTCCAGTTCCTGCTGATGATATGCCAGACAGGGAAAAATTTATGATTGTTGAAGCATGGAAATAGTCAGACTTCCTATGCAATGGTTACATTTTGAGTGCTTTAGAGGATGACTTATATAATGTCTGTAGTGCAATAACAACTTCAAAAGAGATGTGGAATGCACTTGAGAAGAAATATAAGACAGAAGATGCATGCTTGAAAACATTTGTGGTCGCAAAGTTTTTAGACTATAAAAAATGGTAGATAGTAAAACTGTTGGATCACAAATGTAAGAACTTTAACTCATTCTCCATGATCAGATTGCTGAAGATTTGGTAGTAAATGAAGCTTTTCAAGTGGATGCAATGATCGAGAAGTTGCCTCCTTCGTGGAACGATTTCAAAAAATATCTAAAGCACAAGCGTAAAGAAATGAAGCTTGAAGATCTTGTGATTAGGCTCAAGATTGAGGAAGATAACAGAAATGCCGAAAAGAAGTCATGTAAGAGTTCAACAATCATTGGAGTTAATATTGTTGAAGAAGCTCCTACCAAAGATAAAAAGAGAAAGAAGTCCAACGGGCAGAAGTCAGAACAGGGCAAGAAGAAATTCAAAGGCAACTGTTATAATTGTGGCAAGGTAGGTCATAGATCTTCTAATTGTCATGCTCCAAGAAAGGACAAAAATAAAGGCAAAGTCAAAAGTCAAGCAAACATCGTGGAAAAGATGGAAGATGTAGATGACTTGTGTGCAATGATATCGGAGTGTAACTTAGTTGGAAATCCCAAGGAGTGGTTTCTCGACTCAGGTGCCACTAGACATATTTGCTCTGCGAAAGAAGCCTTTGCAACGTACACTCCTGCTGAGTACAATGAAGATTTATTCATGGGAAACATAGGAACAACAAGGATTGCAGGAACTAGGAAAGTAATGTTGAAAATGACATCTGGCAAGGTGTTGACTTTGAACAATGTTCTGCATGTCCCTACTATTAGGAAGAATTTAGTTTCTGCTACACTACTCGTTAACAACGGGTTTAAGTGTGTCCTGGTTAGTGATAAAGCTGTAATAAGTAAGAATGAAATTTTCATAGGAAAGGGCTACCTCAATGAGGGTCTTTTAAAATTAAACGTAATGGTTGTTGACAGTATTAATAAAAATTCTGCTTCTGTTTACTTATTGGATTTAAGTGATTTATGGCATGCCCGTTTGGGTCATGTAAATTACAAAGCCTTGTGAAAATTTGTTAATTTAGAAGTATTGCCTGATTTTAAATGCGATAAGTCGAAATGCGAAATTTGTGTGGAAAGTAAGTTTGTTAAACATCCTTACAAGTCTCTTGAAAAAAAATTTCTAAAACTTTAGACTTAATTCACACAGATATATGCAATATCAAGTCAATACCATCTCGTGGTGGAAAAAAGTATGTTATAACTTTTATTGATGACTGCACTCGATTTTGTTATGTATATTTGCTTAATAGTAAGGATGAAGCAATTGATGCATTTAAGCAATACAAAAATAAAGTGGTAAACCAATTGAATCTAAAGATAAAAATTATTCGGAGTGATAGGGGTGGAGAATATGAATCTGCTTTTGCAGAGATATGTTTGGAATATGGTATTATTCATCAAACTACTGCACCTTATACACCACAGTCAAATGGTTTGGTAGAATGGAAGAACAGAACATTAAAGGAAATGATGAATGCCTTAATGATCAATTCTGGTTCACCGCGAAATCTTTGGGGGGAAGCCATCCTTACAGCTAATAAAATACTCAATAGAGTACCTGATCGAAAAACACAATAAATTCCATATGAGTTGTGGAAAGGAAGAAAACCCAACTTGAAATATTTCTAAGTGTGGGGGTGTTTAGCCAAGGTAGAGGTTCCTTTACCGAAGAGGGTTAAAATTGGACCCAAAACAATAGATTATGTCTTTATTGGGTATGCTGTGAATAGTAAAGCCTGTCGATTTTTGGTTCACAAATATGATAATCCTGAGATTCATGTTAATACGTAATTGAATAAGATAGTGCAGTGTTTTTTGAAAACATTTATCCGTATAAAACTGAAAGTGAGTCAACAAGTGAAAGACCTAAACGACCACGAGAAGAATCGATGGAAAATATTCTAACTAGTGAGGAACCTAGGCGGAGTATTCGACAATGAAAATCTGTTTCTTTCGGACCAGATTTTGTAGCCCTATTGCTTGAAAATGAGCCTAAAAAATTTAAAGCAGCTTTGTCTTCGTCAGAGTCAACTTATTGGAAAGAAGCAGTCAACAGTAAGATTGAATCAATTTTAAGAAATCACACTTGGGAATTGACTGATCTTCCTCCAGGAAATAAACCTTTAGGATCAAAGTGGATCTTTAAAAGGAAAATGAAACCTGATGGGACTATTGACAAATATAAGGCTAGACTTGTAGTCAAAGGGTACAAACAAAAGGAAGGTCTGGACTACTTTGACACATACGCTCCAGTAACAAGGATAACATCAATTAGGATGTTAATAACACTAGCAGCAGTGCATGATCTTAAAATCCACCAAATAGATTGGAAGACACCCTTCTTAATTGAGAGTTAGAGGAAGAAATTTACATGGAACAACCTGAAGGTTTTATAGTTCCTGGTAAGGAAAAGAAAGTGTGCAGACTTGTGAAGTCACTTTATGAACTCAAGCAAGCACATGCTAAATTTGATCAAATAATGTTGGAAAATGGATTAAAGATTAACGAATGTGATAAATGTGTTTACATTAAAAACGTTATGAATCATGAAGTCATTGTTTGTTTGTATATTGATGATATGTTAATAATGAGTAAAGAAATTGACGATATAAATGCTACTAAGCGCATGTTGTCCAGCAAGTTCGATATGAAAGACTTAGGAGTTGCTGATTTGATCTTAGGGGTCAGGATTATCAAAATTCCCTTGGGACTAGCATTATATCAATCTCATTATATTGAAAAAGTATTGGATAAGTTCAATTACTTGAATTTCAATGTAGTCAAAACTCCAATTGATTTAAGTTGTACATTTAAAAAGAATGAAGGTCAAAGTGACTCTCAACTGGAATATGCCAGAGTGTTGGGAAGTTTGATGTATATTATGAATTGCACGCGACCAGATATAACATGTGCTATTAGTAAACTGAGTCGGTACACTAGTAATCCGAATGAAACTCACTAGATGGCCATGAAACGTGTGTTGGGTTATCTAAAATGGACACAACATTATGCTCTGCATTATAATAAATATCCTGCTGTGATTGAAGGATATAGTGATGCAAATTGGATCACCGGGTCAAATGATGTAAAATCCACGAGTGGTTATGTATTTATACTTGGTGGAGGAGATGTCTCTTGGAAATCGTCCAAACAGACATATATTGCTCGCTCCACAATGGAATCTGAATTCATTGCTTTGGATAAGGCTGGTGAAGAAGCAGAATGGCTCCAGAATTTCCTAGAGGATATTCAATTCTTGCCCAAACCTGTTGGACCAATTTGCATACATTGTGATAGTCAAGCAACAATAGGTAGGGCAGGGAGCATTATGTACAACGGGAAGTCTCGTCATATACGACGTAGACATAACACTGTAAGACAACTGCTCTCTAGTGGAATTATCACAATTGACTATGTAAAGTCAAGCCATAATGTGTCAGATCCACTAACGAAAGGCCTAGTGAGAGAGGCAGTTGAAAGATCATCTAAGGGAATGGGATTATGGCTTAGGACAAGTCAGCATGACGGTAACTCTATCTAGAAGACTTGAGATCCCAAGAGCTAGATTCAAGGAGAAAAACAAAGTTGTGGCTAACGGTTTGACATTGTCAATTAACTCAATCCATTCTCATGATGAAGACAATGTTCAGGAAAAGGTTAAGACTTTAAGTCTTGTTAATGAGGTAATAAAGCTTAAATTTTTTTATTGATTTGCTAAGTTTGGTAAATTTGACCAAATAGTGTACCTACGAGATGACACGGTTAGAAATCACCTATGTGAGTGTGAAGTGGAAGCCGCTTCAAAGAGAATTCTATGTCAAAAGCCTATTCTCTATACACTCATGAAACCAGGAGGTGTTCATGGCTGAAACGAACACAACCGTAAGAATCATAAACAGTAAAGGGTTAATTGTGTGACATATGGTTGTCTAGGTATATACCAAAGCTCGACGGTTCAAAGATATCACATCTACCGATTGACCGAGTATATCCGACATATGTTCACTACGAAAAGTCCAAGGGGAAACCTACTTATCCAGATGCAATTAATCCTTGCTTGTAAAGTACACAATTGTCTGTGCATTCCTATGTTATAACTATTTCCCATCAATGTGGGGGATTGTTGGGTATGAAGCAAGAATTGATGGGAAATAGAGGGAAGGAGAGGAATTTGAAAAGTTTAGAACTTGAAAGGTTGGGAACTTGAGAAGTCCTCTAATGCTTTAATGAAAAAGGCAGTTGTCCCTCATCAGTAATGGAAATGAAAATAGGAGAGTTTAAATAATAAAAACTCCTATTAATTGTTAAAAGGGTTGGAAAGAGGGATCCCCCTCGCGCTGTCGTCGTCGCTCGCTCGCTTCGGCTTTGCCTTTGGCTTTGGCAAATGATCGATCGAGAGATAATTTTTTTGGACAAATTTATTTTATTTATTTATTTAATTAATTAAATGGCCAAAAATTATTTTCAATTAATTAGTTGATAACAGAAGTTAAACGAAATGTTTTCAATTTTTTAGTTCACCCGATCCGACTCGGATCCGCGCGCGTGACCCGTTTTTATTTCCGTTTTATTTAAAAATTCCCGCCATGACTGTTCTGAAAGGTTGCAACTTTCAGGAACAGTCAATACCATTTGAAAGTTTGCAACCTTTCATTAATGGTCGTGTCAATTCTGAAAGGGTTGCAACCTTTCAGAATATATTCTTCTTGCCTATAAATACCATACAGTCTTCAAAATAATTCTCTACGAATTTTTCTGATCTTCCTTCTTCTTAAAAAACACATATTTCTTCGTGTACTTTCCTGCTGTGGATTGATTCGCTGACAGTAGAGTTTTTTGTATCTATACTCTACTGA
Organism: Solanum peruvianum; assembly: GCA_027705065.1. Taxonomy (NCBI): domain Eukaryota; kingdom Viridiplantae; phylum Streptophyta; class Magnoliopsida; order Solanales; family Solanaceae; genus Solanum; species Solanum peruvianum. The sequence goes on along the minus strand of JAKWJD010001761.1, from coordinate 33,060,043 downwards.
TTAAGATCATTTTACCCTGGGAGGTTATATTCCAAATCAAAACTCGGATACTAGAGGGAAATAATTTCCTTAAGGGGAAACTGTGAATTCAGTTGACTTGATTTTCTTCCTAAATTATTAAAAAGAGCATTCCAGATTCTGGTAAGTTTTTACAGATTCAATTATTTTTTACAAATAAATTTCTGTTCATCTTACTTACTGGTTCTAAAAATCTCAGTTACTTCGTGTTTCTGAATGATTTATTACAACCAGTAATTTCTGATTTTCATAACACAAATTGGCAACAACAATTCCTATAGAGACTTTTTTGCATCTATTTTGTGATTGTCCGAATTAAAAAATGGTAGGGATTACTTGTCTGTTGCAGTTGGGGTTCAAGGTTTATTTACTCAATTAAGGAATAACATTTTTAAGTGGTGAAAATTTGAATGATCTTCAAAATTGACGACTATTTTTAATATCATACCTGTCATGGTGACGATTTAAAATCAAAATTGCTATAGAGCCTATTCTAGTGATTTTTGTGTGAGTGACACTGGATAGTTCGTATATGCTGAGACAAGAATAACAGGGGATGGTTCAGTACTTGAGGCTTAAGTAAAAGCAATGAGAATGAGGCTTGAATTCCTTGTAACTCAAAAGTTAATGTCAATTACTATGGAAACAGATTCATTAGCTCTTAAGAACATAATTAATAGAGTGAGGGAAGTTTCATGGACCATATCAATGGAGGTAAAAAAAATTCAATTTGCTAAGAGAGAAGGTCTCCAATTTGGTGGAGGTGATTCACATATTAAGATTAAGAGAAGGGAACAAAGTCGCAGATTTTTTTGCTAACATAGTTCTTTTTTTGTTGGAACAAATCATACAAAATACAGAAACATTGAACAGGTACCAAATAAAGGAGGAAGAATCTTTTAAATGAAAAAACTACAAATTCCAACTATGCAAATAAGAAAATACTAAAATAAGAAGAAAACAATTGACGAAGGCCTAAGACAAGACTAACATGATATGTGGTTGTAAGAAAAGCTAATAACAGATAGTATTAAATAATAGTATTAAATAATATTAGTATTTACTGTGTACTAATCCTAGTCCTATTAGGATTAGTACTCCTTAATCCTAGTCCTATTAGGATTAGTACTCCTTCCTATATCTCCTATATATATCTCCCATGTATTCCCTTATTAGGTTAAACACTTCAATACAATCAATATTCCTTCATGGTATCAAGAGCCAGAAAACCTAGATCTTCTTTTCTATAGGTTTTTTTTCTTTCTTTAGGGCACACGATCGTTCCCTCTCTTCTCTTGGGCGGCGGCGGCAGCCATGACAATCGAGGTGGATCCTCCGATTCACTTCCTTCCGGCGTTAAACTCCTTCTCAGGCATCTTCATGCCCTGATTCCCGAAAAATTATCAGACATAAATTACCCTACATGGAAAATCACCGTTCTTACAGCCTTGAGGCCATTACCTTCTCAAATGCGTAGATGGAGGCACAGAACCGCCGCCGACAGTCATCACCGCCACGGACAAATCAGAAAAAAAAAAACCATTCGGCCCATGCCGCCTGGAAAGCCGTGGATGGCCAGATCCGATCATGTTTGATTGCGGTCATCTCTCCCACGGTTCAAAAACGTCCGATCCTACACAAACTGCTTCAGCCCTGTGGACGTCCTCGCACACGCTATGCATCAATTTCCCACTCTCATATTTTTCAATTGCGTGATCGTCTCCACACATTACCAAAGGCACGAAAACTATGGCGGAGTATTTAGACGAGGTCTCCACCATCATCACAGCCCTCGACACGTGAACGAAATCATTCCTGAAAAAGATCTCGTCATGTGCGTCGTTCGGGGGCTCCCATCAGCTTACTCCTCCATTAAACAGGCGGTTCGCATCAGTCCAACGCCCGTTGACCTGGCTACTCTCTCCTCATGGCTAAAAAGTGAAGAAATCAACGTGGATCTGGAGAGCAAACTTCTTCTCCGAGAAGCCGCTGTTATGGAGCTATCCACCGCCCTCACCGCAAGCCAGAACTATCGCGGGGGGCGTGGTGGCGGCCGACAGGGGAGCCGCGGCGGCTACGGCAGAAACAGCGCAGGCCGCGGGTGCGGCGGTCGGCAAGGCAGTCGTCCGCCGTACGACGGTCAGCAGCACGACAGCAACAACAGCCTGCACTCCTTCGGCAGCGGCGGGCAGTCATCTTCCAGCGGCGGGCAGGGCACTTACGAGCGGGATCGTCCAACTTGTCAAATCTGTTAGAAAACAGGACACACCGCTGCTCATTGCTGGTTTTGGTATGAGGAGAGCCGAAATAGTGATAACTGTGCCAATTATGCATCTTAAGCCGGCCCTTCCTCTGAATGGCTGTTGGATACTAGGGCCAACATGCACGTTACTTCTGATCTATCCAAGCTTAACGCTCCAAATCCATATCATGGCTCCAATGGTATTACTGTTGGCAACGGTGAGTCCCTTAATATTTCTCACACTGGCATGGGGCAATAAAAACCCCCACCGCTATCTTTCACCTAGGTAACCTTACCACGTCCCTTCTATTAAATCCAATCTCCTTTCAGTTCACCAATTCACAAAAGACAATAATTTCTCACTCTTGTTCACCTCTAATGATTTTCATATCCTAGACCATACTACCAAGAGGGTGATTTTTCAGGCCCCTGTGAGCATGGTCTGTACGTTCTTCCTGGCACAAGTTCGTCTGCCCACCCAGTTTCGGAAAGCATTCCTGTGGCTCCGGTGGCTCTTTCGGCTGATGGCCACAGTCTGTTGTGGCACAGTCGTCTGGGTCACCCGTCTACTCAAATAATAAATTCTTTAATGTCTCAATTAGGTTTTTCTTCCATTCATGTAAACAATTGTGACTCCTGTTCAATGCTAAATCTCATAAATTACCTTTACTTTATCTGAGAAGCGTACAACTGCACCTTTTCAATATTCATTCTGACCTATGGGGTCTTACTGTTGTTCCTTCATTTGCTGGTTTTCGCTATTATATTTGTTTGTGGATGATTTTACAAAATACACTTGGTTGTACCCACTAAAACATAAATCACAGGCATTACACACCTTTGTCACTTTTGAAAAATGGTCAAAACACAATTCAATCTCATGTTAAACTTTTTCGAAGTGACAATGGAAAGGAATATGTCAATAACATCTTTGGCCATATTCTGCAAACCCTAGGAATTATACATCAAACCTCCTGTCCATACACTCCCGAACAAAATGGGGTGGCTGAGCGTAAGCATCGCCATCTCATTGAGACGGTGGTTACTCTTCTACATCAATCTCATCTCCCTGTCTCCTTTTGGGTAGAAGCTCTAGCCACCGCACACTACCTCATTAACAGAATGCCCAGTCACACTCTCTCCAACAAATCACCCAATCAACTCCTTTACCAAGAGCTTCCCAATTATACCAACCTCCGCGTCTTTGGGTGTCTTGCCTACCCTTGGATACGCCCTCATATTACTCACAAATTACAATCCCGATCTTGTCCTTGTATTTTTTTGGGCTATCATCCTACCTCCAAGGGTTATCGCTGTCTTGACGCACAAACTCATAAAGTCTACATATCTCGTCATGTCAAATTTGTCGAAAATGAGTTTCTCTACGAGTCTATTTCCTCCTCCACAAATACATTATTCATTGGCGTCCTTCCCCTTTTTCCAACATACTCACAGGTTCCCTCACCACCTTCCCCCACACCTCCACCCACTACCCAACCACCCCTCCTCACCCCTTCGACCGTCACCCACAATACACCCGCAACCACCACCCATACCCATAATATCTCCAGCCCGATCCGTTTTGAGTCCTTCCCGCCACCCCCGAATCACCACCCCCCGTGCCACACCCCCCAATACTCATCCCGTTAACCGTGGCAAAGACGGTATCTTTAACCCAAAACCTTTCAGGCTACCATACTACCAAATACCACCCCTTCCCGATAGTGAACCAACAACCTACTCTGTTGCCTCAAAAATGCTTATTGGCGTCATGCTATGGATGACGAGTTTAAGGCTTTGACTGATCAGAAAACTTGGGTTCTTGTACCTAAGCCCCATGGGCGGCACCCAGTGGGCTGTAAATGGGTGTACAAAATTAAACACAATGCGGATGTCAGTATTTCCAGGTATAAGGCTCGTTTGGTTGCTAAAGGCTACAATCAGGAGTATGGGCTTGATTACTCCGAGACATTCAATCCTGTTATTCGGCAAGAAACCATTCGCCTGGTACTCTCACTCGCCGTGCGCAACAATTGGCTCATCAATCAGTTGGATGTTTCCAATGCTTTTCTTCATGGTATGCTTGATGAAACTATCTACATGACGCAACCACCGGGCTATGTTGATCCTCGCTTCCCTCAACATGTTTGCAAACTTCAGAAGTCTCTGTATGGGCTCAAGCAAGCCCCCCGTGCTTGGTACACACGTCTGAAAATGTTCCTCCAGGGACTCGGTTTCACGTGTTGCGTACACGACACGAGTCTGTTTACTCGACATTCAGCACACGGTACAGTTATTCTTCTTGTCTATGTAGATGATATCATTATTACAGGCTCTACTGCAGCTCTCATTCAGGATGTCACTCGAGCTATGCATACTACCTTCAAAATGAAGGACCTTGGCCCGTTACATTATTTTCTGGGAATGGAGGTTTCTCGAACAGGCAGCGGCTTATTTCTTCATTAGTCAAAATATGCTCGAGATCTGTTGCAGAAAGCTGGACTGGAAAAATGCACCAGTCAACCAACACCGATGGTAGTATCTTTGTCTACGAATGGAGCCGACACCCCCTTTGCCGATATCACCCACTTCCGCAGCCTCATTGGGGCTCTATAGTATATGGCCATTACCCAACCTGACATCCAGTTTGTCGTCAACTGAGTTGCTCAGCGCATGCATCAACCAAGTGCACATGATTATCATTGTCTAAAACGCATTCTTAGGTACATTTTTGGCACTCTTGGTCGTGGTTTACTCATTCGACCCGGGGACTTGGAGCTTCGGGGTTTCTCAGATTCAGATTGGGCGAATGATAAAAATGACAGAAAATCTACATCGGGGTTTCTCATTTTTTTGGGGCCGAACCTGATCTCTTGGTGTACAAAAAAACAACCCAAGGTCTCTCGCTCCTCGACTAAAGCTGAATACCGCGCCCTTGCTCTTCTTGCTGCTGAGACCATGTGGGTCACATATATTATTCGGGAACTCCGCGCCACTCACACTGTTCCTTCTCTCTATTGTGACAACAAAACAACCATCTGTGTGGCCAAGAATTCCGTCCTACACACCAGAATGAAGCATGTTGATACCGATTGTCTCTTTGTTCGCGATGAAGTTCAGGCCGGCACCATGACTGTGCAGTATGTACCCACTGAAGAACAACCGGCTGATATTCTCACCAAGCCTCTCCCGAGCCGACAACACGATTACCTCAGTTCCAAGCTTCCGTTTGCTTCCGCTCAGCTCAGCTTGAGGGGGGATAATAAGAGATAGTATGAAATAATAGTATTAAATAATATTAGTATTTACTGTGTACTAATCCTAGTCCTTTTAGGATTAGTACTCCTTAATCCTAATCCTATTAGGATTAGTACTCCTTCCTATATCTCCTATATATATCTCCCATGTATTCCCTTATTAGGTTAACACTTCAATACAATCAATATTCCTTCAAAAGCTAATCAATGGAGGAATAACAACATACCAGGTCCTACAACAATTTAGCTTCATATATATGATAATATGTGTTCTTGAGCCGTGGTATTAGCTCTGGTTGGAGCTCAATCTTTAAGAAAATGAATTGAAGCAAATTTTATGATATTGTCAATTAAATAACAGGATAAGTGTATAGTGGTATTCATTTATGCCCTCCCCTCTCCCTCCCCCTTTTTTGTTAAAATAAACTAAAATAATTTATTCCATCTATAAATCATTGCACATGTTACTTAGAGACTTTTAAAAGCAATATACGTTTATTTTAGTTCTTAACTCCTAGATCATGGAAATAACAATAGTAATTATTTTAAATTTATGAGTTCAGTTCATTCTATATTTGTATTTGTGAATTATTTGAAATTGGTTTATATTGTTAATAATTTAGGCTATAAATTTGTTATAATATAGTACTTAGTTTAAATTTTGTAATCTACGAAATTGTGTATTTATTTTTCTTTTTTACTTGGTACACACGAAAATTAAGTCAGTGCATTTTTATTTTTTTTAATATTTTAAAAATAAATTATTTAGGGCTTTTCAAAATTGCTACAGTTTGAATGTTATATATAAGAGGAATTTACAGTAGCATGTTAAATCAAAAATATATGAAAAATTTCTCCTATGCATATAAAAATTTAGTAGAGAATGTTTTTTGCTTGGAAGATCACCTCAAAACAATTCTTTAGGGGTAAAGTGAGAATTAAGAAAAACGATAATTAGTATTATCGGTTGTCGTTATGATTTTTTTTGTAACTTGAACTCATTTGAGCAAAGTTCTAGATCTCAAAACAATTCTTTAGGGGTAAATATGCATTTGTGTTGAATACTTATTAGTTCTCTCTGTAATGCTAAATTAGATAAATAATCTAATAACTAATTGATTTTTCTCTATGTATGTGTTTTTCACCTAACATGTCATAAAGTGCAAAATAACTTCATGTGCCCTCAACTATGATATGATTTATCAAGGAATAAATCATGTGTCATTGTAATGACCGGGTTCCGTCATTATAGAAAAGTCAACGGGAAAAAATTGAGTCACAAATTTTTCGTAGTAACTTGAAATTTTCCAACCTAGTCCTCATTAAGGTGTGAGAAAATCTAGTTACAATTAATTGATTTATTTATAATTTTGATTACATGAGGGGATAGAACTCTTTACGAAATTCGTATGACTTTATATAATTGAATTTGAGTGAGACGAACTCCTAGAATTGATCTTGGCGTGGATGGTATTTTTGAGTGTCCTTGTTTAGATGTGTGTTGTGAAATGGGGGTCTTGGGATTTCCGAAATAGCTCACTGCCTCATGTAACCCGCTCTGGCAGGGATATATGCTGCTCTGGTGGGGCTGCAAAAACAGGATGAAAGCCGTTGTGACAGGCCCGACGCAACTTAAGGTGGTTGATAAACCCCTAAACAAAATTATTGTGCACTTTTTGACTTTTTGTTCTTAGGAACGAACCCCAAATGACTCCTACTTGCTTTTCACCATTCTTGAGGTTACAGGTAAGCTTTTCACTACCGAATAAAATTTTCGATGAGCAGAACATAATATAATGGGTAAAAATTGATGGGGAATTGTTTACCCATCGATTCAATGATAGAAACAACCCTATTTTCGATACTTGGGGATCATGAGTATAATCTAGGGTTCATAAAAATTGTCATAGTTTCAGGTAATTAGTGATTGTTTGTTAATTCCCGTGCTATTATGTTTGTTTGTAGTCAAAGAATAAGCAATACGAATCCATAAAGCGAAGAATTAAGATTCATATCAAGCTTGTTTCAAGGTAGGTGATGGTTGTGATTCTATGATTGTGTGATGTATTCTTTTTATTTCTTCATTATGATGTATGTATGTATGCGAATGTTGCCCTTAGTGATTTACACTTGTTGTAAATGAGATAAATGAATTAATATATGTCATGAATAACTTCTTGATTGTACGATTATTGAGAATATACTTGTAAATGTGATTGTGGTGTGTTGATGGGTTGGATTTCCACGTTCTGGCATAACTAAATAGTATAAATTGACACTTTCTGGCATAAAATAGGATAAAATTGTAACGTTCCGACATACAAAGGGGATAGTATTGTCACGTTCTGACATAACTATGGGATTGATTACCATGTTCCGGTGCACTAACAGTTTGAGTTTGGGTTTGGGTTTCATGAGAGGACCAACTACTTGTGACAAATGTGTATTGTTGAAAGCATGTGATAGTCAATATTGTATATGTTCGATATGGTTTATGGTTATATTATTGTAATAATTTGTTTATGTTATACTTAGTGGGATAGCTGAGTGATCCTACTGGTACACGGTGGTTGTGTATTGATTCTGCATTTACTCTTATTTTTGTTGAGTACAATATATCTTTCACCGGCTATTGACAGAGCTCGCTTAGAAGATCTGTGGTCATTGCTTCAAATTCAACGGTGAGCTAGCATCTTCTGGACTGCTTTGGATTCTTTTTGAGTCTATGTCCACCTTCTAGACTTAGACTAGTTCTTTCGATGTTTTTATGATAGTTGGGGTTATAAACCTTCTTGTTTTAGACCTAGTTTATCGTTTAGATGTTTTGGTACATTAACTTTCAGGTTCTAGGTTGTTTACTTTCGCATTCGTTTGGTTAGTTCTTTAGAATTCTTGTTGAAGTTTATGGAAACTTCTTATTTAGTTTATTCAACGTGCTTCTGTAACTTAAATATCTTAGTTTTGGTTTAATTCCTTGTTTGGGTTGTAGTAGTGATTATCCCACCAAAGAGTTAGTGTAGGTGTCAATCACTATTGTTTGGGTTGTGACAAGGTTTGTATCACATCCTAGGTTCATTGATCTCTATGTACCAAAATGAGTATAGTAGAGTCTCGCATAATGGTAACGGGAAGCCTTTACTTTTCTTTGAGAGGCTATAGGACTTCAGAAAATCTCTCTATTTTCTCTTGTCTCCTTCTGTGCTATAACTTAATTCCAATTAGTATCTGTCGATTTGAATTGGTACCTAACCTCCTTCACTGTTCTGTCCGTAGATGGTTAACATTAGATTCAACGGTGTTCATCCTGTCTCTCCCGTCAATGCTTCAGATGAGGAACCTTCAGGGAAAGGTCGCAGTTGAGGCAGGGGTATAGGTCGTTGAAGAGAAATGCCTTCTGGGAATGAGGTACCGATTGAAAATGCTCCTAGGAATGAATTCCCTCCTGCATATAATGATGAGATAGAAGAGGATATTTAGGTTAGGGATTTTTAGGAAGTTGTCTACAGTGTTAGCGCAACAAATCAATTCATTCTTAAAAGGTTTGGTTGGTCCTGGAATGCTTCCCTATGTTCAAAAAACTCACGGTCCCGTCAATCCTTCTACTACTTGTAACAACCCGAGAGTATACACTAGAAATTATGGCATCCTCAAGTTGACACACGGCGTCGTTGACCTCTCGGAGGTCTATGACAAGCCTCTTAGAATTCATTCATTGCATAAACATAAAAATGGCGAAAATTTAATCTTTTTCATAGCACATCATATGATAGAATATCACCTCATATATATATATATATATATATATATATATATATATATATATTATATATATATATATATATTATATATATAATATATATATATATATATATATATTAATATATATATATATATATATATAATATATATATATATATATATATATATATATATATATATATTCTCAGTAAGTCTCTTTTGCCATCTTAGACTCAACAACATTAGAGTAGAATAGGGACACGACCCATAACAACATAATATATAATCTAGACTATTACATAATTTGAATAACATCTTTGACATAGGAAATCCTTGAATCTTAAGGATTCCTTTCTTGAACTTGGGAAACATCTATTAAAGCTCATCCCTCTTAGAAACATCCTCTAGCCATCACCACCTACACTTTGTGTAAAAAGATGAAGAAGAATGGTATTTGTACAAAAATGCACTAAGTATGATAACCATGCAAAAACATAAGTTAAAGAGGACATTTAGTTAGAAATCATGCATCATATCTTTATAGTAAAACTCATGAACATTGATACAAGAAGCATAATGTAGTTAACATGCTTCATATAGACATGAATGTTAATCATAACAACACTTAAGGCCATTTCATCACATTTAAGTATCATTTATTAAGGTACACTTCACACATAAGAACCATCATTTAAGAAAACCTCCCAATCTCACTAGTGCAGTGTAGTAGTAGCATCCAATACATTTACTCATACCAAGTAATCCTAAGAAGTCACCTTAGGCTTATGCACATAACATTCAATAACATACCACACATGCATTTAACCTCTAGAAATAAGACCAACACACTTCATCAATGGTCACATAAGAACTCTTTCATTCATTACATCTTAGTCATAACTCATTATTTCATATTATAGGTAAACCACCCTCAACCATTCACAAGCTTGCTTGTGCAATGTACACATGGAGTCCCATACCCCTATATATACCAAGAAAACCCATTTAGAAGCAATAAGTGTAATTCACATACATAGTCATAATTTATGTCTTGACATAGCAAAGTTTATTCAACATACATTAATACAAATCATACTTAACATAAGTCTTTATTTCATAAGAGGTTCCAATCCTGTCATTTCTTAAAGTCCACTAGTGCAATGTATGGGTAGGATCCACAGTCCTACCTATACTAGGTAATTTTCTAAAGGAGTTATGATTAGAGTTCATATTCTTATCTTGATTCATTTCTTAACTTTTGAGAGACATATCCATAACCGACGTAGACCATGTGAGCTACATGGAATCCGATGTCATACAACCCCACATCGAAATAGGTGTTCTACTTGCCAAGGTAGAACTTACAAAATAATTATATAGGTGGATCAACTAGCTATGTCCTATGGTGGCACATAGTTAAGGGATAGTGAGATTTCTTCTAGAAACCCAGCCTATTGCATTAGTGGGAAGGCTTCAATCTCATGAGTAATTCACTTTGAATGACCCAACCTATTGCATTAGCGGAGGGCTCTTTTCCTCATCCTACATATCCACTAGGAGTTAAGCTTAAACTCCATTTTAATATCTTAAAGCCTTTATTTATCATTAGTTCATAAAGTAGGATTTAGGGACTTTCTCCCTCATATATTGTATAGCTCAAAGATTTCTAAGATGAAAATCTACTTTCATCAAAAAACCTATATTTTGTGAGAATGTACTTTCACATGATCCTACCATTCATACATTCATGTGTGTGTTCATTCATATGTGATAAATACTTTCACATAACACCTTAAATGACACATTCTCATAATTCATTAATCATATACCTTACATGTATCGTAACAAATAATTGTGCATATGATAACTATACTTTCAATTGACACCATAAATCTACCCCTACTCTCAATTATACATGAGTGTGTGTGTGTGTACATATTGGTCATCATGATCAAATAATGGATATAACATAGTATTGATGAAGCCACCCTATAAATTTTACAACATATGTACAACATTCTTCAAGTATCAAGTCATACACATCTAGAGTATCAAGGACTATAGACTACACATACTCCCATTACGTTATAGGACACAAGAACATGTTCAACATTAGAATAGAAGACTCCTAGCATACTTTGATCACATATTCATATAGGTATTTCATAGGTAGGTGTCATGCTACAAGAGTATTTCATCATCATTAGACATATAGACCACACCTAACCCTAACATGATCATCACATATATACAAAATCATCCACACACCCAAACCTTGCAACTAGTGTGGAAGACTATACATATAACTTCACATAACATCAATTCACTTAGACATGATATTATAATCAAGGCTACATCCTTCTACTTCCTAAACATGGAAATCATTAAATCAATTCATCTTACACATAATGCCTTCAATTCCATCATCATAACACACAAACATGTACAAGAATGTAAACACCGCCACCATAAGTGGACCATACCAATCATCACAATTCAATATACATTCTAAGATAATAGAGGAAATAGGTCAACTTACCAAATCTCCAAGATAATGATCATCATGATAAATTCACAACAATTTATAATCAGTTGACTTAAAGGAATATAGAATTAAGCAATTTATCATAATCTAAACATAATCTAATCATCATCTTATCAAGATCACAAGACCCATAACATATCATATTTTGTAAGGATAAAGATATCATGGTTTGTACATGAAATTTTATTGTATATCATGTTTAAACCATATATTTATCGTAAAATAACCATTATAATGCTTTTGAAATCACTTCATCAATGAACCCATGGCTAGGTTGAAAGATGAGATTTTTGACTTAGAATCATGTTTGAAAAAGCTTTTGAAGGATGAAGAATCATCATACTTTATACATTAGAAAGACCACAAAAATATGAGAAGAAAGATCGAAGAATCCACCTCCATAGCTTGTTCTTGAGCTTGGTCTTCAATGGGGGGTTTGGGAGAATTTGGAAGAGAATAGAGTTATGGGGTTTTGATTTTCTTATTGGGTGTTAGGGTTTTGAATTGGGAAAGGGGTTAAATAGTACATAAAATTTTTTTATAACCGACTCCAAAAGTTACCAAAATATTCCCATACTTGTTGGACTTTTAGACATGTCAAACTTGAATTAAGACGATGCAACCAAATCTGGGAAGTGGCTGCGTGTCACGTGGGCAGACCTTTATCTTGTCTTACATAATTTTCGAGTCCGTGACCTTGTGTCAGGAGTGAGACGCACAAGCAGACTACGTGACAGGCGCACGACGTGAGCTGTCCTTCACTTCTTTGTTCAACACACTACCATTTTGCAGCTTCCTTGTCCAACGTTTGGGTCCTCATTGGGGCCCTTAGGGTGGTCCTCGGGGAGTCGTACCAAGACTTGTTGACCCTTAACATGTGTATTAAGATACTAGGGTCAACTCCACTATTTTTCAACTCCAAACAATACATAAAAACAAGGCAACCATACAAGACCACATTAGTACGTCTAAAGACTAACTTTCGAACATCTTGGACGTTTGACCTCCAAACCTCTTCAAATAAACTAAACATGTTGTAAAACAATTTATTTACATGTTAATAACCTTATTAGACACATATGAGTATCTACACACCTTAGTTAATTTTGAGGGTCTTGAAACTACTAGCATTGCTTCTAAGGTTATTGGAACGGGAGGTAATGATTCCTTCTTCCCTCCCTTATTGGGTTATGTTATGATGGTAATGAGCATGAGATGTTGGCTAAAGTTTTTAATCTCAAGACTCTTCTTTTTCTTTGTTCTGAGAGTGAGGATTCTTATGAATTCATTCTTGATTGCTATGAAAGGCTTCAAAAATTGTTCATTAGCATGGGGTTGAGTTTGCGTCCTTCCAACTTCATGGTGAGGCCAAGTAGTGGGGGAGAGCTTACATGGAAAGAAAATCTTCAACTTTACCTCCACTTGCTTGGACCCAATTTCATGCATTATTCTTTGAGAAATATGTGCCTAGAACTTTGAGGGATTGTAAGAAGGATGAATTTATGGCTTCGGAGCAAGGTGGTATGTCTGCGGCTTCTTATGAGGCCCAGTTCCATGCTTTATCTAGATATGTCATGTAGTTAGTTACTACAGAGGAGGAGAGGATCCACTTATTTTTTAGGGGATTAAATTTTGAGTTGCAAGTATTATGTATTCATATGACTTCTGCATAAAGGAGTTTGACTAAGGTGAAAGATTATGTTAAGAAAGTGGAAGGGGTGAGGCGAGACAGTCAGACTAAGGCATTGGCAAAAGGGCCACGAATTTAGGAAACTTTCAAGGTTCTTATGCTCAACTCTTCAGGTAACTACTCGGAAACTCCATCTCATAATTTTCAGGACAACCAGGAAGTCATGCCTTTAGCAGGTTGAAGACTATCTTTTGATCATACTTCCTACAATTATGGATAACCTAGGAATATAAGGAGGTATTGCCCCAATCCACATGTGTTTGATTCCACGTATTAGTCATTTTGAGTAGTGGTACCCGTGGGGGATGGTTATAATGGTAGAGGACGTCAACAATGTGGGCGATGAGGAAATCAATGAGGTCATAGATGTGGAGGATATGGTAACAGAGGTAGGGGTAAAATGAAACTAGGTAAGGAAGTAGCTCTTCATGATGAGAGGGCTCAATGTTATGCTTTTCCAAGCAATAACGAGGCAGACATGCTTGATGTGGTGATCACAGGTAATATTGTTGTCCGTGACCGAATGAATAATGTGTTGTTTGATCCATGTTCTACTTATTATTGTGTATCTGTGAGATTGTCCTTATAATTTGATATGATTTGGTATATCCTTGTTGCACCTATTCATGTTTTTACCCAGTTGGAGAGTCCGTCATTGTTAGTCATGTCTATCGTGCTTATATTATCTTGTTTATGGGCTTTCAGACTTGGGATGATTTTGTGATTTTGAATACGACTTACATTGATATAATCTTAGGCATGACTTGGTTGTCACCTTATTTTGCTGTGTTAAAATGTAAAGCTATGTATGTAACTCTAGAAATTTTGGGAAGGGAAAAGGTAGAGTGTGAAGGGGTTTCCAAGTCTAAGAAAGCTAATATCATATCCTCCCTCTAGGCTAGTAAATTAATAGAGCAGGGTTGTTCTGCTTATTTGGATCATATTTGTGATATTGAGATTGAGGCTCCATCCAGTGGGTCTATTCCCGCGGTATTTAAATTTAGCAAAGTATTTCCTAATGAGTCGCCAGCCAGGTATGCCTCCAGATAGATATATCAATTCCTGTATTGATTTATAGCCTGAAACTCGTCCCCTTTCCAGCCCTCCATATCACATTATCCCAACAGAATTAAGAGAGCTTAAAGCTCAAATCCAAGAGCTTTTTTATAAAGGATTTATTTGCCCTATTGCTTCCCCATAGGGTGCTCAAGTTTTGTTTGTTAAAAAGAAGGATGGTAGCATGAGAATGTTTATGGATTACCAACAATTACATAGGCTCACTATTCGAAAAAAGTATCATTTGCCTCGAATATATGGTATTTTTGACCGATTGCAAGGTGCATCAGTTTTCTCCAAGATTGATCTAAGGTCTGGCTACCATCAATTTAATGTTTGGCCCGAAGATGTGCCCAAGATGGCGTTTAGAACTTGCTATGGGCACTATGAGTTTTTTGTTTTACCACTGCACCTGCAACTTTCATGACTTTAATAAATGAGGTGTTCAAGCCATTTCTTGGATAAATAGACCATCGTTTCTACTGCAATTGTCAATGAAAGTTGTGAGATACTTTTTTCCACAATGAGGTGGTGTTGACATCATATCACAAATGTCAGTGTAAATGTACTTTAATGGATTAGAATTCGTTCAATAGATTTATAAGAATGCTCAACATACTTAAATTTCACACACACTTCAAATTTTTATTTATTGTACTCAAAGTTAGACGAAACTTATAAGTTGATAAGTTTTTCTAACAAAGTTATTAATTGACATGCTCCAAACATTCATGTTACAAACAGTTTGAGTCAAGCAAGTGAGAAGAAATCAAAATATTTAGTTTGAAAATCTCTCAATGGGGTAGCTTGTCACGACCCAAGAGTACCTCCTAGATGTAACAAGACACATAAAACCCTAAAGGCACCATGTATTCTACATAAAACATAAGTGAAGAACAATAGAGGGTAAAACACATTTCGAATCTTAGAAAGTTTCATCAAAGCAAAGCGGTAGTCTAGAGTTGTCTCATTATCCATATATTATAATGGAAGTATCAAAGTAGGGTCACAACCGTTTTTCAACATAGTCTCAAAATGAAAGCCCAAAGAAAGAGACTTAGAAAAGAACATCTCTATCCTTGAACCATAAAGGCTCACCAAAGCGTGGATGGTAGTCAATCAAAGCTTTGACCAAGAAGGAAACACAACTCAAGGACCGGGCCCTACACTTATGGATCTTTTTTTTTTAAAATATGGGTTAGTATTGAAATTCATTAAGTATGATATCCATGCAAGTGAAACCACGCTAAAAGGACATCTTCGTTGACTCCATGCAATTTTGTAAGTTAAAACCTTGTTTTGAAGATAATGAACAACACAAGGCATAAATATCATAAACTCATAATTCATTATATCATAAAAGAGACTCACCAAAAGTACCATTAAAGTCCATTTGTGCAATGCAAAGATAGGATCCCGTACTGACACCCATGCTAAGCAAAGCTCCTTAGGCAATTTAGTTCGTCACTTATGTTCTACTTCATATTATGCCATAGTGTGAGTTAGCCTTAACTGACACAGACCTTGTGAGCTAAACATGGAACCCAACGTCTATCCCACACTTAAAAAGTGTGTCCTACTTGCCTAATGTAGTACCACAATAATAACCTATGTGGATCATCTATGTAAGACCTATGAGGGCTCATAGTTATGGGATAAGGAGATTGCTACTAGAAACCTTCCCTCTACTAGAAGAGAAGTTCCTATCTCATGAAACCTCTTTTAGAAACCCGCCCTCTACTAATGGAGAAGATTCCATCACATTGGCCATATCCACTAAGTGCTAGGCATTTTGTTCCAACTTATTGCATATTAAGTCTTCAATCAAGTTGATAAATATGAAAGAATGACTTGACACTCAATCCAACATAATTCATATTATATATCCTAGATTTAGTAGGTGAGAATATCCTTTCATCCTTAGAATCAACCTATTTTCAATTAACCGTTTCACATCATGTCATATTAATACATAGGTGTGCATTTGGGGATATCATCCAACAACACAACAACTAGATAATAACCATAATAACTTTACTCTCAAAGCAATCTAGAAACATGTATAAACGTCTCATTATCATGCACAATTGTCCTTCAAGGATCATAGATCACAATCCACTGACATATCTAGAATCAGTACATTAGATATGGATGAAAACATAATTCAACTAACTTTATCATGATAAGCATGATTTCATAACATTTATCTATAACTAACAATTCACTTCACATGATTAGAGTTTGAGTAATTTGGGGAATTTATGAGTTCTTGGGGGGATTCAACATAAAAATAGTATGAATTCATCAATTTATCCAAAATATATCATTAATCAATCAATAAAAAGTTTTTAAAAGGAATCCATGCTATTGGAGTGACCCTAGCTTTTGGATTTCTAGGTTTAAAATTGGAGACTTTGAAGGGACTCTATGAAGGAATTCACTCCATAGATTAAAATACAACATACCTTAGTATTATTTTCTAAAGATATTCAGTGAAAAAGCCTTCTTCTTCAAACCCTAGCTTGACTTTCTTCTCTTCTTCTTTGGAGTTCAAGAGAAAAGATTTTGGGAGAGGTTTTGATTTTGCTTTAGGAATTGGAAATTATGATGAAGATTAGTTAGTTTAGGTGTTTAAAAACCTTATATATGTTTCCTAATTTTGCGTAAAATGAGGTTACTTAATGCTAATTGAAAATAGAAAAAACCCATAATGCCCCAAAGCCTAATTGACAAAAGGCAATTTCAAGCATAACCTCAGACCCATAACCCACGGACCGTGGGTGGGACCATGGAGCATGCTTGTTGGGCGTGGTTTGTTTCTCGGGATTTTAAAAAAAAGGGGAAGCAAGGCCTTGACCCAAGACGCCTTCCGACGGGGTACGGGTCCATCCAATGCTCGTGGATGCCCTTAATGGGAAGCTGCCTTTGGATAGCTTTTTGGGGTAGTCCGAGGGTCCTCTTTAAGGACCCTTGGTTGGTCCATGGGGGTTCTTACCTTGAAATTTAACCCCTTAAACTTTTGTTCTAAGTATGAGAAGCAAGTTTTACGACTCTAACATTCACGACGAGCTCTAGTTAGTCTACAAGTTTTACGTTAGGCTCTAACTTAGTCTAGTAGTTTATATGGGGTTTTACAATATCTCCCCTTGGAGATTATTCCACGAATGACGGTCAAGACACCTACAAAATTAAAGACTCAATACTAGAAGCCCATCAATTATGAAATGTCAAAATAACGCCAAAATTCAAAATGCACTATTCAAAGGAGGAAACTTCCACTTCATCTGAAACATAAAAAATGCAACACCAGGAAGTAGGAACAACTTCTACAACCCATTATGCACAAAATACATCATTTTACATAATAACAGATTGAACTACCTTCTCCAAATAAAAGAATTCTAAACACTACATTATGGAGGTAATATGCAATTACTCTCAAAAGCATACTAAAATATGCCAAACAATTCATCTCATTAAGTCAAATATGCAACTCAGACTAAATGCACAACGACATTAGGAACACATAAATCATGAAGTTATTTACTAAGCATGGATTTCTCAAGAACATGAATAACATATGGAAGTCATAAAAAACGCATATAGCAAACATGACTCCAAAAACACTAATACTCAAGAGGAAGTAATTACCATATTCTTATATAGGAGTAGAAGGTAAGATATGAGGATAGAGGTACTCAATATCGGCCTCGACTTTTCGAGCAGCACCCTTAACTAGATGATTTATCAACAAAACCTTTATCAAAGCTATTTACTTGTTTCTCAATCTTTGACTTACAGATCTATGATTTCTACCGAACATACTCATACGAAATACTCTCATCAACCACCAACCCTTCTAAGGGTATAACGGATACCAAATCTCCAATACACTTCTTAAGAATGGAAACATGAAATACCTTAAACTGGAGCCAACTTATTTGGCAATTCTAACTCATAGGAAACTTTCCCAACATGCTTCATAATTTTATATGGTCTTACAAACTGCCGACTATGTTTCTCTTTATTGCCAAACGTCATCACACCTTTCACAAGTGATATTTTGATAGGCATAATCATTAAACTCAAACTCTACATATAATCATATGACTTGTGTCTACTTTGAGCCATTCTCAACCTTTAATTAATGAGCCAAACTTTCTTGATGACATCATACACTAGCTCGGGACCTATCAAAGAACCAACCTCAAACCAACCAAACAGATACCTATATATCCTATGATAAAAGGCTTTAAAACGATCCATAACAATACTTGAGTTGTAGCTATTGTTTTTGGCATGATGTACAATGGAAGGTGGTCATACCAATTACCCTTGAAGCCTATAACACATGCCTTCAACAAATCCTCTAAGGTTTGGATTTTACGTTCCCCTTGTCCATCGATTTGGGGATGAAAAACCGTGCTAATATTAACTTAGTACCAATCCCTATTTGAATTGACTTCCAAAAGTGAAAAGTAAGTTGAGTACCTCAATTTGAAATAATATTTATACAAACCCATGCAACTTTCCTTTCTCCTTGATGAACAACTTGGCATAGTCTTCCGCCAAAAGTGAAACCTTGATGGGAATGATGTGGGTGGATTTTGTTATTTGGTCTATAATGACCCAAATAAAATCATGTTATTTTTTAGTACGAGGCAATCCCATAATAAATTCCATATTAATCTATTACCACTTTCAAGTGGGGATATCTATATTTTGGCTTGACCTCCAGGTCTTTGATGCTTAACCTTAACCTGTTGACAATAAGGAACATTTGGATACAAAACCGTCTATATCCTTCTTCATACCATTCCACCAGTAAGATTCTTGTAGAACATGGTACATCTTGGTGGCTATAATATTAATAACGTACCAATAACTATGAGACTTTTATAGAATTTGTTCTCACAATCCATCAACATCTGGAAGAAACAATCGACCTTCGTACCTAAGCACTCCATCTCCCCCTCAGGGGAAAGGCACAATGAACTTTTGGAGTATTGAATCTTTTAATTGTACTTATTTAGGATCAAGGTCTTGTTTAGAGTTCACATCTTCACAAAGGACGATTCGGAACTGATGGACCATAACATCACCTTTAGTGGAATACACTAGTTTAACACCTTGCCGAGCAAACCTATGCAGATCACGAACCAACTCTTTCTTTTAATCATCTACATCTGACATACTTCCAATGAAAAAATTTACTAAGATCACATGCTACCATGTTTGCCTTGACAGGGTGATAATGAACGCTCATGGCATAATCCTTCTATTATTCTAACTACATTCATTACTGAAGATTCAAATCATTTTGTCCACATAAACAAGGAGCCTACATTGATAATGCCTCCATATCTTTAAGGAAAACACAACCGCCACTAATTCAAGATCATAGGTCTAATAGTTATTCTCATGAACTTTAAGTTGCCTTGAAGCAAATGAAATAACCTTACCATTTTAAATAAGAACATTTCCTAACCCAACTCTACAGGAACTACAATATACATAAAAAACCATTTGTAACCTCCTGTAAAGTCAACACTTCGATGGAGGTAAGTCTATGTCTCAGTTCTTGGAAACCTTTCTCCCAATTTTCCGACCACATAAATTTAGCTTTTTTTTTTTAGTCAAGGAATTCAATAGAGAATCAATGGAACAAAACTCCTAAACAAATCTTCTATTGCAACCGTCTAAACCAAAAAAGCTTCTTATGTTGAAAGGGGTTAGAGGTCTAGGACTATTCTTGACCGCATCCGTCTTATTAAGGTCTATCCCGATACCCTTACTTGACACAATGTGACCAGGGAATGCTATAGACCGTACCTAAAACTCAAATTTGCTAAATTTTGCAAAAAGTTTATGTTCCTTAAGAACTCTCAATACAACCTTCACATGATCAACATGATCTTCCTCATTCCTTGAGTATATCAAGATATAATCAATAAGCACGATGAAGAACATGTAAATATATTGTCGAAAAACTCTATTCATTAGCTCCATGAACACCGCCGAAGAGTTTGTCAAAGAAAACGTTATTACTAAGTACTCATAATGTCCATATATTATTTGGAACACAATTTTTGGGATGCCAACTTCCCTTATCCTTAATTGGTGATAACCACCAGAACCGACTTTAAAGAAGGGGCTTCAGATTCAACACTCCTGACCCTTACAAGATGGTAAAGACAACCTTTGGATATCATTTTCCTTGCTTTGACACAAGAAAGAAATTGACCTCTAGGCATGGAATTTCCTCCCTTCCACTTAAAGACAGGCTCATTTGGAAATTGGAATGTGTTCTACAATCAATAGAGCCATAGCATGCATGCGAAAACTAATAGAGCCATAACATGCATGTGAAAACTCAATTCCCAAAATCACATTAAAATCTAAAATTTTTAACTCTATCAAATCCACCAAGGTGATTTTATGAGACAACAAAAATAGACAACTGTCATAAACCCTTCAAGATACAACCGAATTGCCAACCAGGGTAAAGACCGCAATTCTTAATAATATTAGAAATAGCCAGAACAACAAATTCCCTATTTTCTTGGGCCGTCATGGCTTAGGCTTAAGTTGTCATAAATTGTGCTTTAGCTATCCTGGTTTGGGATAATATTTGGAGAGCTTACCTAACTTTTATATTTTTCATAGACGCTAGATTAATTAGATCTTGAAGAACTTGAGGATCTTGGGGAGGAATGACCTCATTCACATGCTCTTCCTCCACCCTTATTGCGTTGGACCTTCGTGTATTCATATCCTAAAGAAACAAAAGAATGTCTAGGAGAAGGACTATAAAATTAAAAATCTAAGGCACAACTAAAGAATAATGAAAGAAGTGAAATTTCCTAAACATCTTATAATTCATAAATGTGGCACAAATAACATCATAAACAAGACTCTACCAAACGTGGCATATGAGACATCATCAAAAAAAATTCAAACCTTTTGATCTGATACATAGTTTGTCACGACCCTGGACGTAACAAGGCACATAGAACCCTTAAAGACACCATGTAATACAGTTAGAATGTCATAACATTAAATAAAAATAGAGAGTAAATAAAATTTTAGGTCTTAGAAAGTTTCATAAAAGCAAAGAGG
The DNA here is from genome assembly GCA_027705065.1 of Solanum peruvianum. Classification (NCBI taxonomy): domain Eukaryota; kingdom Viridiplantae; phylum Streptophyta; class Magnoliopsida; order Solanales; family Solanaceae; genus Solanum; species Solanum peruvianum. The sequence goes on along the minus strand of JAKWJD010001761.1, from coordinate 33,038,378 downwards.
AACTCCAGACTTGTGTAACGAAAAAGGGTTATACCCTAGAAGTAACACATCATACTTAAACCCGAAGCGTATCATAAAACCCCTTAGCATATCCCAACATAAGATACTATAGAAGTACAAAATTTAAAATTTTATCCATAGAATAGAAGTATTTTTATGAAATGCAAAGCGTAAGTCTTTATTACACTTTCGTCTCAAATCATATACCTTGACTTGAATAAAATATTGGGATGCATCCCATACAAAAGTCTAAAACATAAAAGTAAACATAAGGTTAATAAAGGGCTTGTCCTCAAAACTATAAGGAATCAACAAATCTTCAATCTTCTTGACCCTCAGAAACCTAGCCTCCAATTAATAACTCAATCTCCAAACCCTACATTTGGTTAGAATGTAGCCAAAGTATGTGTTAGTACAAAATATATCAAGTATGAAAGCCTGAACCACAAGACCATATAAAAATCGTTAGTCCACATAAGACATAAACATAAAGGCTAATAATATGTTCATAAGGATAATCTCCAACATAAGCATCATATAGTCATAAGTGAACATAAGCATAGTAATAAGCATAAGAGATACTGCAGGTTCATGGCATAGTTTTTACTTAGACTCCTACATTTACATACTTGTGCAAGGCAAGAATAGCATCCCATCATAGTATCCAAGCGAAATACCTCTTTTTGGTAATTCTTGCGCATAGTCCATGCTTATAGTCAAGAATTATGTTTCATGTCATGGACATGTCTTAGGGTTTCATAAGTATCTCTAATTTATACTTTGTGCAATGCATGAGTTGCATCACATACTACTGCCCACACCAAGTACTACTTTTGGCAATCATACTAATCACCTTATGATCTTGTCATTTAGCTTAACTTCTCACGACTAAGGGAAAATCTCACCTCTAGTAAAAAATAACAAGGAAGGAAACTATAGAACAATCCTATCTAAGAATCCATAACATAATAGACACATCATAAGTAAATTCAATTTATACATGTGAAATGCATGAATGGCATCCATACTACCATTCACACTACATACTTCTTCAGGATATCATACTCAATGATTACTAGTCATCATTCTAGACTATTAAAGAATAGAAGGCTATTAGGATAGACCTAAATACATTGAAAAAAAACTATAATGGAATACAAATCGATACAAGGAAAAGTACACGTGTTCCAACCGAGCAACCACGAAAACATAGAATAATTGTAAAACTCTTAAAATCCATGACATTATCTAGAGCCTTACATGATGAAATAAACCTTGTGAAATTTTTTGAGACCTAAAATAACGTATATAAATCAATTAATAAGTTTTAGAGTCAAAAAGTCAAGGAACTTCGATGACATTCGGATACTACTGAAATGGAGTTAAGTGTGCCTTGGCATGTTTCATGGGGTTTTAAGAGTCAAAATTCAATGAAATTTTTAGGAAGGTGTTAAACATGTAATAGAGTGTATTTAGGGTCGAAACTTCCGGGTAAGATTCCCCAAGTACCAACCTAGGGGTCCTTGAGGAGGACCCTTCCAAAAATGACCAAAAACATTCAAATGAAACTAGCCACCTTCGAGACCAATTGACGAGCCGTCATTTGGTCGACGAGGCATCGATGGATCCGTAGGTGATGCCTTAGAAAATTTTCATAAAGCCCCAAAAATTAGGTCTATGAACTCATCAATGGATAACCATCACAGTCGTCGATGGAACGATAGTCCGTGGGTGGGGGTCTCGTCAATTGAGCCTGTGTAAGCTGTCCAAATTTGGTTAATTCATTTAATAGTTAGTTCGTTAGGGGTTTAATTAGGGTTTAAGGGACGTTTAGTTTAGTTATTTAAGAGAGTATAAGAGGCCTAATCCTTTCTAAACTAACCCAACTCACTTCAATTCCCAAACTTAAATCATCTTCTTTCTCTCTACTTTCTCTCTCCCGAAAGAAGACTCCATTGAAGACCAAGGTGAAAGGGCTTAGAGCTAAAATATTTCTTCTTTTTATTCGTCAATATTCATTAATATCTAAGGTATGGAAGCTCTTCACCTTTGGGACTCCTTTCCCCAAAGGGTTCTTCAAATTTGATTTCCAAAGTTGAGAAAACATGGAGTTCATTCCTAATAAAACACCGATCTTTTAAATTGTATTATTCTTGGTTTATTTTGATTATTATGGATAAAATATGATTTATTATTTGTTAATTAATGTATTTATTCTTGTTAGACCTAGTTCTATAGAAGAGATCATGAATTGACCCTATTTCCCTAATAGGTTATAAATAGATGATGAATTAAATAGTAATGATGCAATTGACTTAGTTTATACGATGTTATTAAGTCTATTAATGGAGTAATATGGTTGGTTAATTGTAATACCATGGAAGAAGGTTGTGAAGGTAAATTGGTAAGACATGATCTTGAATCATTACTTCAGTTATGATGGCTTGTACTTGATGATGATGTTCCATTGAAGTATTTATAGTGATTACATTAGATAGGTGATGGTATAATGAATGTAATTTAAATATGTTGATTAAATGGATTGTGAGATTATGATTATAGTATAATTATATAAGGTTGATTGTGGATTAATTATGTGCAATACTATGATATGATGATCATAATGTGTTAATATCACATACGAGGGTTGTAGTGAAAGGATGTTCTTATGCAATCCCTACTGATATAATGTTATGGATATACAAGGGGTTAGTCTCATATGACCTATACTAAGCTACGATGATTAATAAAGGGTGAAAAGAAACTTCAAAAAGGGACTTTAGCTTAGCACCGAGTGAACTAGTCATGAGAGGTGTCTTTTCCCAATGTGGGAAGGAAGATTCATAATGGTGCTCATAAGATAGATATTAAAATGCAATTATGCATAAAGAGGGTCGCAAGTATCTCTCCTAGTTCTTGAACTATGTTTCCCCCATCGGAGTACTATCTGTGGATCCACCTAGAATACTACGTTCATGTTATGGTACTACCTTGGCAAGTAGACCACCTTGTTTCGGTGAAGGGTTTCACGACACCGAATTCCACATTTAGCTCATGTGGTCTACGTTGGTTAAAGTAATTGTTCCCAAAAATATAATGAAGTAATGAAGTGAACACTAACTAGGGTGACTTAAGGGGTTTAACTTTGTATAGGTAGGGGTATGAGACTCTACCTATACATTGCACTAGTTGGCCTTGATGGAAGTCCTAGGAAGGTTGTTCTTGTGTTCTTATAATGTAGATGATATGCATATGTTGACCTTACATGTTGATGACCAATATGATGTTAATTTCTCTTATGAATATGTTATTGGTCTACATTTGTAAATATGATGATGACTAGTTATGATGCTATGTTATATGAAGTTGTACATTGCTTGTGATCTTTTGTTTGGTGTACTTGGTTGTGTGAGGTTATATGACTTCACTTGATCATTTCAATTGTAAGCTTCGTAATGGGTTAAGGGTATTGGTCTTGCACATGTTATAATGTTATGAACTCTTATACATGATTTATTGTGGTGTAACGTTATGTTTGAGTTGCTTTGGGTTATGTGATTTAGTACGCTACTACACATGTTGAATTGACTCTACTTGATAATGTTTGTCTTGTATTGTATATGGTCTTATCTTGATGAATATGTGTTCATTAATCTTGATTATGCATAAAGGCTTTTCAAAGTAAATTAACATGTTTTGAACAAATGTCCCTTTAAGCATGATTTAATGTTTTATGTGCATATGTTTTCATACTAGTACAAGTAGTGTACTAACCCATATTTTTATGTTTTCTACAAATATGTATGTTCCTGCCATTGAGTTCCTAGAAGTCCAATTGAAGAAGACTTGTACTCTTTTCTCCAAGTGTTGGTAGGTCTTCATGTTTGGGGATGTTACGTATTTCTACATTCTAGCTTTGAAGTTGTATTTTTCATAAAAACATTTTTGATTCCTTTATCATTTGGATATTGATTTAATTCTATATTGAAATGTTGACTTTTTATTGGATATGTCCAAGATTTTTACTTGTTTAGATGGTTCAATATGAGATAAAGTATTAGACTTATTCATATGTTTCGATTATGTTAACTATATCAGAAGCCTATATATGCTTTACATGCGAGGAGTCTAAGTAAAATCCCTATGTAGTATGTGACAGGTCTATGTTAACCTCACAATACATATATGTATGAAAACTTTCAATTTTTTCCGCAATTTTTAACTTATGAAATGTAATCAAGAATGCTTAGAGGCTAGTCTTAGTCCTATCCGAGGACAACGACGCCGGTTACGTCTAGGGGTGCTTCTCGATCGTGAGAAACTTATTATCAGAGCATGAGGTTAAAGAAATATTTAGATTGATGTCTTATTAAACCACGTTTACATAGAGTCTTATTAATAGGTGTGAAGCGCGCCACACTTATGAATGAGAGTCTATGTGACACTTAGGAATTCTCACTTATTGGTAATCTTGAAAGGTCGTGCATTGAGAGTTAAAACTCTATGTGTCCTTTTTCTTCTAATCCTTTCCTTGTGAATATAGCATATGACTACAAGAGGTGTAACTGCAAGAAGAGTGGAGGAAGAATTGGCTAATGCGGGAGTTCTTCCCAAAGGCAACCAAGTTCCTCCACAAGACAACCAAGTGCCTTCTCAAGAACAAGCTCCGGTCATTCCTCCACTTGTGACAAATGGAGAAATAATGTCGACTTTTTTGACTTTGGCTCAAGATATAACTACCCAAGCACAAGTGTTAGCCACTCAATATGAAGTCATAGTTGCTCAAGCAAATAGGAAGGTTGGACCCCGTGCTCAACAAAATGCTAGTACCACGACTTTCCGCTCGAGGGACTTCACTAGGATGAACTCTCCTATTCTTTTGGTAGAAAGTGAATGAAGATCCCTAAAACTTCATTGATGGGTCTACAAGATTCTTTATGTTGTGGGGTTGACTTTGAATGGAAAGGCCGAGATAGCTACCTATCAACTCAAGGATGTATATCAAACATGGTACACCCAATGGAGAGACAATAAGGACTTAAGAGAGGGTCATATCACTTCGGAGGTGTTTAGAAGGGATTTTATTGATGACTTCTTTCCTAAGTAGAAAAAGGAGGCCAATGTGTATGAGTTCATCAACCTTCGTCAATGAGGTATGAGTGTGCAAGAGTGCTCCTTGAATTTCACCAAATTGTCCAAGTATGCTCTTTCTTTAGTTTCCAACCCAAGGGATGAGATAAGTTGCTTTGTGACGGGAGTGTTCGAGGATTTGGTTGAAGAGTGTCGTTTGGTGATTCTGCATGAAATATGGATATTTATAGGTTGATGGTTCATGCTCAACAAATTGAGGAGACTCAACTCAAGAAGAAGAATAGAGAGTATAAGAGGGCAAAAGCTTATGAAGGGGGTACCTCTAAGTGTAGGTTTGATATTCAAGACAAACCTAGGTTCAAAAAGAGGGTTTCTAACCAATTTCATTCCAATTGTTTTGAGGCAAATAGGGATAGGTTGTGTAACCCTAATAACTAAAAGGCTAGAACTGGAAATTTACCAAGTGATAAACCAACTTATTCCAAGTGTGGTAATAAACATTGGGGTGAGTGTCTAGTTGGGAGGGGAAATTGCTTTTGTTGTGGATATGATGAACATAAGGTTAAAGATTGCCCTAATGTGAGGAGTCAAGATATAAGAAGTGGTAAAGATGAATGAAGTGGTCCTAGTTCCGAGGCCCCAAAGAGAAACCACTTATATGCTCTCCGACTAGGGGTTAAAGAAAAGAGTCCCCCGATGTGGTTACCGGTATGTTACAAGTTTTTTTCTACAAATGTTTATGCTTTACTTGATCCCAGTGCTACATTTTCATTTGTAGATCTCTTGTAGCTATAAAGTTTGATGTTCTACCTGATATTTTAATTGAACCATTTTGGTTACAACCCCAATGGGTGACTCCTTGTGTCTAGAAGAGTTATTAGGAGTTATCCTATATCTTTTCCCAATAGAGTTACTTGGGTTGATTTGGCAGAACTTGATTTGGTCAATTTTGATGTTATTTTGGGAATGGATTGGTTGCATACTTGTTTTTCTTCTATTTATTGTCAAACAAGATTGGTTAAGTTCAATTTTCCTAATGAACGCGTCTTAGATTGGAAGGGGCTTAACTCAATTCCTAGAAGTCGTATAATTTCTTGTCTAAGGTCTTATAAAATGACCTCTACAAGGTGTCTTTACCATATTGTGAGATTTAAAGATCTTGAGTCCTACATCCCTCCTATTCAGTCGGTCCCTGCAGTGAAGGAATTTCCAAAAGTCTTTCCTGATGACTTTCCTGGAATTCCTCTTGAATGGGAAATTGATTTTGGTATTGACTTATTACTGGATAGAAATACCATATCAATCCCTCCTTACCAGATGGCTCCGACGGAATTGAAAGTGTTAAAGCTTCAACTCAAGGACTTGTTAGATAAGAGTTTCATTCAATCTACAATTTCACCATGGGGAGCTCCGGTGTTATTTTTTTAGAAGAAGGATGGGTCCCTTAGGATGTGTATTGATATATCGCCGACTAAATAAAGTCAGTATAATGAAAAAGTTTCCACTCCCTCAAATTGACGACTTGTTTGATCAACTCAAATGGTCTAGATACATATCTAAGAAGTGAGTATATACCTAAAATGGTAGTTTGAGGTCAATATGGGCACTATTAGTTCTTAGTGATGTTGGTTGATCTCACGAATGCCTCGATGACTTTTATGGACCTAACAAATAGGGTGTTCCAGAATAACCTAGATTCCTTTGTGATTGTCTTCGTTGATGATATCTTGGTGTATTCAAAAAATGAGAATGATCATATAAGTCATTTGAGAGTGGTATTGCAAGTCCTTAAGGAACACCAACTTTTTGCCAAGTATAGCAAGTGTGAGTTTTGGTTGAGATCGGTGGCGTTTCTTGGTCATATCATATCATGTGAGGGTATAGAGGTTAAGAATTGGCCTAAACCATTTACTTTAACCAACATTAGAAGTTAATTCGGTTTAGCCGGGTACTATAGGGGGTTTCTGAATGGATTTGTGACCATTTCTTCTCCTTTGAATACCTTTACCCAAAAGAATGTGAAATTTGAGTTATTGGATGCATGTGAAAGAAGCTTCTAAATTTTGAAAGATAGGCTAACCTCCGTTCCGGTGTTAACTCTACCGCAGGGTACAAAGGGTTTTGTGGTATGTTGTGATGCATCCTGAGTGGGTTTTGGGTGTGTTCTTATGCAACATGGGAAGGTAATAGGCTATGCCTCTAGGAAACTCATGGTGCATGAGAAGAATTATCCAACTCATGATCTTGAATTGGCGGCCGTAGTGTTTGCTTTGAAAATATGGAGGCATTACTTGTATGGTGTTCATGTGGATGTTTATACCAACCATAAGAGTCTTCAATATGTTTTTACTCAAAAGGTGCTGAATCTCCGTCAAAAAAGATAGTTGGAATTGTTAAAAGATTACAACATGAGTATTCTCTACCACCACGACAAGGCCAATGTGGTTGCTTATGCTTTGAGTTGTTGACCATGGGTAATGTGTCTAATGTAGAAGAAGGCAAGAAAGACCTAAAAAAAGATGTTCATAGGTTGTCTAGATTGGGTGTTTGGTTGGAAGATTCCCCAAATGGTGGTTTTGTGGTTTATAACAACTCTGAGTCATCCTTAATGGTTGAAGTGAAGTGCAAACAACATTTTGATCCACTATTGGTGGAGTTGAAGACATAAGTTCTTAGTAAGTTGAACGAGTCATTCTCCCAAGAGGGGGATGGTGTGCTAAGGTACAAAAATAGATTACGTGTACTGGATGTTGATGGTTTGAGGAATAGGGTATTAGAGGAATCTCATGGTTCCCGCTATTCCATTCATCTGGGTGCCACCAAAATGTATCATGACCTTGGAGTGGTATGTTGGTGGGATAGCCTAAAGAGGGACATACTGGAGTTTGTAGCTAGGTGTCCAAATTGCCAACAAGTGAAAGCCGAGCATCTAAAGCCTAGTGTTCTAATTCAAGAAATGGGTGTTTTTACTTGGAAGTGGGAAGAAATTAATATGGACTTTGCTGTTGGGTTGCCTCGAACCCGGAGGCAAAATGACTCAATTTGGGTGATTATGGATAGATTGACAAAATCCGCTCACTTTATTCTTGTCAAGTCTACTTATACGGCAGAGGATTATGTAAGGATCTTTGTTGAGATTTGAGTCTTCATTGTACCCCTTGGTCCATCATATCGGATAGAGGTGCCCAATTAACTTCTCATTTTAGTAGGTCTTTTCAAAGAGGGTTGTGTAATCAAGTGAATCTTAGCACCGCTTTTCATCCTCAAACGGATAGTAAAGCTGAGCGTTCTATTCAAACCTTTGAGGATATGTTAAGAGCACATGTGATAGACTTCATAGGGAATTGGGACAATCACTTGACGTTGATTGAGTTCTCCTACAATAATAGTTATCATTCGAGTATTTTGATAGCACCTTTTGAAGCACTTTATGGCAGGAGATGTAGGTCTCCAGTTGAGTGGTTTGAGGTTACTGAGTTTTCACTCTTTGGTCCCGAAGATTATCTATGAAGCTTTGGAGAAAGTTCATGTGATAACGGATAGATTGAAAACAACCTATAGTCGAAAAAAGTCCTATGCCGGCAATTGGAGAAGAGACCTTGAATTTTAAGTAGGCGATATGGTGTAATTGAAGATCTCACCTATAAAAGGTGTGATGAGATTCGGCAAAAAGGGTAAGTTGAGGCCCTGGTTTGTGGGTCCCTATGAGGTATTGCAAAGGGTCAGAAATCTTGCATATGAATTGAAATTACCTAGTGATCTAGCTTCGGTTCATTCGACATTTCATGTTTCCATGCTTAAGAAGTTTATAGTTGATCTGATATTCATTCTTCCTATTGAAGGGTTGGTTGTGTATGATAGCCTTTCCTATGAAGAGGTTCCGGTGGAGATCCTTGATAGAGGAGTTAAGAAGTTGATGAACAAGGAAGTGACTTCCGTAAAGGTGTTATGGAGAAACCACCTAGTTGAGGGAGCAACATGGGAGGCTGAGGCCGACATGAAGTCCCGTTATCCTCATATTTTTACTAACTTAGGTTAGTTATTCCTAATAATAATGAAAATAATGAATAAATTTGGATTTGACTTATTTTGCAAAAATATGCATATTTGAGGTAAAAAGGTTTGTGTTAAAAATGAGTTTACATGTGAAAATGCTCGTTGGCTTGAAATTTCATTTAATTTTGATTTGTGTATTGTTTCCTTCATGAAATAGTATTGATCATGCAAATGTGTTGTAAGAAGTTTTGGCATAAGTGACTTGATGATTATGTTAAGCTCATGTTCATGTTGAGAATGAAATTCCTCATATGATGATGTTGAGCAATTATATGTAGTAAATTGTGATTTGAGTTTCTATGTGTAAATTCCATATTTTTATGTTTATTTAAGTTATAACTCATATTATTATATGTTGTTTTGGTTGGGCTGCTAGTATTGAGTCTATCCTTTCCCTACAAGAGATTTTAGTGTCATTCAGGGACGAATGTTCCTAAGAGGGGATAATGTAACACTTCGAAAATGCATGACCTTATATAGATCCTTACATGATCAACTAGACCTTTCAATATATTTTAAGACATAAAATAAAGTGTATGAATCAATTAGGAAGTTTTAGAGTCAAAACGTCAAGGAATGTCCATGACGTTCGGAGACTAGTGAAATAGAGGTTAGTGTTCTTTGGAATGTTTCATGAGGTTTTTAGAGTCAGAATTCAATTAAATTAGGTAGAAAAATGTTAAACATGTATTAGAGTGTGTTTACGATCGAAACATTCGGGTAAGATTCCCCAAGGACCACCCTAGGGGCCCTTGAGGAGGACTCTTCCAAAAATGACAAAAAGCTTTCAAATGACAATGGCCACATATGAGACCAATCGACGAGCCGTCGTATGGTCGACGAGGCGTTGATGGCTCCGAAGGTGATTCTTTTGCACATTTTTAGAGAACCCCAAAAATAATTTCTCTAAACTCATCGACGAATGACCAACACGGATCATCGATGGAACGACGATCTGTGGGTTGGGGTCTCATCGATTGAGTCTATGTAAGCTGCCCAAATTTTTGTTAATTCATTTATTTTGTTATATAGTTAGGGGTTTAATTAGGGGTTAAGGGATGTTTTTTTTCGTTACTTGATTGAGTATAAAAGACCTAACCCTCCCTAAACTAACCCAACTCACTTCAATTCCCAAACTCAAATCCTCTTCCTTCTCTCTACTTTCTCTCTTGCTAAAGATGACTCCATTGAAGACCAAGGTCAAAGGTCTTAAGGATTTAATATTTCTAAATTTTCTCCATCAATCTTCATTACTATATAAGGTATCGAAGATCTTTACTTTTGGAACTCCTTTCCCCAAAGGGTTTTTCAAATGTGATTTCCAAAAGTTGAGAAAACATGGGTTTCATTAGTAATCCGAAATTGATCTTTCAAATTGTAATTTTATTAGCCTTTATTGATAATTATTGATATAATATGATTTATTATTAGTGAATTATGGTAGTTATTCATGTTAGACCTAGTTCTATTGAAGAGATCATGAATTGACCCTATTTTCCTAACACTAGGTTAGAAATTGATTACGAATTAAATAGTGATGATGCAATTGAATTAGTTCTTTTTGTTAATTAGTATGATATTATTTTATTAAGTCTATAATGAATGGATATTGTTGGTTAATCGTAATATGATGGAAGAAGTTTTATATAGGTAAATTGGTAAGACCTATGATCTTGAATCCTTACTTCAATTGTGATGGCTTGTAGTTGATGATAATGTTCCGTTGAAGTATTAGTTGTGATTAGATTAGATGGGTGATGGCCTGATGAATGTAATTGAAATGTCTTGATCATATGGATTGTGAGATTATTATTAAGGTATGATGATATAAGGTTTATTATGGATCAACTATGAGCCTTACTATAATATGATGATGATAATGTGTTAATATCACATATGAGGGTTGTATTGAAAGGATGGTCTTATGCAATTCCTAATGATCTAATGCTATGGATATACAAGGTGTTAGTCTCCTATGACCTATACTAAGGTATGATGATTAATAAAGGATTAAAGTCACTCCAAAAAGGGCCTTTAGCTTAACATGGAGTAACTTGTTATGAGAGGTGTGCTTTCCGAATGTGGGGAGGTTGGTTCACAATGATTCTCATGAGATAGAGATTATAATGAAAATTTTCATAAAGAGGGTCTCAAATATGTCTCTTAGTTCTTTAACTATGTTGTCCCCATAGGAATACTATCTAGTGGATCCACCTGGATTGCATGTTCATGTTATGGTGCTACCTTGGCAAGTAGACCACCTTCTTTAGGTGTAGGGTTTCAAACATCGGATTCCACATTTAGCTCATGTGGTTAATGTCGGTTAAGACAATTATTCCCGAAAGTAAAATTAAGTAATGAAGTGAACACTAACTAGGGTTAGTTTAAGGGTTTTGACTTAGTCTAGGTAGGGGTATGAGACTTTACATATACATTGCACTAGTTGGCGTTTGGGAAGTCCTAGGAGGTTGTTCTTGTTTTCTTATAAAGTAAATGATATGGATATGTTGACTTTACATGTTTCTCACCTATATGATGTTAATTTCTCTTATGAATATGTTATGGGTCTATATGGCTAAACATGATGATTACTACTTATGATTCTATGTTAGTTTGACATTGCTTGTGATCCTTTGTAGGGTTTACTTAGTTATATGAGGTTATGGATTTCATTTGATCAATCCACTTGTAAGCTTGGTAATGAGTTATGGGTAATGGTCTTGCACATGTTGTAATGTTATGAACTCTTATACATGATTTGTTGTGGTGTAACATTATGTTGGTGTTGTTTTGGGTTATGTGCTTTAATATGCTACTACACATTTTGACTTGACTCTACTTGATAATTTTTGTCTTGTATTGTATGTGGTCTTGTCTTGATGATTATGTATTCATTGGTTCATATGTGTTCTTGATTGTGCATATATGCTTTTCAAAGTAAATTAGCATGTTATGAACAAATGTCCCTTTAAGTATGATTTCAATGTTTTATGTGCATACGTTTCCATACTTAGTACAAGTGGTGTACTAACCCATATTTCTATGTTTTTTTACAAAATGTAGGTTCCGACCATTGAGTTTCTAGAAGGACAATTGAAGAAGACTTGGAATCTTTTCTCCAAGTGTTTGTAGGTCCTCATGTTCAGTGATGTCACTTATTTCTACGTTCTAGTTTTGAAGTTGTATCGTCATAAAAACATTGTTCATTCCTTTATTATTTGGATATTGATGTAAGCCTATATTGGCATGTTTACTTTGTATTGGCTATGTCCAAGATTTGTACTCGTTTAGATGGTTTAATATGAGACGAAGTATTACACTAATTCATATGTTTTTATTATGTTATCTAAATGAGAAGCCTATGTATGCTTCATATGCGAGGAGTATAAGTAAAATCCCTATGCATTATAGAGAGGTATATGTAAACCTCACTATATACTACTGCAGTTTTTAACATATGAAATGTTATGACGAATGCTAAGAGGCTAGTACTAGTCCTTTCCGAGGACGACGACACCAATTACGTCTAGGGAGTTATCCTCCCTCGTGACTATAATGCTTATACATGCTATCCATAGGAGAATGTAGATCCTCAACCTTAACCCACCCTTAGAATAGTATGAATCCTCAATCCTAAGCTATCCTTAGGTTATTATGGTGTCCCAATCCCAAGCTATCCATAGGAGAGTATAAGTTGTCTATCTTAAGCTACCATGAGAAGGACTTGGCCAAACAAAGTCATGCTAGCATTAATGCATTCTACAAATGCAAGTTCAAGCTACCCTTAAAAGAGTATAATCACTCAATTCTAGCTACCATGCCTATACTAATTAAATCTATTATTTAAATGCTACTTCAAGCTAACCTTAGAAGAGTATGAATCCTCAATCTGAAGTTACCATGAGAACTCCTAACTCATGCTACCTATGTCAAAAAATACATTAAGGGATCATATCTCACAACCTAAAGATATTCTATTCTAGCATGCTTTGATTCATTTTAGGAAATTAACCTTTCATTTTAAAGTTATTCTATGTGAGAAGACCTTTCACATTCTATCTACAAACATTCATGTAGTACTAGGTAAATTAGGAGGATCAAAGCCTTTCACAACAAACCTATGCATTGTGTACCAATTATATTCAAGACGAGACCTCTTAATATTAGTCTTACTTTAGAAGACCTAGTTATCATTATCTATGATTTTAATACCCATTCTCAAACTTTACTTTACAATCATCATATTAGTTTAGATCACAGGACATAGTAGTCACAAGCCGTAGTCATAGGAAATTCTAAGCATAAATAATCATAGTCACAAATTCAGTCAATACTAATCATGATCTATCATACATTCATCAAACTATTATCATTTTATGTTTAAAAACTTCTATTCTTGAACAATTGCTATTCATAGAGTCAATTGTAGAATATGACCTTGAACCTTCAATTTCACCTTTCATGGCATTAACCCACATATGTTGATTTCATCCATTTCGACTAGTGTAACCATGAGAAACATGAATTATCATCATTATATTATGAATAAATACTAAATTAAACATAAACAAGTACTGTCAAACTAATTGGAATAATACCCAATTATACCCACTATAATGGAAGAAACCCTAACCTAGATTGGTATTCTTCTTCACAATTTGGGGAAGAACTAGGATACTCTACGAGTGGAAGAAAAAATTAATGAATATACTAAATATAAATTAATTCAAAGACCTAATAGAAGCATTAAACAAGGGAGCTTTTTTTGACCCAACCTTCAAGCCCTATCTCTTTCTTCAAGCCTTGCCTTTCCAGTGAGAGAAATATTTAAGAGAAAAGTGTTTAGGGGTTTAGATTCTAAATGACTTTGTCATGTTGGTTAATGAATTAAAATATTCTCTATCGGTGTGTAAAGTTCATGTAAAACGTCCCCAATTAATAGTAATTAAATATATATTTACTAAAAGACCTTAATAAGGCATCCCCTTTCCAGGGATAACGCCCATGACCACAATTCGTCAAGGGTACCATGTCTCATGGTGGTGCACGTGGTCCCTTGACTAGTAGACTTTACAATTTGGATACCTTCCTTGAGAATAAGACAACCCCACTAGCGTTCCCACAGTCTGTGGTCTTTACCATGAGCCGTGAAGTGTCTCGTGAAGGGGAGCCATTTCTTGGAAGCCTTGGTAGATCACTTCCTCACAAACCATGGGTGGCACCAGCACTCATGGTGTCCACCACGGGATGATAAGGCCCTCATTATCATGCTGAGAAATTTCTAGGTTTCTTCCCAATGCTAAGCTTCTTTATGACCGTTCTCATGAGTCGTGGTCTTCGCCACTATCCATAAATTTTCTCGTGAAGATGAGCCATGTTGAGGCAGCCCTTATGGAGCTATTGCCTAGTCTTCATGAACCAAACCAAAAGTCGTGGTCCATATCACTAGCTGTGGTAGTTATCATGGACTTGATGCGATGTTCTCCCAAGCTTGGGGTAGCCTTGGCTTGGCTCAAGATCCCATTGCCTTAACCCTAGTACTCAAATTAACCATAGATGGTCAACTAAATTACGGGGTGTGACACGTGCCTTGACTATTAACCACTAATCCCCTCTTACAAAGTATGGTAAGTAAAATCTATGACTTGACTCCCGAATACCAAACACTAAAACCCTAGCTTAAGGCTCTAGTTTAGTCTACTAGTTTTTCGAGGCTTTACAATATCTCCCCTTTGGGAACATTCGTTCTTGAATGACATTTCTAAAACATCTTATACGAACAAAATCCAGACTAGCATCCCATCGGGCATGCAATACATCTAAATGCACACAACAAAAGAGAAAATTTCAACTCTGAGTTAAACAACTTAATGCAACACAAGGCAATAGGAACTACATCTAACAACCCACATTCCAAGAAATTCTACATCTTCTCATATTCAAGGAGGAAGTATCATCTGGGCGCTATATCATGTTATACATACACTCTTGGAGCCTATATGATACCTAATAAAAATACCTTACTAAGGCATGTTCAATAACTCACATCATGAAATATGAAAACATGTCTTTTAAAACATAAACAACAACAACATAAAAAGAATTAGTCATAAAAGCCCATTTTCTTATTAAACCTGATTTTATCAAGAACATGCATACAAATACATCCTGGCAGCACACATACACATGATGACCTTACCATCAAGACACACTATCTCCCACTTGGGATCAAGTCTCAACGGATTTCTAAAAAATCATAAGAGACCAATTAAGTAGCTACTAACATACCGGAAGCCACATAAGACTAATTTTGATCATCTATAGCGTAAAGATTATAGACCAATTCTTCTTTTGAGGCTCCACATCTACACCACTAGAGGCAACTTGATTACCCTCTCTCCTTGTAACTTTTGATTTTTGACATTTCTTCATCCTATGGCCACTCTCACGACAACTAAAACAACCCTCTCTACCGACAAAATACCTATCCTCTTGTATCTTCCCACATTTAGCACAAGAGACAATATAAATTCATTCTCAATTCCGGGTGGTTTTTGGTTAGATGCCTTCTCATCTTTATTCTTACGAGCATTAGAGGAGACATACTTGGAAAATTTTGTCGATTTATAGAGCGACCATGTGTAACGACCTGTTTAGTCGTTTTGAGCAGCAGATTTTTAATTCTGGAAAAACTGGCGGGGACTACGGGCACTGCGACGGACCGTCACGTCACGACGGCCCGTCGAGGGTGTAGCGTGTCAGCACACTTAGAATTCTTCAAATTGGATTTAAATCGACTCTCTGTAAATTGTGACGGACCTGCAGGACGTTCCGTCACATCCACGACGAACCGTCGTGAGCCCCCATTGCAAAACACTTCAACTTTTGAGAATTTGGTGCAAGAAACAAGTTTCTGACCGTCACGACGGAGGTGCAGGACGGACCGTCACAGGGGTGACGGGCCGTCGCAGACCACCTGGAATTTTGGAGGTTGCGACGGCCATCGTGACGGACCGTCGCAGGCACGACGGCCCGTCACAGGCTGTGCAATCCCAGGCAGTTTAGGATTTCTCCACACGTTTTAAGGGTCGTTTTTGACTATTCTTTCCTTAATTATAAAGATTGAGGGTTAACATTAATAAGTCTAATTACTTAGGGGTTAAAAGGGGTAACCTCAAGTTAATTAGTGGGGTTTATTTGTCCTTTTTTCACACTTAATTATTTGGTAATTAGGGTAAAGGAAAGAGGGTTTTGAATAAAACAAAAGAGAAAGAACAAGAGAGGAAAAGAGAGAAACGAATTGAGGGAGATTGGACGAGAAGAAGAAAGCTGGGAATTTGGCTTGTGGATTCCAATTCTTCGGTGGAGGTAGTTATGGTATTTATGTTACGATAATCGTAGTGAACTCTTGATAGTGTATGATATGTATTGATGATGTTGTAAACCTGTCTATGTGCTTATTTGTATGCTTGCATGATTATGATTATGAAATTGTGGTGAATTAACAAGCATGATGAAGCTATTGAATCCCAATCTTGAAAGAACCCTAATTCGCTTGATATATTATATAATAAGATTGATGATGCCTTAATATAAAAGAAGGCTTGATAAATTATATAATGAGAATGAGGATGCCTTAGTGTAAAAGAAGGCTTGATGAATTAGGGGATCGGGTGCCACGTTCCGGTACCAGGATAGAATGAATATGAGGATCGGAGTGTCACGTTCCGACACCAGGATAGAATATGAGGATCGGGTGCCACGTTCCGGTACCAGGATAGAATGAATATGAGGATCGGAGTGTCACGTTCCGACACCAGGATAGAATATGAGGATCGGAGTGTCACGTTCCGACACCAGGATAGAATATGGATCGGGTGCCACGTTCCGGTACCAGGATAGAATGAATATGAGGATCGGAGTGTCACGTTCCGACACCAGGATAGAATTAGAGGAGCGGAGTGTCACGTACCGACACAAGAGGAAGAAAGATAATGAATCAAGAAAGATAATGAATATACTCAATCTAATGAACTTAATTCCCAAATGAGTATGGTATTGAGGCTTGAGACCTCATGTGTGAACTTGACGGAAATTGTTAATGATAAGTACTTGTTGCTGCTACATGTTGAGTATTGTAGTTGATTTACATTATTATTGATATATATTGTTCCCTATTTTGAGTTAGCCGATGATATCTACTCAGTACGTGTGGTTGTACTGACCCCCTACTTTTATGTTTTCCCCTTGTTATTTGTGTTATGCAGCAAACGTTCCGTCAACTTCGACTCAGCAGTAGATCAAGCCAGTCTTCACTCCATCGAAATTCAGGGTGAGCTAATGCGTCTAGCTTGGACTGGGTCTTCTTCTTCAAGTCTTGATGCCTTGAACTTCCGGCATGGACTAGCTAGTATTTGTTTTAGCTTCTTAGACAGTTTTAGTTTAGCAATTTGAGATAGATGTTCTTGTGATGATGACTTCCAGATTTTGGGGATATTAATAATAGTTTGGAATTGTTTTATTAATGAGTTTAAGTCTTCCGCATTATTTTCTGTTGAATGAATCTTGAAATGTTAAGGGTTAAATTGGTTGGTTCGCTCACATAGGAGGGTAAATGTGGGTGCCAGTCGCGTCCCCGATTTGGGTCGTGACAAACTTGGTATTAGAGCATTAGGTTCATTGGTCTCATCACACAAGAACAGGTCTAGTAGAGTCTTAAGGAACGGTAGGGGACGCCTTTACTTTTCTTTGAGAGGCTATAAGACTTTAGGAAAATTCCATTCTTTCATTCTTTCTTTCGTGCTACTACTTGAGTCCAATTGGTATCTAGGTGATACAAATTGGTATCTGACCATCTTCATTCTATTTCGCAGATGGTTAGAACTAGAGCAACGACCGCACCAGCAGCGACAACGGAAAGACATGAAACTACTGACCAGCCACACTGGGGCTGTGGCTCGAGGAAGGGTAACGGCAAGAGGCCGTGGAAGAGGTCGTGGGAGGACGTCCTCTAGAGGAAGAGGACGAGCCCTAGCCCATCTGATGCTAGGGCGGTGACTCTCCACCGACTGAGGAGGAAGTAAGAGAGGGTGAGGAAGGGGAAACTGAACAAGTGCAAAATGAGGAAATGCCACCCCAACCTACCCCAGAGATGATCAACCAGGTACTTGCTTATCTTAGCGGGTTATCCGATCAGGGCCAGGCACCTCCAGTGGTTTCTGCACCACACCTCCGGTTTCAGAAATACGACATGCGGCTCCTATGGCTCCCCGCATGGATGCACCATTGGGAATAGGCACACATTTCAACGTCTAACTACTGGGCCTATTATGACAAACGATCAACATGAACTTTTCAGTAAGTTCTTGAAATTGAAACCTCCAGTCTTCAAGGGTGCAGAATCTGAAGATGCTTATGATTTTCTGGTTGATTGTCATGAGCTACTACACAAGATGGGTATAGTAGAGAGGTTTGGTGTCGAGTTCGTGAGCTATCAGTTCCAAGGGAATGCCAAAATGTGGTGGCGTTCACATGTTGAGTGTCAACCAACAGAGGCACCACCTATGACTTGGGAATCATTCTCTAGTTTGTTCATGGAGAAGTATATCCCAGGACTTTGAGGGATAGGAAGAGGGATGAGTTCTTGAGTCTTGAACAGGGAAGGATGACAGTAAACGCGTATGAGGCTAAATTTCGCGCACTATCCATATGCCACCCAACTTTGTTTCAGTCCACAAGAACGGATCCGCCGTTTTGTGAAGGGGTTGAGGTCAGAATTGCGGATTTCAGCCTTACAGATAGCGGCAACGGCAACATCCTTCCAAGAGGTGGTAGACTTTGTGATTGAGGTGGAAGGAGTGAAACCAGATGACTTCACCACGACATCGACATCAAAGAGGTTTCGAAGGGGAGGTGAGTATAATGGTTCTTATTCTAGAGGACAGAACTCCGGAGGTCACTCAAATCGACCAATACAGTCTTCACTACAGACTGTAGTTGGGGGTCCACCTCAGAACGGTCAACACTTCTCTGAGAGGCCGACGCGTGAACCCAGAGAATGTTATGGGTGTGGAGAGATTGTACACATTAAGAGGTACCGTCCAAACCAGAGTTACAGACCCCCGATAGCTAGAGGTAGGGGCGGTCATGGTAGAGGCCGTTTTTCTGGAGGGCGTGGTGGCCGAGGTAATGGTGGTCACCAAAATGGCAGAGGTGATGGGCAAAACGGAGCCACTACTACACAACATGGTAGGGGCAACGGACAGACAAATAATGGGGCTCATTGTTAGCTTTCCCTGGGAGATCTGAAGCGGAGGCGTCTGATGCAGTTATCACAGGTAACCTTCTGATTTGTGATTGCATGGCTTCCGTATTGTTTGATCCTTGATCACATTTTCTTATGTATCTTCCTCATTTGCTAATGGTCTAAATTGCATTGTGAATTACTTGACTGCCTATTCTTGTTTCTACTCCGGTGGGTAGTCGGTGATAGTTGAAAAGGTATATAGGTCATGTTTAGTGAATTTTGTGGGGAGCAACACTTATGTAGATTTGGTTATTTTAGAAATGGGTGACTTTGATGTAATTCTGGGTATGACTTGGCTTTCTCCGAACTTTGCGATTTTGGATTGTAATGCTAAAACGGTAAGTTAGCCAAGCCTGGGGCAGATCCGTTAGTGTGGGAGGGTGACTACACTCCAATCCGGTGCGTATCATCTCCTTTATTCGTGCTCAGAAGATGGTTAGTAAGGGTTGTCTAGCTTTCTTGGCACATCTCAAGGATGACACTACCCAAGTACCTTCGATCGAGGGGTTTCAGTGGTCTGTGAGTTTTGGATGTGTTCCCTGCAGATCTTCCCGGTATGCCACCAGATAGGGATATAGACTTCTGCATTGATTTGGAACCGGTACTCGCCCCATTTCTATACCCCCGTATAGAATGGCTCCCGCCGAATTAAGAGAGTTAAGGCACAACTTCAAGAGTTGTTGAGCAAAGGCTTCATTAGACCAAGTGCATCTCCTTGGGGTGATCCGGTGCTATTTGTGAAGAAGAAGGATGGGAGTTTCCGAATGTGCATAGATTACCGACAGTTGAACAAAGTAACTATTAAGAACAAGTACCCCATTCCTCGCATTGATGACTTGTTCGATCAGTTACAAGGTGCTTGTGTCTTCTCAAAATTGACTTGAGATCCGGTTATCACCAATTGAAAATACGAGCAACGGATGTTCCAAAGACTGCTTTTCGAACTAGGTATGGGCATTATGAATTTGTGGTAATGTCATTTGGTCTTACGAATGCCCCTGCTGCCTTCATGAGCTTGATGAACGGGATTTTCAAGCCATACTTGGACCTCTTTGTGATTGTGTTTATTGATGATATACTGATATACTCCAAAAGTAAGAAAGGACATGAGGAGCATTTGAAAATGGTGTTAGAGTTGTTGAGAAAGAAAAAGCTTTATGCGAAATTCTCCAAGTGTGAGTTTTGGCTAGATTCAGTGTCCTTCTTGGGGCACGTGGTTTCTAAGGATGGAGTGATGGTAGATCCTTCTAAGATTGAAACAGTGAAAAATTGGGTAAGACCCACTAATGTGTCAGAAATACGGAGTTTTGTTGGGTTAGCTAGCTACTACCGTCGATTCGTCAAGGGATTCTCTTCTATTGCTTCCCAATTGACGAACTTGACTAAGCAAAACGTCCCATTTGTATGGTCGGACGAGTGTGAGGAAAGCTTTCAGAAACTCAAGACTTTGTTGACTACCGCGCCTATCCTTACCTTGCCGGTAGAGGGTAAGAACTTCATTGTATTGTGATGCATCCTATTCGGGTTTGGGTGCAGTGCTAATGCAAGAGAAGAACGTGATCGCTTATGCTTCAAGACAATTAAAAGTGCATGAACGTAACTATCCAACTCATGATTGGAATTGGCCGCGGTAGTATTTGCACTAAAGCAATGGAGACACTACTTGTATGGGGTTAAGTGTGAAGTCTACACGGACCATCGTAGCCTACAGTATGTATTCACTCAGAAAGACTTGAACTTGAGACAGAGGAGATGGATGGAACTACTGAAGGACTACGACATCACTATCTTGTATCATCCGGAAAAGCAAATGTTGTGGCAGATGCTTTGAGTAGGAAGGCCGGAAGCATGGGAAGTCTAGCTCATTTGCAAGCTTCAAGACGCCCATTGGCTAGAGAAGTGCAGATTTTGGCTAATGACCTCATGAGGTTAGAAATAAACAAGAAGGGAGGATTGTTAGCTTGTGTAGAGGCAAAATCTTCTTTTCTTGATCAGATTAAGGGGAAACAGTTTGATGATGAGAAACTAAGGCGAATTCGAGATAAAGTGTTGCAAGGAGAGGCTAAGGAAGCAATAATCGATGGGGAGGTGTTTTGAGGATTAAGGGAAGAGTATGTGTACCCCGCATCGATGATTTGATCACCACTATTCTTACAGAAGCTCATAGTTCCGGATATTCTATACATCCTGGTGCAACCAAGATGTACCGCGACCTAAAGCAACACTTCTGGTGGAGTAGAATGAAGCGAGATATTGTTGAGTTTGTGGCCAAATGTCCAAATTGTCAACAAGTAAAGTATGAACACCAAAGGCCCGGAGGAAAACACTTCAGAGAATGCCCATTCCTGAATGGAAGTGGGAGAGAATCGCGATGGACTTCGTGGTTGGTCTTCCAAAGACATTGGGTAAGTATGACTCTATTTGGTGATTGTTGATAGGTTAACTAAGTCTGCTCACTTCATTCCGGTCAAGGTGACCTACAATGCAGAGAAGTTAGCCAAAATCTACATCTCAGAAATCGTTCGGTTGCATGGAGTTCCACTCTCAATCATATCAGATAGAGGTACGCAGTTTACTTCTAAGTTTTGGAGAACATTACATGCAGAATTAGGTACTAGGTTGGACCTTAGTACGGCGTTCCACCCTCAGACTGACGGTCAGTCTGAGCGAACGATTCAAGTGTTGGAGGATATGCTTCGTGCGTGTGTGATAGAGTTTGGTGGCCATTGGGATAGCTTCTTACCGTTGGTAGAGTTTTCATACAATAAGAGCTATCACTCCAGTATTGACATGGCTCCATTTGAAGCATTGTATGGGAGGAGGTGTAGATTCCCATTGGTTGGTTTGACGCCTTTGAAGTTAGACCGTGGGGGACTGATCTGTTGAGAGATTCTATGGAGAAGGTAAAAGCTATTCAAGAAAAGCTTTTGGCGGCTCAAAGTAGACAAAAGGAGTATGCGGACCGAAAGGTTAGAGACTTGGAGTTCATGGAAGGTGAACAAGTCTTGTTGAAGGTGTTGCCCATGAAAGGGGTGATGCGGTTTGGAAAAAGAGGTAAGCTATGTCCAAGGTATATTGGACCATTTGAAGTGCTTAAGAGAATAGGGGAGGTGGCTTATGAATTAGCCTTGCCCCCAGGGCTGTCCGGAGTGCATCCGGTGTTTCATGTATCCATGTTGAAGAGATACCACGGAGATGGAAACTACATTATCCGTTGGGATTCAGTTTTGTTGGATGAGAACTTGACTTATGAAGAGGAACCGGTTGCTATATTAGATAGAGAAGTTCGCAAGTTAAGGTCGAGAGAGATTGCATCCATCAAAGTGCAATGGAAGAATCGACCGGTTGAAGAGGCTACTTGGGAGAAGGAGGCAGATATGCAAGAAAAATACCCACATCTGTTTACAGATTCAGGTACTCCTCTTCGCCATTGTTTTCCTTCTTTTGATCGTTCGGGGACGAACGATGGGTAAATTGGTATCTATTGTAACGACCTGTTTAGTCGTTTTGAGCAGCAGATTTTTAATTCTGGAAAAACTGGCGGGGACTACGGGCACTGCGACGGACCGTCACAGTCACGACGGCCCGTCGAGGGTGTAGCGTGTCAGCACACTTAGAATTCTTCAAATTGGATATTAAAATCGACTCTCTGTAAATTGTGACGGACCTGCAGGACGTCCGTCACATCCACGACGAACCGTCGTGAGCCCCGTTGCAAAACACTTCAACTTTTGAGAATTTGGGCAAGAAACAAGTTTCTGACCGTCACGACGGAGGTGCAGGACGGACCGTCACAGGGGTGACGGGCCGTCGCAGACCACCTGGAATTTTGGAGGTTGCGACGGCCATCGTGACGGACCGTCGCAGGCACGACGGCCCGTCACAGGCTGCGCAATCCCAGGCAGTTTAGGATTTCTCCACACGTTTTAAGGGTCGTTTTTGACTATTCTTTCCTTAATTATAAAGATTGAGGGTTAACATTAATAAGTCTAATTACTTAGGGGTTAAAAGGGTAACCTCAAGTTAATTAGTGGGGTTTATTTGTCCTTTTTTCACACTTAATTATTTGGTAATTAGGGTAAAGGAAAGAGGGTTTTGAATAAAACAAAAGAGAAAGACAAGAGAGAAAAAGAGAGAAACGAATTGAGGGAGATTGGACGAGAGAGAAGAAAGCTTGGGAATTTGCTTGTGGATTCCAATTCTTCGGTGGAGGTAGGTTATGGTTTTTATGTTCGATAATCGTAGTGAACTCTTGATAGTGTATGATATGTATTGATGATGTTGTAAACCTGTCTATGTGCTTAATTTGTATGCTTGCATGATTATGATTATGAAATTGTGGTGAATTAACAAGCATGATGAAGCTATTGAATCCCAAATCTTGAAAGAACCCTAATTCGCTTGATATATTATATAATAAGATTGATGATGCCTTAATATGAAAGAAGGCTTGATAAATTATATAATGAGAATGAGGATGCCTTAGTGTAAAAGAAGGCTTGATGAATTAGGGGATCGGGTGCCACGTTCCGGTACCAGGATAGAATGAATATGAGGATCGGAGTGTCACGTTCCGACACCAGGATAGAATATGAGGATCGGTGCCACGTTCCGGTACCAGGATAGAATGAATATGAGGATCGGAGTGTCACGTTCCGACACCAGGATAGAATATGAGGATCGGAGTGTCACGTTCCGACACCAGGATAGAATATGGATCGGGTGCCACGTTCCGGTACCAGGATAGAATGAATATGAGGATCGGAGTGTCACGTTCCGACACCAGGATAGAATTAGAGGAGCGGAGTGTCACGTACCGACACAAGAGGAAGAAAGATAATGAATCAAGAAAGATAATGAATATACTCAATCTAATGAACTTAATTCCCAAATGAGTATGGTATTGAGGCTTGAGACCTCATGTGTGAACTTGACGGAAATTGTTAATGATAAGTACTTGTTGCTGCTACATGTTGAGTATTGTAGTTGATTTACATTATTATTGATATATATTGTTCCCTATTTTGAGTTAGCCGATGATATCTACTCAGTACGTGTGGTTGTACTGACCCCCTACTTTTATGTTTTCCCCTTGTTATTTGTGTTATGCAGCAAACGTTCCGTCAACTTCGACTCAGCAGTAGATCAAGCCAGTCTTCACTCCATCGGAAATTCAGGGTGAGCTAATGCGTCTAGCTTGGACTGGGTCTCTTCTTCAAGTCTTGATGCCTTGAACTTCCGGCATGGACTAGCTAGTATTTGTTTTAGCTTCTTAGACAGTTTTAGTTTGGCAATTTGAGATAGATTTTCTTGTGATGATGACTTCCAGATTTTGGGGATATTAATAATAGTTTGGAATTGTTTTATTAATGAGTTTAAGTCTTCCGCATTATTTTCTGTTGAATGAATCTTGAAATGTTAAGGGTTAAATTGGTTGGTTCGCTCACATAGGAGGGTAAATGTGGGTGCCAGTCGCGTCCCCGATTTGGGTCGTGACACCATGTCCATTGGACCCATCATGAAATAATTTATAAATATCCATTCTACTAACACTTTTTCTCCCCATATTTCTCTTCCTTGAGTTTATCCTCTTTCATTTGTTGTACAAACACCATGAGCGTGAGATATACATATTATTATGAAAAATGGTTGTATGACTTTCTTTGGCTACCATATCTCTCGGTGTTTGCACCATTGATGGAGCATACTTAAAAAATAGAGTAAATTTCATTACGTACTGTTCAACACTCATGCTTCCTTGCTTAAGGTTGATAAACTCGCCCACCTTAGCTTCCCTCATTTCTCAGGGAAAGAACCTATCAATAAAAGTCGACTTAAATCCCACTCTATAGGACCCACCACATCTTGGACTAATAGATTTCCACTGTTCATACCATATTTGAGCAAATTCCTTCAATTGGCAAGAGGCTAGTGGCACCTTTCCTACCGAGGTTACCCCCATAATCAAAACCACCTTATAAAACTCATCTATGAGATCATTTTGATGCTCTTCTACCTGAGAGACACCAAACTCTAGAGGGTTCATCTTCAAAAACTCCAGTATTTTAGAAGCAACCATCTCTATTTGCCACCTTATTAGGTTTTCTTGAGCTACAACACCTCCATTGGCTTAAATCGTCAAGGCTTGATCCAACAATTGCATAAAATTCCTAAACTCCACAAGAGTGACATTCTCAACTCGAGGGTCATTTGGAGCTTGATGAGGAGCTTGTGGAAGAGCTTGAGTGGAACATGGAGAGGAACCTCTTTCTCTCAATTGTGTTCTTCATCTCTCCTAGAATCATTCCAATAATTTACCATAAGCAGAAAACCGTAGGGTACACATTCGAATAAGGATTTACTAGAGCTAAAACACTATGGAACGACTTATAGAATTATAAAGTGAGATTTCATAAACATAAAACAACCTCCTATTCAAAAATTTGACACACATAACTTTTATAACCAAGACTCTACTAGTCGTAGTTTGACACAATCCTAGAATTCTTCTCAAACCTTTTGCTCTGACTACCAATATAACACCTCCAAAAATGACTTAGGTAAAACTCGAGCCTAACATGGTTACTGTAATATTCTAAGGACCTAAAATGGTCTATAATGTGGAATAGAGGCAGTGTCTAAGAGTTTAGGTGCATTGTAATTCAAACGTCAAGGGATGACCAAGACGTTCGACGACTAAGTCACCTACATGCCTCATATGTGGTTTTATGTGTTTATGTGTGATTCATGAGCTTATAAGGTCCTAAAATTATTTATTATGGTGTTTATAGGAAGTGTGTCAAGTTTGTGATGTTTGGAGGTCAAACGTCCAAGAACGTCCATGACCTTACAAAGGTTTGCCTTGAAATGACCTTGTGTGTCTATGCATGTTTCGTCAAGTTTTACGTGTTTTTTGGATGAAATTGATGTTGAAGATCCTAAACTCGTAAACAAACATATATGGGTTGGAAACGTCTGGGTACGAATCTACGTATGACCCACAATGGGCCTTAAACAAGGACCCCAACTTCGAGCTCAACACTGCCAGGCAGTGGCAATCGACTGACCCAAAAGACGGCCAGTCGACGAGGCGATGGACCATTGATGAATCCATGTGTCCTGAAGGTTGAGGAGTTTTAGGAGAAACCAACGAGACCCCATCAGTGGGGCGTGGGTGAGACCACGAACCTTTGATGCTGGGCGTCGATGGTATCGAAAGTTCCTGCCAGTTTTTTATTAAGAGTTGGGGTTTTCGAGAAATTCAACCCAAGTCTTATTAAATGTGAGGACGGTTGTTTTGAGTGTTTATGGGTACTTTATGAATATATAAGTCATTAAACTCTCATTATAACGCTAACACCTAAATTAAAACATATGCTCTCCCAAAGTTTCTCCTAAAACGTCCATGAGAGTTCAAGGTGAAGATGAAGCTTGATGATTATTCTTCAATGGAGTTTCTTCTTAAATTTTCTTTTTGTTCTTCATATAAGGTATGGGAGTTCTTCCTATAGGGCTTTCTATCACCTTAGAGCCAATTTCAAAGATTATTTTTAATGTTTTCAAAAAGATGAAAAGTCCAATTTCTATTCTCTAAGTCTTGGGTTCTTTCATAAATGGTTTTCAAACATTAAGATATGATGTAATTAATGTTATAAAATGAAATTATTCATGAAACCTTGACCTTCATAAATCTCTTAATTTCACTAAAATATGCGTTATGTGATTATGCTTTGCATATTAATGATTTTAAGTGTAGATTGTTATGGGTTCTTGATTCATGTATACATTATTATTGATTGGTTTATAGGCTGTTTCAATTTGATTTATTGAGTATTATATATTCTTAGATCTATTGAATATTAAGATTATTGAATTGATATTGACTTAATGCTTATGAATTCTAGTGTAGTTTTATATGGGCTATTGATTGATGTAATAATTGTATTGAATTGATATCTAGGTTTTATTAGATTGATAAATCTATATTGAATTGACCTAGTTTCATTGAGTATTATAGTTTTTGTATTGAATTGATGTTCATGGCCATGGGTAAGGGCCTTATGGTATTGAATTGGATGGTTTAACATTTGATTGAAGTGTTGAGGAAGGAGTGGTGGTATGCTGCCTTAATTCGCTTTATTTTATGTTAATTGGAATTCAATTGTGTTGTTATTGGTATGGTCCACTTATGGTGGTGGTACTATGTGAATTGATGTGGCCTTGTCGACATTACTTTATGCAATCTGATGATCATGGTCTTCTCGGCACTACTTGAAGTATTTTGATGATTTGTGTAGTTGATTTATGTGAAGTATGAGCATATCTATCTATATGTTAACTAATGTGAAAGTATGTGTTCTTTCTATGTATGTTAGGAGATCATGTAGACTATGGCTATGTGTTTGTATGTGCAGTCTTAGGGTTGATGCATGGTTGTTCTTACTTGACAATATGAGTCTATGATTGTTATATTGATGATGATATGGTGGTGTATAGAATGACATAAATATGATAATTGTTATTCAAAATTTACTTAAACAATGACATGTAATATGTGTTAAAGTGAAGTATTTTGTGTCTTGTCTTCGTTGACTTGTGTTAACTTAATGCATGTACGAATGTGAATATGAGATGTCTTGAATTAGGATGCTAAAGCCTCTTAGTCTTGAATGTATGAATTACATGAGACCTTAAATGATGTTAAGAGGGTCCTTTATGTGAAACCTTAAACCTAGTGGTAAGGCTATAAATGTTGAAGTCGAAAGCCGTAATGATATCCTCCAAGTAAAGGAATGATAGAGTTAGGTTGATTGGCTGGAACGACATCATATCAAACCGTAGGAAAGTCATGATGAGCATATTGTTTCCATTGGAAGGTAGCCCTAGAGGACCTTTGGTAGGGTAAATGTGATAGGGTTATGAACTTGATATGGAACCCCTTTATATGAACCTTTAATTTAAATTACTCTATGAGTATGGTAAAGGAAGTAGTTCTAGTCTAAGGCTGATACTGGACTACAAAGTACACCTTCATATTCCTTGATCATGTGCCTACATGGGATGTGTCCAAGTTCTACTATGGTCTATGTTAGTTATTGCCTATTCTCATCATATTGGATACCTACTAGAATTAGCGAGGTTATATGGGTTTTAGGTGATGGTATGAGACACTATCTAAACATTGTACAATAGGCTTTGAATGTGTTAGTTAGAGTACCTAGGTTTTGTTCAAGACCATTATCTGAATGTCCTTATGTTATGAATGTTTCGTAAATAAACTAAGAAATGTAATGACTTAAGTTATGAAATATTGATAAATGAAGAAGTACTTATCTTGAGTACTTAAGGCTTGTCTAGTTAAGGTGTGAAGGGGGCATTGGAATTGTCACTTCGTATCTTACCTAGATATGTCTTATGAATGATTCTAGTTAAGTAAATTGGTTGAATTATGTAGACATGATCCAAACTTAGGTATTCTTAAGGATTACGTAGGTAATCTTGAAGAGGTCAATCATGGACGTTATCTTTTTGATTTACTTAAGTAAGTCTTTTTATAACCTTTGTAGGGGAGAATGTCATGTTATATGTATGGTAATGTATTAAGTGTGAATGATTCTATCTTAGGCAGTCTATAGGATCTTTTAAGTGTGTGTGTAAGGGATTGTATGGGTGGTCGCTTCACAACTCTTTCAAATGAACCTTAAAATCACCTTTGGTAGGAGGATCTCATGTTCATGTGCCGTATGTGTTGTAAGTATATGTACCTCATTAAGGTGGTCTTAAGGATCATTTAGGTGTTCCTAGAGAGGGTGTATGTGTTGTCTCTCTTTTTCTTACTTAAGTGAGTCTTAGGATAACCCTTAGTGAGGGGGTTATATGCTAGAAGGTGTTTGAAGCGAAGTTGAGAAACTTCACTGTAACACTAAAGAAATCATTGTATAGTGAAGTAGTTCACTGGAAAGTGTTCTTAAAAATGTGACTAATTTGTTAAATAATTTCTTATGTGTTTCTAAGTTGATAAATGTTGTTCTAATGATTATAGTATGATTTTTAATCAAAATTCATGAAAAGCATGTTATTTTCTAAATGTCCCTTTTTCGTGGTTTTTCCATGGCTTCCATACTTAGTGCATCTAATGTGGTAACCCCTTCTTTTCCTTTTTTGACTAAAGTGTAGGGAATTGGAGGTCTTGATGTGCTATTTTGGAACGTATAGGTTTCTAAAGGTTGAGGATGAAGTATTGGTTAGTCCTCATCGATTCGAGGATAATATCCACATGTTCCTTTACATCTCAGTCTTTATTTTATGTCTTGTATGGGATTAGACCCAAGTGTTGTGTACTCTAAAGTTTATATGGGTCAAGGAGATGTTGTAAAGGTTTAATGTTTTAAATACCGTCTTCCTCTTGTGTAATGTTTATGGAAAGATTTCTTCCTGTGTGAAGAAAGTCTTAAATTCTTACTTATTGTAGAATGTTTATTATGCAATGAATGATACAAGTGGATTAGATGAGACTTTTGAAGTCTTATTTTCCGTGTGGCTACACATGGATACTCTAACTTCTATGGTGTACTTGTCGATCGTGACAACAAAGTTTGTCAAGACTCAGGGTTACACTCTAGAAGTTATAAGGCAGACTTGATACTGAAGGGTCTTATACATGCCATTAGCATATAATAACATAATAAAATAAAAAGTATAGAAAATTTTAAAACTTTATCCATACAATCAAAGAAAACTTTTTGTAAAATGAAAAGCAGAAGTCCTTACTACACTTTTGTCTCAATCCATTTAACTTGACTAGAATAAAACTTAGGGATACTGACAACACAAAATTCTAAAATATGAAAGTAAATGACATAAGGGAAATAATGGGTTTGTCCTAGAAGCTATGGGGACTCACCAAATCTTCAATCTTCTTAATTCTTAGAAACCTAGCCTCCAATTAAGTACTCAATATCTAAACACTGGATTTGGTTAGGATGTAGGAAACGTATGTGTTGGTACAAAATGTACCAAGTATGAAAGCTAGAATAACATCATAAGAGCATCTAAAAATTTTCAGTCAACTTAAGACATAAACAAAAGAATTAATAAAATGTTCATAAGCAGCATCCCCGACAAACATCATATAATCATAAGTCATCATTAGACACAGTAATGAGCATAGGAGATACATCATTTTCATGGCATATTATTTACTTATTCTCCCACATATAAATACTTTAACCTTTGGTCTTTAATATTACAAGGTAACTACTTCACAAGCGACCTCAAAGCATACTTGTGCAAGGCAAGAATATCATCCCATAATACTATCCAAGCTAAGTACATGTTCATAACTTAGGTTTTCATGTAATGGAAAAGTTTTATGCTTTCATAAATAGATTCAAGTCATACTTTGTGAAATGCATGAGTAACATCTTCTACTACTACCCACACAAAGTACTATTTTTGGCCATTATACTAATAACCTTAGGATCTTGTCATTTATCTAAACTTCTCGTGACTAAAGGAATATCTAACCTCTACTTATTACTAACAAGCTAGGAAACTATAGCACAATCCTATAAATACATACATCACAGAATAAACACTTCATAAGTAGTTTCAAGTCATACTTATGAAATGCATGAATGACATATCATACTACAATTCACTCTAAGTACTTCTTTAGACTATCATGCTCAATGGTTACTAGTAATCATTCTAGACTATTAAAGAATAACTCCCTATTAGGCTATACCTAACTACCTCAGAAACCGCACTATCATGCAAGACCAAGCTACAAGTGTTTAAACTAGCTACCATGCAAACAAACAAGAATGCTAATACATTCTATCCTTAGGGGAGTTTATATCCTCAATCCTCAGCTACCCTTAGGAGAGTGCGAATCTACAATCCTAAACTATTCTTAGGACAGTATTGTGTCTTAATCCCAATCTATCTCTAGGAGAGTATAAGTCCTCTATCCTAAGCTACCATGAAGAGGTCTTGGCCAAACCAAGTCATGCTACCATTAATGCATTCTACCAATGCAAGTTGAATCTACCCTTAGGTTAGTATAAGCTCTCAATCCTAGAATACCATGCCCATACTAATTCAAGACACAATGAAAACATTCTACATATTCTACTTCATTATAACCTTAGGAGAGTATTAATCTTCAATCCCAAGCTACCATTAGAACTCCTAACTCGTGCTACCTATGTCAATCTATGCATGAAGGGATCATATGTCACAACTCAAGAAATTATATTATAACATGCTTTGATTAAGATTAGGTGATAAACCATTCATTCTAGAATCATTCTATGTAAAAAGACCTTTCACATTCTATATACAAGCATTCATGTAGTACTAGGTAGATTAGGAGGATGAAAGTCTTTCACGATAACCCAATCTATTAGTGTACCAATTATATGCAAGATGATATCTTTTCATATTATATTTACTTTAGAAGCCCTAGTGATCATTATATTTTATTTTAATCCATAATCTACCATCATCATATTATTTTAGATAAAAAGACATAGTAGTCACAAGAACTAGTCATAGGCAATTCTAAGCATAATTCAACATAAAGTTCCAAATTCAATCAATACTAATCCTGACTTATCATAAATTCATCAGTATAGTATCAATTCGTGTTTACAGACATCTATTCTTGAACAAATACTATTCGTAGAGTCAATTCTAGAAGATCACCTTGAACCTTCAAGTTCATAATTCATGGCATTAACCCGCATACTTTCAATTCATCAATTTGGACTAGGGTAACTAAGTGAAACATTAGTTATAATCATTAAATTTTGAATCAATACTATATAAACGATAAACATGTACTATCCAACTAATTGTAATCATACCCAACTATACCACAACAATGGAAGAAACCCTAATTTAGATTGGGTTATTCTTCACAAATTGTAGAAGAACTAGGGGACTCTATGGGTGGAAGATCCCACAGATGAATAATCTAAATAAACCTTAATTCAAAGATGTAACAGAAGCTTTCAACAACGGAGATTGTTCTTGAACCAAGCTTATAGACCTATCTTCTTCTATAACCAAGCTTATAGACCTATCTTCTTCTATAAGTCTTGACTTTCTAGTGAGATAAATATTTGAGTGAAGAGGTCTTTGGGGTTTTGATTCTAAATGATGCAATTGGGTTATTAATGACTTCAATTAGTCAATAGGTGTATAAATTCCATGTAAAATGACCCCCATTTAATATCAACTAATTATGAATTTACTAAAAGACCCTTAACTAGGAAGCCCCTTTCCAGGGACAATGCCCATGACTACAGCCTTCAAGGGCACGACAGCTCGTGCTGGTACCCGTGTTCCCTTAACCAGTTGCATTTTGAACTTGGAAATCCTCCCATGAGGCTAAGGTAACCGCACCAACCTTCCCACGGTCCGTTGACAATACAACGAGCCGTGAAGTTACTTATGATGGTGAGCCTTTTCCAGAAAGTCTTGGAAGCGTCATGTCGTACAAACCAGGGTGGAACCACGATACCAGGCGACGTGAAGGCCCTCGTGGTCATGGTGAGTAGTTTCTAAGTGCCTTCCCAATGATAAGTCTTGTTCATGAGCCTTCCCATGCGTCGTAGCCTTCATCACTAGCCGTGAAGTGGCTCATGAAGATGAACCATGTTGAGACAACTCTTAGAAAGATATTGCCTAGTCTTCATGAATCACACCATTAGCTGTGGTCCATACCCTGGGCGTGATAGTTGTTGTGGACTTGAGGCAGTGTGCTCCCAAGCTTAGGGTAGCCTTGGCTTTGTCTTAGGCCATGATCCTTGGCTTGGCTCAAGCCCCCTTAGCCTTAACTCTAGCCCTCAAATTAACCCTAGATGGTCTACCAAATTACAAGGTGTGACACGTACGTTGAATTTTAAACAATAAGCCCTCTTTCAAAGTACCAAAAGTCATATCTACGACTCTAACCCTTATTATCAAACTCTAGAACCCTAGCTCAAGGATCTAGTTTTGTATAATAGTTTCCAAGGCATTACAATATATCCCCAGTGGGAATATTCATCCTCGAATGACATTTCTAACAATTCTTATAGGAAAAAGACTTAAGATTAAAAGCGGATCATGCATGCAATACATCTAAATGCGCACAAGCAAATAGAAAACTTCAGGTACGAGTTAAACAACTCAACGCAACACAAGAAAAGAGGAACTGCACCTAACAACCCATAATACATCAAATTGTAAATCTACTCATATTCAAGGAGGAACTATCATTTGGGGCTAAATCATGTTCAACATACACTCTTGGATCCTATATGCAACCTACTAAAAATAACATACTAAGTCATGGTCAAAAGCTTACAGCATGAAGCATGAAGGTAACTCTTTTACACAACATACAACAACATCATGAGGAGAATTAGTAACTAAAGCTCATTTTTTATGAAACATAATTTCTTATGAAAATGCATAAAAATACATCATGGCAACACACATAATTACCTTATAATCAAGAGACACTATCTCCCTCTTGGGAGCAAGGTCAACGAATTTCTAAGAAAGCATAAACAACCAATTAAGTAGCTACTATCATAACATAAGCCACATGAATATTGCACTTGATCATCTCTAGCTTGAAGGTTATGCACCTATTTTTCTTTGAGGCTTCACATGTACACAACTAGAGGAAAGTTACATATCCTCTCTCTTGGTAGCTTTTGATATTGGACAATCCTTCTTCCTATGTCCACACTCACCACAACTAAAGCAACTTTCTCTACCGGCCAACCACCTACCCTCATGTATTTTCTCACATTTAGCAAAGGAGACCATAGAAACTCATTAGTTATTCGGGAGGTTTTCGGTTAGAAACCTCTAATCATTATTCTTAGGAGCATAAGAAGAGCCATATCATGAAAACTATTGTTGATTTCTAGAGAGACCTTGTCCATCAGACCCATCATGAAAGGACTTATCGTTATCCATCCTAGCCCTCTCTTTCTCTATAATTTTTTATTCCTTAAGTTTATCTTCTTCAATTTGTTGGGCATACACCATGAGGCATGAGATATCAATATTATCATGAATTATGATCGTACTAAATTATTGGGATACCATATCTCTCTAGTTTGATATCATTGATCGAGCTGACTTAGACAATATAGTGTATTTTTATGTGTACTCTTTAAAACTCACGTTTCCTTTCCTAAAGTTGATAAACTCGCCCTCCTTACTTCCCTTAATTCTTGAGGAACGAACCTATAAAGAAAAGCCAACTTAGATGTTTCCCACTCTGTAAGACCTGACTCAACTAGACTAACATCTATACCTTGTTAATACCATATTGGAGCAACATCCTTCAATTGGTAAGCGGGTAGTTCCGCCTTCTCTACCAAAGTTACCCCAATAATCTCAACCACCTTTTTAACCTCATATATGAACTCATTCGGATCATCTCTACCTTAGAGCCACTAAACTCTAGAGGTTTCATCCTCAAAAACTCCCGTATTCTAAAAGTTAGCATCATCATGATTGGGTTTGCTAGAGACACAACATATCTACTTGTTTGCGCCTTCAAATCTTGAGACAACACTTTCATAGACATCCAACTCCGCAAGAGTGATACTCTTAACTCGAGGGTCAGTTGGAGCTTGAGTAAGAGCTTGGGGTGGAATTTTGAGAGGAAACTCTTGCCTCCATTGATTTCTTCATCTGTTCTAGAATTAGCCATGATATTTTCCATAATTTGAAAGCCATAGGGCACACATTAGAAGACGGACGTACTAGAGCTAAACTTCAAATGGGACGACTTAGAGAATGAATACGGGAGATTTCTTAAACATCCAAAAACCTCTATGTATAAATGTGTCACACTTCACAATTATGGAAAAGACTCTACTAGATGAGTTTTAGAAAGTACTAGAACCATTTTCAAACCTACTGCAATGATTACAAAGTTTGTCACGACCCAGGGTTACACCCTAGAAGTTACATGATGAACTTTACCTCGAAGGGTCTCATACAAGACCTTATCATATCAAAACATAAGATAATATAAAAGTAGGGAAAATTTAAAACTTTATCCATACAATTGAAGTATTTTATAAAATGCAAAGTGGAAGTCTTCCCTACACTTTTTTATCAAACCACATAACATGACTTGAATAAAACTTTGAGATGAAGCCCATACAAAGGTATATAAAATAAATGTAAATCACATAAGGGATATGATGGGTTTGTCCTTGAAGCCATGAAGACTCACCAAATCTTCAATCCTCTTGATCCTTACAAACATAGCCTCCAATTAAGCACTCATTATCC
Organism: Solanum peruvianum; assembly: GCA_027705065.1. Lineage (NCBI taxonomy): Eukaryota > Viridiplantae > Streptophyta > Magnoliopsida > Solanales > Solanaceae > Solanum > Solanum peruvianum. Next base: position 33,002,611 of record JAKWJD010001761.1, on the reverse strand, counting down.
AAAATGTATATTTATTTAGTATTTAGGCAAAATATGTGTTAGTACAAAATGAACCAAGAATGAAGTTTGCATGACATCGTAACAGCATCTAAAAATAATGACTGAACATAAGAAATAAACATAATATATAATAAAATTCTCATAAGCATTATCCCCAATAAGCATACTATAATCATTAGTCAACATAAAACATAGTTATGAGCATAGGAGATACATCATGTTCATGACATAGTCTGTAATTATAGTCCTGTATTTACATACTTCAACCTTTAATCATATTACAAGAGAACTACTTCACATTCCACCTCAAAGCATACTTGTGCATAGCAAAAATAGAATCTTATAATATTATTCAAGCAAAGTGCCTTTTTATGGTCATTATTGGGCATAGTCCACATTCACAGTCAGGACATAGGTTTCCATGTCATGGAAATGTGTTAGGATTTCATAAGCAACTTCGACTCATACTTTGTGCAATGCATGAGTAGCATCTTGTACTACTACCCACAATTAGTACTATTTTATGCCATCATACTAATCACCTTAGGATCATGTTATCTATCTTAACTTCTCATCTCTAAGGGAAACTCTCACCTCAAGTCAATACTAACAAGCAAGGCAACTATAACACAATGCTATCAAAACGTACCTTACATAAAGACACTTCATAAGTAGTTTCAAGTCATAGTTGTGCAATGCATGAATGCCATCTCATACTACCATTCACACTAAGTACTTCTTTAGGCTATCATCCTCAATGATTACTAGTAATATTTCTACACTATTAAAGAATAACACCCTATTAGTCTAGACCTAACTACCTTGGAAAACACACTATGAAAGACAAAGCTATACAATGAAGAGGACAAATGTTACCAACTAGCTAGCATGCAAAAATACAAGAATTCTAATACATGTTATCCTTAGGGGAGTATAGATCCTCAACCCTAACCTACCCTTAGAAGAATATGAATCGTCAATCCTAATCTATCCTTAGGAGAGTATGGTGTGTTACTTCCAAGATATCCTTACGAGAGTATAAGTCCTCTATCCTAAGCCACCATGAGGAGGTCTTGTCCAAACCAAGTCATGCTATAATGAAGACATTCTAACAATGAGTGTTCAAGCTACCCTTAGGAAAGTATAAGCCCTCAATCCTAGGATACCGTGCTTATACTAATCAAGCTACCATGGAAAACATCCTACAAATGCTACTTCAATTTAACCTTAGGAGAGAATGAATCCTCAATCCCTCTCTACGATGACAACTCCTAACTCATGCTACGTATGTCAAACTATACATGAAGGTATCATATGTCCCAACCTCAAGCAACTCTATTATAACATGCTTTGATTCATTTAAGGTGATTAGGCTTTCATTCTAGAATAATTCTATTTGAGAAGACCTTTCATATTCTATATACAAGCATTTTTGTAGCACTGGGTATATTAGGAGGATAAAAGCCTTTCACAACAACCTTATCAATTAGTGTACCTATTATATGCAAGATAAGATCTCTTTATTTTAAACTTACATCAGAAGACCTAGTGATAATTATCTTTGATTTTAAGCCCTACCCTAAAGCTTTACTCTACAATCAACATATTACTTTAGATCACAAGACATAGTAGTCACAACCCCTAGTCATTGGAAATTCTACGCATAATTCAGCATAATGTCCCAAATTCAATCGATACTAATCATGATATATCATATATTAATCAATATAGTATCAATTCATGTTTACTTACATATATTCTTTAACAATTGTTACTCATATAGTCAATTTTACAAAATCATCCTTAACCTTCGGTTTAACCTTTCATGGCATAAGTCTACATACTTTGATTTCATCAATTTAAACTAGGGTAACCATGAAAAATATGAATTAGAATCATTATATTTTCAATAAATACTATTTAACCATAAACAAGTACTATCTAACTATTTGAATCATACCCAACTATACTCTCATCAATGGAAGAAACCCTAATTTAGTTTGGGGTTATTCTTCACAAATTGGGGAAACAATAGGGAATTCTATGGGTGGAATAATGCATAGATGAATACAATAAACATACCTCCATTCAAAGACCTAACACAAGCTTTCAACATTGGAGTTTTGTCACATCTGGTGAGCCCCCCTAGAAGTAATAGATGTCGTATACCTTGAATAGGACTAAGACTAACCTTTTAGCATTCGTCATTACATTTCATAGGTTAAATTGTGAAAAATACAAAACTTTTTATTTACTTCTACATTGAGGTTTACATAGACCTCTCGCATACACACAATATAGAGATAGGGAGTTTACATAGACTCCTAGCATAGGAATTACATGGACTTGTACTTTTATTTCACATACATAGTTTAACAATATAATATCAAAGAAAGTCTAGGATACGTCTCATATTAAAAACCATCTAGCATGAGTAAAACATTGCGCATAGCCTATACTTCATACAATAAAGGCCACATATAGGCATAGAAAATCTTAGTCTTCAAATGAAAGAGAATGAACGAAAGTGTCTTTAAGACTAAACAATATCCAATAGAAAGATACTGACAGCGTCCTAGGAAAGTGAGGACCTACCGAACTTGGAGAATGAGAATCCAAGTATCTTCAAATGACCCTTCTAGAAGCTCAACGGCCGGAACCTACATAATTGTAGAAACATAGAAGTATGGGTTAGTAAACACTTGTACTAAGTATAGAAATATGCACATAAAACATTTGAAATCATGCTAAAGGGGAAATTTGTTCAAAATTATGCTAAGTTACTTTGAAAAGCCTTATGCACGATCAAAAACACATATAAGCCAAAAATCAAATATTCCTTAAGACAATACCATATACCACACAAGACCAACATCATCAAGTATAAGCAAGTCAACATGTGTAACATCATAAGTGAATACATAATCAAGAAACTCCAACATCATGATATAACCATAAAGAACATATAAGAGTTCACTACATTACATCACATGCAAGACCTCTACTCACAACCCCCGGTCAAGTCCACATGTGCAATGACCAAGCAAAGCTCCATAACCTTACTCAACCAAGTAGACCAAACAAAGGATAACAAGTATTTCCTAACTTCATATAGTATAGCATCAAGAACAATCATCATCATAAGTAGAAAAATAGACCATTAAAATATTCATAAGAAACTAACATCATATAAGATCATCAATAGGTATCATCAACATATGCAAAATATTTACTTTATACACATAAGAAAAACTTTCCAAGACTTCCCTCAAGGCAAACTAGTGCAATGTATAGGTAGAGTCCCATACCCCTACCTAGACTAAGTCAATCCCCTTAGGTCACCCTTGTTAGTGTTCACATTATTACTTCACTTTGCTTTCGGGAACACCTGCCTTAACCAACATAAATCACATGAGCTTATTAGGTAGTGGAGCCCGATAAATATATTTAACTATTTACGTGGTTTAACCTCCGCGGTGAGGTTGCCAGGGGGTTATGAGGGGCGGGAGCCCCAATCTTAAGGCGGGTTCGGGGCAGCGCCCCAACCTAAATTTTAGGTTTTCCTATTTATTCTCTATTTATTCTCTGTAACCAAAAATACTCTGATTTATTAATTAAATATATCTCATCGCCGTGGAAGTTCACTCACGGGGTGTTATTACGAAATATTGTGTTTTCCTTCTATCTCTTGATCTCTCATCTCTTTCTCTTGAAAGTTCTTGTGTTCTTCATTCATCTAATGTGTGTGCGTGAATTCGATCCTAACAGAGCTAAATGTAGAATCCGGTGTCAAGAAACCCTACAGTGAAAGAAGGTGGACTACTTTCGAAGGTAGTACACAAACATGAACATAACATTCTGGGTGGATCCACTAGCTAGTATTCCTATGGGGGAAACATGCTTGAAGAACATGGAGATATACTTGGGACCCTTTTGATGCCCAATTGCATTAATGTGACCATCTCATGAGAAACATTGTGAATTTACCTTCCCACATTGGGAAGGGACACATCTCACATCTAGTTTACTCGGTTCTAAGCTAATGTCCCTTTTTGAATGTCTTTAAGCCTTTATTAATCATCATAACTTAGTATAGACCATAGGAGACTAACCCCTTGTATATTCATAGTCATTATATCATTAGCAATTGCATGAGAATATCCTTTCAGTACAACCCTCATTTGTGAGATCAACATATCTTCATCATCATGTCATAATAAGGCACATAGTAAATTCATAACCAACCTTATATATTTACATCATAAGCATAATTTCACAATCACATAATCAAGACATTTCTATTTCATCATCATACAAACACTAACTTATTCAAAAACAAGGAATGCTTCAATTGAACTTTATCACCAAGTAGAAGACATCATAATTGAAGTAAAGGTTTAAGATCACAAAGTCCTACCAATTACTCCTTCAAAAGGCATCATCAATGGTCTTAGCCTCAATTAATACAATTCCATCCATAAATTGGTATTTCAACATCATAAAATAGTAATTAACACAATAACTAACTCAATTGCATCAATACTAATCAATTCAACATAAATTCATCATCTACGGTTAGTGAATTTGGGTCAATTCATGATCTATCCCACAAAATAGGTTATTTCATCAATAACCAATGTATTTGAACCATAATACAACATAATCTAATAATAATAACCAAAAGAAACCATAAACAATACAATTTAGAGGATCAAATTCGTATTAGGAATAAACCTAGATGAAATCATCTTTTGATAACCAATTTTGGAACAAACCTTTGGGTAAATGAATACCAAAGGTGAATGGATACCATACCTTGTTAGTACTTGAAAATAATGGATAAAACTAATATTTTTTCTGCCGTAGAACCCTTACATCTTGGTCTTCTATGGAGTCTTCTTGGGACAGAGAAAGTAGAGAGAAGGAAGAGCAATTTGGGTTTGGGAATTATGAAGTGTTAAGTTTTAGGCTTAGAATAGATTATAATGTCATTTAACCAACTTAATTAACCACCCCTTAACCCTCAATTATTTCCCTAACTAATTAACTAATTAAAATAACCCAACTAAAACAAAACAGTAAAGTCACACGTCAGACCTACGACGTCCCGACCTACGGGCCATAGGTTAGTCGACACCCCCTCACCCCACTGTACTGTAAACCGTAGTTTTGGTCAAAGAGTTTCTAATTCGCCATTTTGAAAAATAGGTAAATGACCATCGACGAAGGCAATTGACGCCACGTCGATTTATCCACGCCCCGTCGTCTGCCATCATTTTTAAACACTTTCCGTTGATAATTTTTTTGTGAAAATAGAAGGTCCTACTCAAGGAACCTTAGGGTGGTCCTTGGCGAGTCGTACCCGGACGTCTCGATCCTCTTTTTATAAGATAACCGAACAAGACAAGGCATAATCATCAAAAACTTATAATTCATGATATCATAAGAGAGACTCACCAAAAGTACCCTTAAAGTACACTTGTGCAATGCAAACATAGGATCCTATACTCCCATCCATGAAATTTAAAGCTCCTTAAGAAACTATAGTTTATCACTCATGTTGTCACGACCCAAAACCGAGCCGCGACTGGCACCCACATTTACCCTCCTATGTGAGCGAACCAACCAATCTAACCCTTAACATTTCAATATAAAATCGACAGAAAGTAATGCGGAAGACTTAAACTCATTAATAAAAACCATTCATTAACTTCTAAAATTAACATCTATTATTCCCCAAAATCTGGAAGTCATCACACAAGAACATCTATCCTCAAATTACTAAACTAAGAGTATCTAAGAAAACAAAAACAAGTAAAAAGCTAGTCCATGCCGGAAGTTCAAGGCATCAAGACTTGAAGAAGAAGATCCAGTCCAAGCTAGAAGCATTAGCTCACCCTGAAGATCCGGTGTGACGAAGACTGGCTAGAATTACTGTTGAGTTGAAGACGACGGCACGTTTGCTGCACTCCACAAATAACAAAGAAGAAAACATAAAAGTAGGGGTCAGTACAAAACACGGGTACTGAGTAGATATCATCGGCCAACTCAAAATAGGGAACAGTGTATATCAAGTAATATTATAAAACCAACTACGGTACTCAACATGTAGCAACAAAAAGTACTATAATCATCAATAAGTATTACCAAGTTCATCCATGAGGACTCACGCCTCAATATCATACTCATTTGGGAATTAGGTTCATTAGATTGAGTATATTAACATCTTTCAAGATTCATTATCTTTCTTCCTCTTGTGTCGGTACGTGACACTCCTCTCCCTCATTATCTTTATTCCTCTTGTGTCGGTACGTGACACTCCGATCCCCTACTACTATGTGTCGGAATGTGACACTCCGATCCCCTAAATCTACGTGTCGGTTCGTGACACCCGATCCCCTAAATCTACGTGTCGGTTCGTGATACCCGATCCCCTAAATCTACGTGTCGGTTCGTGACACCCGATCCCCTAAATCTACGTGTCGGTTCGTGACACCCGATCCCTTAATTTTATGTGTCGGAACGTGACACTCCGATCCCCTAATCTCATTCTATCAATTCATCAAGCCTTCTCTTATAACAAGGCATCATCATTCTCATTACTTTAGTTCATCAAGCCTTTTCTTATACTAAGGCATCATCAATCTCATTACTTTAGTTTATCAAGCCTTCTTTATTTAGGGTTTTTCAAGATTTGGGATTCAATAACTTCATCGTGCTCATATTATCACAATTATATAATCACATTCATACAAGCATACAATTAAGCACATAGAAGGGTTTACAATACTATCAATACATATCATTCACTATTAAGAGTTCACTACGACTATCGTAAAAACCATAACCTACCTCCACCGAAGAATTGAATTCAAGCAAGCAATTTCCCAAGCTTTGTTTCTCTCTTCCTCGTTCGATTCTCTCTCTTTCTCTTTCTCTTTGTTCTTTCTAGTTTTCTTATTCAAACCCTCTTTCTTTTACCCTAATTAGCATATAATTAAGAATAAAAGATGGCAATAACAACCCACTAATTAACTTAAGGTTACCTCTTTTAACCCCCAAGTAATTAGACTTATTAATATTAACCCTCTAACTTTATAATTAAAGAAGGAATAGTCCAAAACGTCCCTTAAAACGTGTAAAGAAATCTGACTCCGAATGGGATTACGCACCCTGTGACGGGCCGTCGTGCCTGCGACGGTCCGTCCTGCAGGTCGTCGCAAGGTTCAGAGACCCAAGTTTCCACCAAGGGTCTGTGACGGTCCGTCACGCATGTGACGGTCCGTCCTGCAAGTTCGTCACGAAGTTCAGAGAGTCAATTTTCAGTACCCAATTTTAGAATTTCTAAGTGTTTTGAAACGAGACCCTGCGACGGTCCGTCGTGCCCATGAAGGTCCGTCGTGAGGTCCATCGTTTCAGCCAGTTTTCCAGAAATAAAAATATGCTGCTCAAAACGACTAAACAGGTCGTTACAATAGATACCAATTTACCCATCGTTCGTCCTCGAACGATCACAAGAAGAAAAACAAGGGCGAGAAGTAGTACCTGAATCCGTAAACAGATGTGGGTATTTTTCTTGCATATCTGCCTCCTTCTCCCAAGTGGCCGCTTCAACCGGTCGATTCTTCCATTGAACTTTGATGGATGCAATCTCTCTCGACCTCAACTTGCGAACCTCTCTATCTAAAATAGCAACCGGTTCCTCCTCATAAGTCAAATTTTCATCAAGCAAAACTGAATCCCAACGGATAATGTAGTTTCCATCCCCATGGTATCTTTTCAACATGGACACATGAAATACCGGATGCACTCCGGACAGCCCTGGAGGCAAGGATAATTCATAAGCCACCTCCCCTACTCGCTTAAGTACCTCAAATGATCCAATATACCTTGGACTTAGCTTACCCCTTTTTCCAAACCGCATCACCCCTTTCATGGGTGAAACCTTCAGCAAGACTTGTTCACCCTCCATGAATTCCAAGTCTCTAACCTTTCGATCCGCATATTCCTTTTGTCTACTTTGAGCCGCTAAAATCTTTTCTTGAATAGCTTTCACCTTCTCCAAGGAATCCCTCAACAGATCAGTACCCCAAGGTCTAACCTCAAAGGCATCGAACCAACCAATGGGAGATCTACATCTCCTCCCATACAATGCTTCAAATGGAGCCATGTCGATACTGGAGTGATAGCTATTATTGTATGAAAACTCTGCCAAAGGTAAGAAGTTATCCCAATGACCACCAAATTCTATCACACATGCACGAAGCATATCCTCCAACACTTGAATCGTTCGCTCAGACTGACCATCAGTCTGAGGGTGAAACGCAGTACTAAGGTCCAACCTAGTACCTAATTCAGCATGCAATGTTCTCCAAAACTTAGAAGTAAACTGCGTACCTCTATCTGATATGATGGACAGTGGAACTCCATGCAATCGAACGATTTCTGAGATGTAGATTTTGGCTAACTTCTCTACATTGTAGGTCACCTTGACAGGAATGAAGTGAGCAAACTTAGTTAACCTATCAACAATCACCCAAATGGAATCAAACTTACCCAACGTCTTTAGAAGACCAACCACGAAGTCCATTGCAATTCTCTCCCACTTCCATTCAGGAATGGGCATTCTCTGAAGTGTTCCTCCGGGCCTCTGGTGTTCATACTTTACTTGTTGAAAATTTGGGCATTTGGCAACAAAATCAACAATGTCGCGCTTCATTCTACTCCACCAAAAGTGTTGTTTTAGGTCACGGTACATCTTGGTTGCACCAGGATGTATAGAATATCCAGAGCTATGAGCCTCTATAAGAATAGTGTAGATCAAGTCATCAACACGAGGCACACATACTCTTCCCTTAATCCTCAAAACGCCTTCGTCATCAATTATTGCTTCCTTAGCCTCTCCTTGCAACACTTTATCTCGAATTCGACCTAGTTTCTCATCATCAAACTGTTTTCCCTTGATCTTGTCAAGAAAAGAAGATCTTGCCTCTACACAAGCTAACAATCCTCCCTTCTCATTAATTTCTAACCTCATAAGGTCATTAGCCAGAATCTGAACCTCTCTAGCCAATGGGCGTCTAGAAACTTGCAAATGAGCTAGACTTCCCATGCTTCCGGCCTTTCTACTTAAAGCATCTGCCACAACATTCGCTTTTCCCGGATGATACAAGATAGTGATGTCGTAGTCCTTTAGTAGTTCCATCCATCTTCTCTGTCTCAAGTTCAAATCTTTTTGAGTAAAGACGTACTATAGGCTACGATGGTCCGTATAGACTTCACATTTAACCCAATACAAATAGTGTCTCCATTGCTTTAGTGCAAATACTACCGCGGACAACTCCAAATCATGGGTCGGATAGTTACGTTCATGCACCTTTAATTGCCTTGAAGCATAAGCAATCACATTTTTCTCTTGCATTAGCACTGCACCCAACCCAGAATAGGATGCATCACAATAAACAATGAAGTTCTTACCCTCTACTGGTAAGGTAAGAATTGGTGCAGTAGTCAACAAGCTCTTGAGTTTCTGAAAGCTTTCCTCACACTCATCCGACCATACAAATGGGACATTCTGCTTAGTCAAGTTCGTTAGTTGGGAAGCAATAGAAGAGAATCCCTTGACAAATCGGCGGTAGTAGCTAGCTAAACCAACAAAACTCCTTATTTCTGACACGTTTGTAGGTCTCACCCAATTCTTCACTGTCTCAATCTTAGATGGATCCACCATCACTCCATCCTTAGAAACCACGTGTCCCAAGAAGGACACTGAATCTAGCCAAAACTCACACTTGGAGAATTTGGCATAAAGCTTCTTCTTCCTCAATAACTCTAACACCATTCTCAAATGCTCCTCGTGTTCCTTCTTACTCCGTGAGTATATCAGTATATCATCAATAAATACAATCACAAAGAGATCCAGATATAGCTTAAAAATCCTATTCATCAAGCTCATGAAAGCAGCAGGGGCATTTGTAAGACCAAAAGACATTACCACAAATTCGTAGTGCCCATACCTAGTTCGAAAAGCATTCTTTGGCACATCCGCTGCCCGTATTTTCAATTGATGATAACCGAATCTCAAGTCAATTTTAGAGAAGACACAAGCACCTTGTAACTGATCGAACAAGTCATCAATGCGAGGAATGGGATACTTGTTCTTGATAGTTACCTTGTTCAACTGCCGGTAGTCTATGCACATCCAAAAGCTCCCATCCTTCTTCTTCACAAATAATACCGGAGCACCCCAAGGAGATGCACTTGGTCTAATGAAGCCTTTGCTCAACAACTCTTGAAGTTGTGCCTTTAACTCTCTTAACTCCGCGTGAGCCATTCTATAAGGGGGTATAGAAATGGGGCGAGTACCCGGTTCAAGATCAATACAGAAGTCAATATCCCTATCTGGTGGCATACCAGGACGATCTGCAGGGAACACATCAAAAAACTCACGGACTACCGAGATCGACTCAATCGAAGGTACTTGGGTAGTGTCATCCTTGAGATGTGCCAAGAAAGCTAAACACCCTTTACTAACCATTTTCTTAGCACGAAGAAAGGAGATGATACGCACCGGATTGGAAGTGTAGTCACCCTCGCACACTAACGGATCTGCCCCAGGTTTGGCTAACGTCACAGTCTTAGCATTACAATCCAAGATCGCAAAATTCAGAGAAAGCCAAATCATACCCAGAATTACATCAAAGTCAACCATTTCTAAGATAACCAAATCTACATAAGTGTTACTCCCCACAAAAGTCACCAAACAAGACCTATACACTTTTTCAACTATCACCGACTCACCCACCGGAGTAGAAACACGAATAGGCATGTCAAGTAATTCGCAATGTAAATTAAGACCATTAGCAAATGAGGAAGATACATAAGAAAATGTGGATCCGGGATCAAACAATACAGAAGCCATGCAATCACAAACGAAAAGATTACCTGTGATGACAGCATCCGATGCCTCCGCTTCAGACTGCCCAGGGAAAGCGTAACAATGGGCCCTATCGTTTGTCTGTCTGTTGCCCCTACCATGTTGTGTTGTAGTGGCTCCGTTTTGCCCATAACCTCTGCCGTTTTGGTGACCACCATTACCTCGACCACCACATCCTCCAGAATAACGGCCTCTACCATGACCACCTCTACCTCTAGCTATCGGGGGTCTATAACTCTGTTTTGGACAATTCCTCCTAATATGCCCAGTATCCCCACATCCATAGCACTCCCTAGAGTCAAGCATAGGTCTCTCAGAGAAGTGTTGACCGGTCTGAGGTGGACCCCTAACTACAGTCTGTAGTGAAGACTGAACGGGTCGAACTGAGTAACCTCCGGAACCCTGTCCTCTAGTGTAAGAACCATTAAACTCACCTCCCTTTCGAAACCTTTTTGATGTCGATGTCGTGGTGAAGTCATCTGGCTTCACTCCTTCCACCTCTATCACAAAGTCTACCACCTCTTGGAAGGATTTTGCCGTATCTGCTACCTGTAAGGCCGAAATCCGCAATTCTGACCTCAACCCCTTCACAAACCGGCGAATCCGCTCTTGTGGACTGAAACAAAGTTGGGTGGCATACCTGGATAATGCACGAAACTTAGCCTCGTATGCATTAACCGACATCCTACCTTGCTCTAGGCTCAAGAACTCATCCCTTTTTCTATCCTTCAAAGTTTGGGGGATATACTTGTCCATAAACAAGCTAGAGAATGAGGTCCAAGTCATAGGTGGTGCCTCTGTTGGTTGACACTCAATATGTGACCGCCACCACATTTTGGCGTTCCCTTGAAATTGATAACTCACGAACTCAACACCAAACCGTTCTACTATACCCATCTTGTGTAGTAGCTCATGACAGTCAACCAGAAAATCGTAAGCATCCTCAGATTCAGCTCCCTTGAAGACTGGAGGTTTCAATTTCAAGAACTTACTGAAAATTTCATGCTGATCATTGGTCATTATAGGCCCAGTAGTCAGATGTGGAGACGTGCCTATGTCCAATGAGGCATCCGTACGGGGAGCCATAGTAGCCGCATGTCGTATCTCTGAAACCGGAGGTCTTGGTGCAGAAACCACTGGAGGTGCCTGACCGTGGTCAGATAACCCGCTAAGATAAGCAAGAACCTGATTGATCATCTCTGGGGTAGGTTGGGGTGGCAATTCTTCATTTTGCACCTGTTCATTCTCCCCTTCCTCACCCTCTCTTATCACCTCCTCAGTCGGTGGAGGAGTCACCGCCCTAGTATCAGATGGGCTAGGTGCTTGTCCTCTTCCTCTAGAGGACGTCCTCCCACGACCTCTTCCACGGCCTCTTGCCACTGTTCTTCCTCGAGCCACAGCCCCAGTGGCTGGCTCAGACGTTTCTTGTCTTGCTTGTGTTGTTGTTGGCGCGGTCGTTGCTCTAGTTCTAACCATCTGCGAAATAGAGTGAAGATGGTCAGATACCAATTTGTATCACCTAGATACCAATTGGATTTAAGTAGTAGCACGAAAGAAAGAAAGAAAGAATGGAATTTTCCTAAAGTCTTATAGCCTCTCAAAGAAAAGAAAAGGCGTCCCCCTACCGTTCCTTAAGACTCTACTAGACTCGTTCTTGTGTGATGAGACCAACGAACCTAATGGCTCTGATACCAAGTTTGTCACGACCCAAAATCGAGCCGTGACTGGCACCCACATTTACCCTCCTATGTGAGCGAACCAACCAATCTAACCCTTAACATTTCAATATAAAATCGACAGAAAGTAATGCGGAAGACTTAACCTCATTAATAAAAACCATTTCATTAACTTCTAAAATTCAACATCTATTATTCCCCAAAATCTGGAAGTCATCACCACAAGAACATCTATCCTCAAATTACTAAACTAAGAGTATCTAAGAAAACAAAAACAAGTAAAAAGCTAGTCCATGCCGGAAGTTCAAGGCATCAAGACTTGAAGAAGAAGATCCAGTCTAAGCTAGAAGCATTAGCTCACCCTGAAGATCCGGTGTGACGAAGACTGGCTAGAATTACTGTTGAGTTGAAGACGACGGCACGTTTGCTGCACTCCACAAATAACAAAGAAGAAAACATAAAAGTAGGGGTCAGTACAAAACACGGGTACTGAGTAGATATCATCGGCCAACTCAAAATAGGGAACAATATATATCAAGTAATATTATAAAACCAACTATGATACTCAACATGTAGCAATAACAAGTACTATAATCATCAATAAGTACTACCAAGTTCATCCATGAGGACTCACGCCTCAATATCATACTCATTTGGGAATTAGGTTCATTAGATTGAGTATATTAACATCTTTCAAGATTCATTATCTTTCTTCCTCTTGTGTCGGTACGTGACACTCCGCTCCCTCATTATATTTATTCCTCTTGTGTCGGTACGTGACTCTCCGATCCCCTACTACTATGTGTCGGAACGTGACACTCCGATCCCCTAAATCTACGTGTCGGTTTGTGACACCCGATCCCCTAAATCTACGTGTCGGTTTCGTGACACCCGATCCCCTAAATCTACATGTCGGTTCGTGACACCCAATCCCCTAAATCTACGTGTCGGTTCGTGACACCCGATCCCCTAAATCTACGTGTCGGTTCGTGACACCCGATCCCCTAAATCTACGTGTCGGTTCGTGACACCCGATCCCCTAAATCTACGTGTCGGTTCGTGACACCCGATCCCTTAATTCTATGTGTCGCAACGTGACACTCCGATCCCCTAATCTCATTTTATCAATTCATCAAGCCTTCTCTTATACCAAGGCATCATCATTCTCATTACTTTAGTTCATCAAGCCTTTTCTTATACTAAGGCATCATCAATCTCATTACTTTAGTTTATCAAGCCTTCTTTATTACCAAGGCATCATCATTAACAAAGAGATTAGGGTTTTTCAAGATTTGGGATTCAATAACTTCATCATGCTCATATTATCACAATTATATAATCACATTCATACAAGCATACAATTAAGCACATAGCAGGGTTTACAATACTATCAATACATATCATTCACTATTAAGAGTTCACTACGAATATCGTAAAAACCATAACCTACCTCCACCGAAGAATTGAGTTCAAGCAAGCAATTTCCTAAGCTTTGTTTCTCTCTTCCTCATTCGATTCTCTCTCTTTCTCTTTCTCTTTGTTCTTTCTAGTTTTCTTATTAAAACCCTCTTTCTTTTACCCTAATTAGCATATAATTAAGAATAAAAGATGGCAATAACTACCCACTAATTAACTTAAGGTTACCTCTTTTAACCCCCAAGTAATTAGACTTATTAATATTAACCCTCTAACTTTATAATTAAAGAAGGAATAGTCCAAAACGTCCCTTAAAACGTGTAAAGAAATCCGACTCCGACTGGGATTACGCACCCTGTGACGGGTCGTCGTGCCTGCGACGGTCCGTCCTGCAGGTCGTCGCAAGGTTCAGAGACCCAAATTTCCACCAAGGGTCTGTGACGGTCCGTCACGCATGTGATGGTCCGTCCTACAAGTTCGTCACGAAGTTAAGAGAGTCGATTTTCAGTACCCAATTTCAGAATTTCTAAGTGTTTTGAAACGAGACCCTGCGACGGTCCGTCGTGCCCATGACGGTCCGTCGTGGGGTCCATCGTTTCAGCCAGTTTTCCAGAAATAAAAATCTGCTGCTCAAAACGACTAAACAGGTCGTTACACATGTTCTAATTCATATTATGCCATAGTGGAAGCTAGCCTTAATCGACATAGACCATGTGATCTAAACATGAATCCACTGTCTACCCCACATCGAAAATGGGTGTCCTACTTGCCTATGGTAGGACCATAATATTAGCTTATGTGGATCCACTATCTAAGACCTATGAAGGCTCATAGTAATGGTGTATTTATATTTCTACTATAAACCCACCCTTTACTAGTGGAGGAGTTCCATGAGACCTCTTCTAGAAACCCACCCTCTGCTAACTGAGGAGCTTCCCTCTCATTGGCCATATCCACTCGGTGCTAAGCATTTAGTTCCAATTTATTGTATATTAAGTCTCGACTCGATACTCAATCAAATGGAATTCACAATATAGCTCCTAGATTCAATAGGTGAGAATAGCCTTTCAGCCTTAGAGTCATGATATTGTGAACAAACTTAATCACATCATGTCATATTCATACATAGGCGTTCATATGTGGATATCATCCAACAACACAACAACTAGATCATATTCATAATCACTTTACTCTCAACGCAATCTAGAAACATGTCCATAAGTCTCATAATCATGCATAATTCTCATACATTGTCCTTCAAGGATCATAGATCACAATCCACTAATAAATTGAATCACTACATTAGACATGGATGAAAACATAATTCAACTAACTTGATTAATATAAGCATGATTAGATAACATTCATCCATAACCAACAATTCATCTCACATTATCGTAATTTAATTAGTTTGGGGAATTCATGGGTTCTTGGGGAATTCAACATAAAACAATATGAATTCATCAATTTATCCATATATAATAAATCAATCACTAAAAACATTTTCAAAGGAACCCATGTTATTGGAGTAACACTCTAGCTTTTGGGATTTCTAGGTTTTTAAATTTGAGGGTTTCAAGGGACTGTATGGAGGAATTCTATGCATAGATGAAAAGCTACCACACCTTAATTTGATTATACAAAGAAATTGAGTGAAAAAGTCTTCTTCTTCAAAACCTAGATCGACTTTCTTCTCTTCTTCCTTGGAGTTCTAGAAAAACGATTTTGGGAGAAGTTTCGATTTTGCTTTAGGAATAATAAATTATGAGGAAGATGATCTAATTTAGGTGTTTAAAATAATTATATATGTTCCATAAATATACATAAAATGACTTCACTTAATTCTAGCTTAAAATTGGAAAACCCCATAATGCCCATAAGCATAAATGCTAAAAGGCAGTTCCAACCATGACCTACGACCCATGACTCACGGACCGGGGGTCGGATCACGACCCATGCTGGTTGGGTGTGATTTGTTTTTGGGGCTTGCAAAAAATAGTGGAAGTAAGTCCTTGACGCACAAATCCTTCCCACGGGGCGTGGATCTATCCATGACTTTTGGATGCCTTTTGTGGGAGCTTCCTTTGGACAACTTTTTAGGGAAGTCCTAGGCTCAACCTCAAGGACCCTTGGATGGTCCTTGGGGGGTCGTAGCTTGAATTTACCCGCTAAACCCTTTTTTCTATGCACGAGAATAAAATTGTACGACTCTAACATTCAATACAAGCTCTAGTTAGTCTACTAGTTTTACGTTAGGCTCTAACTTAGTCTTCAAGTTTTTACGAGGTGTTACATAACTTTTTTCTCACTAATACTTTGTTCCTACATTTTATAATTTTATGTAATACAAATATTTTTTAGAGTCATCACCTTATCAAATGTCTTGTTCAGAAAGACCTTTCTGTAACTTTCAATTTGATTGTTATAGAACTACATATGAACATAGTTTCATCGAGTCCAATAAAGGCAATAGAATCCAACTGTTTCTTTTACAAAATATGACAAATGATTATTCACCAATTTTCATGTGTATATAAATAGTTTTATTTTAATAGACATATCGTTTTATGAAAAATCACAAAAAATTTAAGCGATACTCTTTCATAAAAGAACACAGTTATTTACAAGTGTAATTATAGTTTAGTAGTTTCATACTAGTTATCTATATTTATATACTAGTAAAAGAGAAATTCAACCACCACAATATCAAATATACTCCAAGAATTTTGTGTCTCTAACATAATACAAAAGTGTCCTCATTTCATATGTTGTGATGCAAATTTAAATCAGACACTAAGTCTAATTTTATTTTTATCATAAACAAAGAATCCCCACATATTAAATATGATCTCAAATATATTTTTGAAGCATTTGGAAATAGTTTTCCCACATTTTTTTCTGGATATTAAAATGACATTGGCAACATGAAACCATTTTGAAATATTATACTAGAAAACAATTATAGTTCTTCAATTTCCTTTTACAATCTTTACATAGTGTTCAAGTTCATTCAATAGAGGCACCTATTGCAGGCACAAAATCACAACACTTTAGGTCACATATATTTTTTATTTCTATCACAATTAGGCATACCACGCAGTATTTAGAATACTAGCACTAATTAAAAAAATGTAAATTTGATTTCTATTTCACAATGATAGTTAAAGAAAACCAGAAGTGCAACACTAATTTATTAGGTGAAATATTCATATCCCACAAACCAATTGCATAGTCTAATTTTTTCTGAGTTAAAACTACGAAAGTTGTTAGTCTATGACGATCAGGAACAATTCAATTCCACATGAAGTATAAAACTACAAAACTTTTTTTTTCTCAAAAAAGAATAAAACATATTGTTAAATTATCACATAGAAATGCTTTTCTTTTTAAATAACCTTCATCTTATCAAACTAAAAGTTGCATATCTCATTCTGCAAACTAAAGAGTTTTAAAGGCAACACTATTTTTCGATAAAAATACATTAAAAAAACATATGTTTTGCATATCATTTTCAAAAGACACATATCATAAAAATGAAAAGATTTAACTTTTACAAATTATTTTTCTCCTTAGACAAATAATAAGAAGGTTTCCTAACGTAATCTTTAACCGGAATACCACTAATTTTTTGGTATATTCTCACTTCAACCTTGCTACACAAGACACGGATTCTGAAGAAATAGTGTATTAATCTTCTACTTCCATGATCTATTTTCCTCAATCAGTAGAATACAAGAAATATCAATAGAATATTAATTTTCTTCAAATAATTTTTCATCTGGTATTCTTAAGATACTAAGAACAAAAAATTTGAAAAACATGATAAGGAACAATAAAGTTTCAAGAGCGTTTACAAAACTAGAAAATTTTAACTAGTACAGAAAATAGAATGAAAAACTGAGAAGATATAATATACAAATATTTTCTTAAAGTAGAAAATCGAGCCTACTGAATGCACAAAACCCCCTTAAGAAAATTATATTCCTCAAGTACCCGAGGTTAATGGTATCTTTCCAGGATAGAACGATCTTACTCACCGGTGTATTGGTACCTAAGACCATTGTGTTAGTGAATCATGTAATGACAGTAAAGTACACTCAGAATACTAGATTTAATAGTAGTAGATGTCCTGAATTTTTTTCGTTTTACATGAGAGGAAATCCCACAATTTATAGAAAATAAATGAGTGTGATAAAATTCTTATTGTGACTTACCGAAAAGGTCACAATCCTTTAAAAAATTCATAATCTTTCAGAAAGGCCACAACCTTTCATAAAAGTCATAACTCTTCATAAAAATCGCGATTCATAAAAGTCACAACTCTTCATAAAAACCAAAACTATTCATTTTTCATTCGCACCTTTTAAAGCCCAACAAAATGATCATCTATTTGATAACAAAGTCTAAGAAAATCTTGTTCTGAATAAATCAAGAATTCACTCTCAAAATGTTATTTATTATTACTATTATTTTTTTAATTCACATTTATGTATTACTTATATTTTCAATTGTGACTTTTGTTGATCTTGAAATTTTTTTTGTGCATGTATAATTAAGCAGTGGCCAAATAATCTTTCTTAAGTGGTATAAGTTTTACACGTGGTAAAATTATTTTCATTATTATATGCAATGAGATATTTTTGTGTAAGTTAAATATTTCCATTAATTTTCAATATGATTTGCAAGTAAAGATCGTTTTACAAAGTTGAGTTGGTGCAAATAATAAAATTTCCCGATAAAAACATGGTATTTTTTTCAAAAATAAAAAAATATAAAACTTCTAACTTTTTGACTGCACTTAAGGCAACTTATGTATGAGGCAAGAAAACGTTATCATTCTGTACAACAAAAAAACGTATTAAAAACATATTATTTATTATTATGTGTTATAAAATCAAACTCATAAGAATATAATCATAAAGAGAAGAAGAGAAGAAAAGTAGATAGAAGAAGAGGAATTTTCTTCTTATTCAAGTGTATGTAAGTCTCATCTGTATGTCATACAATAGTGAATGAACAATCCTATTTATAGAGTGAGAAATCACTACAAAAGTCACTATATTAAGCATCATAATAAATAGATACATTCTTATCCAAAACGGTTCATGAATCTAGTGAATATGGATGGTTGTTCATGTACCAATCTTATGGACTATCCACTCATTCAATGAATTTATAACACTCCCCCTTGGATGTCCATAGATAATGTGCCTCGTTAAGACCTTACTAGAAAAAACCCTGTGGGAAAAATTCTAGTGAAGGAAAAAGAGTACACATATCTTTTGATACGCACTATTTCTTGCCTCATTAAAAACCTTGCTAGGAAAACCCAGTAGAAAAAAAACCTCGGTCAAGGGAAAAAGAGTGCAACGCGTATTACACTCCCCCTGATTAAAACATCACTTAATTTCTTGTGATGATGTCTCCAATCTTCGTACATTGTGGTTGGTATATTCTTTTTCAAAGAAAAACCACACATTTCTTGAATATGGTGTGTCATTTATCTCAACCAGACGCTCTTTCGACTTGCTTCATGGAGGAATTTTATTTCTGCATAGCAACATTTGCTTCATTGATTGCCAGGATATTATTGTGCCTCCACATGAAAACAAATAGCGTGTTTGAGATCGTGCTTTATGTGGATCAGATAAATATTCCGCATCTGCATAAACAATCAATTTTGTCTTGAATTCCTCGTAATAGAATAAACCCATAATTATGATCCTTCGAGGATATTCAATCATGTGCTCAACACTATTTCAATGTTCTTTTATCGGGGAGAAACTAAATCATCATTTATGTCATATGATCTCATAATCATTGGGGTACTCAATGAATGCGATTTATCCGTATAAAATTGCATCAAAGCTTTTCAGTGTATGTGCACTGTTAGACAAATATTTCATTTGTCAAATCATCAATCTGTAGGTCAAGAAATAAATTTGTCTTACCAAGACCTTTTCATACAAATACAAGGACAATTAGGGTCATTCTTTTGTACCCTTTTCTTCCTTGACTATTTCAATCCATATAAGAATTCTTGAAGCTTTATTGAAAAAGTTTCTTTCAAACTCTTATATGCTTCAGACACCTCGGTTGTTTCAAGGATTTTTATATAACCTTCATTGTCTAGCTAGACATTACAATTATTCATTACATGCATTCAAGTTTTTCATATGTTGCCAGATCAAAACAAACCTCATTGCATCCACCAAAGGAGAAAACATCTCCAATAATGTCAGGATTTTTGCGATAAACCTTTATGCCCCAAGGCACAAATCGTAATATTTTACAGTTATACTATCGCATAATAATTTATTTGTACCCCACTGACATTATACCTTGATTTATGGACAACCAGTCCAAAATGTCACTTTTGTAAGTGAAATAAAATATACTTGAATTGTGCATTTTACTTGGCCAACCATTTATCTGTCCACACTATATGACAGATTTGAATTCAAGATCCTCATCACAATTTATATCATTGAGCGCTACCTCATATCAAAGATACTGCGACTGTTATTTGATATCACATAACTTATCGAGATCTCTTCATTTTTCATTATTTCAGGTACTCGAACCTTTTTCAAGATTTTATGAAGTGTTATGTCAATGTGTTCCTTAATAGCACTTGCCAAATTATCATGACCATATTGATTATTTGCTCCTTCCTTCTTCAATGAATTTTATATTTGGAATCGATCGGTCTATTACTCTTCCGGCGTATCATAGACTCTGTCCTTCAAGGACTTCACATTGGAGCATTTGCAGCTGAATTATATCATAGGGTCAGTGCATTCATCTGACAACTGATTTGCAACATTATGCAACTGAATTATCCCTTGAACTTTAAGTTCACATATTTATTTAACGAGAATCTAGATAATTCATAATTAACCTCACACATAATTTTCAACTGTCAATCATCTCTCCCCCTAATGTTAGAAAATCTAACATTCATTCCAACCTTAGTTGAAAGTTCATCTTTGTGCGTGGTGGAGCAACTAAAATCGTAACTGCACATTTAATATTTTAGATGAAAATTATATGGTTCCTGACCCTGAACCAATTTTAATGGGGAAACGTTGATGGTTTGATGCACACATGTTAAATAAAATATCTCATACCAAATCTTATTTGGGAATTTTGTTCCCATAATCATGATTAAGCTATAATTGGAGGCATACGATTTCTGCTAAATAAACCAGCATTATTAATATAATTTCATCGTTTGGAACTATGCTCTTAATTTTAACAATTCGAGCAAACAACCTTACAAAAACCAATTTTTAAGTTGACAACAAAATACATGTGACTATCGCATAGATGCATCAATCATATAGTTGCAAATGATCTACATGACAGGTGAACAGACCCATATTCACCCTTTTATATGTTCCAAAAATTTTAGGGGATTACAATCCCAACCTTAGTTGGTACAATGATCATTTTATCAAGAGAACAAGCAACACAAGAGAATTCTTGAAGAATCTTTATTTCATCATCATATAAATCACCTGAATTCTCAATCACGTTTGCATCACATTTAATCGGAATGGTCAATCAGTCATGTCAACTGATCTTTATTTTAGTACACTTATAATTTACTTTTACATGTGATTTCATCAGCATGTACATGTTTGTATGGAACAAACAAGAGGAAAAGTGGGATAATCTTTTACATAAACCTTTATAACCCTCTTCGGTTGTAGTGATTTATAGTCTCAATATTTATTTTCAATCAGAACCTTAAAAAGTTTCTTTTGAGACTTACTACAACCCCAATATTATTCCTCTGATAATAGCACAACTCGTTAGAGCTTGCAATTAATTTTGTTTACTATCACATATTGCATGACACCATCCCTATGGTGAGCATCTCCTTCAAGGAGAAAATTATATTATTATTGTCATGGTCAAAATCATTACGAGCAAGACGTCTTTCTTGCTTTACTTTTGGTGTACCATAGGTACACAACCAATGACAAATTTGTATTGCAACACAATAATACCACAATCCTTATAGGCAAGAGCTATTTCTTTATTTTGCCCTTTCGGTAGTTCATACCATACTGATGTATAAAACATACAATACAATTAGCCATTTCTGTCAAATAAAATTTATTTCCTCTCAAATCTCCCGTAGAGATGAGAAGTGACATGTATCATTTTTTCTCAAACCTTCCATAGAGGTGAGTTGTGGCATATATCTAACCAATAATGAGTTTATCACATCTGGACCCATTCTCTTATAGAATGGTCGAGCATTCACGATACTCATCACAAGTCACATTCTCTTCAAGGAATGGACTAATTATTTATATGTACTTCATAAATTTGCATTATAAGCACATTGTCATGGCTTTAAAATTTATCATATTTCCATGACACACTTCAACATCACTTTGAAAGATTAAGTGTACCATCAATTTATCTTCTTGTATCATGATAGAGAATTTATAAACTTGTCAAATTATTGGGTTGGCAACATTCACAACTCTAATGACCTTTCATACCATTTGGATAATAAAAATTGCCTTTACATTTTGAAGGACTATTTGAAGAACTCATAGTGTTCTTCCTTTTATCATTAGCACAATGATGACTATTATAATTATGTTCCTCCACGCCCTTATTCATATAATTAATTATTTGTCATCTTTCACACTAATCATTCACTGCTACCATATTCATATGATTGAATGGAGCAAGTCAACAGGCGGATTTCAGAGTTATCACATGTTTCTACCACATTCTTTTCAAGGAATGGAGCAACTTCAATATGATGAATTTCAAGACATTTCATCAAAAATATATTATTTTCCTTAGTCATCATTTTATCATCGCTATGGTGCATTGGCTCAAACTCAATGTCTTACCCATATAAGGCATGTTACGCCATAATTCTATGGGAATTGAACCCAATCACGGTGCATCAAAACTCTAATTGATGTCTTACCCTTTTGGTGCGATAGAACTTGAATCTATCGTCTTATCCTCAAATATTTTTCATTATGGTGCATCCGGACTTTAACCTGATGTCTTACCCTTTTGGTGCGATGAAACTTGAATCCATCGTCTTACCCTTAACCAATGGTATAATAGACCGAAGTACAACATGACTAACCCTTTGAGTCTTTCAAAACAATCAAAATAACATTAAAACTCATGTTATTAAAATTTTATACATTCTTCTATTTAAGAAGTCTTGTAAAGCATGTCATATTCTACCAATAGTAGTATATGTCTTCGGTTCCTGATAAGTGTTAGTGACTGAATACTATTTTATTCTAAATCATAAAATATTTTAGAAAATACATACCTGATTTTATGCATATAATACTTTGATCTTCATAATGAGATCAACAAAAATATGATCTAAAGAAAAACAAGAACTCACTCTCAATTAGATACAGAATCGTGCTGATAACGTGTTATAAAATCAAACTCATAAGAATATCATAAATAGAAGAAGAGAAGAAAAGTAGATAGAAGAAGAGGAAATTTCTTCTTATTCAAGTGTATGTAAGTCTCATCTGTATGTCATACAATAGTGAATGAACAATCCTATTTATAGAGTGAGAAATCACTCCAAAAGTCACTATATTAAGTATCATAATAAATAGATATATTCTTATCCAAAACGGTTCATGAATCTAGTAAATATGGATGGTTGTTCATGTACCAACCTTATGGACTATCCACTCATTAAATGAATTTATAATATTATTAAATATATATTACATACTGTCAGCATACTATTTAATGTGAAGAGTTTATAATTTCTATTAAACATTTTTAAGTTGTTACTTGGAAATTGAAAAGAATATTTTACACGGTTTAAGATATTTTACCCCCCAAATAAATAACTTTTAATTTTATCATTACCTAATAACATTTACAATGAAATATCATATATAATCCATCAAATTCTGTTGAATGATTGACTTATATAAATGGATTTATAAATTAATAATATGTACAACTCACTCCATTAGAAGAAGAAGTAGAGGAAAGTTACAAATTTAATGATTAAGTTCATTTTCCATTTTTATTATTTTTTGTGAACATAATCATAAAAATGTAAATTCATATTTCGATAAACTTTTATGAGCTTATGTTTAGACATTATCAATGTTTTATATTCATCCTTATGAGTTAAAATAAAACTGACGTTTTTATATATAAGTGTTAATATTGACTTTTTGTCCGCTTTTGAGCCATGCCTGTTGTCGTTAATTAACTTGAAGTTGTCAGAAAAATTATTTTTTTATGCCGTAAATTTGTTGAAGTCTTTAAAGAAAAGTGGATAAACAAAAAATAGGTATTCATATTTCATATGTTGGTGATTTGTATCTATTAATGTTTTCCTGATTAAAAAATGTAAGTAGATAAAAGCAGAGAATAAATGAAAATACTCTAACAATTGAAATTTGTAGTCAAGACAACAAAGTGAAGCACACAACAAGAACATCGTTCATAAAACAATATCACATATACTTAATATGCTTTCGAAAAATATAATTTATTATAAAAATTATCTACTTAACTAAATTTAGTTTTTTAATTTTGCATGTTTAGATAATACTTAATTATCTAGTTTTCAAACAAAGAAGTCATTTGAATATGTGGACTATTCATCTGTTTCAATTTGTATTTTTCACTTTACTCTATTATTTATTCCACTATATTTTTTTGTACAATTTATATTATATGCATTACTTGTATGAAATACACGTGCAATACACTTGTTTAAAGAGTAATATATATATATATATATATATATTATATATATATATATATATATATATATATATATATATATATATTATATAATATATATATATATATATATATATATATATATATATATATATATATAATATATATATATATTATGCTTTAAGATAAAAACTAAGCACATGAAAAATTCAACATTTATATAGATACATTAAAAATAACTTATATAGGAAGTATGATTTTTTCAATGAAATCAAGATTCAAATGAATTTTGATCCTAAGAGGTTCGTGAATTATTTTGAAATTAATTTTTAACTTCTATTAACAGAAAATAAAAGTTGCAATATTGATTTAGTTATTGCACTCAAAAGACAAATTCAACAATTTTAGTCAAAATTCATTGATTATATTAGTAAATATACAAAATCTGTATAAACTATAATTTTACTCAGTTACTAATATTAATTGTGAGTACAGATATTTAAATTCATAATTCAATATGACTTGGTAAAATCCGAAATATCTTTCACTCTGTCTGTATATGTAGGTTGGGAAGAATTTCTTGGAGATATGTATTATTTCAATGAGTAATGATGATCAATATTTATTTATTTTTTCCATAAACAACAAACCTGTTCGCTGCAAAAGAATAATAATAACTTTTTTTTTAGATTGTTTTTCAATAATAATTTGTAAATTCAATTAGGAATTAATCAAATATTATTGAGTGAATATGTGTTATAATTAGAGATATTCTATTCATGTATATTAACAATCAGTCTACGGCAATTGTGTTCCTTATGTACTACTTTATGGGATACACATGTAACACACATTTTAAGTAACTAGTTTATAAATAAAATAAAAGAAGTTATTCTTGAAATTAAAAAACTAAATACATGAAAAATTCAACATTAAATATGTTATATTAAAAAAACTTATATACAAAATATAATTTTTTAGTGAAAGTAAGATTCAAATTAATTTTGAGCCTAAGATGTTTGTTGATTGTTTTGAAATTAATTTACCATGGGAGGAAAATATATAACTAAAACCCTCTTTAATTTCTTTTAACACAAATACAAAAGACGCAATATTGATTAAATTATAGCGCTTACAAGACAAATTCAACAGTTTTTGTCAATGTTCATTTATTGTATTAATAGTACAATATCCGTGTAAAATTTATACAAAACTCAGTTACTAATATTTAATGTCACTATTATATATATTTGAATTCTTAGATAAAATATGAATTGCTAAAAGTCCAAATTAGCTCACACTATCTATGTAGCCTATGAAGAATTTATAGGGCAAACGTATATCCATATATATTTAAAAATTATACAAATGATGGTTGACGATCATAGTTTATTTAGTTTTTCGAGAAAAAAAAACCCGACCCTTCAAAAAATAATAAGTTATTTTTGTAAAATAATTTTCAGTAATAATTTATAAATTAAATAATGAATTAGTGAAATATTATTGAGTGAATAAGTGGTATAATTAGAAGTACTTTCTCACACATTTCATCGATTTTATCTTACAATTAGCCGACTACAATTTTCTTTCCTTATGTACTAGTTGTTGCATTGGATACATTTGTCCAGAGACGACTTTATATACATAAAAGTCATTCTTAAAATAAAAAACTAAACACATGAAATGTCAATAATATTATAGATATATCACAAAATGTTATGTAGAGTCGTATAATTTTTTCAGCAAAATCAAGATTTAAATAAATATTGAGCCTAAGAGGTTGGTGTTTGTTGTAACGACCCAAGACTATACCTCGGGCGTAGCCAATATTCGAGAACCATTGTTGGTCCCCAAGCGAACACTTATCCTCCCTCACTCTAAGCGAAGAGAAACTCAAGCATAAAAAGATTAAAACATAATAAAATTAATTAACACTCAAATAATTAGCCCTGAATATAATCGTATATTTAACTAGCCAAAACTAGAAAACTCAAGTCATTAAAACATCTAACATGATAATTGAAAAAGACTTTTGAAACTCTACTGTCTATCTATGAAACCTCTAAATGAAAAATATGAAAGTAGAGATAAGACCCAAGACATCTTGACAATAATGAAAGGTAAATGAAATTCTCCGAAACAAAGAAGACCCAACATAACTAACTCGAACTACATGTGATACCAACGAAGCTCTTATTGATGACCTGAATACGTGTATCTGCATCATGAAATGATGCATGTCAAATGGTTCAGTACGTGGAATGCACGAGCATGTAAGTGGAATTCTAAAGTATAAACATAACATTGAACTTGATAAAAAGGAAACACATTTGCCTCTTCTCAACTCACCCAATTAAACTGAACTCAAGAATAAGATACTCAACTCAAGAATAAGATACTTAACTCAAAGGCACACTCAAAAAAACTCAAAATTACTCAAACTTACTAAACTCTAAAGTAGTTAATGATAATATATTCAACTCACTAATAAGGTTCTCAACTTAGTTAAATGGGGCTCATCTACATATTAATGTAATCAACTCAATGAATTAAACCAACAATTAAAGATGTAGTACGTGAAAAGTTTTTAAACAGTAAGTAGCAACTCATTTTTTTGAAAAATAGAATTACATTTCAATGTATAATAAAATATAGTATAACTATGTAGTAGATTCTTGTAACATCTCACAAATTAAAATTACTAGGAAGAAGTTAAGAATTAGAAATAGTGATTATTCAAAAACAATGAAAATCTAGAAATTTATTTATGTTATGTTAAGAATGAGCTTTGATCAACTTCAAACAACCAAAACTTCTAGATCAAGATGATCTAGGTGTGTTTCCATATGTATACTAAAGATCGTTGAATTATCTTTCCAGTGCTGCCAAGTTTGCGGGATTCTGAGTTCGCATAGTGGGATATACCCATTGGAAGTTGGATTGTTCAAATAAGAAAAATCCAATCAGGATTTTAGAATGGTGTTTTGGTGTTTTCCTTAACCTATTATTTAATTCATTTGTAAGAGTTTAATAGTTCATATTCAGAACTAGAACAATTTAGAAAAGTTGAAGATTTGTCAAATGATTTTTCTTATGTTGATTTGTTTCTAAATTCATAAATGTTCTAATTATTTTACATGAAAACTTATTTTACTAAAATATCCCTTTTTGCATGTTTCTACATATGCCATACTTAGTAGATTGTTTTGTTCTAACCCCATACTTTTCTATACTCTATAAGCACAGTTCTGGAAGCAAGGTTGAAGTTTAGAAGGCAAGCTTGGGATTTGATTCTCCCAATACAAAGTATGTCCTCATATATTCGAGGTCATAGTTCTTGATTCGTTTAGTTTTGTGTAAGTTCTTATTATGTATTTCTTTCAAAAGTAAAGGGTCGTGTCCCTAAGTTATTTATGTCATGTCTTTAAGTTAGCTTGTGACGATGTGATTTTCTAAGTATTTATTAAAAAATTCCTTCTTATATTAATTATCGTGTAATGTTTTAATTCTACACTACTTTTTATGTCATATGTAATGAATGATAGTTAGAGTGCTTGTACAAGACCCCAAAGGATAAAGTATGCCCAGTTATGATCCAAGGGCTCTCCCTAACTTCTAGGGGGTACTTTTGAGTCATGAAAGACTTGGTATCAGAGAATAAGGTTATGAGAAATAAATTAGGGTCTAAAAGTCTCACAAGCAACGTCAAGTAGTATCTTGGTCATTGTTGTGAGTCGCGATACATCCATGGACAAGAGGATATAGGACGATAGAGTTTCACTTACTTCATTACTCTTTTATCGTGCCATAGAACATAACTCCATAAGATCTCTCTCTTCTTCGCCTTTGTCTGGTGGTTTTATCGATGTGGTTTCTTGGAAAGGGAGATGTTTCTATGTTTGAGGGAGATAAAAGGTGAGTTTTGATGTTATGATGGTATTGTGTCTTGAAGAATAGATATGAAGGTAAGTTTTAAAAATTATGTTGTTATGCCATTTATGGCTAGGTATGATTTATGAGATTGGAAATGTTGTGATGAGAAACTCTATTGTTATGTAGTTCTAAGCATGATAAGAATTATAATAATTTAATAAGGTGCCTTTGAGAGCAAATGAGTTATCTTGTGATTAAGTTCATTGATTGTAGCAATACTTTAAGGTGTAAATTTGAAGAATGTTGAGAGGATGTGGATATTTTTTTAGGAGTAGAGGGTAACCCTCTTGTGTGGATAATGTTTTAATAGTTGTTCTTGTGATTTGGTTGATATTGTGGTGTAGGCTTATACTAAGGCGGAAATGTGGTATGAATACCTAGTAAGGGAGTGTTGTTTCATGAGATTGAATTAAGTGGTGCCTAAGAGTTGAATGAGGTCGTGTTTAGGAGAGTTTGTCTAGGCTTGAATCCTAAAAGGAAAGTTGTATGCTTTTATTGTAATGTTGATGTTTAGTTTTGACGTGCATGAGTTAAGGGTAGTGTCAGTTCTTACCTTGTGAGAGGTATAGTGGTACTTTGAAGTATGACGCCTTGAAGATGGCTTTACCCTAAGTGGGGGAGGATGAGTTGAGTAAAAAGGTAGTTGTTATCATCATCTTTCCTTGTTATTCTTATTCAAGGTTGAGACCAAATCCTTAGTAGTTTGGTAATGATTAAGAGTCTTGCAGAATAATATGAGTTATCATGTGTTTTATATGAAACTAGATGACTTAAGGTCTAATGTTAAAGAATAAAGTCAAAGCTATGTTTTGCGTAATGAATGTTGAGTAGAATTGCATGTAGTGTACTAAGTCCAAGAGAATCCTAAAGGGTACTAAGTGGAGTGGTAGTATGGGATGCTACTCTCACATTTCACTTAGTGTAACTTGCCAAGTCTCTTTGGAGTAAGTTAGTATGGTCTTGTCTCTCATATTGTCATGAATCTTGTAAAAGTTGCTTGAAAGGTGCATTATGGAATATTTAAGAAATTGACAGTGAAGTTTTCATGAACAATGTTTTTAATGCATTTAGAAATTATGTTTATGAGAATGTTTAGTTTTTTAAAAGGTAGTTCCTCATTTAGACACCATGGTAATACTACTTGTAACATGCATGTAACTGAGAGTGTGTGTACATTGACCAACATGATCACATAATGGCTATCAATAACTTCTTGAGGAAACCACCCTCTTAGACCATATTTTACTTCCAAGAACATACCACACAACACATAATAGCATAGGAGGCAAGACAATATAAACATTATAACCAAGGCTCCTAACTTTAGCTATTTACACTTTCATATAAGGTGTACATGGGTACGGGCTACTAACCATTTTAACACATCAATGGCAGCAGCTACACAATACCCTAATATGAATATACCCTTGCTCATACAATAGCCACACAACCTAGATCACAACTAGATAGGAAGATAGGCACAATTACATCATAAGGTGATCATCTAAATCTCTAAATCATATATTCATCAATTTGCCTTCAAGGCCATGTTCAACACCTATATAATGACAATAAAGTAAACTCCTTCACCATAAGTGGACCATACCACACAATGCCATACAAGGCTTCATCAACATTTCTATAAAGAAGTAGATAATTAGAATAGTAGAGGAAATAAGCATTCTTACCAACCCCTCAACCTTTGATCCTCATTGATCAATACACCTTGTCTACCAATAATTCATATATATGGACGTATCTAAATGTACTTTAATCAATTAAGAAACCATGTACAAGTCACTATAAGTTTATACTATAACATAATACAATACATCAACATACTAGGAAAGTAGTATAACATAGATCACTAGCTAATTTCCCGTCCATTGATTTTAAATCATATTTCGTATATAATATAAATCTAAGGAAGTAGATAAACCTAAATTTAACCATATTGAAATCATGATTACATATCCTCAAGATTAAGGTTACAACATAGGCATTTTAGCTTGTCGATTTGCTAGAGTATAGGAGAATTTACCAATACTATGAACTCTCAAAGGATTTGATCATCATTCATATTTTATAAACAATATAATCATTAGTAAGTAGCTAATACGGTAAGAAATCAAGATGAAATCATGTTTGATATAACAACAACTCAAGATCCATCACACACTTAAGCTTTTTGACTTCATAACCTAAAGGAATCTAGATCAATTCATGCAAGATTTTCTTATATTGTTCATTAAGGATTTATACCTACAAAATTCATCCATTTTATCACCCTATTACAGTAGCTACAACTGTTCATGCATAACACAACCTTACACAAGCTATTCCACAATCGAATTCAAGATAACACATAGAGACATGGGCTATTCACATTCAAGTCTTCATATATTTATCATCATGGAATTTTCTTAATAAATTCACCATAAATTAAAGTAAATAACAATAAATTCAAGCAATTCAACTTAAGAGAATCACCAACAAGCTATAATCACAAAGCCCATGCAAGAGCTAAATCCATTTTGGAAGGAACATGGGTTAATTATGAAATTGGAGTGAAATAACTTTCAAATAACTATATTAACTTAAATTCATAATGATTTAATCATTAAAAACGTTTTGAGAAAGAACCCATGGCTAGATTGGAAGTTTGGAAACTTGATCATGAAGTAACTTTAGAAAACATTGAGAAGAACTCTTCAAGTGAAAGGACACGTGAAAAAGAAGGATTGTCATACCTTAGATTAGTTTAAAAACTCTTAAAATTAATGGTTCATCCATTAAAAACCCAACTTGAATCTGTTCTTGAGCTTAACCAACATGGTGGTTTCTAGAGAGAGTATTTTGGGAGGGAAAGACTTAGAACATGTGGGTTAATTTTAGAATGGGTTGATCACGTTATTGATGACTTATATACACCCAAAATCACTTAAATAACCCCTTAATAATCAGGTTAAGACGTGGGATGAATTTTCAATTCATCCCTTTGATTGGCAGCAGACCTGCGCAGGATACAGTCGCGCGATGGATGGGCCTTGACGGGGTGTCACAGCCATGAAGAGCCGTCATAGGCATCCGTCGTTTGCTACAGTTGCTGCCCAAGGTTCCTCCATTCACCCTTGTCTAATTCCCTCACGACGGGACCCTTTGACGGGGAGTCACAGCCATTATTGGCCGTTGACTGCTTCGTCGCCAGGGTCTACCTAGGACAGCCTGCACATTGGTTTTGGGTCCTTCTTTTGGGGCCTCTTGTGGGGCCCTTTAGAAATCATACCCGTACGTTTCAAATGAGATTACAAACCTTGACAAGTGATTGACCTTCCTCATAAATATCATCCAAAACAAACACCTATAAGACGTCCAAACAGCCTTGGCCCCAACATGACATAAAAGAACATCTTAGGGTTATCTTTCAAACGCCTTGGACGTTCTTGAGCGTTTGACCTCCATACTTCACGAAACTTCACATAAAAACATTAAACGTAATTTTAAAGCATTTTAAGACTTATTAATATCATTTTATACAGATTTAAGCATGCATGCATATATGAGGCACATAAGCGACTAGTCGTCGAACGTCTTGGACGTCCCTTGAAGTTCGACTTCCGAATAAGTTCAAACTTTGTAAACTGCATAAACGATATAATAAGACATTTTAGGACCTTTGAAGTTTATAGACACCTTATCCCATTTTTGGGGTCTTTAAATATCCCCCACTTGGGAACATTCGTCCTCGAATGACACTTAGGGGTCTTTAATCACAACAAGGACTTCAATGCATATAAGAGCATTTTATAACATTTAAAATATTATCAAATTATTTTAGAACTCAATGCACACAAGCAAGCAAAACCATTACTACTCACTTTTTAATGCATCAAACACAAAGGTCCTTTTCATGTTCATAGGAGAACATCCTTCTCCTAATCATAACATGATCATTACACCTTAGTTCATTAAGAGATAATCTTGAAATACCACACATAGGCAGATTTCAACAACACTCAAGAAGCACTTTAGGCACTCATACTTGAAACCACATATACTTGAGTTAGTTGAATCACAAAAATCTTTATTAGTTAGACTTAGTGCCATAAAGGTAATACTCAATGAAACCATGCTTAGTGGGGTCCATGGAGAAATATCTTGCTTCTCAACACACTTGCATGTATCATGAGTTCACACCTTAGAAAAGTACAAGGCCAATTTCTTTAAAAATGAGAAATTTCAACTTTCAAGCCAAGACATGCATATATTTTCCTTCTTAGTGAAGTCTAAATGGCAAGTCACACCAAGTACATCACAACAAAATAGGAAGTCATTCCACAAATTTCTTTTATTAACATAATACTCACCCTTATAGTAAGCCTCATTTTGAAAAAATAGCACAAATTCTAGGCACACACATGGACACTTAGCTAAACATGCTTTCCATTTTCAAGAATGAGCCTACAATTATGCATTCCAAATCATAAAAGTCACATAGTTTTAAAAAGACTCAACATAATTAATTTTAAGGAGACTCAAATTTTTATTATAAGTCTAAACAATTCACCCTACAAATGACTATTACCAAGTTCCTTGTCTTACCTCATGAAGTCAACTTCACAATTAGCACATTAAAATGCAAGTCAACATGAGAAAACATGGACTTTATCAAAAATTTCCTTTCATTCTCTTTGGAAAATTAACCAAGTTTCCAAGATTATGTCAATCAATTCATACCAATCATATAAAGGTCATGCAATTCACACTTTATGCAAGACTATATTCGTGAACAAGCTTACTAAGAATTAATTATTTTCCAATTCAAGTAAGAATAGAAGGACAATGTAGACAATTTCTAAAACATCACTACTCAATCACCACCCCCCACTTAGGGTAAACCCAATTAAAAGCAACTTAACCCAACCTAAAGAGGATCTTAACTACACGACCTTCATTTTTATCAGTTAAAGTGATGACTACTTTAGAGGGAATTTTCACTAATTCAATTTAGCAACACTTAGACATTCTAAACCTTATTATTTTAGGCAAATCATCCTCAACGATAAATTTTGATCATACTATTCATTCACCTAAGGTCTTCCTACAATGCAATAGACACTAAGGTCATACATCATTTGAGGAAAACGACAAGGAGGTTCATAACACAATAAGAAGTTTAGAAATAACTCTACGACTAATCATTTCATAAGAATCTTATTCTTCAATATAAATAGAAAATTTCCTTTTCACATTTATTATCATGTTAATCAATTCTACACATATTTCAAAAACATCTAATCAAAGGACAATTTAGTTGGTTCTCCAAACATATTACAATAGGTTGCCTAGTATTTATAGTGAGCATGCTTCCAAAGGTTGTTATTAAACATTCCAAGTTGAAATCCTTGTATTTGGCTACCATCATACAAAACCATATAGGAATACAAAAATCTAAGAGAATTCACTTTAACCACCATAACTTCTAGCATGCTTTAACTATATCATGACATACATTATTCGACATATCTTGCTATTTCATATAGATTTCATATATTGCCATAATTGGCATCACATCATCCAATAAGAGATATTTCATACATAGTAAGGTAAGATAACCAATCATAATCCCCATAGAGTTAACATGTGTAGTGATCAAGTAAAGCCCTATAAGCCTACTAAATCAAGTAACCCATCAGGAACTACAATTAGCATCATACTCCACTCATCTATAGCCTTCATGCATGCATAATCCATATCTTTAGCACCCTAGGATATTTACCTGTTTATAAGCTTAGAGATTATCACATAAGGATATTTATATTTACCATCATATACATACATAATATTAACCTCCTAAGGTCTCCATCAAGGCAAACTAGTGCAAGACATAGGTAGAGTCTCATACCCCTATGTATTTCTAGTTAATCCTTCAAGTCGCCTTAGTTAGTGTGTACATCATCAAATAAGGACAAGTGTCACCTTCGCACATACTCATTCAAACCATACAAAAATAAGAATTTTAAACTCACCTTTTCTCCCTCAAGCATAGTCCAATCTCATCCCAACAATTATATCTAAAAGTCCACCGGACAAGAAAACATAATAGAGAGATCTTATAGAGTTAAGTTCTATGGCACGCCATGAGAATGATGAAATAGAGAAACTCTATCATCCTTAGCCTCTCGTACCATTTGATGTGTCGCGACTCACCACCAATGATACAACACTCTACTAGACTTGGAAATATGAGACTTCTCGGACCCCAAAAAACTTTTAAAAAACCTCGTGCTCTGATATCACGTTGTCACGATGGGGGAGAACCTCCTAGAAGTAACATGCGTACTTGACCTCTCGGAGGTCATATACAAGACCATAGTTATCATTCATTGCATTGACATAGTAAATGTAGCCAAAAATTTAAAACTTTTCATAGCACCTCCTATGCTAGAAACTTTAATTCATAGACATATATAATCTAAATCATAATACATATATATCCTCTAAGTTTCTTTGCCATCTTAGACTTAACAATAATAGAATACATTAGGGACCCGACCCTTAAGACATAATACAAAACTATACAATATTTAATGGAGTTTACAATAACTTCATATTAGGACATCCTTGGACTAAAGTATTCCTTTTCTTGAGCCTGGGAATCATCTCTCAAGCTCTTCAACCTTCAAGGCATCCTTTAAGCATCCATAACCTACACTTTGTGTAAAAAGTAGAGAAGATTGGGATTATCATAAGAATTTACTAAGTATGACAATCATGTAAAAACGTGCATTGAACAGGGACATTTTCTTTGAAATCATACTTCATGCCATTTTGAGTAAATAATCATAAAACGTTTATCAATAGCATATATATGATTTTCATAATTCATAGACATCCAATCAAAGGCCAAACATCATAGAAAATCACTTATAGAATTTAAGTCCAAATTAAGGTCACTTTACAGTGAAC
Source organism: Solanum peruvianum (assembly GCA_027705065.1). Lineage (NCBI taxonomy): Eukaryota > Viridiplantae > Streptophyta > Magnoliopsida > Solanales > Solanaceae > Solanum > Solanum peruvianum. The sequence continues at coordinate 32,966,956 of JAKWJD010001761.1, read as the reverse complement.
TCAATTTCCTTTTCAGTGAACTCATCCTTTTAATTTATTAGTCTTCCTAGAAATCCTTTAAGGATACATAGTGCAATGTATCAACTTAGGACCACAAGGAAAATCATACATATCATCTAGACAAAGACAACACATACCATCATAGAAGTATAATACCACATAGGCATAGTTAAGTCAAGACCTTCATCATATAGTCAACAATATCAACGTCATTCATAAAGACCATATCATGCACATGTTGATAAAAAGTAGACAAATACTACAATGTCATGCATAAGGAACACATACATAGTGACATGCATTAGAACAACTTCCTAGAACTTCCTAATGGGCTACTTGTGTAATGTCTAGACACGTTCCTTACTTCCACCTATCCTAAGAAACCTCCCTTAAGTCATACTAGTTAGGGTCCTAGTCAATAACTTCAATTGTCCATTTTACTTTAGGGAAACAATAGCCTTAACCGACACAGACCATGTGATGCTAAAGATAGAATCCGTAGTCATAGAACCTTACACCGAATGGAGGCGGTCTACCGGCTAAAGTAGAACCAAATGTGACATAGCTTTCTAGGTGGATCCACTAGCTAGAACCCTATGGTGGCAACATAGTTATGGAACTTTGAAGTACATGTCAAAATCCTCTTTATGCCAATATTAGGAATTTTAGTTATTCACTTATGGAAACCCTATGTATGCCCATTGAGGCGTTGTGGTTATCCACCTCATGAGATTTATGGTGACCTACGTTCCTACCATGGGAAGGGACACACACTTATATTCAAGTTCACTTGGCGCTAAGCTAAGTTCCCTTCATTGAAAAACCTTTATTATATATTTACTTTGTTGACACCTAATTTTGACCTGCGTCGGTATAAATTAATTCTGGAGCTTCGTAAGTTTTCCACAACAATTTTAATTAATTAGTTTTATAAATTTTGCGAAAATAATAATATAATGCATGAACTTTATGTTCTTTTATCATAACTTTAGATAATATATATATTTTACATCGTTATGTATATAATTAGTATATTTTTATGATTATTCAAAAACCATTTAAAAAATAATAATTTAAGTTTAGTAAGTATTCTATTAAACTAGTTTAGTTTAAAATATGGTTATATTTAAAATAACTATTTTACAATTTAAATAAATCACTAAATAAAGAAGATCGTTTATTAAATAATATAAATTCATTTTTATTTATGGTTTGGCCAAATTCATTATATTGGTTCAAATTGACCATTTATTAAATGTTCTCTTTTCCCTTAAACTCATTTTAAAAGACCTGACTTGGGCCTCTTCTTCAAAAGCGAGCCCACCCGACTAAATTTGACAATTTTAATTCATTTTGGGCCACCATCAGCAGCCCACTTCAACCCTTTTCCTTTTAATTTTCAACCCAAATTCCCAGGCCCATTCGTTTCCTCCCTCCAGCCTAGCCCAATTCCTCTCTTTCCAACCCAATTCCCTAATTTCCCCGGCCCAACACTTTTAATTTTCTAACCCGACCGAAATACCCCCATCCCTTTCTCCTTCTTCCCCTTTCCCAGCTCCCCCCCACGCGACTTCCAGGGAAAAAAGAAACCGCCCAGCGCTCCTACGCACAGGAAAATTTGCAGAAACAGCAGCCGCGAAATTCCCTTACCCTGCGTCTCCCCCACGCTCTCTCCCTCCTATCTTCTCCTCTCTCTCATCCTCTCTCTAGCGCGTGGAGGAACAAGGCAGTGGAACGGACTCCTGCAGCCCTGCCCTCGTTCGTACAGCCTCTGCAACACACAAGACGACGCGAGTTCGTCCATGGCGTCGTCAGATCGAGCCACATCGCCTTACTAGGACAATGGATTAATCTCGTCCATCCATCTCACCTCCAAACCGTTAGGAATTTTGCATCAAAATTGGATATTCTTCAGCTTTGGATAAGATTTCGGAAATTCAATTTCGAAATGGGCTTGAAGTTATCACTCCAGCCCTTCCCTTGAGGAACCCTAATTTTCCTCCATATAAACCCCTCATCTCCATTCGGAAAAAGGGTTGGAAGATTGAGAGGTTGGAAATTTTGGGTGGGGAAAAATCTTGGAGATTTTTTTTTTTGGCGTTTATGATTTTTGGAGCTTAGCATTCGAGTTACGAGAAAACAAACGTAGCCAAGGAAGATAGGAATCACATATATTTACGTGTTGAGAGTTTAGGGAAGAGACCTCCAATGATTGAAAGCTTCCGGTGTTGTTTTCGCGATCCGCTGGTTAGTTCGAGCTGTGAAGTTCGTTACTCTCTCTCGTTCCTGCTTGTTTCCCGGTTTCGCTGCTCCGAAGAAGGTATATTTTTTGATTTTTTAATCAATTTTCTTTATGGAGTTCGAACCGTGGTTCATGTTGCTATGAATATGAGACGTTACACCTCGTTTGCTTGCTTGAATCCTAAATGTGTCCTGCGTTATGGTTCTATTTTTTTTTGTGTTCGCCTGTTTTGTGTTGATCTCTGCTTTTTTGAGTTCGTCATGGTGACATTGCAATCGCTTTTCTCGTATTATTCTCTGCTATTGAGTTTGTTAATTGTTCAAAACTGGGGAGGTGTTCCGACTTGTAATGTCAAATGAGTAGCGTAGTTTTCCTCTGCGTAATCAAGTTACTGTCCAACTTCCTCTTTTATTCATACAATTCTCCTCACATCGTTGCATGATTTATTCATTTCTGTTCGCTATTAAGAGTTAGATGGATTATTCTTGTTCTGTTTTAGCCTTAACATGAGTTAAATATGTGTGAGGATAATGGATCCATTGGGATGTTGCTTTCTCGCCCAGGATTTATATGCTTCGATATGAATATGTTCCCATATATGTGCGTTCCTTTGAATTAGTGTAGAAGTCGTCAAGCACATTACCGATTCTGCAGTTGTGTTTGAATATTTTGGCGTTTATATTTAACTAGAAATGGATAAATTGTTCTATTCCGATTTTCAAATAGGTTGCTTTATAATCGTGAATGTTACTGCTAATGTGGGTTTGAAGTTTCTCTATAGCATGAGAAATGATTTTTCTTTGGCTTGAAAATTATTGCTAAATCAGTTCAATCTTAGATGTCGCACGATTTTGCTAACTAAAAAAATGATTTCCTCGTTCTGGTTGGGAAATGAGTTTGTCTTTTACATGTTAAGAAAGAGCATAAGATCAGAGTTTTTTACATATTTCATTTTTATCCTATTTTGCTTTATTTAATTCTCCATTAGTATGAATTTGGTCCACAATTTTAGATTTGGCTTGGCATTACTATTGTTTTCTTTGTTTTTTGTCATGTTTTTTGTTTTGTATGCACGAGTTGCTGTTGAATTTGATAATGGTGGGTATGATTGACTACTGTTAGTATGTGTTGTTACCATAAAATAGTGGCTTGGAAATTGTGAACTTGTGTGTTGCAATAATTGATATCAATTTGGCCTAAGAAGTGGAACGTCGCGCTAATTTTTTTATTTGTTTTGTACGAAATTTATCCGAGTTCTTCATGAACTCCCTTTTTCCCTCGCTTCGCAATGGAGCCATGGATGCTCGACTTCTCCATCGAGTCAACCCATCAAGTCGACGTACCCTGTAAAACGATTGAAGATTGAAGAAATTTTGAAGAAGGCGGATAAGAAGATTTTTTTTTGTTTTTGTTGTTGTATTTATTTTGGGCATAAGCCCTTGTCATTATACCTTTCTTGTATTTATTTTGTATGTTTAGACTAGGACAGGTGAAGTGGGTCAAAAACCCAAATGAGAAATGGCTTAAAAACCCAAAAGCAGGTGGGTCCAAATTTCGGTCAAGGCGGACAAAACCCGAAATTGGACCCAAATCTCTCTCTCTCTCCCTCTTTACTATTTGTTTACATGCTTTGTTTGAATGTCGTTAGCTTAGGCTTAGAAAAACTCCAATCCCCGTCGAAAGTCATACTATTTTATCAAACCTAAAACTAAACTAAAATTCAAAACGAAAATATTTCAAATTTGCAAGTTCGCTTAGATTTAAATTTTTAGGAGGTTTAAATAAAAATTCGCAAATCTTAAAAATATTAGTCAAATGGTTAGTTGCCGGAAAGCCGCACTAAGCGGAACGTCTTAGGTGCCTTCAAAACCTTCCTAAGGCGTTAATAAGAATCCCCGAACCCTTTTTAAAAGTTTTCAAACAATTTTTCTGTTTAAGTTATTTGAAAACAAGTTTTTCTTAATTTTCTTAAAAAATTAAGTGGTGACTCCTGAAATCTCTTAAAAACAAAATAAACTCTTTCGTCGATTTTTTGATAAAACAGAATGGGGACTCCGCTGGGGATCGGGAGGATTCTAACCCTAGGACTAACTACTTTATTTGACTACTTGCGATTAACTGTTTAATTGTTTAGTTGCTTTAGATTTCGAACACAGTTGCATTTCATGGCATATTCCCGCCAAACGGCCAATAGTTTGCATTAGGAAAACGAAAGTTACGTGGCTTACCACGACTTTCTTCAGATATACCCAAGAATTAGTTTGGGAGTATCAAACAAATAGTCGAAATTCGGTCATCCGACGTTGTTTTGTAGCTCCACCCTAATGTTTGTCCGACTCGGGTAACCATCAATTTGAAAAACAAGTCTAGAAAGCCTAAGATAGAGTGAAACCAAAACCAAATTAAGCATCACCCTAAGACGGCTTAATACCCAAGGCGTATTAAGTCCAGTTAGTAGAAAAAACCGCCAAAATTATGTCTAAGGTCTTCGACCTCACGACACCTCATATTGTTTGACATTCGAATAATGTATGTGTGAAAACCAACTTGGGGGCGGGGAAAAATCTAACGGGTTTCTATTTTACAGACACGGATCATTTCCCGAAGTTCAATATGGTCGTCGCAGCGCCACCTCAGCTTACGATGTGGTACAACGATTAAGATGGGGATCATAGAAGAACCCTTAACAAGTACGTAGGTGCCTTAACCGAACTGATCAACATGAATGGTTGTCCATAACTAATTGAGGTACTTACGGGGTATCGGGACAGTCAGAAGATGGTTTTTCATTTTGGAACAAACGAAATTACCCCGACGCTCGAAGAAATAAGGGACTGTATAGACACCGTAGGCACCGGGATAGAGAGAAGAGCCAGAAAACAAGAGGCTATCTTCATCCCCAACAACCTTCCGTAGAGAATATAGTGGATTGGTTTGGATTAAGAAAAGACTTCACTTACTGGTGCCAGGATTCCCATGTGGCGTTCAGAGATCTCTATATTCGATTTGGACACGCGAGTTTCTACGCCGAGTACAATCGAGAGTTCAAGATCTCCTTCAAAGAGTGGAACGAGATCCTACTCCTAGCGTTTGTCGTGGCATTATTGGGAACAATGGTCTTCCCGCACGGTCCGAGTTTGAGCATCAACACCCGAGTCATAACACTTGTCCACTATTTTTTCAAAGGATATGAAAATCAAGGAACAAAAAAATACTACCCTGTAGCTCCAGTCATTCTATCTCACATGTATAGGTCCTTAAGAAAGTGTAAAGATGGACACCGATACTTCCAAGGATGTAACCTACTCCTCCAGTGGTGGATCCTCAGCTATTTGGCGAAGGGTGCTGGGACTCGGGAATTACACACCCTCGACAACATGAACACTCTCAAGGACTTAAATGACTTACTATACTGGGCAAATATGGACAATATGAGAACAAGAGGGAGATGGGCCCAAATATTCTCCGAATTGAGAGAAGAAGACCTCCAATGGATGCTCGACCGTTTTATATCCAATGAAGTTGTCATGGAGAGTCGCAGATATGTCGTGCTCCCTCTACCAGGCATTCGAGGAATTCACCCCTACGCACCATTTCGAGTCTTGCGACAGTTCGGAAGAAAACAAAACGTGCCCAGAGAAGGGTACTATGGCACTTATGTGTATGACATTGGAGATGACAGAGTACACGATGCTTCAGAAATGTTCAGAGAATGGAAAAACGCCAAACGCATGGATAAAGACACCATCGCCCCTGATCGATTCAATGCTGGGTATGACAAGAGTTACAAAGAATGGCTGAAGAAGGACATACAAAATATCTCCTTTCACACTCCGCGTAGATTTAACAGTATGACAGACAGAGAAGCCAAAGCAGTGGCTGAGCGACAACAGATAAAGAAAGAGGGCAAGGAGGTGTATGCTAAGTTCGTAGAGAATCAAGATGCGCTTGAGAGGGCGACTCGAGAGGTCGAAAGACGGAGGCATGGGTATGATGATTTTGGCAACTGGATCCAGCAGAAAATCGAGAGGATGCGATACGAGATTTTGTAAGACAAAGGACGTGTGGGTGAAGGTTTTCTACTAATGCTAAGGTATATGTTTCAGCAACACAAAATTCAGAAAGACGGCGACGGAGCAGGATAATCCGGAGCAACAGAGTGGACATCACCCCCGCGTGGGTTTTTACATGTATTTACACTGCTTTAGTCCCTGCGTGGGCCTGATTTTGTTGCACTTTTGAATGGCCCCTGCGTGGGTTTGTCTTTATGTCTGTTTCCCTTTTGCGTACATTTTTATTCATTAGTAAATGTTATTTTAGGGGGAATTGTTTATTTTGTTTAAATTCACACCTACATCATTCGAATGCTCTAGGCCTACCCTTGGCACAAAAGGGTCCCCCGTATGTTTAGGACGCGATATATATGTGTGTTTAACTGCTTATGTGTTATGTTGTTATGAATGAGGATATCGTAAACCCACTCCTATCCAAAATTTCCAAAGAATATACGCAAGCAACTATTACAAATGTCCGACCAAAATTTCCGAGTCTCAAGTTTCTCACTCAAAAGGCTATTTCCTATACCACACATCCTAAATACTGCTCTATCGTCTCAGGAAAGGTAAATCATCGCTATGGACATCCAGACGAATCTCACTAAAGAGGAGTTACAAAGAAAGATCGAGGGAGTCACTCAAGAAATTCAAAAGGTTAAGGAGGAAGGATTCAGAGTGGACATGACCACAACAGTTTGCGAAGTTGCAGCCGTGACATTGGATGAGGATCTAACATCGCAGATAAAAAGGAAGAAAGAGGTTGAGATGGAAATCGAAAGTTTGAGAAAAAGGTTGGACATGCTTCATTTGAAGGTGTGCGAAGAAAAGGCGAGAGAGGCAAAAAAAGATGCTTAGACTGCCATACTGTTGGCCAAAAGTGCATCACTCGATAAAGAATTGACGACCCGTAGCAACCTGAAGGGCGGAAAATACCTCGCTTGCAAGCAGGGAGCAGACAACAATGGCCCCGACAACGAATTGACTGAGGAGGACGATGAGGAGGAAATCGTTTACAAGCCTCCATTTCCAGATCGTCTTAAAGGAAGGGAGTGACGCAACCACAGGACGAGAAATGGCTAAAGTGCTATCGTCGTCCTTTAAGAATTCCGATGTTGTCTTTCAATTTCCTTGTAAACGCAATTTCAATTTCCTTGTAAATGCAGTGAAAGAATGAATGAAAATATTTCATCTTAAACTCGAACTACGTTGGTCCTGAATTCTCCTCGTGATATACGTAGGAAGCCTTTCCCGAGATAACGAAAAAAAAACAAGCAAATTCCTGTTTGTTAAAAAAATGTATTCCCGTCCTCATTCGTGGGTTAAAGATATCCTCAAATAAAGAAACTTGTGTGTTTATCTGCTTTCTGTGTGATATTATGCATTTTGTACTCTGAATGCGCGCTAACAAATATGCCTTTGAGTTGTTTCACTTCTCAGGTACTTTCAATTGGTCTGTGTCCATCAAAGCTGGCAGATCATCCTTACTTCACTAGATCGAAATGTCCTACAGATTCCTTCCCCAGACCAAACTCAGACAGAGCAAATACGGTTATGAGAGACAATAACGACGAAGTTAGTCTCACACACGTTGTGGTGGCTCAGCCCACGGTGGCGGAACAAAATGAACTGATCGCGCAACTGATGCAACAGATAGCCGAGATGAGAGTCGAAATGCAGCGGAGGCACGACACGCCTCCACCTGGATTTGGACCTAATTTTGTTGATGCAAGACCTCCAATGTACTTCCCCTCGTCAAACTTGGATCCAACTCAGAACCAGCCGGCAACACCTGTGCATAATCCGTCTGGGGATAGATTTAACAACCCAAAACCCCAGTACCCTTCCGTATCTTATCAAACTCCCTCACCTCTTCCAAATAACCCTCCTCAAATTCCACCACACCCCCATAATACTCAAACAGCCCCACCGCCCCAGAATCAAAATCAAAATCCAACCGCCTTCAACCCCCAAACACCGCATCCCCACTTAAACCAAAACACCAATCCTCAATCCTACCCACAAAACTACCAAACTGCCCAAAACGTCCCAAGACCTTCTATAGCTCCACCCATCCCAAAAAGAACCACCTTCCAAGTTCCTATTCCTGCCGAGCATGAGGTGCACGGTTCCGAGTTGGATAACTACGAGGAGTAGGAGAGAGAGTGGAAGGAAAGGGAAGAAGCAAAGATCGACATAAAGGAGGAGATTAAGAGGTCTATGAAAGAGCTGCAGTGCGTTCCAGACGTCGCTGGACTGAGTTATGCATAATTGTGTATCCATCCAGATTTGAACCTTCCCGAAGGGTTCAAAATTCTGAAGTTTGATTCCTTCAGAGGGTTAGTCAAACCCATGGCGCATTTGAGAGCGTACTGCGACCAGCTCGTGGGAGTTGGCAAAGATGAGGCTTTATTGATGGGGCTTTTCAGCCGGAGTCTGTGCGGGGAGGTCCTAGAATGGTTTACGTCACACGAAACCAGGCAATAGCCTAGTTGGAGCGCGCTAGCTAAAGACTTCATTGACCGATTTGTGTATAATGTTGAGATAGTCCTTGATCGATATTCTTTAGAGAAAATGAAGCATAAATCGACGAAAAGCTATTGGGAATTTGCCTACAGGTGGAGAAAAGAAGCAGCAAGGGTGAGGCCTCCAATGACTGAAAAGGAGATTATAGAAGTGTTTGTGCGGGTGCAAGAGCCCGAATACTATGGCAGAATCATTTTGCTAATGGGAGCCAAATTCGCCGAGATAGTCAAAGTTTGCGAGACTATTGAGGACGGTCTGAAGTCGGAGAAGATAGCCCGAGTATCCGCATCGCATGGCTCTTCTGGATTGATGAGGAAGAAGAAAGAAGGAAGTTGCCGCTGTTTCATACGGGGGAAGAAAAAACCCCAAAAACTCATCGCATCCTCAAGATCGCTCCAAGCCTCCACCAAAATCTCACCAATCCTATCGCATACAAAATCCCCTCCCGAATTACCAAGCTCCACTTTCAAATTACCATACAAACACCTACCCTAGAACCCAAGATCCTTGCCCAAATGCCCGCAATTATCAACAGGTTCCTCCCCCTCAGCAATGCGGGTGTGATCCCTCTCGTCCCAGGTTTGAAAAAAGGCCTTCGAGGAACATTACCGCACTAGCTGAAAGCCGGACCAAGCTATTCGAAACACTATCCGCGGTCGGATACATCCACCCTGTGGGGACCAAGCCCGTGGATGTCAACTCTAAGTTCTACAAACCGGATCAGAGATGTGCTTATCATTCCAAAAGTGTTGGACATGACACAGAAGACTGTATCAATCTTAAGCACAAGATCCAGGATCTGATCGACCAGGAAGTAGTATCCCTTCAGCCTGCGGCGCCAAACGTCAATACAAATCAGTTGCCAAATTTTGGGGGTGGAAACATTTATTTGATAGAAACAGATGAAGACGAGTGTGAAACCAAAAGGATTACTCCTCTTGCGCAGGAAGACTTGGAAAGGGTGGTCGCTTCTTTAAGCGTCAAGGAAAAGAGAGAGTTTGTTATTCTGACACCTACAAAGGTTGTTGCCTTGGTGCCCTCAAAAACTCTCTCCAAACCCAAGTTTGTCATAGAAACTGCCGTGGACCAAGGCATGACCAGGTCCGGAAGATGCTACACTCCTGATGAGCTTGCTCTCGGAGGACAAAAGAAAGACCATGCCAAGAGGCCAATAAGCGAAGCAGAAGAGGAGGAGTTCTGGAGGAGGATGCAACCGAAAGATTACTCCATTCTCAAACACTTGGAGAAGACTCTGGCTCAGATTTCCTTGTAGGCCCTACTGATGAGTTCTTAGTCCCACCGGCAGGCTTTGATAAAAGCTGTTGATGATACGTACGTGCCCTCAGGTACGAGCAGCGATAACGTAGCTGCCATGATTCATCAAGTCATTCGGGGACACCGCATCAGCTTCCGTGACGATGAGTTTCCAGCCGAAGGGAGATCCAACAACAAAGCTCTGCACGTCACTGTGATATGCCGCAGAAAGGTCGTCAATCATGTTTTGGTAGATGATGGATCTTGTTTAAATATATGACCCTTGTCAACATTGAAACAGCTAAGGTTTGACCTTGGAAAATTGGAGAAAAACCAGGTTAATGTAAGAGCGTTTGATGGTGTGCAAAGAGTTACATTGGGGGCGGTGATATTGACCCTTCAAATGGGCCTCGCGGAGTTCAGCGTGAAGTTCCAAGTGTTGGATATCGACACCAGCTATAACCTTATTTTGGGAAGGCCGTTCATTCACATGGCTGGAGCCGTCCCCTCCACTCTCCATCAAATGATGAAGCTGGTATGGAAAAATGAGGAGCTAGTTGTTCACCGTGAGAGAAGTCACTCAGGCAAGCTGGTGCCGGTCTTTGATGAGACACCGCAAGGTGCGGATTTTTACATGGTGGAGTTGGTAAATGCCAGGTATGAGGATTTGGCCCCGTAGACCCCCATGCCAGCCGTGTACAGAATGATCACCACGATAATGCTGCAGAATGGGTTCGAGGCAGGTTTTGGATTGGGAAGAGATTCCCAAGGAATTATTGAACCTGTTTTGGTCCTTGCTAAAGGATCAAAATATGGTTTGGGGTATACCTCCACAGATGACGATATGAAGATGAAGAAGAAAAAGGATCAAGAGTTGCCTAAACTGATCCCGCATCTGTATCAATCCTTTCCAATCCGGGAGTATGCCAAGCCTGAAGACTGTGGGGAAGGAATCTGTGACCTCTTCAAGGAGATCAATGCTATTATCGAGGAAGAGATCGATATAGCTGGTATTCATGATGCTGAACCAGGGGAGATAGTGTAGAATTGGACATCCACGACAATCCTGATGTCCCGAACTCTTTGGTAGAAAGGAGTTATTTTATGCATACTAAAATTGGTGGTTTTTCGGAAGAGGCCCAAGACCACCATTCCTGCATTTTTCTTAATTGTTCAAATTTTGAATTTTTGTTGTGATGTTTAAAAAGGCAACATGGCCCTGTTCCATGACCAAAGTTTGCATTTTTGTATTAAATGAAAGCCTCCTTATTTTGGTTTTAAACTTTGTTTATTTAGTTGCTTGTTATACTTTACTTTCCTAATTTTTTCTGTTTATGATTTTAGTAACATAAGTTACAGACCTGCCAATGTCATGTCATGTCGTGAGCTAAATGAACAAAATGAGACAGATGACGACAAGCTTGACACTATGAAGAAGAAAATGGGGAACCAGATTATGTTGCAGAGGAATTTTGACAGTTCGAGAATCAGCATAAACTGAATCTAGAGGAGACAGAAATGGTGAATTTAGGAGATTCAGAATGTGTCAAAGAGGTTAAGATAAACACCTACCTGAATGGAACTCAGAAGGAGAGCCTGGTTCATTTGATTGCCGAATACAATGATGTGTTTGTTTGGAAAGTCGGTGACATGCAGGGGTTGAGTACTGATGTCGTATCTCATAAGCTACCGATCAACCCAGGGTTCGAGCCGGTGAAACAAAAGACTCGGAAATTGAAACCTGAACTGAGTTTGAAGATTAAGGAAGAAATCACCAAGCAAATAGAGTCTCGATTGGTGGAAGTAACGCAATATCCAACCGTGTTGGCCAATGTCGTTCCAGTCGCCAAGAAGGATGGGAAAATCAGGATTTGTGTTGATTGTGGAGATCTCAACAAGGCTAGTCCGAAGGATAATTTTCTGTTGCCGAATATCCATATTTTGATTGACAACTGTGCCAAACATGAGATGCAGTCATTTGTGGACTGTTACACAGCTTATCACCAAATTTTGATGGATGAAGAAGACGCGGAAAAGACGGCTTTCATCACACCTTGGGGTGTGTATAACTATAGGGTGATGTCGTCCGCCTCAAGAACGCCGGTGCCACTTACATGAGAGCCATGACGACTATTTTCCATGACATGATTCATAAGGAAATTGAAGTGTTCATGGACGACGTCATAATCAAATCCCGCGAGAGTTCAGATGGTTTTACACACCTGAGGAAATTCATTGAACGTTCGCGTCGGTACAACTTGAAGTTAAATCCCGCCAAATACGCTTTTGGAGTCCCGGCTGGAAAGTTGTTGGGATTTATAGTCAGCAGAATGGGTATTGAGCTTGACCCCTCCAAGATTAAAGCAATTCAAGAGTTACGTCCGCCGAAAACGAGAAAAGAGGTGATGAGTTTCTTAGGGAGTTTAAATTGTATCAGCCGATTTATAGCACAATCAACAGTGGTGTGTGAACCTATTTTCAAGTTGTTGAAAAAAGACGCCCCGACTAAGTGGATTGAAGAATTCCAAACCGCTTCGATGCTATACAGAGCTATTTTTCTAACCCACCGATATTGGTTCCTCCAGGAGAAAGGAACCCTTTGTTGCTACATTTGCCTTTTTCAGATAGTCCCTTCAGATGTGTACTTGGTCAACGCGATGAGACAGGAAAGAAAGAAATGGCTATCTACTATATAAGCAAGAAGTTTAGTCCGTACGAGTCTCGTTACACTTTGCTGGAAAGAACATATTGTGCTCTGACGTGGCTTGCCCAGAAAATGAGACACTATTTGTCCTCGTAAATTACATATCTCATTTCCAGAATGGATCCGTTGAAGTACATTTTCCAGAAAGCGATGCCGAGCAGAAAGTTGGCTAAATGGAAAATGCTGCTGAGTGAGTTTGATATCGTATACATGACTCAGAAAGCCATAAAGGCGCAAGCTTTGGCAGATCATCTTGCAGAAAATCCCGTTGAAGAAGAATATGAACCACTCAAGATGTATTTTCACGATGAGGAAATGTCATTTGTGGGTGAAGATATTTCTGAAGCGTATCCAGGTTTGAGATCATTCTTCGACGGAGCGGCGAATCACCAAGGTAAAGGTATTGGAGTAGTCTTAGTATCAGAATCCGGTCAGCACTATCCTATGGCCGCTAAACTACGATTCAATTGCACAAACAACATGGCTGAATACGAAGCTTGTATTCTTGGTTTGAAAATGGCCATTGACATGAATGTTTACGAGTTAATGGTTATTGGAGATTCAGACCTTTTGATTCATCAGGTTCAAGGTGAATGGGCTGTGAAGAACCCGAAAATTATACCTTACATACAATATGTGCAAAATCTGTGTAAAAGGTTTGGCATGATCGAGTTCATACATACTTCTAGTATACAGAACGAATTAGCTGATGCTCTTGCCACTATCGCTTCGATGATCAAACACCCGGATACTGACTATATCGACCCATTAGATATATAGTTGAAGGAACATCTAGTTCATTGTTCACATGTTGATTTAGAACCAGACGGTCTGCCTTGGTATTTTGACATAAAGAGGTACTTGCAGTCTGGGACACATCCAGAAGATGCTACATCTAATCAGAAGAAGTCGATATGCCGAATGGCTCTCAATTTCTTCCTAAATGGAGAAGTCTTGTATAGGAGAACTCCGGATTTCGGTCTTTTAAGATGTGTAGACGCTGCTGAAGCTGTTAGGCTTATTGAACAGATACATGTTGGAGTTTGCGGCACACACATGAATGGGCTTACTTTGGCAAGAAAGGTTCTTTGAGCCGGTTATTTCTGGATGACTATGGAGAATGACTGTTGCAAATTCGTGCAAAAATGCCACAAATGTCAAGTGCACGACGATTTGATATGAGTGCCACCTCACGAACTTAACTCTATGAGTTCACCTTGGCCATTTGTAGCTTGGGGAATGGATGTCATCGGTCCTATAGATCCGGCCGCTTCTAATGGACACAGATTCATTTTGGTTGCCATTGACTATTTCACCAAGTGGGTGGAGGCAGCCTCTTACAAGTCGGTAACCAAGAAAGTGGTGGCCGATTTTGTCCGCAACAATCTGATATGCAGATTTGGAGTTCCAGAATCCATCATTAGTGATAACGGTGCAAATCTCAACAGTCATTTGATGAAAGAGATATGTGAACAATTTAAGATTATTCATCGAAAGTCAACTTCTTATCGCCCCCAAATGAACGGAGCTGTAGAGGCCGCCAACAAGAATATCAAAAAGATCTTGAGGAAAATGATTGATAAACATCGAGCTTGGCATGAAATGTTGCCATACTCTTTACTAGGTTATCGAACGATGGTCCGAACATCGACTGGTGCCACTCCATACTTTCTAGCGTACGGAACAGAGGCAGTCATACCTGTTGAAGTCGAAATACCATCATTGAGGATCATCCAAGAAGCTGATTTAAGCAATGCTGAGTGGGTTAGCAAACAGATTGATCAACTTGCTTTGATTGATGAAAAGAGAATGATTGCCGTTTGTCATGGCCAGTTGTATAGAAAGAGAATGACTCGCTCCATTCACAAAAGAGTAAGAGCGAGAGATTTTGAAGTTTGTCAGTTGGTTCTTAAGCGTATTTTTCCTCATCAAGATGAGTACAAATGAAAGTTCGCGCCAAATTGGCAGGGTCCTTACATGGTTCGTAAAGTACTGTCTGGAGGTGCTTTGGTCTTGTGAGAGATGGATGGCGTTGTATGGACCAAACCTATCAACTTAGATGTTGTCAAGAGATACTATGTGTGAAGTTTCATTTTGCATTTTCTATCATTTACTTGTAATTGTTCTGTTTGCTTGTATTCGTTCCATTTGAATCCTTATTCCTCTTGTAATGAACTACGTCTGACCTGAATTCTCGAGAACGAGATACGTAGGCGACCTATGCCGGCTTCGGTCACTCCATCTATCCCCTTTAATTATCTATTGTATCTGAACTACGTTCGACCTGAATTCTCAAGAATGAGATATGTAGGCGGCCATTGTCGGCCTCGGTTGGTTTCTTTGTAATTTTTTTTCTTGTCAACCTTTAAGGGGAACTACGTTTGACCTGATTCCTGCCTCAACGGGATACCTAGGCGCCACAAGGGTTCGGTAATATCTCCAGTAAGTTCTATCCCCCTTTGCAATAGAATAGGGACAAAATTTTTGAGAGGGACTCAAAAATTCTCCAGAAGAAGCCTTCTCTTCAGCAAGTCAAACTTAAGACATTTCGACATCTGCAACTGGGACAAAATTTTTGAGAAGATCTCAAAAATTCCGCGATCTTCAGTTACAATGGAAAGATGAGCAAGATAGTAAATTGGGAAATAAATTTTGAAAATGGTGTCAAAATTTCGTTAGATTCTTCCCTACAAGTCCGGAGTGACACTGAAACCCATCAGCGAATGATCAAATAGAACTTTCGAGTGTCAGATTCAAAGAAGCTTGTTAAGCCTGAGATGACATGACTTGGCAGTGACTTTTTCAAAATACTATTTCTTAAAGATTTCTTATTTCTCTCAAATTTTTCCTTTTATGTTTCAATTGTTTTGGCATAAAATATTTTGTCTTATCTATCAAGAGTCGGGAAATCGGAAATCAACTAGAGATATCAAGACAAGGAGCAAACAACGGAAGGAATCGACACAGATCAATATGTTTTAAAACTGACAATTTTTCTGTGGATGCACGTTTATAGCTTTGCTTTGGAATCGGCCAAATTCTCCCGACGAATGAATATGGAGAGCTCCCAAAGAGGAGAAAACTATCCCCAAAACTACTAATTTTACTGATAGCAGAAGGCAGTTCATATCGTTTGTGTCAGGATACTTGGGAATGTGGTTTGTTTATTTCAAGCCATTCCCAACAAAATGAAATTTACAAAAAGTGTCTAGTCAGATTCAAAGGTGAATCAAGCAGGAATCTCAACGAAGATTTCACGATTTCCGTAAAGGACGCTATTTGCATTACATTATCAAAGCAAGATAATTATTGTCAATCAAGACAATGCATTACCCCAGAAGAGTAGTCATTTTATTATTATTTTTATTATCGATCAAGTCGATATATTATTTGGAGGTCGTCTTGCCGTTATCATCAACACAGATGATATAGATATTCATGCATTATGAGTTAAAAATCATGCATTGCGGAAAACCATGCATCACGGAGAATCATGCATTGCGCAAAGTCATGCATCGCGGAAGTCATGCACTGCAGAAAATCATGCATTGCGGAAATCATGCATAGCGAGAAATCATGCATCGCAGGAAGTCATGCATCGCGGAAATCATGCATTGCGGAAAGTCATGCATTGCGGAAAATCATGCATCGCGAGTTTGGAATTTATACATCACGAGAAGATTTAATGCCTTGTTAAATTTATATATCGCGAGAAGACTTTATTCCTCGCTGGAATTTATGCATCACGAGAAGTTTTTATGCCTCGTCAAATTTATACATCGCGAGAAGACCCCATAACTCGTTGGAATTTATGCATCACGAGAAGAATCCATGCCTCGTTGACAATCATGCATCGCGGGGAAATCATGCATCGCGGAAAATCATGCAGCGCGGGTCAACAATTATGCGCGACGAGAAGATTTCATGCCTTGCAAAAATTTATACATCGCGAGAAGATTTCATACCTCGTTGAAATTTAGACATTGCGAGAATAGTTCATACCTCGCCAAAATTTATGCGCGACGAGAAAATTTCATGCCTCGTCAAAATTTATACATCGCGAGAAGATTTCATACCTCGCTGAAATTTAGACATCGCTAGAAGAGTTCATACCTCGCCTAAATTTATGCATCACGAGAAGAATCCATGCCTCGTTGAAATTTGCACATCGCGAGAAGATTTCATGCCTCGCTGAAAGTTATGCATTGCGAGAAGATTTCATACCTCGCAGGAATTTACGTATCGCGGGAAGATATTCATGCCCCGCAAGAGGACATACACGGATAAAGAAAGGGAAATCGTGTATCCCAAGAGCAATATTTATCCATCGGCCTAAACTGCATTCTTTTATTTTTGATAAAAGTAAACATCAAGAAGAGCATCGAAGATGAAGACAAAAGAAACATCAATATCACATCAGCATTTATTTATTTCGATATCAAGTACAGAGTACATTGAAGATTATATTGCAAAACACAAGTCATAAGCTTTACTTGCTGTACGTTAGAGCAATCGAGTCGACATCGAATATTGAGGAGAACAATGAAGTGTCGACATGGTAAAAGACACTGTCTCCCATCCTAATTGTATTTTTAAGCTGACGAGTTTTATCTCACTTTTTGACGAGAGCATCCAAAAGGATGAATTCTCCAAAAAAATCACAGGTGCGAACGACATAAAACATGATGCAGCACAACGTGGAACTTTTTCTTAGCAGCGAACTGGGACACAGTCCAAATAGGAATGTCAAACTCTTAGGACGCGAGCAGAGGAGCGACTTCCACCACAATCGAACAACCCCTTTCAAAGCATGTGGGTTTTTCTTAGTTTTGTCAGTTTCAGTCTCGCATCCGGAAGTTTCGATTTATCGGAAGAAAGTTTCCAATCTGAGTGACAATACACCAAGAGCTTTGGAAATTATGTCTGTGTAAGTTCTTAATTATGGGTGTGAAGCGCGCCACATTCATGGCTAAGAGGTTACAAGCCTCCTTTTCATACTCGTTTAATTTTTCACTTGTCCAAAATCGAAGGTTATCTAGCATAATATATTTCTTTTTCCATCGATTGAGTCGAACTACACAAAGCCTGATCCCGAAGGTTTAAGGATATGTAGGCGGATTCAATGTTGAAAACTCGGCTGTTTTCCAACATTCGCTCCGAATTCTATTCTCGAGCATTTTGATACCTTCATAATTTGGTATCGAGGTGGCTTTTGATTCTTTCAAAATCGTGCGGTAAATCAAGCTTATCGAACTACAAGTGGCCTTAATTCTCAGATAGCTTGAGATATGTAGGAAACCCGTTCAAGGGTTCGACCATGATTCCTAAACCTTTGCCAATTTGCCCTTAAAGATGAACGGGGTTGGTCAAAATTGTTTTAGTCAATTTCATTTTCCTCGAATTGCTTGCACCAACCCAAGTAAAATGAGGGACAGTTGTTGACACCCAATTTTGACCCTCGTCGGTATAAATTAATTTTCGAGCTTCGTAAGTTTTCCAAAACAATTTAAACTAATTAGTTTTATAACTTTTGCGAAAATAATAAATGCATGAACTTTATGTAATTTTATCATAACTTTAGATAATATATATATTTTACATCGTTATGGATAAATTAGTATAATTTTATGATTAATCAAAAACCAATTAAAAAAAATAAAAAATTTAAGTTTAGTTTGTATTCTATTAAACTAGTTTAGTTTAAAATATGGTTATATTTTAAAATAACTATTTTACAATTTAAATAAATCACTAAATAAAGAAGCTCGTTGATTAATTAATACAAATTCAATTTTTTATTTAAGGTTTGGCCAAATTCATTATATTGTTTCAAATTGGCCATTTATTAAATGTACTCTTTTCCCTTAAACTCATTTTAAAAGACATGGATTGGGCCTCTTCTACAAAAGCGAGCCCACCTACTTAATTTGCCAATTTTAATTCATTTTGGGCCACCATCAGCAATCCACTTCAACCCTTTTCCTTTTAATTTTCAACCCGAATTCCCAGGCCCACCCGTTTCCTCCCTCCAGCCCAGCCCAATTCCTCTTTTTCTTACCCAATTCCCTAATTTCCCCGGCCCAACCCTCTTTTAATTTTCTAAACCGACCCAAATACCCCCCATCCCTTTCTCCTTCTTCCCTTTTCCCAGCTCCCCTCCACGCGACTTCCAGGGAAAACAGAAACCGAAATTCCCTTACGGCGCGTCTCCCCCACGCTCTCTCCCTCCTCTCTCCTTCTCTCTCTCCACCTCTCTCTAGCGCGTAAAGGAACGAGGCAGTGCAACGGACTCCTGCAACCCTGCCCTCGCTCGTACAGCCTTTGTAGCGCAAAAGACGACGCGAGTTCGTCCTTGGCATCGTGAGATCGAGCCACGTCGCCTTACCAGGACAATGGATTAATCTCGTCCCTCCAGCTCACCTCCTTACCGTTAGGAATTTGGCATCAAAATTGGATATTCTTCAGCTTTGGATATGATTTCGGAAATTCGATTTTGAAATGGGCCTGAAATTATCACTCCATCCCTTCCCTTGAGGAACCCTAATTTTCCTCTATATACACCCCTCATCACCATTCGGAAAAAGGGTTGGAAGATTGAGAGGTTGGAAATTTTGGGTGGGGAAAAATCTTGGAGAATTTTTTTTTTGGCTTTTATGATTTTTTGAGCTTTTCTTACCTTAGTAGCATTCGAGTTACGAGAAAACAGACGTAGCCAAGGAAGATAGGAATCACATACATTTACGTGTTGAGAGTTTAGGGAAGAGACCTCCAATGATTGAAAGCTTCCGGTGTTGTTTTCGCGATCCGCTGGTTAGTTCGAGCTGTGAAGTTCGTTACTCTCTCTCGTTCCTGCTTGTTTCCCGGTTTCGCTGCTCCGAAGAGGGTATATTTTCCATTTTTATCAATTTTCTTTATGGAGTTCAAACCGTGGTTCGTGTTGCTGTGAATATGAGACGTTACACCTCGTTTGCTTGCTTGAATCCTAAATGTGTCCTGCGTTATGGTTCTGTTTTTTGTTGTGTTCACCTGTTTTGTGTTGATCTCTGCTTTTCTCAGTTTGTCATGGTGCCGTTGCAATCACTTTTCTCGTATTGTTCTCTGCTATTGAGTTTGTTAATTGTTCGAAACTGTGGAGGTGTTCCGACGTGTAATGTCGAATGAGTAGCGTAGTTTTCCTCTGCGTAATGAAGTTACTGTCCAACTTCCTCTTTTATTCATACAATTCTCCTCACATTGTTGCATGATTTATTCATTTGTGTTCTCTATTAAGAGTTAGATGGATTATTCTTGTTCTATTTTAGCCTTAACATGAGTCAAATATGTGTGAGGATAATGGATGCAATAGGATGTTGCTTTCTCGCACAGAATTTATATGCTTCGATATGAATATGTTCCCATATATGTGTGTTCCTTTGAATTTGTGTAGAAGTCGTCAAGCACATTACAGATTCTGCAGTTGTGTTTGAATATTTTGGCGTTTATATTTAACTAGAAATGGATAAATTGTTCTATTCCGGTTTTCGAATAGGTTGCTTTATAATCGTGAATGTTACTACTAATGTGGGTTTGAAGTTGTTCTATAGCATGAGAAATTACTTTTCTTTGGGTTGAAAATTATTGCTAAATCAGTTCAATCTTAGATGCCGCACGATTTTGCTAACTAAAAAAATGTTTTCCTCGTTCCGGTTGGGAAATGAGTTTGTATTCTACATGTTAAGAAAGAGCATTAGATCAGATTTTTTTACATATTCCATTTTTATCTTGTTTTGCTTTATTTAATTCTCAATTAGTATGAATTTGGTCCACAATTTTAGATTTGGCTCGGCATTATTATCGTTTTTTTTGTTTTTTGTCATGTTTTTTTGTTATGTGTGCACGAGTTGCTGTTGAGATTTGTTAATGGTGGGTATGATTCACTACTGTTAGTATGTGTTGATACCATAAAATAGTGCCTTGGAAATTGTGAACTTGTGTGTTGCAATAATTGATATCAATTTGGCCTAAGAAGTGGAACGTCGCGCTAAATATTTTTATTTGTTTTGTACGAAATTTATCCGAGTTCTTCATGAACTCCCTTTTTCCCTCGCTTCGCAATGGAGCCATGGAGTCTCAACTTCTCCTTCAAGTCAACCCATCAAGGCGACGTACCGTGTAAAACGATTGAAGATTGAAGAAATTTTGAAGAAGGCGGATTAGAAGATTTTTTTTGTTTTTGTTGTTGTATTTATTTTGGGCATAAGCCCTTGTCATTTTACCTTTCATGTATTTATTTTGTATGTTTAGACTAGGACAGGTGAAGTGGGTCGAAAACCCAAATGAGAAATGTGTTAAAAACCCAAAAGCAGGTGGGTCCAAATTTCGGTCAAGGCGGAAAGAACCCGAAATTGGACCCAGATCTCTCTCTCTCTCTCTCTCTCTCTCTCTCTCTCTCCCTCTTTAATATTTGTTTACATGCTTTGTTTGAATGCTGTTAGCTTAGGATTAGGAAAACTCCAATCCCCGTCGAAAGTCATACTATTTTATCAAACCTAAAACTAAACTAAAATTCAAAACGATAATATTTCAAATTCGCAAGTTCGCTTAGATTTAAATTTTTAGGAGGTTTAAATAAAAATTCGCATATCTTAAGAATAGTTGCCGGAAAGTCTCACTAAGCGGAACGTCTTAGGTGCGTTCAAAACCTTCCTAAGGCGTTAATAAGAATCCCCGAACCCTTTTTAAAAGTTTTCAAACAATTTTTCTGTTTAAGTTTTTTGAAAACAAGTTTTTCTTAATTTTCTTACAAAATTAAGTGGCGACTCCTGAAATCTCTTAAAAACAAAATAAACTCTTTCGTCAATTTTTCGATAAAACATACTTTATAACTCATAGGCTTAGGAGAGTCATCCCCTCATATGTTTAACTCATAGTCCATAGATGGAAGTTCATCAACTTAAATCATCTAAAGAATGCATTCAGATGAACATATCATATGTAATACATCATTTAGTTTATGGTACACAAGAATACACCATTCAATTCCCCTCTCTTAACAAGATCTTTATACATGTGTGTGTGTGTGTATAAATATATGTGGGCAAACCTTTATCAAAACACATTAAGTCACACAAGTTCATACATACAATTTCATGCATATAGAAACCAAAATAGAAGTATCCTATTCAGGTACACATGTGATATGTATAGGCAAAGTCCCATACCCTTGCCCATACTAGTTCACCTATCAAGTCATCTTAGTAAGGAATACATAAGATACTTCACATACTTATACTTTACATGCATAGTAGTAGACATTAGTGAATATGAGAACAACCTTTCATTTAGACACCATGACCTATACTACTTGTAACATGCATGTAAGTGAGAGTGTGTGTACATTGACCAACATGATAACATCATCGCTATCAATAACTTCTTGAGGCATCCACCCTCTTAGACCACATTATACTTTCAAGATCATACCACACAACGCATAATAGCATAGGATGCAAGAAAATATAAACATTATAACCAAGGCTCCTAACTTTAGCTATTTACACTTTCAGATAAGGGGTACATTGGGTAGGGGATACTAATCATTTTATAACATCAATGGTAGAAACTATACAATTCCCTAACATGAATATACGCATGCTCATATAATAGCCACACATCCTCGATCACAACTAGATAGGAAAATAGGCACAATTACATCATAAGGTGATTATCTAATATCTAAATCATATATTCATCAATTTTCCTTCAAGGCCATGGTCAACACATATATAATGAAAATAAAGTAAAAAATGCCACCATAAGTGGACCATACCACACAATGTCATACAGGGCTTTCTCAACATTTCTATAAAGTAGTAGAGAAGTAGAAGAGTAGAGGAAATAAGCATTCTTACCAATTCCTCAACCTTTGATCCTCATTGATCAATACACCTTGTCTACCAATAATTCATATATATGGAAGTATCTAAATATACATAAATCATATAAGAAACCATGTACAAGTCGCTACAAGATTATACTATAACATAATACAACACATCAACATATTAGGAAAGTGGAATAACATAGATCATTAGGTAATTTCCCTTGCATTGATTTTAAATCATATTTCATATATATAAATATAAGGCAGTATCTAAACCTACATTTAACCATGTTGAAATCATGATTACATACCCTCAAGATTGAGGTTATAACATAAGCATTTAGGCTTGTCGATTTGCTAGAGTATTGGATTATTTACCAATACTACGAAGTCTCTAAGGCTTTGATCATCGTTCATATTTTATAAACAATATACTCATTAGGAAGTAGCTAATATGGCAAGAAATCAAGAAGAAATCATGCTTGATATAACAAATATTCATATATTTATCATCATGGACTGTTCATCATCAACTCACCGTCAATTAACGTAAATAATAATAAACACAAGCAATTCAATGTAAGAGGATCACCATTTAATCTGCACAAGCCATATCACATAGCCCATGCAAGAGCTAAATCAATTTTTGAAGGAGCATGTGTTCATCATGAAACTGGAGTTAAATCACGTTTGAATAACTATATTAACTTCAATTCATCGTGATTTAATCATTAAAAACATTTTGCTAAAGAACCCATGGCTAGATTGGATGTTAGGAAACTTGATAATGAAGTAACTTTAGAAAACATTGAGAAGAACTCGTCAAGTGAAAGGATACTTGAAGATGAAGAATTGAATTACCTTTGATTAGTTTAAAACCTATTAAACTTGATGATTCATCTATGGAGAAACCAGCTTGAATCTGTTCTTGAGCTTTACCAACAATGGTGGTTTCTAGAGAGAGTATTTTGGGAGGGAAAGACTTAAAACATGTGTGTTAATTTTATAATAAGTTTATCACGTTTTTGATGACCTATATACACCCAAAATCACTTAAAAAAACCCTTAATAATAAGTTTAAGACATAGGGTGAATTTCCTATTCATCCCTTTAATTGGCATTTGACCTGCGCAGGAGACAGTCGCGCGATGGATGGGCCTTAACGGGGCGTCACTGCCACGATGGGCAGTCACAAGACTCCAACATTGGCTACAGTGGCTGACAAAGGTTCCTCCCTTCACCATTGTCTAATCCTCTCACTACGGGACCCTTTGATGAAGCGTCACATCCATGAGTAGCCGTTGACTGCTCCGTCGCCAGGATCTGCTTTGGACAGCCTGCACACTGGTTTTGGGTCCTTTTGGGGCATCTAGTGGGGCCCTTTAGAAATCGTACCTGGACGTTTCTAACATGATTACAAAACATAACAATTTATAGACCTTCAACTTAAATTTCATTCAAAACAAACACATATAAGACGTCCAAACAACTTTGGCCCTAACATGACATATGATGAACGTCTTAGGGGCATCTTTAAAAACTTTTGGACGTTCTTGGGAGTTTGACCTCCAAACTTCTCGAAACTTCATAGAAAAATATTAAACATCGTTTTAAACAATTTTAAGACTTATTAATCTCATATCATACATATTTAGGCATGCATGCATATTTGAGGCACATAAGCGACTAGTCATCGAACGTCTTGGACGTCCATTGACGTTCGACTTCCGAATAATTTAAACTTTGTACACAACCTCTAAACCATATAATTAGAAATTTTAGTACCTTAGAACTTTAGGAAAAACATGTTAGGATCAAAACACCTTATCCCATTTTCGAGGTCTTACACAAGGTTTCACCTATATTCATTTATACAAGACTAAGACCCTTTAGGTTCCTAGGTTAAGATATCACTTATTCACATAAGCATCAAGTAAGGGACACAAGTCAACCAAAACAAGACACCACATACATCACCTTAACAAATATTAATAGTTATTCTATAGACACAGGAATAACCATTATCGTCTTTAAGTCATCCCACACACTACCATATCATCATCAACATAACTATTATATACTCAAATAGCCAAGTAGGAACAACTATGCATCAACCCTAAGACTACAAATAGAAGAACATAGTCATAGTTTACATGATTTCCTAACATACATAACAAGAAAACATACTTTCATATTCCTTCACATATAAATAGATATACTCATACTTCACATAAAACAACTATACAAAAACATCTTAGTATTTCAAGTAGTGCCGACAAGGTCATGATCATCATATTGCATAAAGTAACGCTGACAAGGCCACGTTAATTGCAAGTAAATCATATAACACCGCAACCATAAGTGGACCATACCAATTACAACATAATTGAAGAATAATTAATATCAAAATAAAGGAACTAGGGAAGCATACCCCACTCCATCTTACCACTTCGATTTCAAGCCTAAATTATCCAATTCGATATTACAAGACCCTTACTCAAGGCCATAACAAACACTCAATACAATTACATCGATAATCAATGAAACTAGGTTAATTAATTGAATAATTATCAATATAATACATCCTAGATATCAATTGAATATAATTATTGCATCATTAGGAAGCCCATAGAAAATTACATTAGAAATCATAAGCCTTAAGTTAATATCAATTAAATAATCTTAGCATGCATTACATCTAAGAGTATCCATTACTCAATTAATTAAATTCAAACAGCCTATACATCATACATAAATAATATCTACATGAATCAAATGCCCTTAACAATCTACAATTAATTCATGAATATCAAAGAATAATCAATTAACCCATATTTTAGTGAAATTTAGAGATTTGAGAAGATCAAGGGTTCATGGATAATGTCATTGGAAAACATAACAAATACATCAATAACATCATATCTTAACGTTTGGAAACCATTTATGCAAGATTTCAAGACTTAGAGTAGAAATTGGACTTTTTCATCTTTTTTCATCTTTGAAAATCATCTTTGAAATTGGCTCTAAGTTGATAGCAAGCCTTATATGAAGAAAAGAAATACCTTATTTGATGAATCCAAATCTAATTGAATAACCAAATCCATTGTAGACCCATCTTCAAGCTCCATCTTCACTTTGGACTTACATGGATGTTTTTGGAGAAACTTTAGGAGGGAAGGGGTTTTGATTTAGATGTAAGTGTTATAATGAGAGTTTAATGAATTATATACTATTAAATACCCATAAACACCTAAAATAATCGTCCTCCCATTTTTAAAAGACTTAGGGTGAAATCCCAACTTCACCCCTAACATTACAGAAAGCTGGCGGAAAACTGCCTCACTGACGACTTGCCATCGACGGGACATCACCACCACGATGGGCCGTCACTGGCAAGCGTAAGTGGTTATAGTATCCTTCCAAGGCTTACCTATTATTCCATGGAAAATTATCCCATGAAGAAACCCTTGACGGGGCGTCAACAGGCTCACGAGCAGTCGTCTAGGGCCTGCCTGGGACTGTTTTGGCAACAATTTTGGGTCCTTCCTCAAAGACCCTTGGTTGTTCCTTGGGGGTGATTTCCCGGACGTTTCCAATAAAAATATGTTCATATACAATTTTAGTACCTACCACATGAGTTTCATAAAAAAACGAACACGTAAAACTCGACGAAACAAACATAGACAAACAAGGTCGTTTGAAGGCAAGCCTTTGGAACGTCATGGACGTTCTTGAACATTTGACCTCCAAACTTCACGAAACTTGACACACTGACTTTAAAAACCATATAATATCATTTAAGAACCATATAATTTCATGCATGACCCATTAACACATACAACCACATATGAGGCACTTAGGTGACTTAGTCGTCGAACGTCTTGGTCGCCCCTTGATGTTTGACTTCCAATGCACCTACACTCTTACCTTTATAGACCAAATTAGGACCTTATATCACAATTTAAACCACGTTAGGCTCTTCATTTACCTAAAATATTTCGGGGTCTTACATTCTCCCCCACTTGGACAACATTCGTCCTCGAATGTCACTTGTCACTCTTTGAACACTTCTAAGAGTAAGGATTCAATTATAAATTCATAAAAATTTTATGTAACACAAAATCAATAAGAACACATCAATTTTACATAATTAAGAGAATCGCAACACAGCAAGAAACTAGAAAATATTCTATAACTCATCATGCTATAAAACTCAAATGCTTCTTTCCAAATAGCAAAATCTCATTTTATATTCAATATAATAATTATAAACATCAGTTCTAACAACATTACAACAATTTTAGACCAAAGATTCAGTTAATCAAATTTCGAAAAAGTTCACAGTGAGTTGGCAGTGTGCATTAGAGTGATTTGAGATATTTTTTTTAAAATGCAATTTTGAGGAAATTCATGATATAGACATACTAATATTCAAGGTAACATCATATAAACATCTTTTCAAACATAATAATGTCTTCATAAAATAAACAATGCAAGAAGTTAATGAAATTCAATTTCAAAAAAACTTCAACCAAATATGCACATCATAGGGAGATAGTTAGGAACTCATCTTCCATAAAAGACTCCTCTACCACCAAGTTACAAAGAATTGTTTGGTTTAGGATCGAATAAACATATTATGAAAGGCTACGGGAACCTCACTCCGAACAAGAATTACCCTTCACCATACTCCCCTACTTAGGAGAAACCCACTCTTACGTTAACATAACAATTACGATAAGGAACTCCATCAAGGAACCTTAAACCATAATAATAATTTCTCACCCAAGTCTCTCTCATGGGGACTAGAGGATCTCAAGGATCTCATTATCTAACCACTATACCCCCCTTACTAGGAGAACTCACCTTTACTCCTTCAGATCCCATCACCTCCCTTCTTATGGTTGCGGTCTTAACAACATCAAACTATATTAACAACCACTCCTTCACTTTCTCACACTATATCTTACCATCCTTTCCAACTTCACTAACCTTCAAAAGCTAACCAAGCCATCTAAGGTCAAAACCATCATCTATCACACCTCATCTAAAATGCCACATCTTATTTTATCTCTCCCTCAACCCAAACTTCATAAAGTCACCCTTTAGGGATCAACATGTAAGGGAAACAAGGGAAAGACACCATATACAAAACTCTAAGGCATAATTAGATGAATGAAGTAGTGAAACTTTTCCTAGCACCTAATAGCCTTCTATTTATAATGTGGCACGCTTCACATTATAAACAACACTCTACTAGATTTGGTTCATGACACAACTAAGACACTCCCAAATCTTATGCTGTGATACCAAATTTATCACATCCCACAAGTACACTCTAGAAGTTAGAGTATCCTTGCGGTGTCATACTGCAAATCAGAGTTCAAGAATTCTCATCTAAGCCTCTCGTATCATTCATTATGTAATAACATAACTAAAATGAATAAAATTTAAAACATTCTTTACACATGAAGAACTCTATCATAAACAATACGCAAGCGGAAGACTTTCATTTCAAACATTAAATATTTACAACATCTACTTGAACCATCTAAACTTTAGAGTTTACAACACTTGGGACTAATCCCATACAAGACATGAAATAAAGACTTAAGAAATAAAGGAACATGTGGATACTGTCCTCAAATCGATGAGGACTCACCAATCTTTCATATTTAACCCTTAGTAACCTATCCATCCTTCATGCCACATCAAGTTTACATTTCCCTACACTTAAGTCAAAAACTAAAAGAAGGGGTTAGCACATTAGATGTACTAAGTACAGAAGCCATGCAAAAACCATGAATAAGGGACATTTAGTAATAATCATGATTTTCATGAATTTCGATTAAAACATCATACTATAATCATAAGAACATCATTTCACAGCTTAAAAATACATAAGAAATCATTTAGGCAAAAATTTAGATTTTGAGCAAACATTATAGTGAAGTCACTTCACTGTACAGTAAACTCAATTCACTGTTACAGTGAAGTTCCTTTACTTTACTTTATACCCCTTTTAGCATGTACTCCTTGTTGGGTTTTATTTGCCCTGATTTGTGACCATAAATAGGTTTTCCTTTTAGAAAAAGGTTTTGGATTGACTAATCCTTTTTTTGGAAGGAAAAGGTTTAGGACTCTATAAATAGAGGAATGTTCCTTCTAACTTAATCAGCATTCATAATGTAGTCTTAAGGGCTTTGAGAGTTTTGGTTAGAGGGAGAATTTGTGGGTCACAAGCTTGATACGTTATCACTTGTGTGAACCTCCCATGTATTCCTAGTGAATTGGTTGAGGTTGTTTCCCTCTGTATTTTGTACTCTCATATTTATAGTGGATTGCTCATCTCCTTTGTGTACGTAGGTTGATTAACCAAATCACGTTAAATCTTTGTGTCTTTGGTGTATTTCTCGTTGTCTTCTTACTCGTAGTCTTTTGAGGTTTGCGTTGCGAGCTTCCGCGTTTACACCTGCTTATTTCTGCTCCTAACAAGTGGAGAGGAAAGAAAGTTTTTGAAGATTAAGTAAAGAAGGTGGACAAATTTATTTTTGCAGAAATTCAGGCCTCGGGGGAGATTTGTTGGGTTTTATTTTCCCTGATATCTTACCATAAATAGGTTTTCCTTTTGGGAAAAGGTTTTGGATTGACTAATCCTTTTTATAGTAGGAAAAGGTTTAGGACTCTATAAATAGATGCATGTTCCTTCTAACTTAATTAGCATTCACAATGTAGTCTTAAGGGCTTTGAGAGTTTTGGCTAGAGGGAGAATTTGTGGGTCACAAGCTTGATATGTTATCACTTGTGTGAACCTCCCATGTATTTCGAGTGAATTGGTTGAGGTTGTTTCCCTCTGTATTTTGTACTCTCATATTTATAGTTGATTGCTCATCTCCTTTGTGGACGTAGGTCGATTGACCGAAACATGTTAAATCTTTGTGTCTTTTGGTATATTTCTCGTTGTCTTCTTACTCGTGGTCTTTTGAGGTTTGCGTTGCTAGCTTCCGCGTTTACACCTGCTTATTTCCGATCCTAACAAGTGGTATCAGAGCCAGATTCAATGATGGAGTCAGGTTTAGTGGTTCGATAATCAATTATTGAACCAGGTTAGAACGAGGTGTTCATCTTGGCGGGTGTTGTTCTAGCCACAACCTTTTTTGATAGTAATAAAGATTTTGTCGGAGAAATTTTTTCAGAGAGGTTCTTTGTGTTGAGACAAAAATTTTGCAAACGAGATTATGGAGAGGAGAAGCAAGTTATTGAAGATTAAGTAAAGAAGGTGGACAAATTTATTTTGTCAGAAATTCAGGCCAAGGGGGAGATTTGTTGGGTTTTATTTGCCCTGATTTCTTACCATAAATAGGTGTTCCTTTTAGGAAAAGGTTTTGGATTGACTAATCATTTTTCTTGTAGGGAAAGGTTTAGGACTCTATAAATAGAGGCATGTTCCTTCTAACATAATTAGCATTCACAATGTAGTCTTAAGGGCTTTGAGAGATTTGGTATGAGGGAGAATTTGGGCCACAAGCTTGATACGTTATCACTTGTGTGAACCTCCCATGTATTCCGAGTGAATTGGTTGAGGTTGTTTCCCTCTGGATTTTGTACTCTCATATTTATAGTGGATTGCTCATCTCCTTTATGGACGTAGGTCGATTGACCGAACCACGTTAAATCTTTGTGTCTTTTGGTGTATTTCTCGTTGTCTTCTTACTCGTGGTCTTTTGAGGTTTGCTTTGGTAGCTTCCGCGTTTACACCTGCTTATTTTTTATCCTAACACTCTTCTCACTCAAAGCTATACTAAGATTCACTTAAGTCACACAAAGAGACACCGCCCATACACCCTCTCTAGATGTGCCTAAACGACCCTCCAAATTACTTATAAAGAGTCACATACACACTTATTAGATATAAACATAAGAACATGAGATTTTCCTACCAAAGTGACTCCATGGTTCACTTGAGTGAGTTGTGAAGCGACCGCCCATACAATCCCTTACATACACACACATAAGAGATCCTATTGACTCCCTAAGATAGATTCATTCTCATTTAACACATTAGCATATAGGTGATATGACATTCTCCTTCAAAAGGCTATCAAAAGACTTACTTAAGTAAATCAAGAAGATAACGTCCATAATGACCTCTTCTAGATTACTTAAATAATCCTTAAGATTACATAAGGCTTAGATCATGTCTACATAATCAACCAACTTCCCTAACTAGAGTCATTATTAAGACTTATCTAGGTAAGATAAGAAGTGACCATTCCTATACCCCCTTCACACCTTAATTAGACAACCCTTAATTACTCTTGATAAGTACTACCTCATTTTAACATACTTCCTTAACTTGAGTTTCATTAGTTCATTAAGATACATTCATCACATAAAGAAAATTCAAGTACTGGTATTATACGAGACCTAAGGACTCCAAATAACATATCAAAAGCCTATTGGGCAATTTAAAGATAGTGTCCCGTACCACCACCTAAACTTCATAGAAGTTCTTAAATGCTAATAGGTATCCCACATGATGAGAATAGAGATTAACCGACATAGATCATATTACAAAATAATGGAATATAGAGTTCTAACCTACTCCGAAAAGGGTTTTCTACTTGCAAAGGGTAGAACGAGGACACATCCCATGTAGTCACATGGTTAAGGACTATGAATTGTTTTTATGTACTATAGTGTCATTCTCAAGTAGAGGTACGTTGTACTCTAGTCTCATATCAGATAGTGCTATTTCCTATAACATAATCACTCGGTGCTAGCCTTCGTTTTCTCATAGAGTAATTCACATTAAGTTTCATATAAATGGGTCCCATATCTAGTTCATGACCCAATTACATTCAACCAACCAAATAAAGGTCCACTAGGGCATATCTCATTATGGCGACAAGAAGCTCATCGCGACATTCCTAAGGTTTTATATGATGCCGTTCCAACCAATCAATCTTAAGTCCATCACTCATTACATGAAGGATACCATTACGGCTAACTACTTCACGATTCATAACCTTACCGTTGGTTCAATGTTCCACATAAATGACCTTCGTATAAACATAAAGGTCTCACATATATTCATTTATTCATGAGTTAGACCCTTTAGGTTCCTATGTCAAGACATCACATATTCACATAAGCATCATGTAAGGGACACAAGTAAACAAAAACAAGACACCACGTACTTTACCTTAACACATATTACTAGTTATTCTATATTCACATATGAGTAACCATTATCGACTTCAATTCATCCTACACACTACCATATCATCATCAACATAACTATTATAGACTCATATAGCCAAGAAGGAACAATCATGCATCAACTCAAATACTACACATAGAAGCACATAGTCATAGTTTACATAATTTCCGAACATACATAACAAAGAACACATACTTTCATATTCCTACACATAAAGATTGATATACTCATACTTAACATAAAAAAACTATACAAACATCTTAGTATTTCAAGTAGCGCCGACAAGGCCATGATCATCATATTGCATAAAGTAACGCCGACAAGGCCACGCCAATTGCAAGTAAAACACATAACACCGCCACAATAAGTGGAACATACTATTCATAAAATATTTTAAGTCTAATTAACATCAAAATAAAAGAATTCGGGGAGCATACCACACTGCATCTTACCACTTCGATTTCAAGGCTAAGTCATCCAATTCGATATTAGAAGACAATTACCCAAGGCCTTAACAGACAAAT
Organism: Solanum peruvianum; assembly: GCA_027705065.1. Classification (NCBI taxonomy): domain Eukaryota; kingdom Viridiplantae; phylum Streptophyta; class Magnoliopsida; order Solanales; family Solanaceae; genus Solanum; species Solanum peruvianum. Next base: position 32,934,569 of record JAKWJD010001761.1, on the reverse strand, counting down.
ACATACAATTACATTAATAATCAATGAAAATAGGTAAATTCATTCCAAACTTATCAATATAATACAACCTAGATATCAATTGAATATAATTATTATATCATTAGAAAACCTATAGAAAATTACACTAGAAATCATAATACTTAAGTCAATATCAATTCCATAAGCTTAGAATGCAATAGATATAAGAGTATTAATTAATAAATTAATCAAATTGAAGCAGCCTATACATCATACATACATAATCTATACCTGAATCAAAAGGCCATAACAATCTACACATGAATTCATGAATATCAAAGCATAATAAATTCACCTACATTTTAGTGAAAGTTGAAGATTTGAGAAGATCAAGAGTTCATGGAGAATTTAATTGGAAACATCAATCAAACAAAAATAACATCATATCTTAACGTTTGGAAACCATTTATGCAAAAACCCAAGACATAGAGTAGAAATTGGACTTTTTCATTTTTTTGAAATTTTTGAAAATCATCTTTGAAATTGTATCTAAGGTAATATCAAGTATTAGATGAAGAAATCCCATGCCTTATTTGAATAATACAAAGCTAATTGAATAAGAAACTCAATTGAAGACCCATCTTCAAGCTCCATCTTTAATTTCGGACTCACATGGATGTTTTTGGAGAAACTTTAGTAGCGAAGGGATTTTGATTTAGATGAGAGGTTATAATGAGAGTTTAATGACTTCTATACCCATAAAATCCTAAGATAATTTTTCTCTTACTTTTGAAAGACTTGGGGTGAAATTCCAACTTCACCCATAATATTACAGAAAGCTGGCAGAAAACTACCTCATAGACGACTTGCCCATCAACGGGGCGTCACCACCACGACAGGCCGTCACTGGCCACCTTCTGTGGTTACAGTAGCCTTCCAAGGCTTCCGTCTTCACCCATGGCCAAGTTCCACGACGAACCCTTCGACGGTGCATCAACAGGCCCACGAGTCGTCGACTGCCTGTCATCTAGAGCCTGCCTTGGACTGTTTTGGCAATAGTTTTCCTTCCTCAAGGACCCTTTGTTGGTCCTTGGGGATGTTTTCCCGGACGTTTCCAATACAAATATGTTTGTATAAAATTAAAGGACCTACCACACGAGTTTCGTAAAAAACAAACACGTAAAACTTGACACAATATACATAGACAAACAAGGTCGTTTCAAGGAAAGCCTTTCGAACATCATGGACGTTCCTGAACATTTAACCTCCAAGATTCACGAAACTTGAAACATTGAATTTAAACACCATATAATATATTAAGAACAATATAAGTTCTTGCATGACCCATAAACACATACAACCACATATGAGGCACTTAGGTGACTTAGTCGTCGAACGTCTTGGTCGCCCTTTGGCCTTTGACTTCCAATGCACCTAAACTCTTACCTACTTCCTCTATATAACATTATAGACATAATTAGGACCTTATATCACAATTTTAACCATGTTAGTCTCTACATTTACCTAATTTATATTTTGGGTCTTACATGAATCTAGGAAGTTATTTTTAGGTTATTAAGATATATTAAAGTTTTTTCAACCTGAAGATCTAATTTTAGACCTCATTTTCTACGACCTTAAACCACTCACCCTTAGAATTCTCTCTTTAGTTTCCATGGAATCAATAAGTCAAGAAGGAACTAGGACGGCTATTGGTGGTCGTTACTTAATCAAAAATCATTGGGGTTTCTTCTATGTGAGGTATGATATCCATCCTTGAACTCTCTTTATTGAAGGAATCCCATATAATGGATTTTCAAAAAGGGTTTTCAACTCTTGTTTCTTCTATCTTCAACTCTAATTACGAGTCTTGCATGAAAATGTTTTAGTGACATAATAATGATGTTTATAATTTTAGTTGATGATATTAATGTTAAAACTTCAATAAAATTATGTTAAGGCTTTTCATCAAATTGTGGCTTAGGAAATGGGTTGAATGAGCTTGGTTTTGTAGTCTTTGAACTTTGCTTTACTTGTATTGATATTGTTGTTTAGCTACTTCCCTAAGGTCTAATTTAATATGAAATGTTGAGTAAAATGTTATAGGTGATGGAAGCTTGGATGAAAAGGTAAGTTGGTAATGTTGTTTAGCCTTAATTTTGAAATGCTCTTGAGTGGTATGGTCCACCTTCTTGGTGGCGGTGTTTACCTTCTTCTATAAATGTGAAGCATTGGAGCCATTTTTTTCTTGACTCGAAATCGAAATGGGAGCAGGTTTGAAAACGGATCTTAGAGTGTCTAGGGTTGGGCCAGGAGGGTCTCTTAACGCCTTATTTTTTCTTCTCATCTGAGTTATTTCACAAAGACTTGCAAGGGTAAGGAAGAAGGGGGGAACAAGCACACTTGGAGAGCGCAATACAACGGAGAGTTGTATGCTGCGTTATGTGAATTAAGACAAAAATGATGTAATTCTTGTTAATTGTGTTTATTGAAGCTACTATGTGAGTAGGCTATAAAGTATGCCTAAATGAAGTACATGATTATGTAAAGCATGTAAAGTGTGTGATTTGAAGGTCTAAAGCATGTATAGAAGTTAATGTAAATTAAATGATTCTTTTGTGCAAGGTGTGCTCACATGTACACACATTTATAGTTGAATGAATGAATGAAGCCAAGTTAAGTAAAAAAGGGGAGTTTTAGGGTGAACTCTCTTGGTGCGTTGAGATGAAGAGTTTAGTAGCAGCCTCACTACATCTTAAGATCTTTATATGATAGGTTGGATGATGAATGCCCTTCTTGAGGTGAGATGCGGCGTTCACTAGTTATCCTTAACCTATAGTTTATAATGTTTAGAATCCGTTGGGTTATTTCCAGCACCGAGAGGATATGAAGAAGAGGTGGCTACACTTCGTGAGTTGAGATGTTGTATTCCAATGTACCTTTTGAGATGAGTACTTCTCGTTAGTAGAGAATGAGTTACTCAATAGAAATCTTCTTATCACTTAACTATGCACCCACATACGTGTAGCTATTGGAAGAGCCATGTAAAAGCTAAAGGGAATTACCTTACTCTAGGAAAGTGAGGATCCCTCATCCGATAGGGGTTAATATCGGGATTCCATGTCTAGATCTCATGGTTTATGTCGGTAAGCTAACCTCAAAGAAAAGTAATGAATGTGCGAAGTATTATAAAAGAGTGTGCTACTTAGGGTAGGTAGTGGAATGGGGCGCTATTTATCAATTTTACTAAGTAGGCATCCAAAAGGGGAGCCTTAGTGAGTCTTGTATGAATTGAATGAACTAAGTCTTCTAATAGAACGTACTACTTAGGGTAGGTGGTGGTATGGGACGCTATCTATCCATTGCACTAGGTAGGATCTCCCAAAAGGGTATTCTTGGTTCGAAGCCTTCTAAAAGAGTGTACTACATAGGGTAGGTGTTGCTATGGGACGCCATCTACTAATTTCACTAAGTAGGAATCCCGAAAGGGAAGTCTTGATATGTTGTTTGGGCGTTCTTTTATTGTCTTTGCATTGAGTGGGGGCTTGTTCTCCCAAGGTGAGTACTCCAAAAAGGGGATAGTCTTGAGGATCTCTTTGGTGTTTATTAAAGGAGGCATATGCGTACATCCTCCATGTGTTACCATTGAGTCTTAGGATTACCTTAGTTAGGGAAACTTTGATGAAAATGAGTTCACTTCCTCTTTGGCAATACCTTGGAAGTCCACTACTTTGGGGCCATTTTAGTTCACTGTATTATTAAAAGAAGTTTACTGTAAATGCTAGCTAGTTTACTATAAAGTTTGGAAAGGTTACTGAAAAGTGCATCTTTATATAAAAATTATGGAAATCCTTATCTATGTGTTAAATGATGTTTTTTGTGTTGTTTTGTTTGTAAATTCATTAATGTTCTAATTATTTGGCATTAAAGCTTATTTTACTAAAATGTCTCCTTTTACATGTTTTTGCATATGCCATACTTAGTACACTTTTTGTTCTAACCGAATTCTTTTGTATACTCTATAAGTATAGGTTCTGGAAGCAAGGTTGAAGTATAAAACATAATATTGGGATTTTATTCTCTCAAGAAAAAGTATGTCCTCATATATTTGAGGGCATAGTTCTTGATTCGTTTATTTTTTATAAGTTCTTGATATGTATTTCTGTCAAATTTAAAGGGCTGTGTACCTAAGTTAATTATGTCGTGTCTTTAAGTTTTCTTGTGAGGATGAGATTTTCCAAGTATTTATAAAAGAATTTCTTTTTATATTAATTGTCGTGAAAAGTTTTAATTCCGCACTACTTTTCATGTCTTATGAAATGAATGATACTTAGAGGGCTTGTACAAGACCCAAAAGTTAAGGTATGCCCGGTCATCATCCATGGGTTCTCCCTAACTTCTAGGGGATACTTTAGGATTGTGACACTAAGTCAAGCTATGACTAACAAGGTTGGGCAACAAAGAGGAGCTCAACAAGAAGAGGCTAACACTTCGAGGATTCGCGAATTCATGAGGATGAATCCTCCATGTTTCACTGTTTGAAGAAATAATAAGGAAATTAAGAAGGTATTTGAGGTTATGCATGTTTTCGATACTGAGCGAGTTGAACTAGCTACAAATCGACCGATGAATTTTGCTAGGACTCAGTTTGACAACTGGAAAGTGGGTAGAGCTGAGGATACAACACATGCGAGTTGGACATGTTTTGAGGAGGCCTTCTCGGGGTGTTTCTTTCCCAAGAACTTAAAAAAGTCAATGTAAGAGAGTTTCTCACTCTTAAGTAAGATACATTGATTTTTCATGAGTATGGGTTGAAGTTTACCCAACTATCTTATTACGCTAAGCAGATGGTTGCAAAACTTAGGAGTAGAGTGAGTCTGTTTGTGGCTGGGCAGACCCGTCCGTCAAGTAAATAGGGAAGGTAAAGGATCCTAATATGGGACATTCACATATCGAGGTTGATGGTCGATGTGTAGCACATAGAGGAACAAAGCTGAGGGATAAAAAGTAATTCAAAAATAAGATATCTAAGATGGAGAGTCTAGGTATCGAGTTTGATGGTCTATGTGTATCAGGTTGAGGAAGAGAAGCTAAGGTATAAATAGGAATTCAAAAGTGAGATATCTAAGATGGAGAATGAGTCTGGGTAGAAGAAACGCAATGTGAAACATTCATCCTTTCAGCAAAAGCAAGATGGACCTGCTCCATCATCTGCTAGTGCACCTTCACTCAACAACAAAGGTGAGTTTTATTTCACACTTCCCACATCTCCAATTGATATTAGGAGTTTATTTTGTTTAGATGACTATTAGTTTCACATCCATTTAATCTCGTTTGACCAAGTTGAATTAGAAAACAGTGAATTTTAAATATTCAGATACTTGTGAGAAAAACATTCAGGAATTGAAAGAGAGGTTGACTATTGCCCCAATATTGACCTTACCAGAACGTGCTCTAGGTTTTTTTATGTATTCTGATGCATTTATAGTTTGTTTGGGTTGCATATTAAAGTAGAATGAAAGATTATACCTTACTTCTCCAGACAGTGGAATGTTCATAAAGAAGAATTACCTAACCCATGATCTTGAGTTGGTTGGTGCAGTATTAACTTTGAAGATATGAGTTCATTATTTGTATGGTGTTCATGTGGATTTATTCACTGATCACAAGAGTCTTTATGTGTTTACTTAGCAAAACCTTAATCTCAGAAAAAAGATATAAGATCTCAAAAATTACTTAGGTGAACTAGAGTATAACATGTTGATCATGATTGTCTAAGGTACTACATTGGTATATAGGTATTGAGGCAGTGTCTAAGAGTTCAGGTGATTTGGAAGTCAAACATCAAGGGACAACTAAGACGTTCGATGACTAAGTCCCTATGTGCCACAGATGTGTTTCTATGTGTTTTTGTGTGATTAATGAGGTTATAAGGTTCTTAAATGAGTTATTATGGTTTATATAGGCAGTGTGTCAAGTTTCGTTTAATTTGGAGGTCTAACGTCCATGAACGTCTATGACGTTCGAAGGTTTTGCCTTGAAACGATCTTGTGTGTCTATGCGTGTTTCGTTGAGTTTTATGTGTGTTTTTGGATGAAATTCATGTGAAAGGTCCTAAACTCATACAGGAACATTTTCAGGTTGGAAGCGTCCGTGAAAACATCCCCAAGGACCATCCACGGGTCCTTGAGGAAGGACCCTTCAAGAGTGCCCAAGACAAACCACCAACGGATTGCAATGGACACCCAGTGGGCCAGTCAACGCCCCGGTGGTGAGGTATATTCAATTGGTACTTAGTAATGGGAGAGTAGAGGCCAAATACCAGCCTCAGTCCCAGACCACGGACCAACAGGACAGTCCGTTGGTCAAGGGACAGGTCGTGGATGGTCCTCCGTCTGTGAGGACTGTCTCCTGCGTGTAGTCACTTTAAGTTGAAGGGTGAAATTGTAAATTCCCCACACGTCCAAATAAGAGAAAGGTAGGTTCTTTAAGTGTCATTTGAATATTTTAAATATGTTTATAATTCTAAATCACTTAGAAGATTTCATTCTTCAAAATCAAAACCCAAATTCCCATATAAATTCTCTAGAACTCCATTGGAGCCAAAACTCAAAGAAGGTCTTGGATTAATTATTTGAGTGGAGAATATTCATCAAATTAAATAATTATATTCATTGAGGTATGCTTTTTTATCCTTGAAACTCTATTCATGAAGGAGCCCAACTTTCAAAGATGTTTTCTAAAGTTTTGGAAGATGAATTATCTAATTTCATGATCTATGCATGGGTTCTTTCATTAAAGGTTTTTAAGCATTGAATATTGATTTAATTTTTATTAATTATATGATTTTAAATTAATTAACTTATGAACCCATGTAATTGATGAACCCTATTTTTCACTACTTTATGGGTTACTCAATATTGACTTAATGTTTATGAATTCTAGTACATTTTTCTATGGGCTATCTAATGATGTGAGAATTGTATACAACTGATGTATAGGTTGTTTTATATTGATAAATCTATACTTAATTAACCTAGTTTCATTGAGTATAACAGTTTTTATATTGAATTGATGTTCATGGCGATTTGTAAGGGCCTTATAGAATTGAATTGGATTTATCATTGGATTGAGGGGTTGAGGATGCAGTGGTGGTACGCTGCCCTAATTCCCTTTATTTTATGATTATTATACTTTAATTATGTTGTGATTTGTATGATTCACTTACGGTGGCGGTGTGATGTGTCTTACGTGCAGTTGATGTGGCCTTGTCGGCGATATGTATTATGATAATTATGGCCTTGTCGGCAACTAGTTGTAATAATGTGGTTATTTGTGTAGGTTATTATGTCAAGCATGATAATATATACCAACATGATAAGTAATGTGAGTGTTTGGTTTCTTCTATTGATGTTATTTAGGTGAATATGTTAGACTATGACTATGGCTGTATGTGTATAGGCTTAGGGTTGATGTATGTTATTCCTACTTGACTATATGAGTCTAAAATGGTCATATAGATGATGTTATGATAGTGTATAGGATGACTTAAAAATGATAAGGTTATTTCTATGTGATTTTAGAATGACATGTAATATGTGTTAATGTGAGGTATGTTATGTCTTGTCTTGGTTGCCTTGTGTCCCTTACTTCATGCATGTATGAATGTGTTTATTAGGTGTATTGACTTAGGATGCTAAAGCCTCTTAGTATTTTATGTATAAATGACATGAAACCTTAAATGATGTTTAGAGGGTCCTTTATATGAAACCTTGAACCTAGTGGTAATGTTATGAACATTGAAGTCAAAAGTCGTAATTGTATCCTTCAAGTAAAGGAATGATAGACTTAAGGTTGATTGGCAGGAATAACATCATATCAATCCTTAGGAAATTCATGATGAACTTCTTGTCGCCATTGTAAGGGATCCCTAGAGGACCACTTTGATAGGGTAAATGTGATTGGGTTATGAACTTAACATGGAACCCCTTTATATGAACGTTAAGTGTAAATTACTCTAGGAGAACAAAGGCTAGCACCGAGTGAGTATGGTAAGGGAAGTAGTTCTAGTTAATAAATGACACTAGATTACAAAGCACATTCTTCATATTCCTTAACCATGTGCGTCCGTGGGATGTGTCCAATTTCTACCATAGGCAAGTAGAGCACCCTCATCGGAGTAGGTTAGAACTCCAAATTCCATGTTTTCCTATCATGGTCTATGTGGGTTATTGCGTATTCTCATCATATGGTATGTCTACTAGCATTAGAGAAGTTCTATGAGGTTTAGGTGGTGGTATGGGATGCTATCTTGACATTGCACAATAGACTTTGCTGGTGTTGGTTAGAGTCCGTACGTCTTGTCCAAGACCATTACTTGAATTTCTTTATGTGATGAATGAGACTTAAATGAACTAATGAATGTAATGACATAAGTAAGAAAGTATGTTACTTGAATAATTACTTATCTAGAGTAGTTAAGGGTTGTCTAGTAAAAGTGTAAAGAGGCATAGGAATGTTCACTTCTAATGTTACCTAGATATGTCCTAAGAATGACTCTAGTTAGGGAAAATGATTGAATATGTAGACATGATCTAAACATAGGTAGTCTTAAGGATTATTTAGGCAGTCTTGAAGAGGTCAACTATGGACCTCATCTTCTTGATTTACTTAAGTAAGTATTTTGATTGCCTTTTGAAGGAGAATGTAATATTTTCTATATGTGGTTGTGTTTAGTGAGAATGATTCTATCCTAGGTAGTCTATAGGTACTCTTAAGTGTCTGTGTGTAAGAGATTGTATGGGAGGTCGCTTCACAACTCACTCAAGTGAGAATTAAAATCACCTTTTGTAAAGGAAATCTCTTGTTCATATGTTTGATGTCTTGTAAGTTTGTATGTGTATTATTATAAGTAGTCTTGAGGATCATTTAGGCATGCTTAGAGACGGTGTTTGGGCATTCTCTGTTTTTTTTTCTTAAATTAGTCTTAGGATAGCTTTTAGTGGGATAATACATGGTAAAAAGTGTTAAAAGGGAAGATAAAGTATTTCACTGTTACAGTGAAGCAATTCGATGTACACTGAATAGAGATTATTTTAATGTTGCCAAAAAAATATGATAAATGGTGTAAATGTTATCTTATGTGTTTCTAAGTTGATAAATTTTATTGTTATGATTATATAATGGTGTTTTAAATGACATGATGCATATTTCCAATAAATGTCTGATTTCATGATTTTATGCATAATGCCATACTTAGTACAAGTGTTTGTACTAATTCCATACATTTTGTTATCTCTAAAGGTGTAGGTGAAATGTGAGAAGGATCGTGAAGGAGAGATTGAATTATAGAGTTCATTCAAGCAAACTGATGTATGTCCTCATTTGACTCGAGGACATATATAGATTTCTTCTATGTCTCTTATTGAAGTATTTTTATAGACTAAGTATTTCTATATTCGTATTGTGTATGTGCCGTGTCCCAAAGTATTATCGTGTCTTACGTTTGATGAGATTGAGAATAAGTATTTCCTTTGATTTTATATAAAGATTTTACCAAAGACTATGAAATATTTGTGAAAAGTTTTAATTCTGCACTACTTTTCATTATGTATATGCTATTAACGACACATAAGGGATACAATAAGACCTCCGATAGGTTGAGTACGCCGATTGCACTCTGAGAGTGCCGTATCTTCAAGGGTGTGGTCTTGGGATGTGACAAACGAGGCTGTTATAATTACTAAAGGATTATGACATCGGTATTCTTTACCACCCAGGTAAGGCTAATGTTATTGATGATTCTTTGAGGAGGTTGTGTATGGGTAGTACTGTCCACTTTGAAGAAGATAAGAAAAAACTTGCAAAATATGTGTGTAACACTCTGAAAAGTCATGACCTAATCTGCAGACTAACAGTGTATAAGGGTTTAGATACTGCTTTAATACCTAAAATAATATATCTAAGTCATCCAAGAAGTTTTAGAGCCAAGACGTCGAAGGACGTCCATGATGTCCGGACACTAGCCTAATTGAAATAGTTGACGTCGCTATGTTTGGGGATGGTTTTGGAGTGTCAAATGAAGTCTCAAACTTGTAAAAAGACTTTGTTTAGGTAGAGTGTAGTTTAAAGGGTCTAAACGTCCAAGAACGACGCCTAAGAACAACCTGAATGATCATGGAGGAGGACCCCAACATGGGTGGGCAGGTGCCAAAGCAGCCTGCGAAGGTCAAGAATCAGTTGGCTGCTGTGCAATGCGCAGCCCAGACGGACCTCAGTTTCCTAAAATTTATTTTTTGGAAATAAAATGCGTGTTGGCCCTGCGACGCGGAGCCACTTCCCAGATTTGGTAAAATCATATTTTTGACATTTAGACTTTACAAAAGAACCAATTTAAGTGAGGGGTATTTTGGGTAATTAAGGGGGTGATTATATATAGCCTAAGGGTAATTTTAAGTCATTTATCACTTACCCAAACTCAAATTCCCAAAACAAACTCTAAAGCTCTCACCTCTCTCAACTTTCTCTCTCACCAAATCCTTCAGTGAAGAAGGAACAAAACGTTAAGAAGAAGGTTATTTTATTTAGGATTTCACATAAATTTCGTGGATTAATATTCATTAAGGTATGAGTTCTTCACTCTTTGGATTCCTTACCCTAAAGGGTCCTCTGAAAGTTGATTTCTAAATTACCCATTTCCATGGAGTTTTCCATTTAAATGAGTTTTCTTCTTAACTTCAAATTTATGATGAATTGTGATTTCCTGTGACTAGTTGAGTATAGATTTTTTGTTAATTGATTTTAATTGATTCAATTTTATGTTGATCATGTTCCCTTCCCCAATTTCGAAAATCTTGGATCTGGCTCATGAATTGATTGGAATTGAAGAATGATTTGATTCTTAGACTTGTATTATCTAGTCTAATTAATGTATGGATTGACTAGGATTATGTAGTGTTTGGATTGGATCTAAATATTCATGAATTTATGATTAACCCTAATTCCCGTAACCTAGGTTATGAATTGATGTTAATTGGGAAAGTGATGATGCAATTGACATAGTTCTTGTGCCAATTACTATTGATTGATACTATGCCTATTGATTGGATGAAATGGGTTTGTTGATAGTAAGACCATGATTATAGCTATTTAAGGATATTGAGTAAGTCTTTATGATCCTATCCTTTACTTCAAATTATTGTTAATTCTGATTAAGTCATGATATTGTTTGGAGCATGCCTCGTACTAGGATTGATAGGTCGGTATGATGTTGAATTAAAATGTCTTGACTATGGTTTGTGAGGTGTTATCTAAGATGTAAATGTTATAAGGATGGTAATTTATTTACCAATGTGCCTTATAATGAAGTTATGTAAATGTGCTAACCTCACTTATATGAATTGTAATGAAAGGACGATACTCATGCAATTCTTATTGAGTTATGTTGATGATGATGATTATACAAGGGTTAGACACTATGAACTACAATAAGTTATGAAAAAATAAATATATTAAAAACATTTCAAAAGGGACTTATCTTAGCAACGAGTGAACTTGACAATGGGAGGTTATGAGTTCCCACAGAAGAAGATTCACCTTATAAATCCCCATGACGTGTTGACTCCCAAATGAGGGATACTCATCCAATGGATTCCCATGAGAGGAGGCCCCAATTGAGAAGTGATATGTAGAGGGATTATACCTATATCTTAGTTCTTGAACTATGTTGCCCGCATTGGAAGACTAGCTAGTGGATCCACCTAGAAAGCTATGTATATGTTTGGTTTTACTTTTTCTTGTACACCACTTTCCTTCGGCATAAGGTTTCACAACACCAAATTCCACGCTTAGCTCTTGTTGTCTATGTCGGTTCCGACAAGGGTTCCCTAAACTAAAAATGAAGTAATGAAGTAGAAAGAAACTAAAGGGACTTAAGAGGTTTGACTTATCCTAGGTAGGGGTATGGGACTATACCTATGCGTTGCACTAGTTTTCCTTGAAGGGAACTTTAGAAGGTTGTGATCATGCATGAATATGCTTGTAATGGTACATGATATGTATATGATGAACTTGAACATTGTTAATACAATATGTTGAGTAGTTTTACTTACGAATATGTGTTGGTTAATATTGATAAATAATGATGATTTATACTCTTAAATGACATGCTATGTGAAGTGGGATGTTGTTCATGATTCTTATTGGATTACATGATTGAGTAAAATTATAGGGTTTTGCTTGGTCATTGCACTTGTTGACTTGATAAGGGTTCATGGGTGGTTTTCTTTCTTTGGTTATGTTATAATGAACTTTATTCATGCTTGTTGCTATTATGACTTGATGATAGGTTTAGTTTACTATGTATTCAATTATATTATATGCATGTTGACTTGAATAATTTTTATGTTTTTGGTCTTGTGATGTACATGCTTATGACTTAATGAACATGTCCTATTGGTTGTTATGATCTTGTTGAATGTGCATAAAGGGTTTTAATGAAAAGTGCATACTTTATGAAATGTCCTTTTTTACAACGAAAACAATGTGGTCTTATACTTAGTACAAATGGTTGTACTAATCCCATTTCTTCCTCTTTCCCAATATTTTAGGTTCCGGTCGTTGAAGGACTTTTGGAGAGGACTTTGAAGAAGAAATGGAATTCTTAATCGTCCATGTTGGGTAGGTCCTCACTTTCCGAGGGCAATGCCACTATCGAACTATGAAGTTGTGTAGTTTTAAGATCTTATGTTTCTTTCCATTTAATTTGGATAGTATACATTTGTATAACCTATATGTGGTCTTGTTTCATTGATGTATGGGCTAGGACCAATTTGATATACTCTTGTTAGATGGTTATGAGATGAGACGACTATTTTGAGACTATGTTATATTCTATATATCTATGTAGAGGTCTACATAGACCTCCAAGTAGATGTAATTAAAAGTTCTATATTTTCTGCTAAATTTGAACTATGAATACAATGATGAAAGCTGGGAGGCTAGTCTTAGTCCTCAAAGAGGACGATAACACCGGTTACGTCTAGGGGGCAAACCCCGATGTGGAAATGTGCATCGACTTGCACCCTTGGGATCCTACTAATGGATTCCACAAAAGGAGGAGTAGTGGTGATGAATGGGGCTGGATCTTCATTAGTGTCAGAAGTAAAAGAGAAGTGGGATCAGGACCCAATTTTCTTGAATTTCAAGCAAATGTTCATAAGCAAAAAGTATTAACTTTTGTAGAAGGGGGAGATGCCGATTTTAGATATCAAGGTACACTGTGTATACCAATGGTGGATGGACTCCAACAAAGGATCATGGAGGAAGCTCATAGCTCTAGATACTCCATTCGTCCATGTTCTACAAAGATGTGTTGTGATTAGGGAAAAATCGTTTAGTAGAGTATTATGAAGAAGGGCATAGCTGAATTAGTTTCTAACTGCCCAAATAGTAAACAAGTTAACTAGAGCATCAAAGGACCGATGGTTTAGCTCATAATGTAGAACTTCTTGAATGGAATTGAGGGATAATTTATATAATTTCATTATAGTTTTACTAAGGTCTCGCATGAAACATGATTCTATTTGCATGATTGTCCATAGAATCAAAAAATCTGCCTACTTTTTGCCGGTAAAGACTACCCATTAAGGAGAGGATTATGACAGGTTATATATACAAGAGGCGCTAAGACTTCATGGGGTTCCGGTCTCCATTAGTTAAGAAAGAGGTGTGTAATTTATTTCATAGTTTTGGAAGTCATTCAAAAAATGCTTTCGTTCAAAGGTAAACTTAAGTACTACCTTTTATCCTCAGACACATGTGCAAGTAGAGCGCACTATTCATACCTTAGATGATATGTTTAAGGATTGTGTGATTTACCTCTAAGGTAATTGGGACGATTACCTACCTCTTTTTGAGTTTGATGACAATAATTTCTATCACTCCATCATCCAAGTGGCTCATTATGAATCTCTTTAGGGGAAAATATGCAAATCTCCTATTTGATGGTTTGAAGTTGATGAAGCAGGGCTGATAGGACAAGATTTAGTTCACCTAGCTATGCAGAAGGTGAAAGTGATCCAAGAGAGGTTGAAAATACTGAAATTCGATCGAAATCCTGTATAGATGTTTTGAGAAGGGAGTTATAATTTGAAGTAGACAATAGTTTGTACTTACAAGTTTTACCTATGAAAGGTTTTGTGAGCTTCGTAAGAGTTATGACAAGATTTTTGTAAGAAGCGGAAGCTTAGTCCTTGGGATATTGACCCCTACATAATATCTAAGAGGGCTGGTAAGGTAGCTTATGAATTATAGTTACCACAAGGGTTATGAACGATTAATCTTGTATTTCACATATCCATGTGGAAAAAGTGCATGGGTGATCCTTTATTGATCATAACAACTGATAATATTGTGATCAAGGATACCTTACCTTATTAAGAGATCCCGGTTTAGATTTAGATCACCAAGTTCTCAAGCTGAGGATGAAAAAGTAGCATCAACAAAGGTCCTTTGGAAAACCCAATTCGTTGAGGAAGATACTTTGAAGCTGAGGAAAATATGAAGATGAAATATCCATATCTTTTGAATCCGTAGAAGTTACAAATTAAGGTACTAATCCTATTTTTTTGTATTGATTTATAAGTTGGCATATTGTTCTTGCAATTGATTGTTGGGTGTTTTAACTGAATAGTTGATGTAAGACCCTTAACCTAGTAAAATTAATCTCATTCTAAGATTAATGTTCCCAATCGGGAGATATTGTAACTTCTCGCAAGTTGGAACAACTAAGAAGAAGTTAAGAATTTGAAATACTGATATTTTGGAAAGAATGAAAATTTGGAAATTTGTTTAAGGTAAGTAAAGAACGAGTTTAAGTAACCTTCAAATGATCATAACTCCTAGATCAGGATGAGTTAGTTGAGTTTCCATATACGTAGAAAATATTTTCGAATAATCTTTCTAATGTCATCGAGATTTCTTGATTCCTAGTTTGTACGATTTTGATGTACCCATTGGAAGTTGGGTTGTTAAAATAAGGAAAATTCAATTTGGAATTTAGAAGGGTGTTATGGTATTTTTCTTACCCGATTATCTTAATTCATTGTTAGAGTCAAATTGGGTATAGCCGGAATCAGATCAATTTAGAAAATTTAAAATTCATGTCAGGGCTTGGAGAGGAGAGAAAAAAATAGAACAGAAGAAAGTTCAATACCTCAAGAACATTGAAAAATCACATGTCATTTTCGTGAAGGGGTGATCCCTATGAGGTATGGGAGATCATATAGCATTGGGTTAGTTCACCCAAGCGCCAATAATGATTAAATTCTGAGAAGTACGTTAGAATAGAAAGTAAATCCTTCAAGGTAATGAATAAATTCGTATGAATTCTTGTGGTTTGTGTTGTTGATGTTTCTTCAGATTTGATTCATGTTTTCGGGTGTAATCTGGAGTGGAATCTATTATATATATTTAGGGTATAAATGATTCTTAGTATTTTTGGAAAGAACTAAGTCATATTAGAGGGTTTAAAGATTAAAAATGTAAATGAAAAGTTAGGGAACACCTTGGGTGGGTCTTGGGGCGTCGCGCCCCTCATAACCCCAAAGATAGGCCTCGAAACATTGACCTCTAGGGCACCACAACTGCAAGACCACTTTAAATCAGTCTCTATGCTTCAACAACTTGCACCTTGCGTCTCTCAGAGTGTCAGATACTAGTTATTCTTATTCTTCCCCATATTTTTGTACTAGTTCCTCAACAGTGTACCTATGTTTTCTAGTTGATTCCAACACTCTTAGTTTCATCTAAGAATAATGAAATTATCCACAAACATGAGATCATGAACCTTGAATCCATAATTAATTTCATGGAAAGTTAAGAGTCAAGTGTAGAAGTTAAAATGCAAGTCAAAGAGAAGTTTTTAATGTTTTCAAACGTCTTTCACAAACGTTTTAACTTTGCCTTAAAACTTAAAGTTCAAGTTGAGTAAAAAGTAAAGAGTAATTATTGAAGTTCATTTCATATAAGAAGCATATGGGGACTATGTATGTCCAAAGAGTTTAATAATATTTTCACTTTTGAGAAAGAAAGGAAACATCAAATACAAGAGAGCTTTTATGCTTAGTATTAATTAATTATCTCAAACCTAAGAAGAAGATTATTTTAAAAAACATATCAGCTAAGTATATTTTGTGAGTTTTATTGATCACTGAAATGGGGATACGAGTTCATATTAACTCAAGTTTGCATAAACCATGTATCCATCTTGGGTAATAAAGCATACTCTCTAGATAAATCCTTGAGTATGCTTTTAGGAAAGACTAGTGGATCCACTTAATTAAGCCTTTTTATGTAACGACAAAGTATAGGATAGTTCTGGTAGCATAGGCAATACATAGTATAACCACTTAGGCTCATAAAGTGGCGGTGGGTTAGAGAAACTCCCATAAAAACTAAATTACTTTATTATATGAGTAAATAATTTTGTTATTTCTTTTCTTTAACGAACTAGGTAGTTTTGTACTTTTTAAAAGCTTTATATATATTGCATGTATTTTATTGCTTTAAATTGAGTTAACTTATTCAAGAGTTGAGTGAATTCAAGGTAAGAGTTTGTTTTAGACTCTTTTAAAGGCTATGTTATGCTTAACATTCCATCTCCCATTGTTAGGATGATCGGGTCTTGTCTCAACATCACTCTTTGTTTTAGAGTCTGCATAGACCATTAGTAGTTGAGTTGTCTTTACATTATAATTTTCTATGTTAAGACTTGAGTTTCTATTTTTGCCAAATTGAATGTTGACTTTTAAAAATTCTAAGTTATCTTATTTAACAGTTGAGTTAAGTGCATATGTTCAATGTAATACTGTTCAGAGTCTTCCACTTAGTAAGTAAGAAAGGACAGGTTTTGGGGCCAACAATGGTTTTTGAGGGCAAGTCCCACCTAGGGTCTAGGTTTGGTGCGTGATAATTCTCTAATTGACAACTATCACTATAACCTATATGATGATATAACATCTCACCCATGCTGCAAAAAAGGTACTTTACTTTGTCGAGGTATAGATGATTAACGTTTCAAAAACACCTCATCCAATGCTAGGTGCAAACGATCGTCAAGCGGTATAAAACCCAACTAAAAGTTTGGGTTTAATCCACAGGGAGCGGTACCTGTTCGAATTCAATCAAGAAGTACAAATATGGACTAATCCTCTATAGAAATAGAAATTATCGAAATAAATATGCGAGCAAGAAAAAGGGGGTTACAATAAATGTCAATTTTGGGAGTTTTGATTTGTAATTATCAACAACTCAAATAAATAAAACAGAGTCCAAAATGTAGAGAGAAATTCTAGGAATTTTATAGATTATAGACAAATTTTATTGTATGGGTAATTAAAATTACAAATGAAAGGATAAATATCACTGGGTAGGCTGAGCTATGAGTGAAAAATATTTTTCTGTCAAACAACTACTCTGATTCGTATGATTTCTCTCGAACATCACAAGCTTAACATATTAAAATAGCCCACCACCTTAATACATCTTCTCTATTGCGTAAGATGTGTAGGATTAGCTTAGGATTCACACTTTTGAACTTGACCAAAATCAAACCAATACCCACAAATCATCAATAAAAAGCGTTGGTTCTAAACTCTCTCTCACTACAACAAAAATGATCATTAGCAGCAATTAATTCTTAATTGTCACTAAAAATGTATTTTAGCGGCAATTGACACTCTTTTTATATGTGCCTAAAATATTTAGCGACATTGGTTCAAATCACACTTTACTAATGCCGGTAAGGACTTTAGCACTCTTCATTAATGTCAACATTTAATACCGCTAAAAGTTTTTTTTGTTGTTTTGTCTCTCAAGCAAGATAAAAACACAAGGCTAGAAATGCATTTATAACTACAACTCATAAATAAAATCACAACTAATGATTAAACCCACATAAATACATCATTTAAATCAGTAATAAGCAATACCTATAAGCTAATTCAATCAATAATAAGATAATCACACCGCAAGAATTGGGGTTTTATCTAGACATCGTAAAAATAGAAAGCCAATTAATAAATACATTAGTTATGAATCGGGTAAGAGTATTTAAGCTCTTAGAATGGTCCAAATTGATGAAAACTAATGAAGAACTTGCAAAATCTCAAAGTTGAATCTCAAGCCTTCAATCCATTAGGGATGTGTCAAACTTTCAAAGAAAACTATTATATACTGTAGAAATCTCTAAAAGTCACTCTACTTTATAGTTTAAATTTTATCTATAGTTGCAAG
Source organism: Solanum peruvianum (assembly GCA_027705065.1). Classification (NCBI taxonomy): domain Eukaryota; kingdom Viridiplantae; phylum Streptophyta; class Magnoliopsida; order Solanales; family Solanaceae; genus Solanum; species Solanum peruvianum. The sequence continues at coordinate 32,916,317 of JAKWJD010001761.1, read as the reverse complement.
AAATTAGCCACGAAAGGCCATTAGGCGAGGTAAGTATGGTCCCCCGAGTGGTTTGACGAATCGCCATTTATTATATTATATCAGATTTTTGCATTTCTCTCATTATCCTCAAGTCTGCAACTTTGTACGATTAATTATCGTTGCAGATCTGATTGGCAGTTCAGAAATTACCTTCTTCCTATCGCCGACTTGATTCTTCCCTCAAGCTAGCAAAGTGGAACTTTACGCGGACTAAAGATCCACTAGGTGAGTGTCCGAGTGGTCTTCACGATTATCATGCTCAGTTTTCTTCACATCTTTAGCTTGTTTGGTTCCGTATTTATCACATCCTGAAACCACACCTAGAAATTCGGGGCTATCTCATATTACAACCAGCGTACTTGACCTGTCGGAGGTCATATACAAGCCCTTAGATATCATTCATCGCATAAACATAGTGAAGTAGTGCGGAAGTAAAACTTTTCACAAAACATATCATTGTTCAAAAATTTCTTTCATATAAAGCCATAGGATATACTATGTCTCAATATCATTATCTGAAGACACAAGAGTACTTGGGACACGTCTCATACTTCAAAATACGATTACATAAATACTTAGTTTGTTACTACACTTCAAATGAAAAACATAAAAGACATATATGTCCTCGAGTCAAATTAGGACATACTTCAACTTCTCTTGAACGATGCTACGCTTCAAGTCTTCCTTCCCAAAAGCTTCTCACCTACAAAGAAATATATAGATAGATAAAAGCATGGAGTTAGTAAAACCACATTTACTAAGTATGGCCTTATGCAGAAAAATCATGAAAACAGACATTTATTTGAAATATGCATCTTTTATTTTAGAAATCATATTATAATCATAAGAACAATATTGAACAACTTAGTAACACATAAGATAACATTTAAATCAAAAATCATAATTTTAGAAACCAGTATACAGTGAGTTCAATTCATTGTACAGTGAAATATCTCCTTGTTACAGTGAATTCACTTCCTTTTTTTTTAATTACTTTTTAGATTGTTGTTATCCTACTCAAAGCTATCCTCAGATTCACTTAAGTCACACAAAGAGAGACCAACCATACAACCTCTCTAGATGTGTCTAAATGACCCTTTAGATTTATTATAATGAGTCACATACATATTTACCAAGCATCATAAACATCATGGTAAGATTTTTCTACCAAAGGTGACTCTACGTCTTACTTGAGAGAATTGAGCGATCGCCCATAAAATTCCTTATACACACACTTAACAGATCCTATAGATTCCTTATAATAGAACTATTCTTACTAAACACACCAACACATAGATGATATGACATTCTCCTTCCAAAGGTTATCAAAAGACCTGCTGAAGTAAATCAAGAAGATAACGTCCATAAATGACATCTTCAGGATTACCTATATAGTCCATAAGATTATATAAGGCTTACATCATTTCCACAAAACCAAACATCTTCCCTAACTAGAGTCATCCTCAAAACATGCAAAGATAAGACATGAAGAGGTGATCTCTTATGCCCTCTTCACACTTTAGCCAAGGAATCCATAAGTCACTTTAAATTATGTACTTATTCATTTACATACTTCTTAACATAAGTCATCAGTTCATTAGTTCATTAAGAATCATACATCACATAAAGTACATCAAAGTAATTGTCTTGGTAAAGACCTAGGAACTCTAAGTAACACGTTCAAAGTCTATTGCGAAATATCTAGATACGTCCCATACAACCACCTAAACCTCATAAACATCTCTAATGCTATTAAATTTTATATATGATGAGAATAGGAAATAAAAAACATAGACCATGATAGAAAGACATGGAATCCGGAGTTCTATCCTACTCCGATGAGGTTGTTCTACTTGCTAAGGAAGAAATTGGATACATCCCATGTAGGCACATGATTATGGAATATGAAGGGTATGCTTTGTAATATTCTTTCTCTTTAAATAGAAATATATCCCCTTACCATATTCATTTGGTGCTAGCCTTCTACATCATATATTATTTCACACATTAGGTTCACATAAAAGGGTTCCATAACTAGTTCATAACCCAGTCACATTTACCCTACCAGAGAAAGGTCCACTAGGGAAACCTCACAATGACGACAAAAAGCTCATGATGACTTTCCTAAGGATTAATATGATGCCGTTCCAGCCAATTAAGCTTAAGTACATCATTCCTTTACTTTGACGGATACCATTACGACTTACAACTTCAACAATCTTAACCCACCACTAAGTCAAGGTTTTCATATAAAGGACTCTCTTATGTTCATTTAAGGTCACATGTCATTGATACATTCAAGACTAAGAGTTGCGACACCCTAAATAAAGACATCACATATTCATAATCATATATATATATAAAGCAAGGTACAAACCTAACATCTTAAATGTCATCTTATATACTATCAGAACATCATAAATATAACCACTATAAAATCATCTAGTCAAGTAGGGATAACCAAGACTCAACCGTAACACTATACACTTAATATCAAAGTCATAGTTTAAGATGATCACCTAAATCAACTTGAATAAAAGAATACACATATGACTTTACATGAAGATAGATATTGTCATGCTCAACATAATCAAACTACACAAATAGTGATATTATTTCAAGTAGTTGCAAACAATCCCAAGATCATGATATTTCATAAAGTAACGCCGACAAGGCCACATCATTCACAAGTAAATCACATAACACCTCCACCATACGTGGACCATACCAATCACAATAGAATCGAAGTATAAATAACATGAAAAAAAAAGAAGAAAATAGGGCAGTATACCTCCACATCATCCTTAACACTTCAATCAAAAGTAAAATTACTCAATTCAATAATACAAGACCCTTAGCCAAGGCTAGAACCAACAATTCAACATAAAAACTATAATAGCTTTGCTCATTTTCTCTTGATACGCTTACCTTGACCCTTTAGGTTTTTCAAGAAGTAGACACGGGCGCGTGTTTGCTTTTACAGAGATCCGCTATCCATCTCTATTTTATGCATAAATAATTTAATCCGCGTTCTATATAGTCGACCGCGCTCTCGTACGGTCCTTGTTATGATGAACTAGGTCAAATCAATGTAGATTCATCAATATAATACAAACTAGATATCAATTTACTACTATTATTACATCAATGAATAGCGCACATAAAACTATAGAAGAATTCATCAACATTAAATCAATATCAAATAACTCACAACTTAGTCAAAAAGTAGGGTTCATCCGAATTCATGGGTTTATAGGTAATTTAGGGTAAAATCATCAATACAACATCAATCTAATACATAATAAAAATTTAAAAACAATTGATGCAAGAGCCCATTGTAGAATCATGAAATTTGACAATTCAACTTTGAAAACTTCAGAAAACATCTAGAGAATTGGGCTCCTTGATGAAACGAGTTTCAAGGATAAAAATCGATTCCTCAATTATGATAATTATTCATTTTTATGAAAAAATTCAAATCAAAACGTAACACCAATCTCTTCCTTGATATTGGACTTCAGGGGTCTTTGGGAGTTCTTAAGGATTTTGTGGTTTTGATTTAGAAGGACGAGGTTTCAATGTTTTTTAGGTTTATAAACACATTTTAAATACCCAAAAGACCCCTAAATAATGTACAATACATATATTTATAAGTGGGGTAAAATTACAATATCACCCCTAACTTAACAGTGTGACAGCATGCAGGCCACAGTGACCATCGACGGTCTCCCATCAACGGGGCGTAGGTCCACTTATGGTCCATCTTGGCCTTCATCGATGGGTTCAGAGACTTGGAAATGAAATATTAGCTCCCCAATCTAATTACCAAACGACGCACACTACCTATGGGGCGTCGACCAGGCCACTGACAATCAATTCCCCTCTGTAGGTGGATTGCATTTGGGCTGTTTTGGCCACCAACATGGGTCCTTGCTCAAGGACCTTTAGCCGGTCCTTGGGGATGCTTAATCAAAATTATCCAACCCAAACATGATATTCTATGATTTTACCACTTACCAAATTAATTTCATCAAAAATGAACACGTAAAACTCGACGAAACAGACCTACACATACAAGGTCATTTCAAGGCATATCTTTCGAACGTCATGGACGTTCTTGGATGTTTGACCTCCAATCTCTACGAAACTTGACACACTTCCTAAAAATTCTATCATAAATAATTTAAAGGCCTTAAAACCTCATGAATCACATAGAAACACATAAAACCATGTATGAGGCACATAGGTGACTTAGTCGTCGAACGTCTTAGACGTCCCTTGACGCTTCACTTCCAATGCACCTAAACCCTTAGACACTGACTCTATACCATATAATAGACTTATTTAGGATATTAGACCATGATGACAAAAATTTTAGGCTATAATTCACCTAAGTCATTTTTGGGTTCTTAAAATCTCCCCCACTTGGACAACATTCGTCCTCGTATGACACTTGCCCATCTCCGAACAGTTCAAAAAATAGAGATTCATCATACAACAAATAAACAAGAATAAAACATAAATTTCTCATAGTCAAGAGATTCATAACACAACAAGAAACTAGAAGGCAATTGTATCTCTCATCATGTTACAAAACTCACAATCTTCAATCCAAATAGAAATAAGTCATTTTATATTCGATATAATACTTCTATACATTAGTTCTAACCATATTACAACAATTTTCGACCAAAGAATCAGATAGTCAATTTTCCAAAGTTATTATAGTAAACTATTTTAATGATACAATGATTTTTACAAAATTTTAAAAAATGTGTCTTTTAGGCGATTCATGATATGAACATACAAATATGCAAAGTAACATCATATAAACACACCTTACAATATAATCATAATTTCATACATTACACAATGCAAGAATTTAATGAAATTCAATTTCAACGAAACTCCTAAACATCATGCACAAGCTTCATGCTTCTATACAATTCTATCCCTTTTATTAACAATACTCCCCCACTTAGAAGGAATTCATATTACAAAAAGATAAATAGAACATACCAACATCATCATCAATGTCATCCGACTTCTCCCCTCTAGACCGGAGTTCATAGAAATGTCTCTTTGTTGGAGCATCATCCTTTGGAACACTAGGAGCAACTTGCTTACCCTCTCTTCCTCTATAAGCAATCATAGGACAATCTCTCACCTTGTGTCCTTCCTTACCATAACCATAGAAACTCCCGGTACCCAATAGACACCCACAATAATGTTTCTTTCCACATATGTCACAAGTAGGTTTGACATTTTGAGAACAACCTCTTTTTTCCAATTTCACCTTTGCATTCTTAGGTTCTTCTTGAGATTGAGCCCTCTTCTTAAACCTTGGTTGCTCTTGATCATTAGCACCACTCTTTTTCAAGATTCTAGACATCTTCCTAAGTTTAGAATCTTCAATTGATTGTTCATACACCATGAGTCTAGCTAGGGTCATACCATCATGTAACATAGCGATATTACATTCCTCCATCACTAATACAGCAACTCCCGTCACAAAACGACTCATTTCATCTCTTGGATTAGACATAAGAGAAGGGGCATATCTAGACAAAGTTGAGAATTTAAAAGAGTACTCCTCGACACTCATATTGTCTTGTTTTGCGATTGATAAACTCCTCCACCTTAACTTCTCTCCTCTCTCAGGGAAAGTACTTACCAAGAAAATCTTCCTTGAATTCTTCCAACTCAATGGGACGCGATTCCTCAGGCCTATTATCCTTCCATTGAGTGTACCATATTTGAGAAACCTCCCTCAATTGATATGAATCCCATTCCGCCTTCTCCGTAGATATAACTCCCATAGAACTCAACACCTTATATACCCCATCATGAAACTCTTGTGGATCCTCCCCCACCTTAGATAAAAGAAAGATAGGAGGATTCAACCTGATAAAATCTCTCAACTTAGACGTCATAGTAATCTCTACAACCGTAGGCACAATACTCAAATTCACTTGAGTAGTCACGACTCGGGCTAAAGCAAGCAAAGCCTCTCTAATCTCTTGATTAGTCTAATCCGGATGAAATACTTACACCTCATTACCTCCTTCCACATTAGGAGTATGATCACCTTGAGGAGTCACTTGAGAACCTTGGACACCTTTACCCTTTTGAGGAACTTGTTCAACTTGAGGAGGTATCTCCTCATTCATCCTCTCGTCTTTCAATCTTCTAGAGGCCATCCTTCTAGTAATCCTCTCCTAGAAACACAAGCAAACCAATTAATAAGGATACTAATAACATTAACTGTACCGCATGACGTAGGAGAAGAAAAGAAGGGAAACTCAATCGTCTTATAGCCTCTTTCCCATAGATGTGGCGACCCACACTAATGGTGAAGACTCTACTTGACGTCACTTCATGAGACTTTTCGATTCCTAATACTACTTTCACAAACCTATGCTCTCTACCAAGCTTGTCCAATTCTGAAACCACACCCTAGAAGATAGGGGCAACCTCGGATTGCAAACGGCGTACTTGACCTATCGGAGGTTTTATACACGCCCTTACCTATCATTCATCGCATAAACATAGTGAAAAGAAGTGCGGATTAAAACTTTTCACAAAACATATCATAGTCTTTAAAAATCTCTTTCATATAAAGCCATATGAAATACTATGTCTCAATCTCATCATCATATGACAAAACAATACTTTGGACACAACCCATACTTCAAAATACGAATATAGATATATATTTAGTCTATTACAATATTTAAAATAGAAAACACAAAAGACATATATGTCCTCGAGTCAAATGATGACATACTTCAACTTCTTCTGAACGATGCTACGGTACAAGTCTTTCTTCCTAAAATATCCTCACCTACCAAGAATTATATAGATAGATAAAAGCATGGAGTTAGTACAACCACATGTACTAAGTATGACATTACGCATAAAAATCATGAAACGGACATTTATTTGAAATATGCATCTTTCTTTTAGAAATCATATTATAGTCATAATAACAACATACAACAACATAGAAACACAGAAGTTAAAATTTAAACAAAAATTTATAATTTAAGAACCCACTTTACAGGGAGTTCAATTCACTATACAATGAAATATCTCACTGTTATAGTGAATTCATCCTTTTATATTACGCACTTTTTTAGAATGTCGTAATACCACTTAAAGCTATCCTAAGATTTCTTAAGTAACACATAAATAGACTGCCCGTACACCTTCTCTAGATGTGCCTAAACGACCCTTAAGATTTCTTATAATGAGTCACATACATACTTACTAAGCATTATAAACATGAAGGTAAGATTCTTCTATCGAAGGTGACTCTATTTCTCACTTGAGTGAGTTGTGAAGCGACCGCAATACAATCCCTTACACGCACACTTAAGAGATCCTATAGACTCCCTACAATAGAACGATTCTACTTAACACACAAACACATAGATGATATTAAATTCTCCTTCCAAAGGCTATAAAAAGACCTACTTATGTAAATCAAGAAGATAACGTCCATAATTGACCTCTTTAAGATTACCAAAATAGTCCTTAAGACTACCTAAGACTTAGATTATGTCCACAACAACAAAAATCTTTCCTAACTAGAGTAATACTCAAGACTTCCAAAGATAAGACATGACGAGATCATCCCTTATGCCCTATTCACACTTTAGCTAAGGAATCCATAAGTTACTTTAGATTAGGAACTTATAAAATTAGATACTTCTTAAAAAAAGTCATTAGTTCATCAGATCATTAAGACTCATACATCATATAAAGGACATTCAAGTAATGGTCTTGGACAAGACCTACGAACTACGAGTAACACCTTGAAAGTCTATTGTGCAATTTCTAGATAGTGTTCCATACCACCACCTGAAACTCATAAACTTCTCTAATACTAATAGGTATTCCATATGATTAGAATAGACAATAACCGACATAGACCACGATATCAAGACATGGAATGCGGAGTTCTATCCTACTCCGATGAGGTTGTTCTACTTGCAAAGGGTAGAACTTAGACATGTCCCATGTAGGCACATGGTTAAAGAATATGAAGGGTATGCTTTGTAATATAGTCTCACTCTTTAATTAGAACTACTTCCCCTTACCATACTCACTCGGTTCTAGCCTTCTTTCTCATAGAGTAATTCACACATTATGTTCACATAAATGGGTTCCATAACAACTTCATAACCCAATCACATATACCCTTCAAAAGAAAGGTCCATTAAGGGTACCTCACAATCGCGACATGAAGATCATGATGACTGTCCTAAGGATTAATATGATTTCGTTTTAGCCAATTAACCTTATGTCCATCATTCCTTTACTTTAAAGGATACCATTAAGATTACAACTTCAACAATCTTAAACTTACCACTAACTCAAGGTTTTCACATAAAAGACTCTATTAAGTTCATTTAAGGTCACATACCATTGATACATTCTAGACTAAGAATTCCAACACCCTAAATCAATGCATCACATAATCATAATCATATATACATATATATCAAGCAAGGGAAACAACTCAACCAAGGCAAGACACCACATAATTCACTTTTAACTCATAATGCCAGTCACCCAAGAATCACCTAGAAACAAACCGAACATCTTCAATGTCATCTTATATACTATCATAATATTATCAATGTGTCCAATATAAACTCATATAGTCAAGAAGGAATAGCCAAGACTCAACCCTAACACTACACACATAATGTCAAAGTCATAGTCTAATATGATCACCTAAGACACACATATGAATTCACACGTAGATTGATATTGTCATGCTTCACATAGTAAAACTACACAAATAGTCATATTACATCAAGTAGTTGCAAACTAGGCCAAGATCATCATATTGCATAAAGTAACGCCGACAAGGCCACATCAATTACAAGTAAAACACATAACACCGCTACCATAAGTTGACAATACAATTCATAATAGACTCGAAGTATAAATAGCATCAAAATAAAGGAAATACAGCAGAATACCCCCAACTCCTCCTCAACACTTCAATCCAAAGTCAAATTACTCAATTCGATAACACACGACCCTTACCCAAGGTCATAACCAACAATTCAACATCAAAACTACAATAATCAATGAACTAGGTCTAATCAATGTAAATTCATCAATATAATACAACCCAGATAAATATTACTATAATTATTACATCAATTAATAGCCCACATAAATCTATATAAGAATTCATCAATATTAGATCAATATCAAATAACCCACGACTTAGTAAAAAACTAGGGTTCATCCAAATTCATGGGTTCACAGGTAATTTAGGTTAAAATCATCAATACAACATCAATCTAATCCACAATATACATTTAAAAACAATTGATGCAAGAAAGCATGGTAGAATCATGAAATCGGTCAATTCAACTTTGAAAACTTTAGAAAATATCGTGAGAATTGGGCTCCTTGATAAAACGAGTTACAAGGATCAACCCATATCTCAATGATGATATTTCTTCAATTCTCACTTTGATGAAGACTTTCCACTCAAAACGTCACACCAAGCTCTTCCTTGATTTTGGACTTCAATGGAGTCTTTGGGAGTTATAAAGGGATTTTCGGGTTTTGATTTAGAAGGATGAAGTCATCAATGTGTTTTAGGCTTCTAAACACACTTAAATTACCAAAAAGTCTCCTAAATAACGTTCAATACATATATTTATAAGTGAAGGTGAAATTACAATATCACCCCTAAGTTAACAGTGTGATAGAACGCAGACCAAAGTATCCATCGATGGTCACCCATCGACGGTTCATAGGTGCACTTGCGGGCCGTCCTAGCCTTTGTCGATGGGTTCAGAGACTTGTATATGGGATATTATTTCCCTAGGATAAGTTCTAAACGACTCCCACCACCTACGGGGCGTCGACCAGGCCACTAGCCGTTGATTGCCCTCCATAGGTGGACTGCCTTTTGGGTAGTTTTGGCCACCAACATGGGTCCTTCATCAAGGACCCTTGGTTAGTACTTAGGGATATCTTGCCAGACGTTTCCAACCCAAACATGATCGTATATGAGTTTATCACTTCTCACATGAATTTCATAAAAAACGAACAGGTAAAACTCTGCGAAACTTACCTGGCATACAAGGTAATATCTAGGCACATCTTTCGAACGTCATGGACGTTTGATCTCCAAACTCCATGAAAATGACTCACTGCCTGTACATGCTATAATAACTCATTTAAATACCTTAAAACCTCATGAATCACACATAAACACATAAAACCACATATGAGGCACATATGTGACTTAGTCATCGAACGTCTTAGTCGTCCCTTGACGTTAGACTTCCAATGCACCTAAACCCTTAGACACTGCCTCTATACAATATAATAGACTTATTTAGGACCTTAGACCATGATGACAACTACGTTAGACTCTAATTTTCCTAAGTCATTTTCAGGGTCTTACAATATTGACTATTAGTTTCCTTTATTTACTCCTTAAACGATTTACTTGAAAAAAAAAGCCTTAACATCAATTTAAATAAAAAAATTCGCAATTTAGGACACTAAAACAATAAAAACAAAGCCCTCAATCAGTCTAAATCTAGGACAAGTCAACGCCCCAACATCCCTATTTGCTTGTCCTTAAGTAAAATTTAAGTTTATAAGTTCAATAAGGATAAGTACGAAAAGTGTTGCACAAGACTCAACATAATGCACACAACAAGGTTCAAACTACAAAAACAATGCGCTATTCTGCACTTAAAGATTAAAATTGCAATTCACTATTATTAAAGAAGCTCTCTTTCAGAATAATGCTTTAAATTCAAGTTCAAGATCAATAAAGGTACTGAAATGCCCTCACACCAAGATGATTCCACATTCATAAAATACATTTCTCAATAATTTACAGTTCCAAAATCACATAAAATTATCATACTCAAAAAGATGAACACATGTGTCACTTCACTTGTAGTTTAACCCTTATTTTCCAATCAACCTTCGTGTTAGCTCACTCAAGATCAGAAAGGACTTTCTAAGGCCTGTAACATGGTAGATACAAAGGTATGGTAATTTAGTCATAGTAACATTTAAATTCATAAAGTACGTTCCCAACATCACTTTTCACCTTTACTTAACAATTTAAACATGCTCAAAATCCACCGCATAATTCAACTTTATATAAACTACAGGGAAGGGTTCAATATTCTTCAAAACAATCAGAACAAGGGATAATTTATCACATTTCTAAACATTCATTCTCTTTTAAACACACCACCAATTTAGGCTTTTCATCGAAGTTGGATAGTAAAAAAAACCATACTTCATGTATGTTATGGGTAAATGGACAAAGAGAAGTAACAATTTCTCAAGTTTCTTCCAAAAAAAGGGTAAGGCTCAAACTATATCTAGAAGGTTCACTCACCTCAAAAAGTTTTCCACAAAACAGATATACTTTCAATTGTTTTCACTCTTCAAAATTCTTGCCTAAGATAATTTCAAGTTCTTGCATCACTCAATTGAGTGAATGACGGAGAAAGTTTTAGGTGTCATCACATATAATATTAAAAATAATCTCATCACTCAATGAATTTATACCAATATCAAACAATATTTCAAACTTTCTACGTTGTGCACACTTTTCATCACAAGAGTTTCATATAACAACTAAATAGCCATAATGAGATTGCAAAGTTCCCATATTGCCTATACAACTTTGTTTTTTCAACGTAGTCGTTCATTCATTTAGTTCGATTAAGAGCACTATTCAAGTCATCTATATTGATCACTGATTTAGCATGGTTTCACGGTATTATTAATACTTTTTTCTTAAGTTTAGTGTGTCGAAAAGCCTTTTTGTGCAAATTTTTATATAAGTCTCTCCTTATTTGCAGGAAAACTGTCCAAAGATGATTGCCGAGTTTTTTGAGCGAAGAAATGCAATAGAGACCACCTATGGAGCTTGTGATGGTCCGTCATGCTCGTGACGGTCCGTAGGTGGCAGCGTAGTGCAGCTGCTCAAGGAAGATAGGGAAGTCTGACCAAGTGTGGGGTTACGGTAAGTGTGACGGACCGTCGTATCTAGACGGTCCATCCTGCAGGTTCGTCAAGAAGTTCAGAGAAGTAGTCGTAGTATCCATATTCCAAGAGTTCAAGTGTTTTGGAACGGAGACCCTCGACGAACCGTTGTGCCTGTGATGATCCGTCATATCTGCCGTCAAGGATAATTAAATGAGCAGCAAAAGAAATTGAACAACTATGGTTCGACAGAGTCAATGAAGGTCCATCGTGACCCCGACAATCCATCACGATGTCCGTCGATCCAGCCGCGTTTTGACAGATTTTTGGCAAATAGAGTCCTTATGTAATTAGGTTTTTAATTTTTTATAAGTAGTTTGAAAAACCTTGTTTTTGAGGTTAGACTCTGGATTATTTGGTTAGGCCCTTGATTATTTTTAGATTCTTAATTATTTTTTAGACCTTTTGTGAGACTCTTGAATATTTTGAGACTCTTGTAATTGATTTTTGGTGATTTTTGTTGATTAATCAAGCAATCTTTAAGATTTTACTCTTTCTCATTGAAGTAAGTACATGAATTCTTATACCATATATTTGAATATTGTGATTATGCCTATGGGTAACTAAACTCCATAACTAGGGTTGTGGGAACCATTGGCAAATAATGAGGTAAAACCTAACTAAAATAACAATTCTAGAATAGTGTCTTGCATGTATTGATAATTCTTTCGCTTAGAAGTCTTTTTAACGGATGGACAACGTTAGAACTCGCCTAAATGCTACTTGCCGGACCAAGGAAGTAGATAATAGGAAAAGAATCATCAACATAGGTTTAGTTTATACTATCTAATAGGCTAGTATTGATTGGTACGAGGTAATAACTTAGTCAAATATCAAATACGATGCTTAATATGAGGTAAAGATAAGGGTTAGTATTGCAACACACGTAGCCGGACCAAGGTTCGGACTGAAATTTTCAAGATGCCGGACCAAGGATTTAGAAATACATAACTTATCACTTTGCATGCAAGATATTAGGAAAGAATTGTTATATTTAGACTTATCAAGTTATGAACATGTGGGGAACACGTAAACCCTAGTTACTTTCATTAATTGATTAAACTCAAACATTTGAAGCTGTTAAGTGTCCCTTTCAATTTCGCGAGTTATTTTCATTTACCTAGAAATAGAAAACCCCCCTTTTATCATTTTTGCTTTCCAAGGAAGTAATTGACTGAACGATAGTAATAATAGGTTGAAGTTAAGTCTAAACTTTTTTCCTCGTGGGAACGATCTCAACGCCATTAGTTGGGTTATTTACTTGACACGACCACTTTACTTCTTATTTGAGAAGTAAGTTTTAGCGTATCAAATTTTGGCGCCACTGCCGGGGATGTGTCGACCCTTAAGGTTGCGGTCGACAGTCTTCGCGCAGATATTGATATGATCTTAGAGTCTAAGGTGACTGAGTCTGAGGCCCCTTCTGCAGAGCATGTTGAAGACACAATGATGGCGGCCCTATTCACCACTTGAGAGATTCCACCACCTCCCCTTCGAGAACATGCCAAGAGGCGTAGGGGTCGAGAGGAAGATGAAGCTCGAGCACGTAAGAAGGAGCGCCGTGAAATGGAGGATGCGGGGAGAGCCTCGCTTGCTGAGGAGGAGGCGCGTCAGATGAGAGAAGGAGAGATAGCTGCTGGGGCTTCTAGCTCCAGAACTGTGGAGATAGCGGGAGGAATTGCTGATAGTACTGTTGATGCTGAGGACACCACAGAGGGTGTCCAGATTACAGAGGTAGTGGGTTCCGAGGAACCGGAACCACCAGGTTGTTGATCGTCGGCGCTTTGCACCCCAGGTTTGCTTCACCTAGCACTCTATTATTTCAAATTTTTTATGCATTGGGGACAACTGCATGTCTTTTTTTTGGGGGTGGGGTAAATGGAAAGTGGGTGCTATGGTGAAGTCTGAGTAGCCCAATTCACTATGCTCTTTTGGGGTTTTCTTGCCTGTGTTCTTTTTCCCCAAGAGACTGATTACTTTTTCTGTTGAACCGACATGTCTATATCTTGTGTACATAGTTTAATTCTGAAGCATGATGGCTAAAATTATATCCTGATAAAATGGAAAATGATGCATGACTAGGCAGAGTAATTGATAAATGTGTGGCTCTAAGCATGACATAGAGGTACACAACTGCATGACCCTAAGTCTAAAATTTGAACTAGGTGTCTGATAATCTGGTAGAGTGATGAGATGTCAAGTGAGTGTGAGGAAGATTTGAATAGTCCACTATTTGTACTGAGCTAGAATTTGCCTGGTTAGTCCCTCTAAAAGTAAGTTGTAATAGACAATTAGGAAAGAATCATAGGCCCTTATTCAATATATCCCATTTTTAGCCTAAGTAAAAGAAAACCAAATGAAATTTATCCTTCTTTGATCCAAATGATTTGAGCATAAATTAGACCTTTGTTTTTCACCCCAACTGATCTTTTCTGGGAATAATGTGTTGGCTCTTGTCCCTCCTTGGACATTTTCACCTTAGCTTATGCCAAAACCATAAGTTGAGGGTGGCAATGAAGTAAACAACCTTTTTATGGCCCTGACCCAACTTTGGGTATTGTGTACCTTGACTCATGGCAAAGCCATGAGTTTAGGGTGGCTATTATGAGGAATGCTCTGGAAAGTGGGGTTTAAAGAACAAAGAGAGAGAAAGAACAAAAGTAAAGTGATTCAAAGTATTAGTTGAAAGAAAAGTAAAAAAAATAAATATATATAAAAGAAATACAAGAATGAAAAGAAGAGAGTCACTTACACAAATGAAGAAAAAAGGGAAAATAGCAAGGTGAAAGAATATTGGGAACTGGGCAAAATAAAATGATAGAAAATGGTATGTTTAGCCGATATTTCAAGGAGGGAAAAAAGTCACTAAAGTATACCTGAATATACCCTACCTGACCCCTGAGCCTATGTTACAAGCTAAGAAAGTCCTATCGTGATCCTAAGGGTTGTATAGCGAACTTAAAGCAGTGAAAATAAGGGCAAGCTTATGGCAATATGTATGAATGAATGTGAATTTGTTCTGAGAGTGAGTGTTAAAACGTAATCCTTATACTCAAACTTAAATCATTGTGTAAAAAATGAGGATTTTGTTTTAAAGTGAGGACAATCGTTGCAATACAAGAAATATTAGCACCTCGGTGAGAAATTGAAGAGGATAGGTGTTAGTGCATGGTGAGTCTGTGTCATTGTATGATTCCACATAAATCAAGCCTAATAGTGATAGAATGCATAAATATGATGAGATTAATCGGGATTGATAGCCAAATGATTGCAAAGGATAAAACATGGATAATATTGTACAAAGATTTTTTATAGAGTCATAGTGCGTCGCTTGAGGACAAACAACGTATTTAAGTTGAGGGTGTCGATATACCGTGGTTTCACGGTAATATTAATACTTTTTCCTTAAGTTTAGTGTGTCCAAAAGCCTTTTTGTGCTAATTATTATATAAGTTTCTCCTTATTTGCAGGAAATCTGTCCAAAGATGAATGCGGAGGTTTTTGAGAAAAGTCAGAAGATACCAGCTACAGAGCTTGTGACGGTCCGTCATGCTCGCGATGGTCCAAAGGTGGAAGCGTAGTGCAACTGGTGAAGGAAGATGGGGAAGTCTGACCAAGTGTGGGGTTACGGAAAGCGTGACGGAGGGTCGTATTCATGACAGTCCGTCCTGCATGTTCGTCATGAAGTTCAGAGAAGTAGTCCCAGAACCGATATTCCAATAGTTCAAGTGTTTTGGAATGGAGACCCTCGACGAACCGTTGTGCCTGTGATGATCCGTCATATCTGCCGTCGAGGATAATAAAGAGAGCACCAGAAGAAAGTGAACAAGTATAGGACGACGGAGTACATGACGGTCCGTCGTGACCGCGATTATCCGTCGCGATGTCCGTCGATCCAACCGCGTTTTGACAGATTTCCAGCAAATAGAGTCCTTATGTAATAAGGTTTTTATTTTTTTATAAATAGTTTGCAGAACATCATTTTTAGGTTAGACTCTGGATTATTGGTTAGGCCCTTGATTATTGTTAGATACTTTATTATTTTTTAGACCTTTTGTGAGACTCTTGAATAATTTGAGACTCTTGTAATTGATTGTGGTGATTTTTGTTGATTAATCAAGCAAACTTTGAGATTTTACTCTTTCTCATTGAAGTATGTACGTGAAATCTTATACCATATATTTGATTATTGTGATTATGACTATGGGTAACTAAACTCCAAAACTAGGGTTGTGGGAACCATAGGCAAATAATGAGGTAAAACCTAACTAAAATAACAATTCTAGAATAGTGTCTTGCATGTATTGATAATTCTTTCGCTTAGAAGTCTTTTTAACGGATGGAAAACGTTAGAACTCGCTTTAATGCTACTTGCCGGACCAAGGAGGTAGATAATTGGAAAAGAATCATAAACATAGATTTAGTGTATACTATCTAATAGGCTAGTATTGATTGGTACGAGGTAATAACTTAGTCAAATATCGAATACGATGGTTAATATAAGGTAAAGATAAGGGTTAGTATAGCAACAAACGTAGCCGGACCAAGGTGCGGAGTGAAATTTTCTAGTTGATGGACCAAGGATTTAGAAAAACATAACTTATCACTTTGCGTGCAAGATACTAGGAAAGAATTGTTATAGTTAGACTTATCATGTTATGAACCTGTGGGGAACACGTAAACCCTAGTTACTTTCATTATTTGATTAAACTCCAACATTTGAAGCTGTGTCTCTTTCAATTTCGCGAGTTATTTTCATTTATCTAGAAATAGAAAACCCCCCTTTTATCATTTTTGCTTTCCAAGGAATTAATTGACTGAACGATAGTATTAATAGATTGAAGTTAAGTATAAACTATTTTCCTTGTGGGAACGATCCCAACGTCATTAGTTGGGTTATTTACTTGACACGACCGCTTTACTTC
The DNA here is from genome assembly GCA_027705065.1 of Solanum peruvianum. Classification (NCBI taxonomy): domain Eukaryota; kingdom Viridiplantae; phylum Streptophyta; class Magnoliopsida; order Solanales; family Solanaceae; genus Solanum; species Solanum peruvianum. The sequence goes on along the minus strand of JAKWJD010001761.1, from coordinate 32,899,314 downwards.
TTATTTGAGAAGTAAGTTTGAGCATATCAATCACAACCGACACTTTAAATTCACACACAAAAAAATATAATCACATACAAAAAACGTAAATTTTTTTATAAATTGGTCCAAATAATTTTTGTTGGCAACCATATGTCGTAAGCTCAAATATTCACAAGATTAAGGTACAAAACATATATAAAATCAACAAAACTAGCTAAAGCTAAAAAAAAATTTAAATCACCACACAAGACCTAGTTATTGTTATGTTTTACCCAACCCAATGAAAAAGAAGCAGTTGTCCTTAAATTCATGTAAGAACAAGAATAAAGTATCACAAAAAAAAAGGAGGCAAAAAAATCCTTCTAGGCTAAGCCTGGGGTGATGTGTGCATATTACTCGCTGCATCCGTCAGGCAGTAGTGCTCAAGATCTCATTATCATTCTCTCTAGCGGTGTCGACCACATACGTTTCTCTCAAGGAGGCCTGAACAGCAGAATGTACCATAACCTCCTCTAAATTATTAAATCCCTTAGAGTTAGTCTCCTCTCGAAATACAAGTTGATCCTAATCATTCTCTACCTCATACTTTAAAGCTGCCTCATTAGCTCTAACCTGATATTCAGTGGTGGCTGGAGGCAGAAAAGAATTCGAGGGAATATCTGTGATGAGGTAGTAAGGGATTCATGTTGTCCCAAAATTCATATACATATTAGTGGACTTCAACAGTTCCATCTCTTTTCTCAACTCCGCAATCGTGGACTTTTAAGGTTGTCACCTCATGAGTGGCTCCCGTGTGTCTCTCTCACATCTCAATTCTTGAAGTGAGGGAATCAATAGAATCATTTTTAGGTGTAAATGAAATAGTGAGAACTTTCTCAATCATCTTGGGAACTGTAGCAGTTAACCTAGCAGATCGCACTTTAGCATAATGGGCTAGTTACTCCATCTGTAATAACATTGAGTGGTTAAGCGGGGTCAGAATGTAGTAGTTCCATCCAAAAATAAAGTAGGTAGAGGGGCCACAACAGAACATGTAGTCATCGATGGGGAAAAACTGGAGTCACCTGAAGGCCTAATGGCAAGAGTAGGCAATACTACTTCTTCTTAAAGGTAATGTCTCAATTTCAACCGTCAGGAATGTATCCACCAATGCTGCACTTCTTATCTCAATGCTATCCTTTAGGTACTCAACCTCAATATGCCGCATGACATTAGAGGAGGTAGGAGTCACCTCCATATCCGCCATTTCAGCTTACGAACATGTTTCCTCTACATAGCTTAGTGATCAACACTGGAAATTGAATAGATGAGTGGCATTGCTTAGCCATCATGTACATCTCCTGTCCAATGATGGCAATGAAATAGAGTCTCTTCCCGGAAACAATCGATCCAAGACAAGTTGCGTTTGTCTGGTGGAGGATAGATTTGTTCCAGACTGACATGATTGTCTACTAATAAACTTTAACCAATACTGCGCTGACACTTTGCAATCATTCTTCTCTATTGGCAAACAAACCTCACTCTACCTCGTAGGACTATCAAAAAGTGGACTGTGCAAAATAATATTTATTTCCTCCAATATCATTGTTTTATCATTCTATGGTAGTCATCGGCGAAGTCAAAATGAAATCCCAAGACGTTATTTATATTGTCACTATCACATTTTACCTTATTCCCCAGACATATATAAAATCCACTAGTTTGAAGCTACTACCTTACTCTTTTATTTTTGTACAAAGTTTCTGTACAAGTAGAACTCCCAGATATTATTAGGAATATAGGGAATAGAGATTTTTGTGAAATTCTTAAATTTATTGTGCTTGAGGGTACTCTATATTTGTTAAGTCTTGTCCACTACACCATCTGTGAACAACCTCTTCTCCTAAATAATAGTCCTCAGTTCCTTAGTCTTTATTCTTTTAAAAGATAGGGGACAGGACCTTGTAAAAGTGGTGTTGGGAGAAAAGTTTGAACTAAAGCTGGGGGAGGAAGATGAGTCAAAGGCACCCGGATCCTAAATGGATCATGTTTACCATGGAAGCTTGAGAATCCTTGGAATCCCTGTTATTGTTTGATGAAGTGATGTTAGTCTCGTATGCTCCCTCACCATCAATATTGACCTTTATAACTCCACAACATGTGCCTTCCTCTTTTCGCTTCCTTTTCACCTCCCTTTGTAGGAAGTTTTGATACATTTTCATGGATGCAATTGCATCCTGATTTATCGTGATTCAACGTGCCTACTTTTGGGGTTACAAGTCTCTTCCTGTGACCTTGGGTCTAGCCATATAAAAAAAAACAAATAGAAAAGAGTTACAGTTATTCCAAGAAAAATGCAGAAAATATGTTGTAATAAGACTCACCAAACAAGTCTACGAGTCACTTAGGTGAACTAAATCTGGCTAGAAGAAAGTACCAGCTATTTTTTTTTAAGAATCAAGGCATGTTGGTGATTTTGAAGGCCATTTTGCGAATCACCATCACCAATTGGAGGGCAAGAAATATCCTACTAAAAGTTCCATTTGCTCATTTGTAATTTTATAAATGATAGGATATACTTGGTCTTCTCGAGTGTATCACAAAAATACTGATCTTAGTCATGCAATCACCGAGTCGAGACTCCTATAAAAGTGTTGCAGAAACACATCATTTGGAAGTCCATGAGTTGGGTACTAAAATACCAACTTCATAAATCTATGACATGGGTCATGGATTCGCTCACCTTTCAAGCGTTTGGAAACATGGATGTCATCCCTTAAAGTGGTTATCTTCGATTGAAGTAAGAATCTCTTATTAAATGATGTGGTCAATTCATCCCAAGAGGTGATGGAGTCCTTTGGTAACTCAACAAACCATTTAGTAGCTTCACCCATCAAAGAGAACAAAAACAAACTGAGACAAACCAGTTCTTGGGATATGTTCTTAAATGAGAATGGTCCAAAGACATCAATGATGTTTCTGATATGCTCATGGGAATCCGCATGATCCAGCCCCCAAATAATCAGGAATTGGGTCATTTACCTCATTTACGCTCCGAATGTTATTTTCGTAGCCCACTTGTCTGACATTGCTTCGATTTACACTCATCTCTTCCTCTGTTTAACAGAACCAGCACAAAGTCAAAATTAAACTAAGTAGATTCAACTACAACTAAAAAGAACACAATTTAACTTCACTAGAAGAATTTTAAATAACAACATTCCCCGATAGTGGCTCCATTTTAATTACTCTTTCAATAACTACATTCAATTAAGCTGAAAATAATCGTTAAGAAATATGAAACCCCACTAAGAGTTCGGTCGAACCTATCAGGAATAATATGTGTTAAATTTAGTTAGGAAGTATAAATGTGGTCTAATGAGATATAGGAATAGAAATTATCAAAATAAACATACAAGTAAGTCAAAGGGAGTTACAATAAATGTCGAATTGGGGTTTTTGGTTCAATTATCAACTAGAACTCAAATACACAAAGATGATTTATTAATATAGAGAGAAATTCTCCAGATGTGATCCATTATAGGAAAATTTCATTGTATTGGTAACTGAAATTACTAATGAATGACTAACTATAATTCGGTAAACTGGGATATGAGTGATGTTTTTTTTCTCTTGAGCAACTACTTCTATTCAACTGATTTCTTTTGAATATCACAAGCTTAACACATTATATGTGCCCACTATCTTAATGCATATCCTCTCTCGATTAAGATGTTTATGATTGGGTTGTGGATTCACACTCTTGAGTTGGATCCAAATTAACCTAGTGCCCATAAAACATTGATCATAAGGTTTGGTTCTAAAACATATCTCTCAAGCAAGCTAAGAACACAAGACCAGAACTGCATTTGCAACTCCAATTAATAAATAAAAACACAGGTAATGATTAAAACCACTACAATATAGCATTTAAATAAGTAATAAGCAATACCCATAAGCTAATTAAATCCATACACAAACTCCAAGAATTGGAGTTTTAGCAACACATCATGAAAAAAGAAAAACTATTACAAAACACATTAACCATGATCTGGGTAAGGGTATTAAAGCTTTTAAAATTTTCCAAATTGCAGAAAATCAATAACCCATTAGAAAATTTTAAAAAGCAAATCTCAAAAGTCCTTCAAGTCTTTTAGGAAACTATCAAACTTTCAAATAAAACTATTCTAAATTGTAGCAAGCCCAATGCTCACTTTAACTTATAGTTCAAAATCCTCTTTATAGTTTACAAAAAATGAGACACAGAAGTCCATTAGGCAAAGGTTAATCGGGTTCACCAAGTGGTTCGGTGAACCACTACTTGTTTAGTGATATGTCCTTTTTGTATTTTGTAGTTCTCACCATCCTCAAGTGTGTAAGTTTAGGCGATTAACCATATCATCACGGATCTGATTGGAGATTCGCGGACTGACCCTTTCACATGGACGACATAGTTTCTTACCTCAAGGCTGGCTCACTTGAACCTTAGTTGGACTAAAGAGACAATAGGAGAGTCACCAAGTGGTCTTGGAGATCACCAGGGTTTCCTTTCTCCACTTTTTCATATTTTTTATTCCTTATTGCCTTTTAATTTCCTTGATTTACTCCTTAATCAACATACCTCAAAATCAATGCTTTAACATAAGTTTATACAATTTTTTTCCATTTCAGGACACTAAAACTATAAAAACAAAACCCTAAATGAGTTCAAATCTAGTACTCAACAATACAATCTCTCCACTAAGTGGATACACTAATCTATGCTAAAAACCTTAAGGAATTATCTAAAAAGTATGAACTTTTCTACCCACGTTGTCAATATAGATTATGGAGACATGAGTTATCAAAACTTGTCCGCATATTGGTGCTTAAGACTACTCATGAATATATACTTAGCTAGTATGTTTAAAAACATACCTATTTTAGCGCTTTGAGATTATGACTCGAAATATTTCTCGAAAAACAGATGGTACTCAAAACAACTCATGAAAAACATTTAGAAATCAGTGTTTCCTGTTTTCTTAAATATGAAAAACATATACTCGTAGAAATACTTGGTTCCCAAATAATATTTTAAAGAATATGAACTCAACTCGATTCTTTCTTCACTGAAGTGCTCAAGTCTTCAAATAAGTTTAGAAAAAAAATAGTAAAAACACTTCTCAAGATCAAGTTCATGCTCAATTATGGACGTGAATGACTCAATTTAGGGTTTTCAATAAAAATGCAACAAACTCAATATTCGAGACTTAACAATTCAGAACTCAAGAACACTTATGGTAATATTGAGTTCAAGAATGCTCAACTAGAGGGTTTATGTGGAATTATGGTTATGAGCTACTCAACTAAAGAACTCACAGGTACTTCTCACCTCAAGAAAACACGACTTATAGGGTTCATGCAAAATTTTGGGAACGAACTACCCAACTTAAGGATTTCATGGGCAACATGAAATAGTCCCATATTTAGGAATATAATCTCAAAAGGGTTAGGATATTTATACTCAAGACTTAAAACTAGGAGATACTACTAATCTAAATTGTAAAAAACCCTAAAATGAATATGCTAAGTAATGCTTAATGTGTCTAGAATGCCAAAGATTAGACCAGGTTCACACGGATTGATGTGCGTAGAACCAGATCTCGGAAACCTTTATACATCAAATCCAACTAACTTGGGGAGTTACATGATCTAGGAAAGGTTGAGTCCGACAATGTAGGGCTCTCGAATAAGAAGATTTACTTGAAGGAGTCTTTACGGGACTTAAAAAGAGGAAGTCTTAGGATTGGAGGGCCCAGGGGTTAAATTGTCTTTTTCCAGGATAAGGGTAATATTTTAACTACCCTAAATATATAATTAAATATTTAATTAATAAAGGTGGATGAGAAATTTGTTGAGAGAGTGCCAAAATTGAGCTCTTGAAGTGAAGTCTTGCTTCACCCGGGTTCAAACCTAGGTGGAAGCGATGAATTAATGTGATTAATATTTAAGATATTGTTTTAATATAATAAATTAATAATTATTATTTATTATCTGATTTAAAATAAAATAAAAATTATATTTTAATAATTACCTTATTGACTAAGTACAAAACTAGACTCCTAAGACTAATATAACTCCTACTCTCTCACGCCTATCTCTCAACTCTCAAGCTCAATATCCCTTATTATTTGACATGAAATTTCTCTGAAAAAATAAGATTAAAAATCATAAAAATAAACCAAGATCTGCACACAACATCACAAGAAAACAAACGTTAATTGCACACTAGGCTAAGGGAGGTTGTCATTCGAGTGGAGTTGATATTGAGGAGGCTTTGAGGTGTTCTTGGGAGGAGTTTTTGGGCAGAACTTCAATAGTTTAACATCAAACAAACGACCTCCATGAAGCGAGAGAAAGAAGAAAGGAGAAATGAAAAGAAAAGGAATGTGAGGCGTGGAATTCGAACCCACGACATCTAGGTAGTAAAGGGGAATTACAATAAAAATAAAGTGAGGCTGAGGGGGGTTTGTTCCCACAACCTCATTGCCAATATGAGATAGTCAAGGAGAATTAAATTAAGAAAAAAAAAGGGGCTTTGGGGGTTTGAACCCACAACCTCTCGGCCAATAGGAGAGAGTTTAAAGAAAAAGAAATTAAAAGAGAATGAGGTTGTGGGGGTTCGATCCCACTTCCTCTAAATATGATTGAGCAAAAAATGAAAAGAAAAGCAATGGGAAAAATAAAATGAAGGTGTTTGGGATCGATCCAGGGTCCCAATGTCATGAAGACTAAAACTAAAGTCAAGGAAAAATGTAAGTATTGTCCAAGGGTTTTGAACTTGGGTTGCCTTGCCCAAATTTCTTTATTGATACATAAATCATAAGTGAAATAAATTTTCAAGAATAATGTCACCTACTTAGATCAAAATGGAGACGTTGGCATACATACAAGATGCATAAGTTTTGTACTACATAAAATTAGGAAGATATGAGTCACTTAACAAACTATAAATGAAGCCTCATGGCTTGTATGTATAGAAACATAAGTCTAGCATACAATTAAAAACAAGTGAACCTAAGATGTATGTAAAGAAATGATGAAACCCTAAAAGGGTAAAGTAAGAGTGTAAGATACACTAAATGGCCAAGGGCATTGGCATATGACGAAATGAAAAGAGAAATGATGAAATGAACAATGAAACGATGAAACCTTAGAAGGGTTAAGTTAGAGTGTGAAACACATAAATGGCCAAGAGAATTGGCAAATGATGAAATGAACATAACGTAAAAAGGGGTGAGTAATTATGAAGAGCAAATGTGCTAATGTTGAATGTGGGGACAACATTATACGAGGCTAATATAAATGATGAGAGCAATATGAAATGAGGCTAAGTAAATGTTACTAAGACGCACTCACCTATGAGAATGTAAGGTTTATGAAAAGACCAATCTCTATGAACACTCGAGTGAAAGAATTGAGATTAACACACTTAATACTAATGATAAGATGAGAAATCATATATTGAGATATGATGTCCTCATATTATAAGACAACTTCCATGACATATGAGTTGAATGTAATGGAACTTTATACTGAGCATCGATAGACTATCTATGAACGTTGATGCCTTCTTTTGGGAAGGGCGAAGGTTCACATAACTCTAATGAGATGAGACTTCCAGCATGCTGGTTATGGGTCTCTTTATATCTCCTAATATTCGAACCTATACTACCAATATAGGGATCTGGCGGGGTTCAATTCCCATGTACGCTAGCATATTTTGGGTCACTTTAGCAGGTGATTCAACATCTTTTCGGTGTGGGGTTGAATGACACTGGATTTCATCATGCTCACATGATCTATGTCTGTTAAAGTTAAAGTTCCCAATGAATGAATGAGGCCAGCCTAAAATGATGCACATAGTGAAATTAATTATACCAAAGGTGTTAGTATAGGATAATCAAGTGGTGAGATAGACTAATGTAATTACATTAGGTCATTCTTGGTCATTGCACAACGAACCCGATGAAAGTCTTAAACTACATCTTAGGTATAACAGGTATTTACACTAGCCCATGAATGAAATGAAATGAAGTACATATGAATGAAAGAAGCAGGCTCTGTGCTTGCTAAAGCAGACTCACTAGTTGAGGTCCCTTATGTTTATCCTCATTTTGGGAAGTCTTGATGTCAAGTCCATTATTTCACAGTCTCATGGAATACAAACAAATGATATGCACCACGTTATGTGTTATATGAATTATAATATGTGCTTTGTCTACGCTGTTGTGTGATGTGTACAAAATGTTAAGTATGATGGTGCATATTACTCTCATGGCATAACTTTCGTAATCCAAATTTTGAAAGCTCATAAACCTTCCTAATCCAGATTTTGAAAGTTCACTCACTTTTCTAATCTCAATTTCGCAAGTCCAATGACTTGACTTTCCATAAATCATGTTGTTAGGATAGAGCTATTATTTCTCATGCATGTCCTTGGTGTTTGCTTGCATATACCCATACTTTGTACATGTGTGTACTAATTCCACACAAGTCAATATTTTTAGGTGCAGGCACAAGTGGACTCTAAGGTTTATGGGTTGACGTTGCAACTATCCAGACGTGGCGCTTTTTTCCAGACTTGGTAGGCCCTCATGTTTTCGAGGATTTCTAACGTTATTATCTAGCTTATATGTAGGCTTTAGCTAGTGGAGCATGTTGCACTAGTGTTTCTATCCACTTTCATTTCAGACTTTGTATTGGTTCCTTTTTATCATATATACATTTCATGAATATATGAACTGTTTCTTTCATTTTATTATCTCTATATTAGATGGCTGATTTGTGAATGTGTATGATGTTAAGTTTAAAATGTTTAGCATGAAATAAGGAAACAAAAAGTTCAAATTTTCTTCTAAAATTAACCTAAATGAAGTAAGAATGACGTATATAGGCTTGTCTGGGACCTCTGACAGGTCTACAACGCTGGTCTCGTAAGGGGTCTAGATTCCGCTCATTACAAAGTTGGTATCAAGCATTAGGTTAATTTCCGAGGATAATAAGTTCACATAAACCACATCCATTAGTTTCTAAGTCATGGTAGTGAAGTGCACCACTATCCTGAATTAAAGACTGCATGATGCATATGAAAAATGAAAAAAAAGGAATGTGAGGCGTGGGATTTGAACCCACGACCTCTAGGCAGTAAAGGTGAATTACAATAAAAATAAAGTGAGGCTATGGGGGGTTTGATCCCACAACCTCATTGTCAATACGAGATAGTCAAGGAGAAATAAATAAAGAAATAAAAAGGGCTTTGGGGGTTCGAACCCACAACCCCTCGGCCAAAAGGAGAGAGTTTAAAGAAAAAGAAATTTATAGAAAAAATGAGGTTTTGAGGGTTCAATCCCACTTCCACTCAATCCCATTGAGAAAAAAAATGAAGATAAAAACTAAGAGAAAAATAAAATGAAGGTGTTCGGGATCGATCTAGGGTCCTTATGTCATGAAGACTAAAAATAATGTCAACGAAGAATGTAAGTATTGTCCAATGGGTTCGAACTAGGGTTCCCTTGACCAAATTTCCATATTGATATATTAATCATATGTGAATTAAATGTTCAATAATAATGCCACCTACTTAGATCGAAATCGAGATCTTGTCATACATATAAGATGCATATGTCTTGTACTACATAATCTAAGGAAGACATGAGTCACATAACAAACTATGAATCAAGTCTTATGGCTTGTATGTATAGACCCATAAGTCTATAATAAAATTAAAAACAAGTGAACCTAAGATGTATGTAATGAAATGATGAAACACTAGAAGGGTTAAGTACGAGGGTAAGATACACTAAAAGGCTGAATGCATTGGCATATGACAAAATTAACAATGAAATGACAAAATGACCAATGAAATGATGAAACCCTATAAGGGTTAAGTAAGAGTGTGAAAAACACAAATGGCCAAGTGCATTGGCATAAGATTTAATTAACATTCACGTAAAAAGGGGTGATAATTATGATGAGCAAATGTGCTAATTTTGATGAATATGGTGACAACATGATCTGGGGCTAGTGTAAAAGATGAGATCAATCTAAAATAAGCATTAGTAAATGTTACCAAAACGTTCTCTCCTATGAGAGTGTAAAGTTAATGAAGAGACCAGTCTCTATGAACACTCTAATGAAAGTATTGAGATTAACACACTTAATACGAATGGATATGATATCCTTATACTAGAAGCCAACTTCCATGATGTAAAAGTTGAATGTAATGGAACTTTATTCCGAGCACCGATAGACTAGATATTAGTGGTGATGCCTTCTTTAAGGAAGGGCGGAGGTTCACGTTACTCTCATGAGAGGAGACTGTCAAGCATACCTGGTATGGATCTCCTTATATCTCCTAGTCTTCAAACCTATACTGCCAATATAGAGATCTGGCAGGGTTCAATTCCCATGTACGTTAGCATGTTTTGGGTCACTTTAGCCGGTGATTCCACCTCTTTTCGTTGTGGGATTTCATGACACTGGATTTCATGATGCTTACATGTCTATGTCTGTTAAAGATGAAGTTCCCAATGAATAGATGAGGCCATCCTAAAATGATGCAAATAATGAAATGAATGATACCTAAGGTGTTAGGATAGGATAATAAAGAGGTGAGTTAGACTCAAGTAATGAAATTAGGTCATTCTTGGTCATTGTACAACAAACCCGATGAAAGTCTTAAACTACATCCTAGGTATAATTGGTGTTTACACTGGAGCACGAATGAAATTAAACGAAGTACGTATGAATGAAAGAAGCAGACTCTGTGTTTGCTAAAGCAGACTCCCTAGTTGAGGTCCGATATGTTGAGCCCTCATTTAGGGAAGTCTTAATGTAAAGTCTATTATTCCAAGGTCTCATGGCATATGAATAAATGATATGAACAACATTATGTGCTATATAAATTATGATATGTGCTATGTGTACGTTGATGTGTGTTGTGTGCAAAATTTTAAGTATAATGGTGCATGCTACTCTCATGGCATAACTTTCCTAATCCAAATTTTGTAAGCTCATAAACTTTCATAATCCAAATTTGGGAAGTGTGCTCACTTTCCTAATCTCAATTTAGCAAGTCCAGTAACTTGACTTTCCATAAATAATGTTGTTAGTGAATAGATATTCTTTCTCATGCATGTCATTGGTGTGTGTTTGAATATAACCATACTAAGTACAAGTGTGTACTAATTCCACACAACTCTATATTTTTAGGTGCAGGCACAGGTTGACGCTAGGGTTTACGGGTTGACGTTGCAGCTATACAGACATGGCGCTTTCATCCGGACATGGTAGTCCCTCATGCTTTCAAGGATGTCTACCGTTATTTTCTAGCTCAGATGTAGGCTTTAGGTAGTGGAGCATGTTCCACTAGTGTTTCTTTCAACTTTCATTTCAGTCTTTGTATTGGTGCTATTTTGGCAAAAATACGTTTAATGAAATTATGAACTGTTTCTTTAATTTGATTATCTCTATATTAGATGATTGATTTGTGAACGCTAAAATTAACCTAGATGAAGTAAGAATGATGTATGTAGGCTTGTGTGGGACCTCTGAGAGGTCAACGAAGCCGGTCTCGTCTGGGGTCTAGATTCTTGTCGTGACATAAATGATGCTCAGAAGTTCATACAAATATTTGCTAAAATTGATAGTTGATTGTAAAGGATTCAGATTTGGACTCAATTAATCTCTTGGTCTCTACTCTGAACTCTCTTGAATTTCAATAATGACCAAGTTATGGTTTATGATAGGAAAGATCTTGTGAGGATAAATTACAATCGTGAATACATTGTTTTAATTCTCATACTAAGTTATTCGAGTCTTAAAACAAGTTACTAAAAATTGTAGAAGCGTTTCTTAAGAGACTCAAAGGACTTTCTTTAAGTGTTCAATAGGACTCTAAAGACATAACTCTTAATACTACCTTCAATTTTTATGCTGAAATTCAAATATATGATTTATGTTATTGTATCACCCTAAATTTTAAAAGAATAAAAATGCAGATTTCAGAAGTATAGGTGTTGCCGAAGAAGGTCACCTACAAATCGTAAGGTGAATGGTTTGTAGGTCCTAGTCTACTAAATAACCTAAATGTAGGTTGCAGCACGGTCCGTGGATCATGTTTGAATAATCCATCCTCTGAAGCAAAATAAAGGCTGACTCAGACATACTGTACGTGGGATTGCGGTAGATGGACCACATCCACTGAATTGTCCCTATAGATTTTAAGTAAGGGGTCATTTATTCTTTTCCCTATGCTTTGAACTCGTAAAATACGTCGTTTATTCCCTACAATACATGTTTTTGATATGTTTTAGCCTAGTAACTTAATTAGAACTTACCCTTATTCACTCATTCTCCAAAACATCATAAAGTTGAATGAAAAGAAGGAGAAAGACTCAAACAAGCCCTCCCCAAGAACACAATAAGTTTCCTTCTGTTCCAGCCCAAAAATAAATGATTTTTTTTGAATTTCGTCACTAGGCATGTGAGATTTCAGTAGTGGGTTCCTTTTAGCCGTCAGGTCTCTAGAATTCAGTCATACTATTCATTCCCTTCATTATGCTTGGACTTAAGGTTTGTCTACAAATTCATATTATTATTGTGATTTAGCTCATAGATTAATTATATTATAAAACTCTGAAACCTATCTGTGTAGATTCGTTTAGTTCATGAATTACACTTTCGAAGCTAGTTTAAACAAATATACATTTTTCAGATCACAAATGTCACATTTATAGTTGTAATTGTTGCATTCTTAAAGTTTGAATGTCAGTAATTGAGCTACCTAGTACATCAATATTTCATTCTTAATATTGTTTATATACATTCTAGTTAGGAGTAGTATTATACCGAATGGACTAGGGTTGATCATACCTGAATAGTCCCAAAACGACGTGCCCCTGTAGGTTTAGAAGTCCCATCAGTAGGCATAATATTTTGACGATCACACCAGTCATGCCTCTATACCTTTGACAAGATATATTGGGTCCTCTCGATGGGCATATATACATCAGACTCAAGGTTTAGCACATGTGGTTTTATGTCAATTAATAGTAGCTCCCACAGTTAAATTCTTGTATATTGACTAGGTTATCAATTACAGTTCAGCATCGAGACTAAGCATGTCATGTACTTGGTTATTGCATTAAGTTATCTCTCTACTAAGTATTTATATCACGTTCTAATTTTATCATTTGTTTTATCGCGTTCTCCAGGTGATATGTTTTATTCAGCTTTATTCTATCCTACATGCTCAATTCCTTTCAAGTATTGACGATAGCCTGTGCTACAACTTCCTATGATGTTGGTTTAGGTCCTCAACATTTAGATCACCCAAAGATCAGTTTCTGGTCTATAGTTCAGCAGCTTTAGTGTTGATTCCTCATTCTTTGAGGACAATAGACATGTTTCTATAGTTATACTTTTCATTTAAGTTTTAAATATTTTAGAGTTGGCTAGGATATGTCCCAGAATCTATATTCAGTTAATGTCTTATTTCATACATATCACTATACTCTGTTTTGGTTTAGAGTTTGATGTTCGAGTTGTTATTAAACTCATAATTTTTTTTATATTCATAACAGTATTGGGTATTCCCCACGTTTAGTTAGTCATGGTGTTAAGCCTCCACCTAGTAAATTAATTCAACAACCTTTAAGTATGCTTATGATATGTCAACTCAGAGTTAGTTAGCTTTGGATTAGCCATGATTATAGGTACTGCGTCAAAATCCAGGGGGTAGCCTCGGGGCTTGAAAAACTTTGTAGAAGAGAATTAGATTTAATAGTCCTAGGATGTTTCGAAATCATACTAAGTAGAGTCATTTTCATAGGTGTGAAGTGCACAAGAAATAATGAGAGGGACTCTATTAAGTGTTTGAAATCTTCATAAGAAATAATGAGAGGGAGGATACTAGGTCTTTCAAATAAACTTCATTTTCTTGCTAGTCTTATCATGCGTGAGTATGAAATCTATTCATTCTCCTTTCAACTCCTTCTCTCAGTCTTTCCATAGATGCCTCATACAAGACCTAACACAAGGAATAATCTAGAAGCTCCAGAAGACTAATTGAAGGATCAAGTCACGCATGCTAAGTTTAGGGCAATTTACCATGTATTTGCTTAGGGAATGACTAGCAACGTAAATCAGTCGGTTGTGGTCCAAACTTATCCATAGAATTACACTGCTACAACAAGAATCCAAGCTTAGCACAGATAAACCATATTGAGTTTTATTGAACTATGTAATCCCCAACAGTATCTCTAGAACGTATAATAGGTAACAAACATTATGGTTTTCATTTAAATCGACAATGCATACTTGGCAACCTATTAGTTGAAGGTAGTGGCCAAACTTTGGTACCAACATTGGAAGGAATCTTGTGGCATTAATTAATGTCAAAAAACTCTATTAGAAGCCTTCTAAATCCCTACCCAGTTTGTGGCCCAGTTATAGATAGACGGGTATACAGAAATTACCTTCTCACACTTTTTGAGAGAGTCACCTTATCAGACATATTAGAGTTAGAAATGGTAGACTTTAATTTCATTTTAGGCATGGATTGCTTATATTTTTGTTTTACCTTAGTCTATTGTAGTACGAGGATCATTTGTTTAAAGTTTTGAAACAAGTCATTCTTGAATAAAAGGGTAGTATCTCAGAGCCTATATTGTTTATTTATGTCTTACCTTATGGAAGAAAAAAGTTATCTAGAGGGTTGTGTAGCACATATTGAGGAAAAGGGGATGGAATCAGCAAGGAGTTTCATTATCTTACTCGTTTAGGATAGTCTTACGCACATATCAGAAGTCGAGTACTGTGATAGTCCAGAATAGATCAAAAGCTTAATTGGTAGCTTAGGTTAAGAAAAAATATGACAGTGATCCTATATTATTTTTGTCAGAAGGTGCAGTTAAATAGCACAAAGTAGAGGTTTTCCCCAAGGGGGAGATGTTTACTTTTCTGTCCGAAAGTGTATGAGTAGTTGAAGTAGCCAAGAAGGACAAGTATGCTCATCTATTTACTTTCTATTCCCTTTCATCTTGAGCTATTTATTTCCCCTCTGGTCTGTGATCAGTGACGTCATTAAAGACACAACTTACAATGCAAGTGTTGGTTATCATACCGTAGTATAGTAACCCAACCAAGGGTTGGGGTCTTTCTACATATAGTGATTGTGATAATTAGTAGAATGTAAAATTTAGTCCTAGTCATAGCAAAAGATATTATCAAATAAAAATATATTGAATCAAAGGGGATAACACAAGCATCAATTATTGATGGGGGTTTTGTCACAATTAGCAAAAAAACAACAAAATTAACAAAGAGTTCTAAATAAAGGATGGAGGAATTCATGGTATGTGATAGGACTACGGGATAAACGAGACTATTGGGTACATTTTTTGACAGAAGATTCATCGAGTAAATGCAACCAGGTTATACTTTAAGAGTGATAAGATCTCTAGCGAGCAACTTACCCCATTTAAAACGGGTTTTTATTGTACACGAATTTGCTGCATGAAGCACGACCTCTACCTTAAACCACTCAGTTTTAATACTAGTGGTCACTCTTTGGAGCTGAACCTCATGTCAACCCACTCCCACCGGACATCAATTTAGTAGTCTTAATTTCTTGACCCCTCTCTCGAGCACGCCAAAAACACATATATGAGATAATTTTTGTAACAGTAACCTCATTAGATTAATCCATGACTAAAAAATGAAATTACATTCAAACTACCAATACACTATCAGCAAACAATAAACAACAAAAAATTTAACACATATTTAAAAAATGACTCTCCAAGAATTGGGGTTTTAGCTAGACATGAAAAACAGATACAAATTTATACCAAAATGAGCTTGCATTCAAATTGTTATGAATATTTAAGTCTTGTCACAGACCAAGAATTAAGAATCCATGAAACCCAAGTCCAAATCTATAGAGATGAAAAACATTGAGGCTTCAAGTTCTTCTCCAAAAACTGTTTCGAACTTAGAGCTCATGAACTGATAAAAACATGATAAAGACTACAACAACTCTAATAATGTTTGATAACACTATGATAATAATTGATGATAACACTAGTGCTGTAGTGGATCGCTCGGCTTAGATAGTTAGAATTGCCGATCAAATCATTGATTCACTCTTTGGTGACATCATCGCCATCTTGCGCTTAGTCTAAGCATCTCCGTGCTCTAAATCACAAGGTGATAAGGTAATGCTTTGTAAAACTTCTTCGTGATACGCCGACTGTTCATTTTTGCTACCAATTTGATCCTCTTGAGCAAAAGGCGGTGTTTAGATATATCAATAATTTTTCAAGTAGATTCGTCAATCCTCAAGCCTTTAGTTGTTTAATTTTTTCATCCTATTTTACCAAATAGTGTCCATGCTTTACTCCAACTAAAAATACCTGAAACTCAAGGTTATTAAACAGTAACTAAGACAAAACAACAATTTAAGGACACTATTTCTATCAAACTATAGCCCTAAACGAGTCCAATTTGTGAACTCATCAACACCCCAACTTAAATTTTTTCTTGTCCTCAAGTTTTTTAAAAGTCTGTCTCAAACACTGCTACACAAAATTCAATCATAAATTTACACAAAAAGACTCAATTAACTTATACAAGGAACAATTGTGTACCCAGAGATTCATGTTGTGACACACAATTACAAAAGATTCTCAAACTCAGAATACTAGCTTCGAATGCAAGTTCAAGTTAAAGAAAAGTATTAAAATGCACTCTCACAAATGATGATTCCATTCTAACACACATGATGTATAATTATTTATGGTTCAGGAATCAGATACAATACTCACTCTCACAAAGAATAACACAATGCATGCTTTCACTCATAGGTTTTCCCTAATTTTCTTATAAATATTTGTTTCAGCTTTGTCGAGATCAATGAGGTCTTTTTATGTCTTATAATGGTGTTGTGTGCAATGTTATGATAATTTAGGCTTAGTGACTATGACCCTAATGAATAATGGTACTCACAACACTTCCTTTCCTTTCCGTCATCAAGTTCATTAATACTCACAAGTCATCCCTTTATTCACTTTTCCATAATGTGCTTAAAATCCCCTTTTTCTTTTTGTAATTTTCAAATAAGTCTTACAATATTTTTTTTATTACATTATTTTCTCATTTATCCTTTTTTTTTATATGGAGGGTTTCCATTTTCTTAGCAGAATTGAAATACGGGATCCTTTTTTCACTTTCTTGAGTTGTCGTCTCTTTTTTTAAAATCACCCCCAACTTAGGCGTTTGTGATACATTGGTTATTCTATTAAGCACAAATAAAGAGGATTAAGGGTAAATAATTAAGAGAGGTTATGTTTTTTTATTAAGTTTAATCCCAATAAAGGAAAAACTCAAGGGGTTTTTAAGAGAGATTCACACACTCTCAAGGTAGGTCGCAAAACAGGTGTATGTCAAACTGGCTAACATTTTATAAAGTTGCCTAGGATCATTACAAGAGAAATCCTTACTTAGTCAACTGGACTAACAAATAAAATTCAAAATGTTGGCATGCACGGTTCAACGTTAGTTTATCACACAAGGAATTAGACACTAGTTAAACAAGACTCCACGCTTTAGCTAGTGTGCAACGGTCATGAGAAGAGAATCGATTTGACAATTGGCTAATCACAAATTGATGCAAAGATTTTAGATATTGCATATGAAAATTCATTGTGCCTCAATGTAATTCTACATTAATGTTCATTTAATTGCGGGAACTATTCAAGTAATCGGTATTGATCGAAACAGAGACTTAAATTAGCCTAAGAACAACCAGGTTTACAAGTGCATACAAGAGGTTCTAGATTTTGATGAAAGATTTAAAAATATTTTGGAGGGGTCAAATCATTATTTAATTATAACCCAAACGGATTCATAAGCGCTAATATCCACGAAGACATAATAAACACAACGCAAAGCAGACAACCTAGAGATTATCACAAAAAAAAATTAATAATGGTCGTCGCACACAAGGTGCACCACACCCCACCACAAATAAAAATTTGTTTGTCCTCAAATGCGAATAATCAAAATTTCCAAAATGTAAGGTTAAGAAAAACATAAAGGTAGGTAAGGAGGGGATCATGTATACACAACTACTCCTTGTATTTAGGCATCAGTGAATGATTTTTTCACATGGTATAGGAAAATAGCTCATTTCTTGAATTATCCATGACACGAGCTTCGAAAAAAAGTCTATCAGTTTGAAAAACTATGTTCCATGAGGGAATACGGGGGTCCTGTGGATTTTCCTCTTTGTAACATTTCAAAAAGCCAAACATAGGTTCCATGGATTTCTCATCTTTATAACATTCCAATGAATATAGTTCATTTATGATGTATAGGAACCAAAAAATCTATGAACGTCTATGGCGTTTGGAAACTAGTGCTCAGAGGTTCTAGCATGCCTTAGCCTATTTGACTAGCTTTTAGGAGTCGGAAATTCATGATATTAGGTAGCAGGGTGTAAAACATGTGTTAAAATTGATCTTCATCGAAAAGTCAGGGTATTAGTTTCCCAAGGACCAACGAATTTCCCTTGAGGAGGACCCTAGCACGTAGGAGGTAACACTGCCTGGGCAGTGTCCAATCACGAAAGCAAGGAACAACTCGTGTGTGGATCGACGGGGCATCTATGCCAGCCATCGTCCCACGCTTAGATAAACAGGGGAATCCCTCGCTTTCACCAGTCACTGACTAAAATGATGAGTGTGTAGGACGGTGGAGGGGCCAAGTCGTCAACTCACAGGCAGCCTGTTGGCGGGGTTCCATTTGTTAATGTCAACAGTTCCTGCACATTTTAAAGTTGGTTTCATGAATTAGTTAGGGGGTTTAGGTTATTTATTAGGGGTATAAGGGAATCTAATTAATTTAATCAATCCCCTATATAAAGACCCCCAACCCTCATTAGTCTAAACACACCTCACAAAATAAACTCTCTCCGTTCTCTCTTCTATCTCTCTCTATTCGAAGAAATAATTGAAGAAAAGATAGATGGAGGTTTTGGGGATTCAAACGGACGATTTCAACATCATATATTGATCAAACACTAATATATTTGATGTAATTCACCTTTGAGACTTCTTTCCTTAAAGGGATCCTTCAAAGAATTTCAAAAGGTTGGGTTTTTAAGTGGGTTTCATCCAATTACGAATTTGATGTTAAAAACTAAGTTGTTTATGATTTATTTAGGATATAATGAGTATATTAGCATTAATTTTAACTTGAATATGGTAATGTGTTATGTTTTTATCTTAATAGAAGAAGATGATCCTTAACCCTTAACCCTAGGTTTTATCATGAGGTTAGTTAGGTTGGGATTGATGCAATTCTCTGTAATATTGGTTAAATCACTATTACATGATGTTGTTACACAAATCATAAGAAAATTATGATTATTTGTATCCTTTCATACTAGTTCTTGAGAAGTGATCTAGGTTAAGATAATTGACCTAAGTATGTTGTCTTAAGCTTTGATTTAGTATCGAATTATGGTGTAATGACTCTTCTAGTATTTTTATCATGTTGATTTTTAAATTATGATGTGGTACATATAAATTGTATTGAAATAAGTTATTATGGTATGACCTAAATGATGAACTATGAAGAAGACTTGGTAAATCTTATGATATCTATCTTTACTTCCAATACTGATTAATTGTTTTTAAGTTATGATGTTATATTGGAGTAAGAATTGTATTAGGATTGATAAGATGGGATGATGTTGAATTGAAATGTCTTTACTATGTAGTAATTTTGATTAAGGTGTATGTGTTATTAGGATAGTGATGACTATCGATGTGCCTTATTATGATATGAAAAGCTAATATGCTAACCTCACGTATATGAATTGTAATGAAAGGACTTATACTCGTACAATTCTTATTTAGCTATTAATGATGATGATTATACAAAAGGTAGACCCTATGACCCAAATGAAGCGATGATTAATAATGAAAGAAATAAAGACATTTCAAAAGGGGACTCTAGTTTGGCACCGAGTGAACAAGAGTGAGGAGTGTCCCTTCCCACATCGGGAAGGTAGGAGCACTAAAGTACTCTTGAGATTGAATAATACAAAACATGGAGTATAAAGAGGGTCCCAACTCTGTTTCATGTTTTGGTACTACCTTGGCAAGTAGTCTGCATTCTTTCAGTTAGGATTTTATTACACTAGATTCCACACTAGCTCATGTGGTCTATGTCGATTAGAGGAAGATGTTCCTAAAAGGTAAAATGAATTAAAGGATTGAACTCTAGCTAGATTAACCTAAGGGGTCTAGTTTATTCTAGGTAGAGGTATGATACACTAACTAAGTAGTGCACTAGTTATCCTTGAGGGGAGTGTTAGGAGGATGTTCTTATGCATGGTTATGTTCATGATGATATATGACTTAAATATGATGAACATTAAAATGATTGATAATTTATGTTGATTAGTTCATTTATTAGTATGAGTTGGCTTATATTTTTAAAGTAATATGAAATGTATATCTAAATGTCATGTCATGTGAAATAGGGTGTTAGTCATGATTCTTGTTTAATTGATTTAGTAAGGTTATGGTTCTTTACGTGATCATTGAACTTGTTGAATTGATGAAGATTCGTGAGTAATTTTCATGATTATTATGATATGGTTAGCTTTTATTCATGCTTGTGATGTTGTTCGTTTATGATAGGGTTATCATATATTATGGGTTCAAGTATGTTGAAATGCATATTACTTGTTTGAGTTAGTAAGCATGTTTTGTTACATGGTATGACTTGCTTGATTATGCATCATGCTTTTACGGGTGAAATAGCATTGTGTAAACTAAATGTCCCTTTTTAGAATGATTTGCTCTTATATGTGCATATGATATCATACTTAGTAGAAGTGGTGTACTAATCCCATTTCTCTCCCTTTTTCCCAAACATTTTATGTTTCGGTCGTTGAAGGCTCATTTGAGATGACTTCAAGAGGGCTTGGATATTCTCTATCATCCAAGTGAGTAGGTCCTAACTTTTTTAGGGAGATGACAATATCTTTCTTATGGAGTTTAGTTTTCCTAAGGCTCTTATGTTCATTCTACTTTCATTTCAGTACGATTTGAATAAGCGTATATGTGGCTTATTAACATTGATGTAGGGCTATGCCCTCTATGATTTTTTAGATGGTACGAGATGAGAAAATCTTTAAGACTAACTTCTATCTTATATATATGTATATGTGCAATAAAAGTCGAAGCCTATATAACCTTCGTAGACGAAGGATTATGTTTATGTAGATGTATATGTAAACCTCCAAGTACAAGCAATAAAAGATATAAATTTTCCGCAAAATTCAACTTATGAATGTGATGATGTAAACTAAGAGGTGAGTCTTAGTCCTCAAAGAGGACGATGATGCCGGTTACGTCTAGGAGGTAAACCCATATTGGACACTCTTGCTGAAACTTGGCCCTTTAGCTTCGTTATTTTTTGGGAAGATTTTTTGCTTTTTGACTTATCATGCAATTCTTTGCTTTGATTTGTCGGGATGGCATAATTCTCCCTGTTATTTTGGGTCAGTCTATATCTTCAGAAATTTTGAAAAATAGTTAGAACAATTGAAGTTTATATGCAAAAATGCTACACCGAAACAATTGGTGAATCGTGTAACTACTTAGTTGATTCGCCGAATGCAATGCCTAGAGCGCATAAGGGTTCATACAAAGGGCCAAAAAGAGTCCCTTCGATGATGCAACGAATGCACTCTACAAGATCATACTTCTCCCCCAAAGTTATAGAATCTACAATTGTTTTACCATATAAATAAGGGAGAGATTGGGAAATAAAACAAACCACCGAGTCGTTAGGCGAGATGGATCCAGCTCGCAAAACATCCCCACATGCCTATTTTTAACTTAAACCCCTAAATTCAACCCCAAACATTCTAAAGAAAGATTAAGGTGCATACCCTAAAATGAATCGTATACATAGTAAAAAAAATTATGCAAATCCTAAAAGTTTTCGTTCATTGTATGATGCAATTCTCAAGAATTAACATTATAAATTAATACAAACAAGATTATCGATCCCAAAATAGGTAAAGAATAATTTTAATCCAACGAGAGAGATCCAAATCACATAAAAAATATAATGTTATTGAATTTGAAAACAAAATACAATAAAAAGAACTTAGGTTGTGAAAACGAACCTTTTGTTCTTATTAGGATGTATCCGAGATTCTATGCGGAAATGCAATCCAAATCCAAGCATGAACAAATCAACTAAAATACAATATAGGTGCAGGACTAACCAAAAACTTGGGGAAAAGTCCAAATCTTCTTTCAAACTGCCTAGAAAATCACGACGGCCCGAACCTACATTGTTCAGGAAAAAGGAAGAAATTTGGGTTAGTACATCTCACGTACACATTAGTCAAAATCATGCTTTCTATCATTTTAACTCAACATGCACATACAATAAACATGTGAAGTCAATTCAACATAGCATTAAACCAAAATGTAGCCAACCCAAGAAACACATTGTGCAATTCCTAGAATAAAATCTCATAACCCTATCCAAAGCAATGTATCACTTGGAGTCCTAATTCTTACATACAACATAATTTTATTATATCAAGATATACCTTATTTATAAGTATCATACACATCACTTATCATGTATAAGATATAATCAACTTAATCATAAGAGAACACTATTAGAACAATCCATTAGGACTGAACAAGTACAATCTGTAAGAGAAGTTCCATACGCTCCCTCACACAATGTAGAAAACTTCAAGAAAATACCTAACAAGACTTCATACATTTATCTTGTTCATTTATTTTTACATTAGGGAAAGAATTTCAATAACCGACATCAGACCATGTGGGCTACATGGAGTCCGATATTCTTCTCCTGTATTGAAAAAAGAGGGTTAACACTTGCCTAAGGTTCAATATTTCGTACATAGATATCAAGGTTGATACACTAAGATAGTGTCCTATGTGGTCAAACAGTAAATGTTCAAGGAGATTGTTACTAGAAACCTGACTTCCTAGAAGTGGAGGTTCACATCTCATGAGATAACACATATCTTGGGAATGTAGACTTGCAAAATATGAGGAAACCCATGTGGGGAGCCGGACAAACTAAACGTAAGAGCCTCATCTCATTTACATGTCATTTCGGTGCTAAGCATTTATTACCTTTAGTAATCATCATGCTAATTGTAGAAGTTCACATTAGTTTCTTCTATAATTCTATATAAAAATCTCATCATAATAGCTCATAGGTATTCATATAGAGAACTATCCTTTCACTTTAGAAAACGCATACAAGTAAGTAAACCTTTCACTCAACATTTTATTATAATCATGAAGAAATACTTTCAATCATATAATAATCATATCAAAACATGCATAGATCTTTCATAGTTAATTTAATTGTCTAGGTTTAAGGATGATGAATACTTTTATTGAACATCACAACCACATATTAAACATAGGAGCATTACTATCTAAGTAACTCATACTTCATAATTGTATTTAAGAAGAATCTATCTTCATATATTCTTGCCCTTTTCCTGAACCTTCATATTTCCATTACCAAGAATACATAAAAAAAAAATAGGTCACTAAGGTAAATTTAGGAAGTAATGAATAGCTAGTATCATTCTACATAATCTATATACTCATCATCTTCTAGCAAATATCATAGAACTTTCAAGGTGTAATAAGTTTAGGGAAGATCAAGGTTCCAAGGGGAATTGTCTAGAAATTATATCAAAATTAACTAAATACTTAGTTAAACAATGATAAGAGACCATAATTCATCACAATTGAATAACAATTTCGTTTTGGAAAGAGGACCCATGTCTAGATTGAAACCTTAGTCTTGGGTAAGTTTGAAACCCATAATTGAAGGATCTTCTTGGGAAAAGGATCCCAAGAGTGTAAGAAACCATAACTTAGGGATGATTTTCCACAAATTTGGTTTGGATTCCTTGGTGAATAGATAAACTACAGAGAAGTTGGAGTTAAGTGGGTTTTGGGATTTTAGAGGAGTTAGGTTAGTTTAATGAGTTGGAACCCTTATGTAGTCCATAAATAAATTAATTAACCAACTATTAATCCTTAATTCATTTAATAACTAATTAATTAACTAAGCCATCCTTGAGCGAAAACGGCATTTAAGACAGACCCTAATAGATAACTCCCTGTCTATAAGGCGTCGACCAGACCACGGACCATACTGGTAGTTTATGGTTTTGGTCACAGAGGTGTTTTTGGAGCCTTTTTGGTAATGGTATAAGTGAAAACCAATGAAACCAAACAACTGAGCGTCATTCAAACGATGGGTCGTCCTTTATGCTAGTGGTTGCATTTAGTCAAAAGCCATGTTTTGAGGCTCAATCAATGGGTCCTCCTCAAGGACCCTTAGTGTGGTCCTTGGGGAGCTTACCCATAATTTTTGACCCTAAACACACCCTAAAATGTATTATTAACCTTTTCACAAAATTTAACTTCGATTCGACTCTTCAAAACCCATGAAACATACTAAGGCATACTAGCTCAACTTCACTATCTCCGTACGTCGTGGTTGTCCCTTGATGTTATGATTCTAACACCTCCAAATTAAGTTTAAGACCATTTTTTAGGTAGAAAAAAACATTAATCAACATGTTAGGATCTAGTCTAGGTCATAGAATTTATGGGGTGTTATAATATCCCCCACTTATGAACATTCGTCCCCGAATGACACCTTAAACCTTTTTTTGGGATAAAATGAAAAGACTTAAAACTAGCAACCCAAGAACAAGAAGTATCATAATGAGTCATAAGTTATAGGAAAAATTCTTATATCCTTTCAGCACATTAACATAGCATTAACACATGGGAACTTAATCAGTAATTCACAACACATAAGATCTCATCATTTAATATCACATGAGGAACTATCTTATAGTTTTAAATATGAGCTTAACATGAACACCTTATAAAGAGTTGACATGCTAATTTCTTATCAAGATAACATTAAACACGTCTAACACAATTCTAATGAAGGAAATATAGGACACTATATATTTAAGCGTGTGTTTGACCATGAGAAACATATTTCATGAAAACTCAATTTAGTGATGAATATCAACAAGAATATGAACATACTAGATAGACATGATGAGTTCAACATTATTCTTTGTAAGTGAAACTACTAATATCAACCTGGCTAGGGGTAAGAGGGAAAACATGAGTGTAGCAGGACTTCAAGTCGTCCTCAGCCTCCCATGTGGCACCCTTAACTGGATGGTTCCTCCATAGAACATTAACGGAGACAACCTTTTTATTCCTCAATTTCTTAACTTGCGATCCAAGATCTCAAGCAGAACATATTCATAAAAAAGGATGTAATTTACCTCTAAGCCTTTTAGAGGGAAAATAGACATTGGGTCACATGTACACTTCTTGAGCATAGACACACGAAACATAGGATGAACCAAGGACAATTGAAATGGAAACTTTAATTTGTATGATACTTCCCCTAAACTCTCTCATAAGGGCCCACATACTGGGGACTAGCTTTCCCTTTCATTCCAAACCTTATCAACCATTTCATGGGTGAAATTTTCAAATATACCCAATCTCCTACTTCAAATTCAAGTTCTCTCTTTTTATGGTCGGCAAAACATTTTTTCTGACTATAAGTTATTTTCAACATCTCTTTTATAAGTCGATCTTTCTCTATGGCCTTATATACTATTTCGGGACCAAGGAGAGAAAACTCACCCACTTCAAACCATCCACCTTGAGACCGACACTTCTTACCATAGAGATCTTCAAAAGGAGCCATGGTGATACTCGAATCGTAGTTATTGTTGTAGGAGAACTGTATCAAAGATAGATGACCATCCCAATTTTCTTTTAAATCAATAACTCAAGCTCTAAACAATTCTTTTAATATTTGAATGGTCTGCTCAACTTGTACATCCATTTGGGGGTGGAAAGCGGTGCTAAGTTTTACTTGAGTGCAAAGTCCGCTTTAGAGAGAGATCTAAAAGTGCGAAGTGAATTGGGCACCTCTATCCGTAATTATCGAGATGGGATCCCCATGAAACTTTATAATCTCCTTAATGCACAATTTGGCATACTCCTTGACCGAATAAGATACTTTAATGGGGAGAAAGTGGCCTGACATGGTCAATCTATCCATTATGACCCAAATGTATTCATGTTGTCTAGGAGTGTGAGGCAAACTTACAAAAAAAACCATATTGACATCTTTCGACTTCCAAACGGGAATATCTATATCTTGTGTTAGACCTCCCGGTCCTTGATGCTAAGCTTTGACTTGTTGGAAATTTAAGACCCTAGAAACAAAGTTAGCTATCACACTTTTCATTCCATTCCATTAATAAATGTCACGCAAATCATGATTTATTTTGGTTGCTCCGAAATGAAAGGAATACGCAAGCCATGGGCCTCTTTCTTGATTCTCTCCCTTAAAAAATCCACATAACGTACACATAGCCTTCCTTGGAACATAATTACCCAATCCTCACCTTGGGAGAAAGATTCATTATTATTTATAAGGACCAATTCCTTCAACTCCATTAATAGAGGATTAACATGTTGCTTAGACTTCACCTCGACAACTAAAGATTACTCGGAGTTATGACGAACCATGAAACCATCCTTTAAAGATTCTTCTAGTCTGACACCCAACCGGGCCAAAATATTCACTTCTTGCACTACCATTTCTTATCATCAACCACATTGGTCAAACTACCCATGGACACCCGACTCAAAGCATTCATAACCACATTACATTTCCTGGGGTGCGAAAATACACTGATGTTGTAATCTTTTAGAAGCTCTAACCATCTTCTTTGGAATAGATTCGTGTCTTTTTGAATAAATACCTATTGTAGACTTTTGTGATAAATCAACCCATTTACATGTACTCTATATATGTACTATCTCTAAATGTTCAAGGCAAATACTGCGGTCATAACGAAAATACACTGATGTTGTAATCTTTTAGAAGCTCTAACCATCTTCTTTGGAATAGATTCGTGTCTTTTTGAATAAAACCTATTGTAGACTTTTGTGATAAATCAACCCATTTACATGTACTCTATATATGTACTATCTCTAAATGTTCAAGGCAAATACTGCGGTCATAAGTTCAAGTTCTTGAGTTTGGTAATTTTTCTCATGTGCCTTGAGTTTTTTAAGGTTATACACTATCACCTTGCCATGTTGCATTAGAAAACATCCTAGATTCACTCGGGAGGCATCACAATAAACCACAAATCATTCTCTACCTTCTCGTATGGTAAACATCAGAGTGGGGGTTAGTCTACCTTGCAATAATTGGAAGCTCTCTCACATATTTCCGACCATTCAAAGTAGGAGTTCTTTTGGGTAAAATTCATTAATGGAGTTATGATTAATGAAAATGACTCAACAATCCTCCTATAATAACCTACCAAACATACAAAACTTCGGATATTGGTAGGATTCAAAGGTCTAGGCAAAATTTTTACCATTTCCATCTTATTCGGATCGACCTCTACCCCTTCACTAGAGACAATGTAACCAAGAAAAGCAACCAATATAAACCAATATTCACATTTGCTAAATTTATTAAAAAGTTGGTTATCCTTAAGAATTAGAAAAACTATCCTCAAATGTCTCATATGATCATCCTCACTCCTAGACTATATGAAGATGTCGTCAATGAAGACAATAACAAACAAGGCAAGGTAATTTCTAAAACCTCGATTCATAAGGTCCATGAAAGCCACCGAGGAATTTGTTTTACTAAAAGACATAACTAGGAATTCAAAGTTACCATTTCTTGTTCGGAATTCTAATTTTGGAATCTCAACACCCCTCACCCTCGATTGGTGATAACCCAACCTTATATCAATTTTGAGAAGTAACTCGGTCCTTGGAGTCGATCAGACAAACCTTTAATACTTGGGAGTGGGTACTTATTTTTCATAGTTACCTTGTTCAACTAACGGTAGTTTATACACATTCTCAAAAACCCATATATACTTATTCTTCACAAAAAAATTGGCGCACCCCATGGATATATGTTTTGTTGGATAAAACTCTTATTTAACACATCCTTGAGTTTAGCTTTTAGTTCTTTCAACTAGGTCAGGTCTATCTGATAGGGAGGGATTGAAATAGATCGTGTATAGGGCAATGTGGAAATTCACTTAGCTTCTAAATAATAGATTGGTTGGTTACTTAAGGTTTTTTTTGGTAATTTTAGTCAAGTTATAAGTGTATAGCCTATAATTGAGTTTATTATTAAAAATCAAATTCCAAACCCCAAATAGAATTCTCTAGAACTCCATTGAAGGTTGAAGCAATGTTGAGGCTAGGATCTTGATTTTCGATTGCAACTTCATCAATTTTGTGTATTATCATCAATAAAGGTATGGTGTTTCATCCTTTAATGTTCTTCTTTTCAAGGAGTCAATTCCAATGGTTCTCAAAGATGATCAAAAAGATTAATTCTTCTATTTTGACTTCTATGCATGGTTTCTTGCATAAAATAATTTGAATTAATGATGTATGATATTAATTGATGTTAATTGTGTGATTTTAGATTAAAATTCTTATGAACCCATGGAATTCATGAAATCCTAATTTTTGCTCTTATGCGTGTGATTTGAACGTGGATTGATTGTATTGGATTATTGTGTAGTATCCTTTGGTCTATTGAATTATGTAATGATAATGTTAAAATTGTATATAGGCTGACTTAATTTGATGATCTTCATATTGTATTTCATGGATCATTGTTTGGTTGGATTTTTGGTTTGCATTGGTGTTGATGACTTTTTGCAAGAGCCTTTATTAATTCAATTGGTTGATATGGCTAAGTATTGGATGTGTTTATGATGGAATGGTGGTAATATGACCTAGTCTCTTGTATATGGCATAGTATAGGTCTTCAATTTTGTTTATTCGTATGGTCCACTAATGGTGGTGATGCTTACATGTTATAACAGTGAAGGACATGGCCTTGTCGACATTAAAATTATGTGGTTTGTGTCATTAGAATGTGTAGCTTGTGTAGATGATCAAGATGAAGTATGATTTAATGTATATGTATATGCAGGTCAAAGTATTACTTTTTCTAATTGGTCATATGTGATCATGATAGACTAGGGTGATGTCTCTAGTTGTATATCTAGTGCATCTTGCTAGATAGACTTAGTTATTCCTAAATGATACTTGAATATTACTATATATGTGATATGATGATCATGTGTTGTCTTGATGGGTAGACTATGTCCCTCTAATTGATACATGCTAAGTATGTGAATATGAACATTTTTACTTAGTAGGCATACACACGTTTGTCTTCTCTGTGTATGAATGAATGATGACTGAAAGTGTAGGAACATTAGACCTAAGATATTGATTTTTCTTAGTATGAATATTATGGGACCTTGAAAAAGTAAAGAGGGTCATAAACTTTGAACCTTCAATATAGAAAGAATTTTATGATTTCTTTGAAGTTGAAAGTCTTAATGGTATCCTTCGTGTGTGTATGATGGACTAAGGGATAGGTTGGACGGAATGGCATGAATATATCTAAGAAAGTCATTGAGTTATCCTTATTAACCATAGCCTTGCATCCCTCCAGGACCCATCTTTGGTAGGTGCATTACGATCATGTAATGACTCAGGAATGGAACCTTTTAATACGCCCTTATGTGATTGAATTTACTCTTTGAGGACATGGATAGCACCGAGAGAATATGCTTGTGGTAGTAGATCTATTTGAGAATAAGACTAGATTAAAAAGAAGCCCTTGATATTCCTTAACCATGTGCCTAATTGGGATATGTCCTAGTTCTACCCTTGGAAAGTAGAACACACTCCATCGGAGTAGGGTAAAGTCCGGATTCCATGCCTATCTAATATGGTCTATTAAGGTTAATGCCTATTCTCTCTATGTGGAACGAATTCTACTTTCGGACAAGTTCTACAACATTTAGTAGTGGAATGGGACGCTACCTAGACATGGCACGAGTTTGCTTCAAAGATGCTATGTGGTCTCCCTAGGTCTTCTCCAAGAACATTATGTGAACTCATCTAAATGATTAATTTAATCTTTATTGTTTCAATAAAGGATTATGACTTAAGTTAATGCATGTAAATTAAAAGGTACTTATCTAGAGTAGCTTTGAGGATTGATTAGGTGGACTTATCATGTCTTACTCAGGTGAATATTAGAGTAACTTAAGGTAGAGAGTGTAATGATTTAAAGGTAATAATCTTACCTTAGGTAGTCTTAAGGATTATTTAGGTGTTCTTTAAGAGGGTGTATGAGCTGTCTCTTCTTGTCTTACTTAAGTAAGTCTTAGGATAAGCTTTGTTAAGAGGGTTATATGTTTATATGTTTTTAGGTGATGTTAATTCTATGTTGTGGATAACTTGGAATATGTCTTAAATGTGTTTATTTTCACTTTAAGGTGGTTTCTTATAGTTGGTGTATGAGTTTTTCTCCAAAAAGAGGATGAAAGAATACTTGGAAGAAAATTTTCTCTTAGCACGATTATATTGCATTCACCATACTTAGTGCATTCTAATTGTATGACCCTTAAAATGACTTAGGTAATGAAAGAGACCAACATGGTTTTCGTGATGGTCTAAGGTCCTTAATCGGTTGATAATGTTTTTTGCGGGGGTGTCTAAGAGTTTAGGTGTATTGGAAGTTAAATGTCAAAGGACGACCAAGACGTTCGACGACTAAGTCACCTATGTGCCTCATATGTGGTTTTATGTGTTTATATGTGATTCATGAGGTTATAAAGTCCTTAAATAAGTTTTTATAGTGTACATAGTAAGTGTGTCATGTTTCGTGAAGTTTGAGGTCAAACGTTTAAGAATGTCCATGACGTTCGAAAGGTTTGCCTTGAAACGACCTTGTGTATCTAGTCATGTTTTGTCGAGTTTTACATATTCTTTTTGGATAAACTCATGTGGTAGGTCCTAAACTACTAAATGAACATATTTGGGTTTGAAACATTCAGGTACGAATCCATGTACGACCCACAAAGGACCCTAAAGGAGGACCTCAACTTGGAGCTCAACACTGCAGGAAGTGGCAATAGACTGACAAAAACGACGGCCAATCGACCAGGCGACAGACCATTGATGTGTATCGTCGATAGAGCCACTTGTAATGTAGGTTGAGGAGTTTCAGGTGAAACCCACGAGACCCCATTGACGGGGCGTGGGTGAGACCACGGACCGTCGATGCTGGCATTGATGGTGCTGTGTGTTTTACTACCAATTTTCTGTTAAGTTGAGAGGTGAAGTTGTAAATTCACTCCAATCCCAAATAAGTATTTTGACGGTTGTTTTGAGTGGGTATGGAATTTTAAGAGTATATAATTAATTAAACTCTCATTATAACCCTAACACCTAAATAAAAAGAACATTCCCTCCAAAAGTTTCTCCCAAAACCTCCTTGAGAGTTGAAGGTGAAGATGGGACTTTAATATGGTTTTTCAATGGAGATTATTTTTCAATTATCATTTGGTTCTTCTAATAAGGTATGGGATTTTTTCATCTAAGTCTTGCTATCACCTTAGAACTAATTTCAATAATGATATCCAATGATTTCGGAAATATTAAAAAAATACATTTTCTATTCTATGTCTTGGGTTCTCGAATAAATTGTTCTCAAACGTTAAGATATGATGTTATTGATGTTTAATTGATGTTTTCCAGTGAAATTCTCCATGAACCCTGGACATTAAAAAATCTCTCAATTTGACCAAAAATATGGGTTATGTGATCATGCTTTGAGATTGATGAATTCAAGTGTAGATTTTTATGGGTTTTTGATTCATATAAAGATTACGATTGATTGGCTTATAGGATGTTTCATTTTTATCAATTGAGTATTCAATATTCTTAGATCTATTGAATATTACGCATATTGAATTGATATTGACTTAAGGCTTATGAATTCTAATGTAGTTTTCTATGGTCTGTCTAATGATGCAATAATTGTATTCAATTGACATCTAGGTTGTATGAGATTGATCAATATGTAGTGAATTTACCTAGTTTCGTTGATTATTGATATAATTGTATTTCATTGTTTGTTATGGCCATCGGTAAGGTCCTTATGATAACGAATTGGA
Source organism: Solanum peruvianum (assembly GCA_027705065.1). NCBI lineage: Eukaryota > Viridiplantae > Streptophyta > Magnoliopsida > Solanales > Solanaceae > Solanum > Solanum peruvianum. The sequence continues at coordinate 32,867,126 of JAKWJD010001761.1, read as the reverse complement.
TGTTTTAGCCTTGAAATTAAAGTGTTAAGATGGAGCGGGGTATGCTTCGCTCGTCCTTTTATTTTATTTTAATTAGGCTTCAATTATGTTGCAATTCGTATGGTCCACTTATGGTGGTTGTGCTATGTGAATTCATGTGGCCTTGTCGGCTTTACTTTATGCAGTATGATGATCATCGCCTTGTTGGCACTACTTGAAGTATGATGATGATTTGTATAGTTGATATTATGTGAAATATGATTATATCTATTTATATGTTAAGTAATGTGAAAGTACATGTTTTTCCTATATTTGTTAGGAAATCATGTATACTATGACTAGGTTTTTATATGTGTAGTCTCATGGTTGATGCATGGTTTTTCCTACTTGACTAAATGAGTCTATAATGATTATATTTATGATGATATGGTAATGTATAGGATGACATAAAGATGATAATAGTTATTCCTAAGTGTCTTAAAGAATGACATGTAATATGTGTTTAAGTGAACTATGTGGTGTCTTGTCTTGGTTGAGTTGTGTCACTTGCATGATGTATGAAAAATAATACGTGATGTATTCCAAAATATCTTAGTCTTGAATGGATATATGATATGTGACCTTGAATGATGCTAAGAGGGTGTTTATGTGAAACCTTTAACGTAGTGGAGAGGCTATGAAGGGTTGAAGTGTAAGTTGTAATGGTTTCCTTCAGGTAAAAGGAATGATTTACTTAAGGTTGATTGGCTGGAACGGCATCATATCAAACATTTAGGAAACACATCATGAGCTTCTTGTCTCCATTGGAAGTGTCACGACCCAAAACCGAGCCGCGACTGGCACCCACATTTACCCTCCTATGTGAGCGAACCAACCAATCTAACCCTTAACATTTCAATATAATATCAACAGAAAATAGTGCGGAAGACTTAAACTCATAAATAAAAACCAATTCAATAACTTTTAAAATTCAACATCTATTATTCCCCAAAATCTGGAAGTCATCACCACAAGAACATCTATGATCAAATGACTAAACTACGAGTATTCTAAGAAGCTAAAACAAGTAAAAGCTAGTCTATGCCGGAACTTCAAGGCATCAAGACATGAGGAAGAAGATCCTGTCCAAGCTAGAATCATTAGCTCACCCTGAAGATCCGATGTGACGAAGACTGGCTAGAATTGCGGTTGAGTTGAAGACGAAGGCACGTTTGCTGCACTCCACAAATAACAAGAAAGAAAACATAAAAGTAGGGGTCAGTACAAAACACGGGTACTGAGTAGATATCATCGGCCAACTCAAAATAGAAGACAATATATATCAAGTAATATTATAAAATCAACTATGATACTCAACATGTAGCAACAACAAGTACTATATCATTAACAATTACCGTCAAGTTCACACATGAGGACTCAAGCCTCAATACCATACTCATTTGGAGATTAGATTCATTAGATTGAGTATATTAGCATCTTTCAAGATTCATTATCTTTAATCCTCTTATGTCGGTACGTGACACTCCGCTCCCTCATTTTCTTTATTCCTCTTGTGTCAGTACGTGACACTCCGATCCCCTACTACTATGTGTCGAAACCTGACACTCCGATCCCCTAAATCTATGTGTCGGTTCGTGACACCCGATCCCCTAAATCTACGTGTCGGTTCGTTACACCTGATCCCCTAAATCTACGTGTTGGTTCGTGACACCCGCTCCCCTAAATCTACGTGTCAGTTCGTGACACCGGATTCCTTTAATTCTGTGTTTCGGAACGTGACACTCCGATCCCCTAATCTCATTCTATCAATTCATCAAGCCTTCTCTTATACCAAGGCATCATCATTCTCATTGCTTTAGTTCATAAAGCCTTTTCTTATACTAAGGCATCATCAATCTCATTACTTTAGTTTATCAAGCCTTCTTTACTACCAAGGCATCATCATTAACGAAGAGATTAGGTTTTTTCATGATTTGGGATTCAATAACTTCATCATGCTCATATAATCACAATTATATAATCACATTCATGCAAGCATACAATTAAGCACATAGCAGAGTTTACAATACTATCAATACATATCATTCGCTATTAAGAGTTCACTACGAATATCGTAAAAACCATAACCTACCTCCACCGAAGACTAGTGATCAAGCAAGTAATTTCCCAAACCTTTGTGTTTCTCCTCTTCTTTTCGTTCGATCCTCTCTCTCTCTCTTTCTTGTTCTTTCTATTTTTCTTGTTCAAACCCTCTTTCTTTTACCCTAATTAGCATATAATTAAGAATAAAAGATGGCAATAATAACCCACTAATTAACTCAAGGTTACCTCTTTTAACCCCCAAGTAATTAGACTTATTATTATTAACCCACTTTCTTTATAATTAAAGAAGGAATAGTCCAAAACGTCCCTTAAAACGTGTAAAGAAATCCGACCCAGACTGGGATTACGCAGCCTGTGACGGCCCGTCGTGCCTGCGACGGTCCGTCCTGCAGGTCATCGCAAAGTTCAGAGACCCAATTTCCACCAAAGGGTCTGTGACGGTCCGTCACGCCTGTGACGGTCCGTCCTGCCATTCCGTTACGAAGTTCAGAGAGTCGATTTCAGTACCCAATTTTAGAATTTCTAAGTGTTTTGAAACGAGACCCTGCGACGGTCCGTCGTGCCCATGACGGTCCGTTGTGGGGTCCGTCGTCTCAGCCAGTTTTCCAGAAATAAAATCTGCTGCTCAAAACGACTAAACAGGTCGTTACAATAGATACCAATTTACCCATCGTTCGTCCTCGAACGATCACAAGAAGAAAAACAAGGGCGAGAAGGAGTACCTGAATCTTTAAACAGATGTGGGTATCTTTCTTGCATATCGGCCTCCTTCTCCCAAGTGGCTTCTTCAACCGGCCGATTCTTCCATTGCACCTTGATGGATGCAATCTCCCTTGACCTCAACTTGAGAACTTCTCTATCTAGAATAGCAATAGCCTCCTCCTCATAAGACAAATTCTCATCAAGCAAAAACGAATCCCTACGGATAATGTAGTTTCCATCCCCATGATATCCTTTCAACATAGACACATGAAATACCGGATGCACTCCGGACAGCCCTGGAGGCAAGGCTAATTCGTAAGCCACCTCCCCTACTCGCTTATGTACTTCAAAGGGACCAATATACCTTGGGCTTAGTTTACCTCTTTTACCAAACCGCATTACCCCTTTCATGGGCGAAACCTTCAACAAGACTTGTTCACCCTCGATGAACTCCAAGTCCCTAACCTTTCGGTCTGCATACTCCTTTTGCCTACTTTGCGCCGCTAGAAGCTTTTCTTGGATAGATTTCACCTTCTCCATTGAATCTCTCAACAGATCAGTACCCCAAGGTCTAACCTGAAATGCATCAAACCAACCAATGGGAGACCTACATCTCCTCCCATACAATGCTTCAAATGGAGCCATGTCAATATTGGAGTGATAGCTATTATTGTATGAAAACTCTGCCAAAGGTAAGAAGTTATCCCAATGACCACCAAATTCTATCACACATGCACGAAGCATATCCTCCAACACTTGAATCGTTCGCTCAGACTGACCATCAGTCTGAGGGTGAAACGCAGTACTAAGGTCCAACCTAGTACCTAATTCCGCATGCAATGTTCTCCAAAACATAGAAGTAAACTGCGTACCTCTATCTGATATGATGGAAAGTGGAACTCCATGCAATCGAACAATTTCTGAGATGTAGATTTTGGCTAACTTCTCTGCATTGTAGTTCACCTTGACCGGAATGAAGTGAGCGGACTTAGTTAATCTATCCACAATTACTTAAATGGAATCAAACTTACCCAATGTCTTTGGAATACCAACCACGAAGTCCATTGCAATTCTCTCCCACTTCCATTCAGGAATGGGCATTCTCTGAAGTGTTCCTCCGGGCCTCTGGTGTTCATACTTTACTTGTTGACAATTTGGACATTTGGCAACAAAATCAACAATGTCGCGCTTCATTCTACTCCACCAAAAGTGTTGTTTTAGGTCACAGTACATCTTGGTTAAACCAGGATGTGTAGAGTATCCGGAACTATGAGCCTCTGTAAGAATAGTGTGGATCAAGTCATTAACACGAGGCACACATACCCTTCCCTTAATCCTCAAAACACCTTCGTCATCAATTATTGCTTCCTTAGCCTCTCCTCGCAACACCATATCCCGGATTCGACTTAGTTTCTCATCATCAAACTATTCTCCCTTGATCTTGTCAAGAAAAGAGGATCTCGCCTCCACACAAGCCAAAAATCCTCTCTTCTCATTTACTTCTAGCCTCATAAAGTCATTAGCCAAGTTTTGGATTTCTCTAGCCAACGGGCGTCTAGAAACTTGTAAATAAGCTAGACTTCCCATGCTTCCTGCCTTTCTACTTAGGGCGTCTGCCACAACATTAGCCTTTCCCGGATGATATAGAATAGTGATATCATAGTCCTTCAGTAGTTCCATCCATCTCCTCTTTCTCAAATTCAAATCCTTCTGAGTAAAGACATACTGTAGACTTCGATGATCCGTATAGACTTCACACTTAACCCCATAAAAATAGTGTCTCCATTGCTTTAGTGCAAATACTACCGCAGCCAACTCCAAATCATGGGTCGGATAGTTACGTTCATGCACCTTTAATTGCCTCGAAGCATAAGCAATCACATTTTTCTCTTGCATTAGCACTGCACCCAAACCCAAATAGGATGCATCACAATAGACGATGAAGTTTTTACCCTCTACAGGCAAGGTAAGAATTGGTGCAGTAGTCAACAAGGTATTGAGCTTCTGAAAGCTTTCCTCACACTCATCCGACCATACAAATTGAACATTCTGCTTAGTCAAGTTCGTTAATTGGGAAGCAATAGAAGAGAATCCCTTGACAAATCGGCGGTAGTAGCTAGCTAAACCAACAAAGCTCCTTATTTCTGACACGTTAGTAGGTCTTACCCAATTTTTCACTGTCTCAATCTTAGATGGATCCACCATCACTCCATCCTTAGAAACCACGTGTCCCAAGAAGGACACTGAATCTATCCAAAACTCACACTTTGAGAATTTGGCATAAAGCTTCTTCTTCCTCAATAACTCTAACACCATTCTAAAATGCTCCTCATGTTCCTTCTTACTCCGTTAGTATATCAGTATATCATCAATAAATACAATCACGAAGAGATCCAGATATGGCTTGAAGATCCCGTTCATCAAGCTCATGAAAGCAGCAGGGGCATTCGTAAGACCAAAAGACATTACCACAAATTCGTAGTGCCCATACCTAGTTCGAAAAGCAGTCTTTAGCACATCCGTTGCCCGTATTTTCAATTGATGATAACCGAATCTCAAGTCAATTTTTGAGAAGACACAAGCACCTTGTAACTGATCGAACAAGTCATCAATGCGAGGAAGAGGATACTTGTTCTTAATAGTTACCTTGTTCAGTTGTCTATAGTCTATGCACATCCGAAAACTCCCATCCTTCTTCTTCACAAACAAAACCGGAGCACCCCAAGGAGATGCACTTGGTCTAATGAAGCCTTTGTTCAACAACTCTTGAAGTTGGGCCTTTAACTCTCTTAACTCCGCGGGAGCCATTCTATAAGTGGGTATAGAACTGGGGCGAGTGCCCGGTTCAAGATCGATGCAGAAGTCAATATCCCTATCCGGTGGCATACCGGAAAGATCTGCAGGGAACACATCCAAAAACTCACGGACTACCGAAACCGACTCAATCGAAGGTACTGGGGTAGTGTCATCCTTGAGATGTGCCAAGAAAGCTAAACACCCTTTACTAACCATTTTCTTAGCACGAAGAAAGGAGATGATACGCACCGGATTGGAAGTGTAGTCACCCTCCCACACTAACGGATCTGTCCCAGGCTTGGCTAACGTCACAGTTTTAGCATTACAATCCAAGATTGCGAAATTTGGAGAAAGCCAAGTCATACCAAGAATTACATCAAATTCAACCATCTCTAAGATAACCAAATCTGCATAAGTGTTGCTCCCCACGAAAGTCACCAAGCAAGACCTATATACTTTTTCTACTATCACGGACTCACCCACCGGAGTAGAAACACGAATAGGCATATCAAGTAATTCGCAATGTAAATTTAGACCATTAGCAAATGAGGAAGATACATAAGAAAATGTGGATCCAAGGTCAAACAATACAGAAGCCATGCAATCACAAACTAGAAGAGTACCTGTGATAACAGCATCAGATGTCTCCGCCTCCGATCTCCCAGGGAAGGCATAACAATGGGCCCCATTACTCGTCTGTCCGTTGCCCCTACCACGTTGTGATGTCGTCTCAGCCAGTTTTCCAGAAATAAAATCTGCTGCTCAAAACGACTAAACAGGTCGTTACAGGAAGGTAGCCCTAACAGGACCTCTTCGGTAGGGTAAATGTAATTGGGTTATGAACTTGATATAGGACCCTCTTATGTGAACCTTAAATGTGATTTACTCTATGAGAACAAAGTCTAACAATGAGTGAGTATGATGAGTGAAGAGGTTCTAGTTAAAGAATGAGACTACATTACAAATCATGCCCTTGATATTCCTTAACCATGTGCCTACAGGGGATATGTAAAAGTTCTACCAGTGGCAAGTCGAACACGCTCATCGGAGTAATTTAGAACTTCGGATTCCATGATTTGTTAACATGGTCTATGTCGGTTATTTCCTATTTTCGTCATATGGGATACCTACTAGCATTAGATAAGTTCTATAAAATTTAGGTGGTGGTATAGGACACTATCTAGACTTTGCACAATAGGCTTTGAAGGTGTTGGTGAGAGTCCCTCCGTCTTGTCTAAGACCATTACTTGAATATCCTTTATGTGATGAATGTCTCTTCATGAACTAATGAATGTAATGACTTAAGTTGAGGAAGTAGGTTAAATGAATAAGTACTTATCTAAAGTAGTTAAGGGTTGTCCAGTTAAGGTGTGAAGGGGTCGTAGGAATGGTCACTTCTTATATTACCTAGATAAGTCTTAAGAATGACTCTAGTAAGGGAAGATGATTGTTTATGTGGACATGATCAAAACTTAGGCATTCTTAAGGATTACTTAGGTAATATTGAAGAGGTCATTTGGACTTTATCTTCTTAATTTACTCTAGTAAGTCTTTTGATAGCCTTTGGAAGGAGAATGTCATATCATATATATGCTAATGTGTTAAGTGAGAATGATTCTATCCTAGGTATTCTATAGGGTCTCTTAAGTGGGTATGTAAGGGATTGTATGGGTGTTCGCTTCACAACTCACTATAGTGAACCTTAGGATCACCTTTGGTAGGAGGATCTCATTTTTATATGTGTTTGTAGTCTTGTAAATGTATGTTTATCTCATTATAGGTTGTCTAAAGGATCGTTAATGTATGTTAGAGAGGGTGTATGGGCGGTCTCTCTTTGTCTTACATAATTGTGTTTTAGGATAGTTTTAGTGAGAGAAATATATATTAAAAGGTGTATAAAGTGAAGTGAATGAAACTTCACTATAACAGTGAAGTCATCTCGTTCTACATTTAAGTGAATTCACTGTAATGTTTGAAAAATGATTAATTGCTTATACTATTTCTTATGTATTTTCTAAAAATTTTGTTCTTATGATTATAGTATGATGTTTTAATCAAAATTCATGAAAAGCATGCTACTTACTAAATGTTCCTTTTTCAAGATTTTTGCATGGCTTGCATACTTAGTACATCTAATGTGCTAACCCTTCTTTTCCCTTTTTGTCTAAAGTGTAGGGAATAGGAAGTCTTGATGTGCCATGGAGGATGGATAGGTTTCTGAGGCTTTGAAGATGATGCATTGGTGAGTCCTCATCGATTTGAGGACAATATCCACAAGTTCCTTAAGTCTTAGTATTTACTTTTATGTCTTGTATGGACATAGTCCCATGTATTGTATACTCTAAAGTTTAGATGGTTCAAGAAGATAATGTAAAGGTTTAACGTTTTGAATTAAAATTTTACACTTGCGTATTGTGTATGAAAGAGTTCTTTGTGTGTGAAGAAAGTTTTAATATCTTAATCAATTGAGTATATTTATTATGCAATGAATTATACGAGAGGCTTAGATGTTACTTCTTGAAGTCTCATATGCCGTTTTACGACACAAGGATGCTCTAACCTCTAGGGTGTACTTGTGGTTCGTGACAAGCTTGATATCAGATCATAAGATTTAAGGATTGTGTTAGCTGTCGTATGAACCACATCTAGTAAAGGCTTGTTTATAATGTGAATTGCCACATTATAAATAAGAGGCTATTGAGAGCTAGGGAAAGTTTCAATTCTTCATTCATCTAATCATGCCTAAGATCATTGAATATGATGTCTTTCCCATTTTCCCCTTATGTGTTGGTCCGTTGAGGGTGACTTTATGAAGTTGGGTTGAGGGAGAGAAAAGATGAGATGTGACCTGTGAGATGATGTGTTATAGATGGTGTTTTTTACCTTAGATTTGCTTGGTTGCCTTTTGAAGGGTAGTTAAGTTGGGAGGAATAGTAAAGTATATTGTTAGAAATGTGAAGGAGTGGTTGTTGACATAATTTTAAGTTGTTTAAGACTTCAAACATATCAAGAGAGGTCATGATATTTGAATGGGGTAAAGGTGAGTTCTACTAGTAAGGGGATGTAGTGGTGAGATAAAGATACCTTTGAGAGTCTTTAGTCTTTATGAGGTAGACCTTAGTAAGAAAGTATTAGTAAGGCTTAAGGTGCCTTGAGGGACTTCCTTATATTAGATGTTATGTTAACCTTAGAATGGGTTTCTCTTAAGTTGGGGAGTATGGTGAAGAGTACTGTTGTGGGGAGTAAAGTACCCTTAACTTTTATTTATGTGTTTATTCAAGCCTAAAACAAAGAGTTGTTGGTAACTCGATTGGTGTAGGAGTCTTTTGTTGAAGGTGAGTTCCAAATATTCTCCTTATGATATGCATGTTTTATTGAAGTTTTGTTGAATGAGAAAACGAGTTTTCATGTATGGTATCTTCCTCATGATTCATGTGCATCTAGTGTAGGTTGCTAATTGTTTCATATAGTTGGATGTTTAGCAAGTCTAAATGATTACATGACAAAATTTTGTTGAGGATTTGTAAGGAATTTCTCAAGTGTTGCAATGTTAAATTATGAAGTATTTTTCACTTTAAGGTTGCCTGTAACATTTTGCAAAAAATAACCAATTCATCTTTTGGTTTAAAATTGTTGTAGTATGGCAAGAATTTATGTATATGAGCATGCTATTGTGTATAAAATGAGTTTTTGCTATTTGAATGGAAACATGTGAGTTTTTTTAGCATTATGAGTTATACAATATTTTCTAGTTTCTTGTTCTGTTCTTATTCTCTTAATTATGTCAAATTGATATTTTCCTATATGTTTGTATTGTATGAGATGTTATTTTCTAAGGTCATGAGTTCCTATTTGAGTCTCTACACTTGGAAGTGTTCAGAGAGTGGCAAGTGTCATTCGAGGACGAATGTTTTCCACGTGGACGAAATTGTAAGATCCCGAAAATGACTTACGTAATGGTAGAGACTAACCTGGTTGTTGTGTTCGTCTAAGGTTCTAAAATTGTTTATAATGTGGGTTTCAGGCAATGTCTAAGAGTTCAGATGCATTTGAAGTCAAACGTAAAGGGACGACCAACACGTCCGACGACTAAGTCACCTATGTGCCTTATATGTTGTTTTATGTTTTTATGTGTGATTCATGACGTTATAAGGTTCTTAAATGAGTTATTATAGTGTATAAAGGCAGTGTGTCAAGCTTCGTGGAGGCCAAACGTCCATGACGTTTTAAAAATTTACCTTGAAATGACCTTGTGTCTATCATGTTTCATTGAGTTTTATGTGATCATTTTTTATGAAACTCATGTATTAGGTCCTAAACTCGTCTACTAACAAGTTTGGCTTGGAAACGTTCAGGTACGACTCCATGTAGGACCCATAAGGGGCCCTAAAGGAGGACGCTAACTTTGAGCTCAACAATACAAGGCAGTGGCAATAGACTGACCCAAATGACGGTCCATCGATGGATCTCATCGATGGAGGAACTTTGCATGCAGGTTGAGGATTTTATGGTGCAACCTAGGAGACCAGATCGGCAGGGCTTGGGTACGACCACGGATCGTCAATGCTGGCATTGATGGTGTTGTGCGTTTTCCTGTCACTCTTTTATTAAGTTGATGTATGAAGTTTTAATTTCACCCCTAGCCCCAATAAGCCTTTGGATGGTTGTTTTAAGTGTTTATGGGTATTTTAGTAGCAGATAAGTAATTAAACTCACATTATAACCCTAACACCTAAATTAAAAGAACATTCCCTCCAAAAACCTCCATGAGAGTTCAAGGGTAAGATGGAGCTTGACGATGGTTATTCAATGGAGTTTATTCTTTAATTATCATTTGTTTCTTCTAATAAGGTATAAAAGTTCTTCATATATGGATTTCTATCACATTAGGCCCAATTTCAAAGATGATTTCCAAAGATTTTGAAATGATGAAGAACATCAATTTCAACTCTTAGTCTTGGGTTTTTGGATAAATTGTTTTTAAACATTAAGATATGATGTTATTTATGTTTAGTTCATGTTTTCCAATGAAATTATCCATGAACGCTTGACATTCACAAATATCTCAATTTGACCAAAAATATAGGTAATGTGATCATGCTTTTAAATAGATGATTGAAATGTAGATTGTCATGGGCTTCTGATTCATCTATAGATTATGATTGATTGGTTTATAGGCTGTTTAAATTTGATAAATTGATTATTGAATATTCTTAGATCTATTGAATATTAGGCTTATTGAATTGATATTGACTTAAGACTTATTAATTATAATGTAGTTTTCTGTGGTCAATCTAATGATGTAAAAATTGTATTCAATTGATATCTAGGTTGTATTATATTTATGATTAGGTAATGAATTTACCTATTTTTATTGATTGTTGATATAATTGTATTGAATTGTTGGTTATGGCCATGTGTAAGGGCCTTATGATATCTAATTGGATGTTTTAGCATTGAAATCAAAGTGGTAAGATGGAGTGGGGTATGCTGCCCTAATTCCTTTTATTTTATTTTAATTACACATAAATTATGTTGTAATTGGTATGGTCCACTTATGGTTGCGGTGCTATGTGAATTCATGTGGCCTTGTCGGCGTTACTTTATGCAATTTGATGATTATGGCCTTGTCGGTATTACTTGAAGTATCATGATTATTTGTGTAGTTGATATTAAATGAAATATGATGATATTTATATATATGTGATTTAATGTGAAAGTATGTGTTCTTTCTATATATGTTAGCAAATCTTGTAGACTATTACTAGGTGCTTATATGTGTAGTCTTAGGGTCGATGCATGGTTTTTCCTACTTTACTATATGATTTGATAATGGTTATATTGCCGATGATATGGTAATGTATAGGATGAATTATAGATCATAATGGTTATTCCTAAGTTTCTTAAGGAATGACATATAAGATGTGTTTAAGTGAAGTATGTGTTGTCTTGTCTTAGTTGACTTGTGTCCCTTGATTGATACATAAAAGTGAATATGTGATGTCTTGAATTAGGATTCTAAGTATCTTAATATTGAATGCATAAATTATATGTGACCTTGAATTATGTTAAGAGGGTCTTTATATGAAACCTTGAACCTAGTGGTGAGGTTATGAATTGTGGAAGTGTAAACCGTAATGGTATCCTTGAAGTAAAGGAATGATGTACTTAAGGTTGATTGGATTGAATGACATGGAAAGTCATCATGAGATTTTTTTCTCCACTGGAAGGTATTCCTAAGTGGATCTCTTTGGTAGGTTAAATGTAATTCACTTACGAACTTGATATGGAACCCTCTTATGGGAACCTTAAATGTGAATTGCTCTATGAGAACGTAGGGAAGCACCGAGTGAGTATGGTAAGGGAAGTAGTTCAAGTTATAGGATGAGACTATATTACAATGCATGCCCTTCATATTCCTTTACCATGTTCCTACATGGGATGTGTCAAAGTTCTATAATTGGCAAGTAGAACACCCTCATCGGAGTAGGTTAGAAATCTTGATTCCATGATTTGCTAACATGGTCTATGTAGGTTTTTTCCTATTATAATCATATGGGATACCTACTATTATTAGAGAAGTTCTATTAAGTTTAGATGGTGGTATGGGACGCTATTTTGACATTGCTTATTAGGCTTTAAGGTTGTTAGTGAAAAGTCCCTAGGTCTAGTCCAAGACAATTGCTTGAATGTCTTTTATGTGATGAATGGCTCTTAATGAAATAATGAATGTAATGACTTAAGTTGAGTAATTAGGTTAAATGAATAAGTATTTATCAAGAGTATTTAAGGGTTGTCTAGTTAATGTGTGAATGGGGCTTAGGAATCGTCAGTTCTTAGCTTACCTAGATAAGTCTTAAGAAGGACTTTAGTTTGGGAAGCGTATTGTTTATGTGGACATGATAAAAACATAGGTACTTTTAAGGATTACATAGGTAATCTTGGTAAGGTCATTATAGACTTTATATTCTTGATTTACTTAAGTAAGTCTTTTGATAGCCTTTGGAAGGAGAATGTCATATCCTCTATATGCTAATATGTTAAGTGAGAATGAATCTATCCTAAGTAGTCTATAGGATCTTAAGTGGGTGAATAAGGTATTTTATGGACGTTCGCTTCACAACTCACTCAAGTGAAACTTAGTGACACGACCCGGATTCTGGAATCCGAACCGCAACCGACCTCGTTGAATTCTCAAAGGCCGCAGACAAGGCTCTTCTTGAATTCATCTAGTTAAATTTGCAGAAAATTTAAAATTTTTTAAATGTATGAAGTATACATTGACATCATATAATTATTAACTAGTTTCATCATATACTAAGCTCAAAGTCAAAAAACAACCATCTATCATAAAGAATCAACTCAAAGGAAGAATCAATATACCATAAATAAGTTTTCCAATCATGACCTGATTACAAAAGCTTCAAAAAGAAAATATCTTACAGAAACGCTAGGGACAACATCGACTAGCTATGTCTACTACTAGACTGGACTAAAACTGTTGCATCCTCGAAATCAAGAAGACCTACCAAATGATCTGGAGAACGCTGATGTCCAAACCGTTGCAATGAATCTTCTGTATGATCTATTACACCAATTTTACTAAGTATGGGTGTGTGAACACATACACATAAGGCTATGCATGATCAAGGAAATCTCTTCCTAATCAACATGCCATTTCTAGAATGTATCATCACTAGCCTTTCCTAAATCGTTAGTTGTGAATTGTGGAATGAATATGATGTATTTTAATGCAATTAAAGCACACAACTCATTTATTATATGATTACAATACATTAGTATTATCAACATAATTTTAGAACAACTCGGGCGAAGATTTTAGATTTTTATCCTCTTCAACCCGATAGCTCCTCTTTTTATACTTAGATTATTTTTCAGTCTTTTTCTTCTTGTTGTTTTGTATTTTAATAATTCCTTTGGTAGTATGTTTTACTTACAAGTGCAATGAGTCATTGTAGTCCCATACCCACAATGAATCAAGTAAGTAATTCAAAATATTAAGGAAATGATTTAACTACAATTTGTGGAATGAAATCTTTATAAACCAATCTTCAGTGACTATTGATATACCGTGGTTTCACGGTATAATTAATGCTTTTTCCTTAAGTTTAGTGTGTCCAAAAGCCTTTTTGTGCTAATTTTGATATAAGTTTCTCTTTGTTTTGCAGGAAATCTGTCCAAAGCTGAATGCGGAGATTTTGGCGAAAATTGCAGAAGAGACCACCTACGGAGCTTATGACGGTCCGTCGTGCTTGTGACGGTCCGTAGGTGGCAGCGTAGAGAAGCTGCTGAAAGAAGATGGGGAAGTCTGACCAAGTGTGGGATTACGAAGCTTGTGACGGTCCGTCATGGCCATGACGGTCTGTCCTGCAGGTCCGTCGTGAAGATCAGAGAAGTGATCCCAGTACCCAGATTCCAAGAGTTGAAGTATTTTGAAACGAAGACCCTCGACGGACCGTCGTGCCTATGACGGTCCATCACACTTGCCGTCGAGGGGAATGAAGAAAGCAGCAGAAGAAATTGGACAAGTATGGGACGACGGAGCCCACGACGGTCCGTCATGACTACGACGGTCCGTCGCGTGGTCCGTCGACCCAGCCACGTTTTGGCAGATTTCCAGAAATTAGAATCCTTGTTTAATTAGGTTTTTTTTTTATAAATAGCTCGAAAAACCTCGTTTTTGAGGTAGACTCTTTGATTATCAAATTCCATATAGTTAGACGTTGTGATTATTAGACTTCGTGTTTTTGAGTGTTTGATTGTTGGAGATTCTTACAAGTAACTTTTGGTGATTAATCAAGCATATTTTCGGACTTTATTCTTTCTCATTAAAGTAAGTACATGAATTCTTGTTTAACATATTTGAATATTGTGTTTATGGCTATGAGGAACTAAACTCCATAACTAGGGTTGTGGGAACCATAGGCAAACAATGAGATAAACCCTAGCTAAAATAACAATTTTAGAATAGTGTCTTGCATGTATTAATAATTCTTTCGCTTTGAAGTCTTTTTAACGGATGATCAACGTTAGAACTCGCCTTAATGCTACTTGCCGGACCAAGGAGGTAGATAATAGGAAAAGAATTATTAACATAGATTTAGTGTCTACTATCTAATAGGCTAGTATTGATTGGAACGAGGTAATAACTTAGTCAAATATCGAATACGATGCTGAATATGAGGTAAAGATAAGAGTTAGGAAAGCAACACACGTAGCCGGACCAAGGTACGGAGTGAGATTTTCTAGATGCCGGACCAAGGATTTAGAAATACATAACTTATCACTTTGCATGCAAGATACTAGGAAAGAATTGTTATAGTTAGAATTATCAAGTTATGAACCTGTGGGGAACACGTAAACCCTAGTTACTTTAATTCATTGATTAAAACCCAATCTTAAAAGCTGTCAAGTGTCTCTTTCAATTACATTAGTTATTTTTACTCATTAGGTAATACAAACCCCCCTTTTTATATTTTTACTTTCCAAGAAAGTTATTGACCAAACGATAGTAATACTAGGTTAAAGTTAAGTCTAGACTATTTTCCTCGTGGGAACGATCCCAACCTCACTAGTTGGGTTATTTACTTGACACGACCGCTTTACTTCTCATTTGAGAAGTAAGTTTGAGCGTATCAACTATTCCTATCGTTGTATCTTTGGCCTAGCATAAAAATTTATTATAAGCCAATCTTATTTGGCTATGATCTTTTGAAAATTATACAATGTCATTACAAGCCAATTTATTTGGATTTATCATTTTCATAACATGAGGATTCATTATTAGCTTTGACATTTTATTATTGTAAACATCATTGGACATGATTTGACTATCCTTAAAACAAGTCATTCATTACATCAAGTATTCATTAATACATCATAAGCCAGTCTCTATTGGCTATGCCACTTATTTCATCATTTTTATGTTAGGGAAGTTATGAATTATTGAGTTGCTATTAAGTTTATACTCCCGTTTATTGGCATCATATAAGAAATCATTGTAAGCCAATTTCATTTGTCTTTTCGCATTATTTGCTTAATTTTCATTGGTAATCATATTGGCAATTGACATTCTTAATCTCTTACATTCATAGCTCAGTTTGAACATATGTTCTGTCATCCTACTTTCTTTATTTCTTAGAGACATCTTTAGAAGTAACATCATGCGAGCTAACATAAAATCCAAAGTCTTCTCCACACTGAAAAGAGGTGATTCACCGGTTAAAATGAATCTAGATCACGTGAGGTACTCATGAAATCTAGTGTCTGCCCCACACCGAAAAGGGGTGATTCCAGGCTAAGGTGAATCCATATCAAGTTTTCACTCCACACCAAAAAGGAGTTGCTCACGGCAATACTGAACCAAGAACATATTTTGAGCATTAACCGAAAAGAGGTGATCTCATTGGAAAAGGTGAGATGGAAACATACCTAGCTCTCTTAGGTTGAAACCACGTGCTAGTTCATATGTTGGATAGACATATTTTGAAGACTAGGGACTTAAGGAGACTACTTATCCCCCTCGGTGGTAGCCTCGTATCATGAGACTTACATGTGGAAGAAAATGCTCATAACTAGTCTATGGTGCTTTGCTCCCTTTCATTATCTTCTTTTCTTATAGAGTTGACTCAAAAATTATGGAAGCTTGATTCTACACTAAGATTTACCTACCCTATTGATCACCTGCAATCCTTTTATTTACATTGATGAAATATGAATTATCCTTACATAAAATCTTTGGTGTTAATGAGACTGGTCTGACACGTTCTAACGCCTTTATTTGTGAGTATTTTAAACATAATAACTTGGGTATAAGTGAGGCTTATTTCACTTCATTTAATACCTCATTATGGCCACTTTATTAACATAGACATCTTTGGTTATGTTATTACTCACATTACTTGCTTACTTTCATTTAGTAGCTTCATATAATCATTTATTGATGATGAGCACTTCATTCAATGAGTTGCATATGTTCATAGTTCAATCTTTTAAAGCATGTTGGGAGTTTTCCCCATGAATAGAATTCCCTTGGATATGGGTTCATTGAATAAGTTTAGAAGTGCTTGAATTGTCATTTCATTATTTTGGCTAGAAAATTGGCATATGATTAGTATTGGCCTAAACAATTTTTGAAAGGATTACATAACCATCTTTCTCGGCACAAGCCAATTTCCATGTTCGTCATGCTAAGGTTCTATACGTTAATACATTAGCCAATATTTTAGTTATTTCAATACAATATTATGTCCAATTCCATTCAACATTCTTATAAAATATATTGTTAGCCATTTTATTGGCATAAGATAGGCAATTCCTTCAAATGTGATTTCATGAAGATCTTTTAAGCCAATCTTAGTTCATGACTGCAAACATCATGTTTATAAACATATTGCACAACATCATATTAACATTTTATTAATATAACATCTTCATATAGTCACATCAACAGTAAGTATGCATCAAGAAGTCACACATCAACACTTAAACATTTTTGTACTTAACTTAACAATACATCGTTCTTAAATACACGTAAGAAAACCCTTGGCATCAAAAGAGTTCAATTCATAGTTCATTCGACATTTTAAAATCAAGAACCCTACACCTTAAGATCAGCCAGCACCACATACCAACAACATGATCAAGACTAATTTATACAACGAAGAAATCGTAATAAGGGTACCAGGGAAAAAGAAAGATTCAAGAGAACTTTGGGAAAACATAAATAATTATAGGATAGAAACCCATACCTTAAGTAAAACTTAATATACGAAGACCACCTTGAATTAAAACTTTAATAAACCTTGAAATCGACTAGATCGTCTATGAAGTTTCTGCCTCTTTCTTTCATTCGTTTTAGCGTTGTGTTCTCTGAGTGTTTGATCATTATATTTAGGTTTAGCAACTGATATTGAATCATTAAAATAAGACATAATTAGTTCATTAAATTAATTAATTAATTAATTACTAAAAATCCCCTCCTAGATTGACTAGAAATATGAAAACACTACACTTAGTCAAATCTGAAATTTTTCCCAAGTATTTCGTTTTGCCCCTTTAAATTCAATGATTCAATAGCTAATTTAATTAATTAAGGGACCTAGGGTAATTAATAACGTAGTCCAAAATCATTGGTACCATAATTAACCCTTTTGGACGATCCTAGGTTAATTACTAGGAAGTTTCTTAAGTTGTAGTAGGTTAGTGTAAAAATTTCGGTTTGACCCCTTTAATTTAATTATTTAAAAGGCGAATTTAATTATTTAAGTGACCTAGGGTTATTAATAATTTACCTTTAAGTTTTTAAAACCGTACCTAACCCTTTGGACCATCCTAGGTTAGGTACTAGGTTGTCTTTTTATTGTCTTAACCGAAATATTGAAATTGCTTTATGATTTCAGTTTTGCTTTTTTAAATTAATTAATTAGGATGCTAATTTAATTAAATAAGTAGACTAGGGTAATTAATAAATTATCCATGATCTGTTAGGACTATAACCAACCTTTAATACCATACAAGGTTAGGTACTAGATTGTCTCTTTAACTAGTACCAGGTTAGTGTCAACCCGGTTTAGTCCTAGTTTGTCAGGTGCAGTAGTCGGTCCATTTCGGATAGTCCTAGGTTAGTTACTAGTGAGAACAAATAGTTATATCCTAGAGTTTTTTAGGTAGTTAGCCCCAACATGGAGGGACATGTCCGCACATGCTGCCCCTTAACTACCCTAACTAAATTCGGTTAGGGTGGTTTCCTCCTTTGGCCGATTCCCACATGTGTTTCCCATATGCTTGCACATGGGTCGGTTGTACTTTCCTAACTAATAATTTTTGAGGTCTCATTTGGGAATGTTTACTTATTTTCCCAAGGACCCTCACTATATCCTTGGGCACTGCTTAATTTAAAAGATCCTTTTAAATTGTTATGTGGATGGTGCTAGGCTTGATACTTGGATGCCTAATACTTCATCTATTTTGTTGAGACTTGTTTTTAGATTAGGGTCTTCTTTTCAGGTACATTTATTGGACAACAATCTTCGATTATATAATTCCTTCCTGGACATTTATGGAATTTGGCAAACTCCTTTAAGCCAATTTTCTATACTATGCCCAATATTCTTCAAAATTGGACATTGGAACGTCTATATACCCCAAATATGCATTCTTAAAGACCTACTGGGCTCTTCATTAGACATGTGATTTACCAGAATATTACATTATCCCCCCTTAGGAATATTCGTTTCCGAATGACACTACACATCATCAAAAACAAAGAGGGTGATTTTCGAAAGTTACTTCAACATGCTTAAACTTTTCCTTTTGTGAATATCTAATTCACACTTATGTGGATGATGCATAACATTAAAACTTATCTTAAACTTCACATTTGTGGTTGAGAAATTTCCTTGTCAATCACCCTTAACTTAATGCACATCACAACTCATGAAACACGAAAATCATGTCTATGCTATACAAAAACAGCAACATGAAAAGCAAACATGAGTTAATTTTAACTCAAGTTGTGCAATTATAAGACATACTATTATGGACTTACAACACCAAATAAACCAATATACTAACACATAAAGTTCTTACATAAAAAACTGACTTAGGAAGAGTAAACCTAACCATAAGAACTGAACAAAATGAGGGTAGCAGGATCTCGTGTCGGCCTCGGCCTCCCACGTTGCTCCTTCAAAAAGGTGGTTCCTCAATACACCTATACAGTGACAACCTCCTTGTTCCTCAACCATTTCACTTGGTCCTCTAAAATTTCAACGGGAACCTCTTCGTAAAAAAGGTTCTCATCGACTTCTTACCCCTTAGATAACATCTTTTTGGCCTTAGAGTTGAACCTAATGACACCCAACTTAATTTCCAAGCAACTTTCCACTATGCCAACTATTTGATTACATACCCCTTCGGCCCTAACACTTTCTACTATGGGAGTACTTACTAGAAACGGATCATTTAAGTTCTCAGGAATTAAGTCAAATTTCTTAGCCACTAAAGGAGTAAGAAAAGACAAGGTAGATCGTGGATCTTATAATGCATAAAAGGAAAGGAGAAGACAAGCAAGTTAGCAGTATCCACATCCGCGTACTTCTCTTGTTCCTCTCTTCCTTTCAACGCATAGAACCAGTTTCTCGGCTGCAGCATTAGGATGGGGTCTTGCCACACCCAAAGCAAGCATTAGTACCTACCAAACACTTACATCCATGCGAACGACCACACTTATCACACGACTTTCGATCACACTGGGCATTTCTATAATTGCCCTCCTTGGTGTTAGTATCCTTAGAAGGACTAGGATTACCTGGGTGTCTCATGAACTTAGGACTTTTTTGTACTCCAAATGAGCCCCTACCCAAGCTAGAACAAGACTGTTCCGCAGCCTTAGGCTTCTTGCCTTCGTGAATTTGCCTCTTGCGGCGGCTCTCCTCTACTTGCTGAGCATAAACCATCAGTATGTCCATATCAAGGTTGTCATGCAACATGGTTTCCCGACAATCTTCTACTAGATCCTCCGACACAATATTCATAAATCTGCTCATTTTGTCCCTGCTATTTGCCATCAAAGAAGAAGCATATTTTTTGAGTTAAACATATTTCAAGGAATACTCCTTGATAGAAGTACCTCAGAGTCTTAGGATAAAGATCTCTTCAAACATATATTCATGTTGCTCTCTGGGAAAGAACCTCTCCAGAAAGGCAGTCTCGAGAACATCCCAAGTGATGGGGACATTTCCTCGTGCTCGGCCATCTTCCCACATCCATTACCAAACCTGTGCCAAGTCCTTGAGTTGATATGCACTCAACTCAGCCTTTGCATCCTCATCAACTCCCATGGCACAAAAAATATTGTGGACCTCATATACTAACTCTTGTGGATCCTCAAAAGTCTTTGACCCATAGTAATCTGGGGAATTTATTTTGGTGAAGTCCCTCAGCCTACTACCCATGATTCTAGCATGTGGGTTCTCCCAGGGAGCACCCTCTCTTGTGGCTTGAGTGGTGATGTCTTGATCCTTAGTGGTGATGGAATTTTCCATGTGTAGAAATGCTTCTCTCACTTCACCATCGGTCAACCCAACTGGGTCGACAGGAACTTGAACTCCAGCAGTTGGGGCTTGACAAGGAGCTTGGTTCGCTCCAGCAGCTGCTTCACCAAATCTTCTGCCTGCATTTCCCCTCGTGTTCATTTTCTACACGTATACACAAGGAGAGAGTTAGATTTTTAAAATAACATAAAATGTCACAACTCTACGTGGCACGATAAAGATTAGAAAAAGGGAAGATTTCTTTTCATCGCGTACTCTAAGACATGATTGTGGCGCGCTTCACAACCATAAATTAGAAACTATGTAGCCTGGTTGTATTGAGATTTCGTTCCTAGGTAATTTAACCTCATGCTATAGTATCAAGTTTGTCATGACCAAGATTCTTGAATCCAAATCGCAACCGGCGTCGTTAACCTCTCAGAGATCGCAGACAAGCCTTTTCTTGCATTCATCACATTCATCTAGCTAAATTTGTAGAAAATTTAAAACTTTTTAAATGTATGAAGTATACATAGACATAATATATTTATTAACTAGTTACATCATATACTAAGCTAAAAGTAAAGAAACAACCGTCTATCATAAAGAATCAATTTAAAGGAAGAATCAATATATCATTATTAGGTTTGCGAAACACGACCTTATTACAAAATCTTTGAAAAGAATGTATTTGAAAGAAATGGTAGGTACAACATCCACTAGATATGTCTACTACTAGGCTAGACTAAAACTGTACCACCCTTGAAATCAAGACGGCCTACCAAATGGTCTGGAGATTGCTGATGTCCAAACCATTGCAATGAATCTTTAATTTGCTCTCTTACCTGCACCTATAAAAATAGTAAATTTGTATAGGGTTAGTACACCAGTTGTACTAAGTATGGGTGCATGCGCACATATACATAAGGCTATGCATGATCAGGGAAATCTCTTCCTAAACAACATACCATTTCTGGAAACTATAAACACTAAGCTTTCCTAAATCGTTATTTGTGAATTGTGGAATGAATATGATGTATTTTAATGCATTCAAATCAGACAACTCATTTTCTATATGATTACAAGACATTTGTATCATCAACAATATTTTAGAACAACTCCGGCGAAGATTTATTATTTTGATCCTCTTCAACCCGAGAACTCCTCTTTGTATACTATGTTTATTTTTCAGTGCTTTTCTTCTTCTTGTTGTGTAGTTCAACAATTCCTTTGTTCCAATGTTTTACTTAAAAGTGCAATGATTCATTGTAGTCTCATACCCACAATGAATCAAGTAAGTAATTCAAGAGATTCAGGAAATGATTTAATTACAATTTGGGGCATCAAATCTTCATAAACCAATCTTTAGTGACAATTCCTATTATTGTATATTTGTCCTAATAGAATAAGTCATTATAAGCCAATATTATTTGAGTAATATCTTTTGCGTATTATATAAAGTCATTAAAATCCAATTTATTTGGCTTTATCATTATCAATAACATGAGGAATCATTATTAGCAATGCCTTTTTATTATTGTAAACTTCATTGGAAATGATTTTACAATCCATACAACAAGTCAATCATTACATCAAGTATTCATTACTACTTCATAAGCCAGTTTCTATTGGCTATGCTACTTATTTCATCATTTTCATGTTAGGGAAGTTATGAAGTTTTGAGATGCTATTATGTTTCTACTCCCTTTAATTGTCATTATATAAGAATTCATTATAAGCCAAATTTATTTCGCTTTTCCCATTATTTGCTTAAACCTCATTGGTAATCATATTAGCAATTGACATTCTAAAGCTCTTACTTTCATAGCTCACTTTGAACATAAGTTCCATCATCTTTCTTTCTTGATTTCTTAGAAACATCTTTAGAACCAATATCATCCGAGCTAACATGAAATCCAGTGTCTTCCCCCACATTGAAAAGAGGTGATTCACCAGTTAAAATGAATCTAGGTCATGTGAGCTACTCATGAAATCTACTGTCTACCCCACACTAAAAATGGGTGATTTCCAACTAAGGAAAATCCATATCAGGTGTTCACTCGACAGCGAAAAGGAGTGTCTCACGGCTATAGTGAACCAAGAACATATTTTGAGCATTAACCGACAAAGATCATGTGAGCTAAACATGCAATTCGGGTTCATGCCCACTCTCCACATTTATTTTCTCGTTTATTTTTCTCCTAACTCTCTCATCCATTCAAGAGGTTGTAGATTCAATGCCCACTCTACAAAATTTATTTTCTCCTTTATTTTTCTCCTAACGCTATCATCCATTCAAGAGGTTGTGGTTTCAATCCCTACTCTCCACATTTTATTTTCTCCTTTATTTTTCTCGTAACTCTCTCACCCATTCAAAAGGTTGTGGGTTCAATCCCCACTCACAACATCTATTTTTCATTTCATTTTTCTCATTAAATTTTTATGTATTTTGATTTGGTGAGGTCATGGGTTCAATCCCCAAGACCTCATATTTAAAGAAAATTTTCAAAACATAGCTAATTTTCCTCATCCTTAGCTGTCCAATCACCACTCTCCACATTTATTATCTCCATTATTTTTCTCTTTACTCTCTTGTTTAACCAAGAGGTTGTGGGTTCTAATCACACCCCTCTCATTTCTTTATTTCCATTTTAAGCTTAGGTGATTTGACTAAGGGCAGTCGGGTTCGAATCTTGTGTGCCTCACTCCTTTTTATGTTAATTAATTAAAATATGCCTTAGTGAAATAATATCATTTTCAGCCAAGGTCAACCAAGTTCGATTCCCCTTAACCCCATTTCCTCATTTATTTGTTTAATGATTTTTTTTTGTGTGAAGTCTCAGGTTCAATCCCTAGCGACCTCACCTATTTCATCCTCATTTAGGATTTTAGATTTGTTCATCCTTGTTTGGCTGAAACAAAGATTATAAAATGCTGGAAATTTGGTCATGTCTTTCAACTCCTTTTTATTAAAATTTATACAGTAGTTCTAGAATAATTCATGGATCATTTAGTATATTTTTAGGTGTTGTTTCGTAGTTAAATTTAGCTAAGAGTTTTTCCACTCCAATCAGTTATATTACACCTCATATGAAAATGAGTTATGCAAGTTTTGTCACGTCAAATATAACCATAAAACTTGTCATTTTCGAACATCAAACAAACAATATATTTCACGGATTACATATTGCACACACATAATTTTTCACATAATTTCGGAAGACATAAATTATCAGTCATACAATTCTCAGCACAGTTTCATGAACATATTCATCACAAACATCTCATTAAACACCTAATCTACCAGCAGACATATTAACCTAATATCTTTGGGAGCCAGTGATAGAGAACATGTAATGGGGAACAACCATAGTTTTCGGAGAAGGTTCATCTAAGACTTAAGGGTCTCTTGGGAAAGGGACCAAGAGTAAGAAAACACATACCTTATTTCACGTCGTTCAACCCTTTAACCATCTACCCAAATAAATTCTCCAAACTCACGTTCAAGTATCGAAACATTCACACAACACTCAACATAAAACCCTCCCTTTTGCCTTACATTTTTGGTTAACGTTTCTTACATGTTTTTAATGTGAAAGTTCTTCAAGTGTGAAGAACTTTTGGATGCCTTTTCAGTTATTGTGTTTTAGTTAGGCATATAGAACGTGAAAAGAAAGATAGAGTTATTAACTTTAGATAAAGTTCAACGTGAAAGAGAGTTGAAAGAGGTGAAGTAGTTTAGACTTAGTCACCTAGGACTCTTAGGCATGACTTAGTCAAATAAAATATCTTAACTAATAAATAATAATTAATAGTTAAAATATGATTTTCATTTTTCTTAAATCGGCTATTAAATATTAATTAATTAAATAATTTACCAATTTAAATAAAACAAATTAAATCATTGCTCCCTCCTAGGTTCGAATGCCGGTGGAGCAATATTATGCTAAAAGGGACTATTTTGCACTCTCTACCCAAAATACCCCGCAACCTTATTAATTTAATAATTAATTACATATTTAGGATAAATACGATACTAACCTTAGCCTTGAAAAACACCATTTTTGTATTCAGGAGCCTTGAATTGTTGGACCCAACCGTTCCTATCTTAACTAACTTCTGAAGTTAGTTGGCTTGGATGTTGAAAGGGTTAAAATGTCTGGTTCTACGCGCATCAATCCGTTTTAATCTGGTGTAATCATAGGCATTCTAGACGCATTGATTGTGTTGTGTATGTTGTTGTATCTTCAGATCTAAGTTAAGTTTCATAGTTAAACTTTCCTTATTCTGTTTTTTATACACATTTTGATGAACTAATGATGTGATGAACCTAGGTGAAGACAACTAAAGAATCGATTCTCTTTTACGATACATGCTAAAAGAGTTGAAGTCATTGAAGAACTAAGCAAAAGAGTTGAATAGTTACAGTCATTAAAGAACTGTAGCTCAAGTCATCTTATCTAATAACTATTTCTTGAAGAGTACGTATGATTTTTTTTCAATACCTATTTCATCAAGTTTTAGTACTAAAACAATCTTCTTGTTAGCTGAAGTATTTAATTTTTTATTTTGTGTTTCGAAGGAATTGAATACTTTTGAGTTTTTGGAAAGATGGTGAACTGAAGCTAATTAATCTGTCTGTCACACCTTCGCTCAAGATTCTCACTGTAGAACACAATTTCAGACGAATTTTATTGGGATACGGTTTATCAGGTAACATATTCTATTTTGAAAGTCTAAATTTGAGCTTTAGGGTTTTGATATTCTTGTGTTTTATTTAAATTTTTATATTAGTGCACATACTTGAAGACGTAATTGTTATTTTGATGCGAGACTTAATGTTTTTGATTCCTTAACAACTCATCTCACAGCAGAGTACAATAGTTTGATAGAGATTTGTTAGTTTCTATAATCTTCAGTATTATTGCGTGGATTATTATGGTCTATGTTTCTTCCCCACTGTATATGCCAGATATATTCATAAGAGTTTGTGTTTCTTCTCACATTATATGTCAGATATGCTCATAAGACAGCATAACTGCTCAAACATATTAATTGACTGTATTGGAAAGTATCTCCTTTTTTACCCCTACTCACCCATTTCCACTCTAATTTCATTATCCTACATTTTATGTACATGTTGCCTTTGTATAACTCTGCAATTCGTAATTGGAAATTGATAAAAATATGTAAAAAAATATTTAGTTTTGAATGCAGTAACAAGTAAGAAGGATAAGTTATAGGCACAGTGGTAAGCAAAATCCAACCTCTTTGTCTAATTGTGAAGTGTTCCACTCTGACAAATGAAACTGTTTTCCCTTCTTATTCCCAAACCAAATAGAATTTATTTTTAATCGATCAAACTTCTTGACCATACTTATTCGAATAGGGAAGAGGGACATCACATATGTGGTAAATGAGTCAAGAACTGCATTTATCAAAGTGAGCCTATTCACTTTGATTAATGTAATTCTGGACTCAGTCCCACATATGTGATGTCTCTATTCCTATTCTAATAAGTGTGATCAAGAATTTGGATCATTTAAAAAGAAATTCTCTTTGGTTTGGGAACAAGGAGGGAAAGGGGTATCATTTGGTAGGAAAATTAGACAATTACACAAGGAGGCTGGTGGTTTAGGAGTAAGGAATCTGTAACTGTAGATTGATTTCTTGCTCAGGAAATGGTTATTTATACTAAATGGAAATGATCATTCTCTACAGAAGGAGGTAATCTTGAATAAGTATTGCCACAAAGACAATGGTGTACCAATACATTATCATAGAAACCACCTATGAAACATCGGCATGGAGATATATAAGGAATCTTTGGCTTATACTAGTAAAGAATTTATGTTATGAGGTATGTTCGGGGAACAAAGTACTATTTTTCAAGGACCTATGGATTGGATAAGAAGTATCAATGCAATTTTTCCTTTATCAAGCAAATATATGTACTAACCTTGAGGTTACAGTGGTAGATAGCTGGTCCCCACAATTATGGAACTTTCTACTTTTTGGTGTATAGAATATTGTATAGAAAATAATAAAAAATTAGTAGATATTTTAGGATTACTGTAATTAGTCTCTTATATTAGCTTGTTATTACCTTTTTGGAGGTCTCCAGCATACCTTAATGCTGAATAATACAACAAATAAAAAAAAAGTTTAAAACCCATAAACTACAAATGTTGGGTCCGTCTTTGTGTGTATTGGTCAATTTAGATTCTATAGAACGTAATAAAATGTTACATTTTGTCTAAAGGTATGTAGTTTTTTAGGTCACCTAGGTTCACTTTTTGATATGATATTAACAAAAATTTTGGTTTGTATTATTCCCAAACAAATGTTTGTTATTCTCCCACACCTATGTAATGGAGATACATCATGCCAACTACTATATGTATTTCATTAAAAATAGCATCAGGGAATGCAAACTGTTTTAAAAAACAGTGTCAGTCTTCTGTAAAGCATTTAATAGAGTTTCCTCCAATAAATACTTCAGGGATATAAATAAGATCTTGAGTAATTAATGGGGGTTTAATGTCGACATTCTGATGCTCTCATTATTTGTATGCCAACTATATAAAAATATGAATTAGATTTAATTGATCTCTTGAGATTTAGAATGTAGAAGTACTTCAGAAAATTGATAAAAACAAGACATGTATTAATAATATGATATTATTTACGAAAGATTACATGATAAAGAGTTGAACAACTTCTCGCTGAAGAACACAATTTCTAATGTAGCTGGTCTTACTACTGTTTATAGGGTAAGGACACAACATTTTTCTCTCATTTATCCTTACTAACATGTTGTTATAGCTATACAATTGTTCAGGTATGTTTAAGATCACAATCTTTAGCGATACTTCTGGTGAACTAATTACATATTCATAATATAAAATACATGTATATAATCAAATAAATAATAAGATAATCACAAATTTAGCTGTTAGATTGAAAAGCAGACATGTGGTTCCAAATCGTCATTGAGAAGAATGTTTGATGATTTTATATCTCTATTGAATAATAAGCCTTCAACATTCAATTTGTTGGTAATTCAGAGCTTCTGCGATTCCAATGGCTATCTAAATTTTTTTTCTATTGTCACTACTAATTTGATGTAAGCTTAGCATGTATATTTTGTTCTAAATTCCCTCTAACCAGTTTAATTTATACACTATATTTCTCAAAGATGGTTAGATTTCTTAATTTTAATTAGTTCATTTATATTCCTCCGAGTTAAAGTGACATTGAAACTCAGCTAAAACTTGACAAGTATTTAATTTCAATAAAAAAAATTAAATTTTTATTCATTTGAATTTTTTTTATTTAATTTATTTCTTAATTGTGTATACCCTATTAATTTTACTTATTTTTTTCTTAGAATTATAACCAACATTTAAAAACATTTGTGGAGGATTCAAGGTTTGATTTGGCATAGCAAAATGGTCATGACAAGGAAAGAAACATTTATCATCTCATAAAACATGACTCTAATAACTTACTCATGACTTTTAAAACTTATTTGTGAAATAGTTAATGATTGTTACTCAAAGATTAAATATTCATATCTTCTTATACGAATTCACATATTCCATCCAAGGATTGCATGGATTTAGCAAGGTATAGAAAAGACTATTTTGATAGTGTTGAATCATTTCTAGACTTTGCTTACTCTTATTGCGATACTCAATGAGAGGAAATTCAGTTTCCATGTGCAAAATATTGTAAAATTCGTTGGACTCAAAGGAATGTAGTGTATGATCATATTATATGCTATGGATTGGATAAAGCCTATACTAGATGGACAAATCTCGGGGAATGGGATATCGACTTTAATATTGATGATGATATGCATTACTCGCATGATGATATTAATGGATTGTTGAATGATCAATTTCGAGATGTTGCATATCCTGAAGGAATTCATGATGGTCCAAATGAGGATGCCTAGAAGTTTGATAACTTAGTAGAAGACGCAAGCCAAGAATTATATCCTGGTTGTGCAAGATTCTCTAAATTATCATTCATACTTCGTTTATAATTGTTGAAGTGCCTACATGGATGGACCAATGAATCATTTACTTCTCTTTTAAATTTATTAAATGAGGTAATGCCTGAGTTGAACATTCCTCCATATTACAATGAACCCAAGTCAATGGTTAAGAATCTTGATGTTGATTATGAGAAAATTGGTACATGGCCCAATGATTGCATGTTGTTCAGGAATGATCATAAGGATGATGAATTTTTTACTACTTGTGGAGCTTCACAATATATTCAATCTCCTGGACATGATACTGTGCTTGAGGCTTAAAAAAACAGCATGGAGTTTCAGCAAAGTCTTTGAGACACTTCCCATAATTCCTAGACTCAAAAGGCTATTTATGTGCTCAAAGATGGCAGAATTCTTTGAGGTTACATGAAGAGGACCGTTTTATAGATGGAAAGTTAAGGCATCCTGCTTATGGTCTAACATGGAAAGACTTTGATAGGCAACATCCAGATTTCGCATTAGATTGACGCAATGTAAAATTAAAATGTCAAGCATTGGATTCAGTCCATTTCGAACCATTAGCATATCACATAGCACATGGCCAATTATGTTAATGCTGTACAATCTGTGGCTTTGGATGTATATGAAATGTGAATATTCTATACTTTCTTACTTATACATGGGCCACGATAACCTTGAAATTATATTGATATTTACTTACAACCAATTATATTATTTAACATTATTATTGAATTTTTGGGTTAAAACATATGATGCTTCATAAAATGAAAATTTTGAAATGCAGACAATTGTTCTATGGACAATCAGTGACTATGCTGTAAATGCTATGTTATTTTGTTGGACTACAAAAGGAATGTTTGCTAGCCCTTGTTGTAACTATTGAAATAATTCTCGCTATTTTAAACATAGTCGGAAAATGTGTTATATGGATTATCGTATTTCTCTACCCATGGATCATCCATGGAGATCTTACAAAAGATATTTCAATGGAAAAATGGAAATCAGGTCTCCTCCACCTCCCTTAAAGGGAATTGATGTTCTTAATAGCTTACATGATTTTGAAAATGTGTTTGGGAATAAGAGAAAGAGATCAAATGATGGACAATGGAAAAAAAGGCAATTTTTTTGAATTACCTTATTGGCAGCACAACTTGTTCATTGACAACCTAGATATAATGCACATTGGAAAGATAGTTGATAGCATAGTTGGAACTCTTTTGGATATTTCTAGAATAACATAGGGTCATGCAAAAACCCGGTATGATTTGAAAGATATGGGAATCAGGAAGAACCTTCATCCAAAAGATATACAAGATAGTAAGAGAACAAAAATCGTAAAGGTGTGCTTCTCAATGATAAATGGAGAGAAATCAATCATTTGTGGAGTTTTAAAGACAAACAAGTTACTTGATGGTAATGCCTCCAATATATCTGGGTGTTTGCATTTGGATGAAAGAAAAGTGTGTAATTATAAAACCCACGATTCGTATTTCATGTTACATTGCTTTCTCCCAATACCAATTAAAAAAAGTCTTCCTTATCATGTGCTATTCCATTGATTAGTCTAATTTCTTTCTTCCATCATTTATGTCAAAAAGTAATAACATTGGAGGAACTTGATTGCCTAGAAGTAAATAACATCGAAACAATAAATCAGTTGGAGCGGATTTTTCCTACTAAATTATTTTTATATCATGATTCATTTGCCTATTTATTTGGCGAATTAAATGAGATTAGAAGGTCCAATTCAAAATCGATGGAGGTATTCCACTGAAAAAGAAATAAGTACATTCAAATCATACATTTTCAATAGGCGTTTTCTAGAAGGTTTCATAGTAGAGACACAAGTTGTAATTGTCACGACCCAAATCGAGCCGCGAGTGGCACCCACACTTATCCTATTATGTGAGCGAACCAACCAATCTAAACCCCAACATTTCAAACATAATGAACAAAATATCATGCGGAAGACTTAAAACTCATTAATGAAAATGGATTAATAACTTCTAAAAATGCAACAACTATATTATCCCCAAAATCTGGAAGTCATCATCACAAGAACATCTATCCTCAAATTACTAAAACTAAGAGTATCTAAGAAAGCTAAAATAAGTAAAAGCTAGTCCATGCCGGAATTTCGAGGCATCAAGACATGAAGAGGAAGATCCAGTCCAAGCTAGAAACAATAGCTCACCCTGAAATCTGGCTTGATGAAGACTGGCTAGAGTTGCGGTTGAGTTGAAGACGACGATACGTTTGCTGCACTCCACAATTATCAAAGAAAAAGAATACAAGTAGGGGTCAGTACAAAGCACAAGTACTAAGTAAGTATCATCGTCCAACTCAAAATAGAAAACAGTATACATAAGATAATATCATAAAATCAACTACAATACTCAACAGGTAGCAACATCAAGTACTATAATCATTAATAAGTAACGCCAAGTACACCCATGAGGACTCAATCCTCAATACCATACTCATTTGGGAATTAGGTTCATTAGATTGAGTATATTAACATATTTCAAGATTTCATAATCTTTATTCCTCTTGTGTCGGTACGTGACACTCCGCTCCACTACTACTATCCTTGTGTGGGAACGTGACACTCCGATCCACATACTATCCTGGTGTCGAAACGTGACACTCCGATCCATAAACTATCCTGGTACCGGAACGTGGCACCCGATCCATATACTGTCCTGGTGTCGGAATGTGACACTCCGATCCATATACTATCCTGGTACCGGAACATGGCACCCGATCCATATACTATCCTGGTGTCGAAACGTGACACTCGATCCATATACTATCCTTGTGTCGGAACGTGACACCCGATCCTCTAATATCATTACTTTAATTTATCAAGCCTTATTTTATACCAAGGCATCATCATTCTCATTCTTTAGTTCATCAAGCCTTCTTTTATACCAACGCATCATCATTATCAAAGTAAATTTGGGATTTAAGATTCAATAGCCTCATCATGCTAATTCATTACAATTACATAATCACATCATGCAAGCACACAATTAAGCATATAGAAGTCTTTACAAACTATCCAACACATATAATTCGCTATTAAGAGTTTACTACGAATAGCATAAACCATAACCTACCTCCACCAAAGATTCGTCATCAAGGAAGCAAATTCCCCAAAGCTTTGTTTCCCTCTTCGTTCGTCTATCTCTCTATCGCTCGTTCTCTCTGTCTCTTTTCATTCTATTTTTCTTATTCAAAACCCTCTTTCTTTTACCCTAATTGTCATATAATTAAGTATAAAGATGGTAACCCACTATTTAATTCAAGGTTATCTCTTTTAACCCCCAAGAAATTGAATTATTAATATTAATCCACTAACTTTATAATTATAAGCATGAATAGTCCAAAACGCCCCTTTAAAAACTTAAACAGAAATCCGACCCAGTCTGTGTTACGCAACCTGTGACGGTCCGTCCTGCAGGTCCGTCACAAAGTTTAGAGAGTTAATTCTGTGGAAAAGTTTGAGACGGTCCGTCGTGCCTGCGACGGTCCGTCCTGTCATTCCGTCACGAAGTTCAGAGACTTGATTTCAGTACCTAAATTTCAGAATTCTAAGTGTTTTGGAATGAGACCCCCTCGACGGTCCGTCGTGCCCATGACGGTCTATCATGGGATCCGTCGACCAAGACAGTTTTTCCAGAATAAAATCTGCTGCTCAAAACGACTAAACAGGTCGTTAAAATAGATACCAATTTACCCATCGTTCGTCCTCGAAAGATCACAAGAAGAAAAACAAGGGCGAAAAGGAGTACCTGAATCTGTAAACAGGTGTGGGTATCTTTCTCGCATATCAGCCTCCTTCTCCAAAGTGGACTCTTCAACTGGTCGATTCTTCCATTGAACTTTGATGGATGCAATCTCCCTTGATCTCAACTTGCGGATTTCTCTATCTAGAATGGCAACAGGCTCCTCCTCATAAGTCAAATTCTCATCAAGCAGGACTGAATCCCAACGAATGATGTAGTTCCCATCCCCATGGTATCTTTTCAACATAGACACATGAAATACCGGATGCACTCCTGACAGTCCTGGAGGCAAGGCTAATTCATAAGCCACCTCCCCTACTCGCTTAAGTACTTCAAATGGTCCAATATACCTTGGGCTTAGCTTAACTCTTTTACAAAACCGCATCACCCCTTTCATGGGCAAAACCTTCAGCAAGACTTGCTCACCCTCCATAAACTCCAAGTCTCTAACCTTTCGATCTGCATACTCCTTTTGCCTACTTTGCGCCGCTAAAAGCTTTTCTTGAATAGATTTCACTTTCTCCAATGAATCCCTCAAAAGGTCAGTACCCCAAGGTCTAACCTCAAATGCATCAAACCAACCAATGGGAGACCTACATCTCCTCCCATACAATGCTTCAGATGGAGCCATGTCAATACTAGACTGATAGTTATTATTGTATGAAAACTCCGCTAAGGGTAAGAAGTTATCCCAATGACCACCAAATTCTATCACACATGCACGAAGCATATCCTCCAACACTTGAATCATTCGCTCAAACTCACCATCAGTCTAAGGGTGAAATGCAGTACTAAGGTCCAACCTAGTACCTAATTCCGCATGAAATGTTCTCCAAAACATAGAAGTAAACTGCGTACCTCTATCTGATATGATGGAAAGTGGAACTCCATGCAATCGAACAATTTCTGAAATGTAGAGTTTGGCTAACTTCTCTGCATTGTAGGTCACCTTGACCGGAATGAAGTGAGCAGACTTAGTTAATCTGTCCACAATTACCCAAATAGAATCAAACTTTCCCAATATCTTTGGAAGACCAACCACGAAATCTATTGCAATTCTCTCCCTCTTCCATTAAGGAATGGGCATTCTGTGAAGTGTTCCTCCGGGCCTCTGGTGTTCATACTTTACTTGTTGACAATTTGGAAATTTCGCAACAAAATCAACAATGTCGCGCTTCATTCTACTCAACCAAAAGTGTTGCCTTAGGTCGCAGTACATCTTGGTTGCACCAGCATGTATAGAATATCCGGAACTATGAGCCTCTGTAAGAATAGTGTGGATCAAATCATCCACACGGGGCACACATACCCTTCCCTTAATCCTCAAAACACCTTCCTCATCAATTATTGCCTCTTTAGCCTCTCCTCGCAACACCATATCCCGAATTCGGCTTAGTTTCTCATCATCAAACTGTTTTCCCTTGATCTTGTCAAGAAAAGAAGATCTTGCCTCAAAAAATCCTCCCTTCTCACTTACTTCTAGCCTCATAAAGTCATTAGCCAAGTTTTATATTTCTCTAGCCAACGGGCATCTAGAAACTTGTAAGTGGGCTAAACTACCCATGCTCCCTGCTTTTCTACTTAAAGCGTCGGCCACAACATTAGCCTTTCTTGGGTGATACAAGATAGTAACATCATAGTCCTTCAGTAGTTCCATCCATCTCCTCTGTCTCAAATTCAAATCCCTCTCAGTAAAGACATAATGTAGGCTACGATGATCCGTTTAGACTTCACACTTGACCCCATATAGATAGTGTCTCCATTGCTTTAATGCAAACACTACCGCAGCCAACTCCAAATCATAGGTCGGATAATAACGTTCGTGCACCTTTAATTGCCTCGAAGCATAAGCACTTACATTCTTCTCTTGCATTAGCACTGCACCCAACCTAGAATAAGATGCATCGCAATAAACAATGAAATTCTTACCCTCTACTGGCAAGGTAAGGATAGGTGCCGTAGTCAGCAAGGTCTTGAGTTTCTTAAAGCTTTCCTCACATTCATCCGACCATACAAATGGAACATTCTGCTTGGTCAAGTTTGTCAATTGGGAAGCAATGGAAGAGAATCCCTTGACAAATCGACGGTAGTAGCTATCTAAACCAACAAAGCTCCTTACTTCTGACACATTATTAGGTCTTACCCAATTCTTCACTGTTTCAATCTTAGAAGGATCCGCCATCACTCCATCCTTAGAAACCACGTGCCCCAAGAAGGACACTGAATCTAGCCAAAACTCACACTTGGAGAATTTGGCATAATGTTTTTTCTCCCTCAATACTTCCAACACAATTCTCAAATGCTCCTCGTGTTCCTTCTTACTCTTGGAGTATATCAGTATATCATCAATAAATACGATCACAAAGAGATCCAGATATGGCTTAAAAATCCCGTTCATCAAGCTCATGAAAGCAGCAGGGGCATTCGTAAGACCAAAAGACATTACTACAAATTCGTAATGCCCATACCTGGTTCGAAAAGCAGTCTTTGGCACATCTGTTGCCCGTATTTTCAATTGATGATAACCGGATCTCAAGTCAATCTTAGAGAAGACACAAACACCTTGTAACTGATCGAACAAGTCATCAATGCGAGGAATGGGATACTTGTTCTTAATAGTTACCTTGTTCAACTGCCAGTAGTCTATGCACATTCGAAAACTCCCATCCTTCTTCTTCACAAATAACACCGGAGCACCCCAAGGGGATGCACTTGGTCTAATGAAGACTTTACTTAAAAACTCTTGAAGTTGGGCCTTTAACTCCCTTAACTGCGCTGGATCCATCCTATAAGGGGGTATGGAAATGGGTCGAGTACCCGGCTCCAGATCAATGCAAAAGTCGATATCCCCATCTGGTGGCATACCATGAAGGTCTGCAGGGAACACATCCAGAAACTCACGGACTACCGAAACTGACTCAATTGAAGGTACTTGTGTAGTATCATCCCTGAGGTGTGCCAAGAACGCTAAACACCCTTTACTAACCATTCTCTTAGCACGAAGAAAGGAGATGATGCGAACTGGAGTGGAAGTGTAGTAACCCTCCCACACTAACAGATCTGTCCCAGGCTTGGCCAACGTTACAGTTTTAGCATTACAATCTAAGATTGCAAAATTTGGAGAAAGCCAAGTCATACCAAGAATTACATCGAAATCAACCATTTCTAAGATAACCAAGTCTACATGAGTATTGCTCCCCACAAAAGTCACCAGACAAGACCTATATACCTTTTCGACTATCACAGACTCACCCACCGGAGTAGAAACACAAATATGCATCTCAAGCAATTCATAAGGTAAATTAAGACCAGTATTAAAATGAGGAAGATACATATGAACATGTGGAGCCAGGATCAAATAATAAAGAAGTCATGCAATCACAAACCAAAAGATTACCTGTGATAACAGCATCAGATGTCTCCACTTGAGATCGCCCGGGGAAAGCTGTCTGCCCGTTTCCCCTACCATGTTGTGCTGTGGTGGCTCCAATTTTTCCGTCACCCCGACCGTTTTGGTGACCACCATTACCTCGGCCACCACGTCCTCCAAAATGATGACCTCTTCCATGACCACCTCTACCTCTGACTATGGGAGGTTTGTAACTCTGTTTTGGACAATACCTCTTAATGTGTCCAGTCTCCCTACATCCATAACACTCTCTAGATTCAAGCATCGGTCTCTGTGAGAATGACGAAGTCTGGGAATAACCTCCTACCTCAGAGAAATGTTGACCGGTCTGAGGTGGACCCCCAACTACAGTCTGTAGTGAAGACTGAATGGGTCGGGCTGGATAACCTCCTGAACCCTGCCCTCTGGAGTAAGAACCATTAAACTCACCTCCCTTACGAAACCTTTTTGATGTCGATGCCATGGTGAATTTATCTGGATTCACTCCCTCCACCTCTATCACGAAGTCTACAACTTCTTGAAAGGATTTTGCTGTAGTCGCTACCTGTTAGGCTGAAATCCGCAATTCTGACCTCAACCCCTTCACAAAACGGCGAATCCGCTCTTGTGGACTGAAACAAAGTTGGGTGGCATACCAGGATAATGCACGAAACTTAGCCTCATATGCAGTAACCGACATCCTGCCTTGCTCTAGGCTCAAGAACTCGTCTCTCCTCCTATCCCTCAAGGTTCGGGGAATATACTTCTCCATAAATAAGCTAGAGAATGACTCCCAAGTCATAGGTGGTGCCTGTGCGGGTTGACACTCAACATGTGACCGCCACCACATTTTGGCATTTCCCTGAAATTGATAGGTTAAAACTTAACGCCAAACCGTTCCACTATGACCATTTTATGTAGTAACTCATGACAATCAACCAGAAAATCGTAGGCATCCTCAGATTCAGCACCCTTGAATACTGGTGGTTTCAATTTCAAGAACTTACTGAAAAGTTCGTGCTGATCACTTGTCATTATAGGACCTGTAGTCAAACGAGGAAACATGCCTATTTCAAATGAGGCATCCATGCGGGGAGCCACAGCGGCTGCCTGTTGTACTTCTAAAACCTGAGGTGCTGGTGCAGAAAATACTGGAGGTGTCTGGCCTTGATCAGATAACCCGCTAAGATAAGCAAGAACCTGATTAATCATCTCTGGGGTAGGTTGGGGTGGTAATTCCTCATTCTGTACTTGTTCATTCTCCCCTTCCTCACCCTCTCCTACCACTTCCTCAGTCGGTGGAGGAGTCACCGCCCTAGTACTAGTTGGCCTAGGTGGTTTTCCTCTTCCTCTAGAGAACGTCCTCCCGCGACCTCTACCACGGCCTCTTTCCACTGCTCCTCTCCGAGCTACAGCCCCAGTGGCTGGCTCAGACGCATCTTGTCTTGCCGGTGTTGGTGTTGGCGCAGTCGTTGCTCTAGTTCTAACCATCTGCGAAATAGAGTGAAGATTGTCAAATACAAATTTGTATCACCTAGATACCAATTGGATCCAAGTAATAGCACGAAAGAAAGAAAGAAAGAATGGAATTTTCCTAAAGTCTTATAGCCTATCAAAGAAAAGTAAAGGCGTCCCCCTACCGTTCCTTAAGACTCTACTAGACTCGTTTTTGTGTGATGAGACCAACAAACCTAATGCTCTGATACCAAGTTTGTCACGACCCAAATCGAGCCGCGAGTGGCACCCACACTTATCCTACTATGTGAGCGAACCAACAAATCTAAACCCCAACATTTCAAACATAATGAACAAAATATCATGCGGAAGACTTAAAACTCATTAATGAAAATAGATTAAGAACTTCTAAAAACTCAACAACTATATTATCCCCAAAATCTGGAAGTCATCATCACAAGAACATCTATCCTCAAATTACTAAAACTAAGAGTATCTAAGAAAGCTTAAATAAGTAAAAGCTAGTCCATGCCGGAATTTCGAGGCATCGAGACATGAAGAGGAAGATCCAGTCCAAGCTAGAAGCAATAGCTCACCCTGAAATCTGGCTTGATGAAGACTGGGTAGAGTTGCGGTTGAGTTGAAGACGACGGTATGTTTGCTGCACTCCACAATTAACAAAGAAAAAGAATACAAGTAGGGGTCAGTACAAAGCACAAGTACTGAGTAAGTATCATCGGCCAACTCAAAATAGAAAATAGTATGTATCAGATAATATCAGAAAATTAACTACAATACTCAACAAGTAGCAACATCAAGTACTATAAACATTAATAAGTAACGTCAAGTACACCCTTAAGGACTCAAGCCTCAATACCATACTCATTTGGGAATTAGGTTCATTAGATTGAGTATATTAACATATTTCAAGATTTCATAATCTTTATTCCTCTTGTGTCCGTACGTGACACTCCGCTCCACTACTATTATCCTGGTGTCGGAACGTGACACTCCGATCCATATACTATCCTGGTGTCGGAACGTAACACTCCGATCCATATACTATCCTGGTACCGGAACGTGGCACCCGATCCATATACTATCCTTGCGTCGGAACGTGACACTCCAATCCATATACTATCCTGGTACCGGAACGTGGTACCCGATCCATATACTATGCTGGTGTCGGAACGTGACACCAGATCCATATACTATCCTGGTGTCGGAATGTGACACGCGATCCTCTAATCTCATTACTTTAATTCATCAAGTCTTCTTTTATACCAAGGCATCATCATTCTCATTCTTTAGTTCATCAAGCCTTCTTTTATACCAAGGCATCATCATTAACAAAGTAAATTTGGGATTTAAGATTCAATAGCCTGATCATGCTAATTCATTACAATTACATAAACACATCATGCAAGCACACAATTAAGCATATAGAAGACTTTACAATACTATCCAACACATATCATTCGCTATTAAGAGTTTACTACGAATAGCATAAACCATAACCTACCTCCACCGAAGATTCGTGATCAAGCAAGCAAATTCCCCAAAGCTTTGTTTCCTGTTTCGTTCGTCTATCTCTCTATCGCTTTTTCTCTCTGTCTCTTTTCTTTCTATTTTTCTTATTCAAAACACTCTTTCTTTTACCCTAATTGTCATATAATTAAGTATAAAGATGGTAAAAGTAACCCAATATTTAATTCAAGGTTATCTCTTTTAACCCCCAAGAAACTGAATTATTAATATTAATCCACTAACTTTATAATTATAAGCATGAATAGTCCAAAACGCCCCTTTAAAAACTTAAACAGAAATCCGACCCAGTCTGGGTTACGCAACCTGTGACGGTCCGTCATGACCGTGACGGTCCGTCCTGCAGGTCCGTCACAAAGTTCAGAGAGTTAATTCTATGGAAAAGTTTGTGACGGTCTGTCGTGCCTGCGGCGGTCCGTCCTGCCATTCCGTCACGAAGTTCAGAGACTCGATTTCAGTACCCAAATTTCAGAATTCTAAGTGTTTTGGAACGAGGCCCCCTCGACGGTCCGTCGTGCCCATGACGGTCCGTCGTGCCCATGACGGTCCGTCGTGGGATCCGTCGACCAAGACAGTTTTTCCAGAATAAAATCTGCTGCTCAAAACGACTAAACAGGTTTTTACAGTAATCAATTCCATGAATTTATTCTCCAAATAGTTGCTTGGGGGTGTGCATACCAGATTTAACTGCATATCGTGAATATAGATGAATGTGACCCACAGAGTTCCTTTAGGAGCAAAGAAAACTGATTAAATCATGTTAAATGACAACTCACTAAGTCAGATACATGCGGAATTATTTGTAAATTACGACGAGATTCAAGAATATATTAGGTACCTTAATTTGAATATAGTATTCTTTTTGTATAATTAATTGTTAACTTATTTTATCGATTGTTTTGACAAAAAAAGTACATGTTGTGTAGAGAGAGAGTGATTAAGAGGTTTATAATCTGCCACACAGATCTAAATAGAGCAAGTCCAAGAATTTTTGTCAAAACTTCTCCCAATGGTTTGAAACTCGTTGCTATGTAAGAGGATGTGCATGATTTGATAAAACAATTGTTTAGAGGTCTAAATTCTATTGCAAAAAGATAATCAGGATATCGCATCAGTGGATATAGAGTCAATGTTAGGCAGCGTGATGCAAAGAGTAAAACACAAAATAGTGGGGTTACACTAATTGCGCCAACTAAAAGCTTTGCAAGATCAAAGTATAAAAGTCCGATTGCTGCAGATTTAACTTATTATGGCAGAATAGTTGATATTCTAGCATTAGACTATTACGGTCATTTTGAGGTTTTCGTATTTAAGTTAGATTAATATGAGGTTGAAAATGATGCTTATGGCCTTATGTCTATTTTAACAAGTGATGCTCTAGGGAAAAGCCATTTGTGCTTGCATAACAAATACACCAATGCTTCTATCTTCAAGATCCATATGATCAAGATAAACATTATATTATGAAAACTTCTCCGAGAGACTTTTTTAACATAGGTGATAAAGTATGATCTAGTATCGCACAATATTATGAAAATAAATTCATGTGAACATTTGATAGAATCGTATATACAAAAATATAACGGTGAAGTACTTTTTACATGGAATTATGTACCAAAACAATTATTGATGTGCCTTTGGAGGAATTAGTTACTTAACAATTTGAAATCCAGTATGCAGAGGAGTTTGAAGATAAGTATGTAGATGAGTTTGAAGACAAATCTGAAAATGAGTATGAAGATGAGTTTGCAGATGAGTTTGAAGACGAGTCTGGAAATGAGTAAGAAGATAAGTGTGAATATGAGTTTGAAGAAAAATTTGAAGATGACACACCATGAGTTTCATTATTGTTGTGATGACCATATAGTGCTCACTTAATGTTTTTGTAATTTAATTGTAGTTTTGGTACAAACAAATTAAGATATCTAGTATGTGTAATTTAAGAATAGATAGTTACAATGTTTAAGTATTCTGTTGGCTTTTTTCATGCGCCCAATTGTTGTTTGGTCAAGTAATTCATGTTAGCTTCTTATCTGATTATTATTTTAGTGAGGAACCTACACTTCTAGCTGATTATTGTTTTATTTTTCT
Source organism: Solanum peruvianum (assembly GCA_027705065.1). NCBI lineage: Eukaryota > Viridiplantae > Streptophyta > Magnoliopsida > Solanales > Solanaceae > Solanum > Solanum peruvianum. The sequence goes on along the minus strand of JAKWJD010001761.1, from coordinate 32,826,200 downwards.
GTTTATTATTTATATATACTTTTGTTTCCTTTTATTATAAGCAGTAGGCATTAGAGGCAAAACAATGAAGTTTGAAGTCGCTTATGGTTTTGTCGCTATACTTGTCGCTCCGAAAGCGGTACAACTCTTCTTTTTTGTTAATTAGAACTTTTATTAATTACCAAAGTAGTATTTAAAAAACTAACCATCATTAATCTACTGGCTATGTCAATGAACATGCTACTCGCAACTAACAAAACCAACAGACCTTGGAAGCTAGATTTTTACAATTACTGCTTTGTTCTAGAGAGGGGCAATCAGAAGCCTCTGAATATTATTGTTGCATTGATTATTGAGTTTATGTGTGTGTGACTTATTATGTGTTTGAAAATTAGTTGTGTAAATACATTACTGTTCTGAATAAGTAATGTCATGTTTGGTATAGCTAGTTAGAAGGTAATGACTTATGTAAATGCATTACTATTTTAGCAGTGACTTAAGATCTCACATAGTCTTTGGCCAATTGCTAGATAGAACCTCCAACACTTTGATCGTATAGTGTGTGGATGTGGGTGGCATACTTAGTTCAATTTCCAGAGGCTTCAAAGTTCCATTATCTTGCAATAAAAGAAGAGTTGTTGAGGCATAAGTTTTTGTGTTTGTGGTCGCGTTAATTCTCCTCATGTATGGCACAACGATGTCATGATAGTTTAATATGAACATATAGCATGTTAGCTTTGATTTCCTGTTAAATAGTACCAACACTTTATCAACTAATATTTTCCACTCCAATCTTCTTACTGTAGTCCATTAAAAAATTCAGGTTGTATCAACATAAGAGTAGTAATTAACTCATCAAATGTTAGTTCATCCAACTTATTCTCTATCTTCTCTATAGTAATTGTACTGTTTTGGTTGCCATACATGTTAGGATCCAGATTTCATACAATTGTGTCCATACAAAATGGATATTTCCATGATTAGGAACATGTTCAAATGTGGGTAACTTGAGAAAGAACTCATTTATATGTAAATTTTTAATTATGAATGCTTCTAGAACTACAAGATATTGTGTTTGTACAGGTTATAGACTGAATTTACAGTATTGAAGTTCTGGAACTCAACTTTTGTAATTTTATATAGTACTAAAATTTTTTGCAGTTCTTGAAATTCTAGAAACTCAACTTTTGCTATCTCCTATACTAAGTTATCCATCTGTCAACGTTATATCCAAATTATATTGTTGCTACTTCATTAACTTAAATAACCATATTATTTTGTAGATTTACTTCCTACAGATAAAGAAATCAAAGAGATATAAACAAAACAAGAAGAACGAATCAATCAATAATACTAAAGAAAAAGGGTTTGAATCCAAACAAAGATCAAAGTCCATTGAAGAATCTTGAAGTTAATATGCAATACCGATGAAGTGCTGAATTGGTGAAAAAATTCAAGATAAAGGGACAAAAACTTGCAAATGAAAACAATGATAGAGCTAAGAAAGAGCACACACCAATACAAGATAAAAGAAAGAATTTTGAGGATATCATTCCACAATAAGGAAAGAGAAAGTTTCTTCGGCACAAATCAGTAATTCAACCTTCTTCAAGGGAAGAGCTTAGAACCTCACATATGATTGCAGGGAAAGGACAAACTAAGCAGAAGTTATTTCAATATGAAGAGTATATTCAGGATAAACGAATTAAACATCCTACAAACAAATTAGGTTCCAAACATCATTCAAGGAAGGTGTTACTGCTTTAATAAATTTGTTTGCAACAACATTCGGTAATGGAGTGGTAAAACATGTTGGAGTTATACTGAACTTCAAACAATTGAGTAGGAAGTCGGTTTGACTAGCAACCAATACTTGTCAGTGTTTTGAAAAGCAACAAGTACACAATGAACATGATATTCTTTATCCACCAAATTGCAAGCAGGTAAAGAGGAAGCCGTTCAAACCAGCTAGTACTCTTGAGTTTTCATATATTATTTTTTGTTTTCACTTACTAAATCTAAATATGTTTTATTTTGGAAAGTCCAAATTTTTAATCCCAATAGAAGAAAAGAAGTGGGTGATGACTGTTCTCTATGATGCTTGGATGCGATACAAGAAAAAAAATAAAAAAGAATTTTTTTGATAAAAATTGTACCCCTGAGGACATGGTATCAAAGCATTCTGATGGCGTTAAGGATAATAAATTCCGTCAGCCGATCAAGTATTGGAAACACCCAACTGTTCAAGTAAGATAAAATAGTGCATTTCTACTCATTGACATATTTTGCATAATATCTATTCTTTTTTCAATTTATCAATTTAATTATCACTTTTTATTTAATAATAGACCATTTGCGAGATGAATTCTCAGAAAAGGAAAAACAATAAATGGAGGCATCGAATGAGACCACTAAATTTTTGAAGAAACCCCGTGACATTGGTAATACTTATATGAACTTTCTTCAAAAATCTAAATTTCATTTCTTTGTACTTTACAAGAACATAGTGATGTTTTTTTAAAATTCATTTTGATCTAATTTGTAGCGTGAAGCTAAAGACTACAATGAAGAATCATCAAAGCCTGAAATATTAATTGCAACTCGTACAAAGATGGGGAAGAAGAATCCATGATGATACACAAGTTGTAATAGTAATTTTTTAAAGAGGATTAGTAGTGAATTTGATCAAGACATAAAATTTATATATTGTAGGGAGTTTGATTCCTTTGAATTATATATTTTGGGAATTTTAAATTTTGTATATTAGACACGTTGAACTTGAAAATCGCCAAATTTCTAGGGAGACAACTGATGATGCATTTACGACAGTGTTTGGAAATGAGCAGCTTGGTCGACTAAGGTGCTATGGTAGATAGGTAACAACAAGTTCTTTGAAGAAAGATGAGGAAATTAATTATCTTAAGTAAAATAATGCAAATGAAATCGCTTCTCTAAAGGAAGAATTTAGAGAAGAAATTAGGCATTTATACACTCATATGCTGCAAAACAACCCCTAAATTTAATTTTCTAGATATTACAGGGTGTGTTGGATCTAACATTGCTTCACCTATTGATGCAAGTAGCGCACAAGCTGTAAGAGGCACAAACTGTCCGCATTCTTCAGGTTCTGCTCATGATGCGGTTCATCAAAAGGTATTTTTTATTTCACACTCTTTTTAATAATATGCGGGTTGTTTATATTCTATTTGATCTTGTGCTCTTGGTAGAGAACATTTGAACTTAATTTACTATCATTAATGATTGAATGTTCAAACTGTACATCTTTTTATGTATGCATGTTGTATTGTGTTGAATGAGGACTCTAGTTATTTTGGGTTGTTGTTGTGTGGGTTTTTCCCCTGTGGAATTAATTGTAGGTACTAATGTAGGTCCAGGAATGTTTGGATTACCTATAACAATTATAAAATCTGGTCAAATTCCATCAATCATATCTATTTTGTTGACTTGCGTTTATGTTATTTAATATATCAATCTTGTGGCAGAGCTTAGTTTCGAAGCTATTGAGAAAGACAGGGTTGATGAAATTATATTTACTAGTCTTGACACCAAGGCAATAGGAAGTAAAAATGGGTCTTTTGTTAAATTGGTTTATGGTTCAATAATAGTTTCTTTTTGGGTAGCATGTGTTTCAGGCATTGGTTAGGTTATTTCTTAGTTGTTTCCCAAGATTAATTATCTTCCTGCTACTGGAATATTTCCATCATTAGTTTGAATATCTTTTTTTTGTTACCTTTTAAAGTTATTGATGCAAACAATAGGTGACTATGCATTACAATGCTTTTCTCCATAACAACATTAGCGGTGATTGAAATATTTGTTGGAAGAATGAGTATCCTTGATTCTTTTGAATATGCTTCTTGGAGTTTTTCCTCTGTTTTTCCTACTATTCCTTTAGCTATTCATGTAGTTGTTCTTACAATGAGCCCCCATGTAGTCACACCTTTGATAATTTGTGCTTACAATGGAGCTCAAGGTTTTGCATTTTCAGCACTAGCCACTAATTTGAGAAGATATGCTTTTAGCTTTACGAAATAGGTTGTTGATATGTTGGATTTGATATTTAGTAGTTCCAGTTTGATTTTTATTCCCACACCTTATGTAGGAATAGTAGGAAAAGTTTGTTCAGCAATTAGGTTGAGGCAAAATCTTGGAAATCCAAGGAAAATTTCTAACCTGAGAACATTCTGGAACTTGTTGTTTATTTTGAATGTGATTTATTTTTTGTATCCTTATATTTTTAATTCTTATTTTGAGCTCCTCATGCGTAGTGTTTAAATATATTGGTTAGCTACTGATTTTTTGAACTTCATTGTAACAAATTAAATGGGCATGTAAGCTTTCCTCATTTGAGTATGCTTGTCACACCCCTTTTTCGCGCGGCGGCGTAAGGGTTTTTCCAATTTAAGTGACGTAATTAATTAGGGGATTATTTTGGTTTTTTCAGAGTCGCCACTTGGAATTGAGTTATGGTGTTCCAAGTCACCTTTTATTTAATCCCTAATCAAAAAGGAAATGACTCTTTGTTTGGTCTGCGAACGAGTTCGGGTAAGGAATTCTGTTGACCAAGGGGAAGGTATTAGGCATCCCTCGAGTCCCGTGGTTCTAGCACGGTCGCTTTATGGACATTCATGACTTAAACTAATTTATGAATATTGTATTATTAAGACAAATATATTTACCCTCATTCTTTGACTTATATAAATATATTAAAACTACCTTATTTTATTGATCTATGCCCTTTAATTTAAATATATATATACAAATATAAATTAAATCAAGCAAAGCAGAATAAAATAAGATATTATTTATTATTATTATTTCTTTTGTTTTTATTATTGTTTTTTATTTTTTATTCTATTTTTTACATTTTTTTTTACTTTCTCATCTCTTGCTATTATTATTATTTATTGTTATTATTATTTTTTATACTTTCGAGGTTTTTTTTTTCAACTTAGTTTTTTTATTTTTTTATTGTTTGGACAAAGAAACTTTCAAAAATAAATTTAAAAAAATCTTTCCTCTTCAATTGATTTTTTAAAAAATTATTTTTATAATTCTTTTCTAGTATTTTTTCTCTTTTTAGTATATTCTTTTTCAAATTTTTTTTTTACTTTTCCCTTTTTATTTTTATTATTATTATTATATTTTTCTTTTCTTCCATTTTTATTCGATTTTTTTTTACGTCACTAACATTAAACGAAAATTCTACTAACTAAAATTAATATATTTACGTAATATCTACACATGTTATCATTATAAACTAAATATTAAAAATTACATGACTTGGACAATAATTTTACTTAAATGAAATAAACTATGAATTATTTAATATGAAATAAACTACGGTTTGTTATAGCATTTTCACACAAAATAAAACTATATAAAGGATCTAAACATAAAGTTGATATTAAATATTTGAATAAACTTCATATAAAACATAACAGTTTAACCACATGTGCAATTTGACAACTTTAATATATTGTAATCAGCTTGTATAAACATGATATAAATTATATAAAAATCAATAAAAGATGGTACCTCTTGCGAAAATTCCACCAAAAGAAAACAATTCGAATAAGGAACCGCGAACTTGAAACCACGAAGTGAACCTCAAAACTCAACCTTTGTTTGTGATTTTCAAAAAGTAAGAAGATGAGAATAATATTTTTTACGTATGTGTTGCCTTCTTTTTCTTGATTTTTTTTCTCCCTTCCGTTCTTTTTTTTTTTTACCTTTTCTGATCTCTTTTTTTTTCTTCCTTTCTGTTTTTTCTTTTTTTTTGTGTCACGACCCAAATCGGGGACGCGACTGGCACCCACATTCACCCTCCTATGTGAGCGAACCAGCCAATCTAAACCTTAACATTTCAATTTATAATAACAGAAATTAGTGCGGAAGACTTAAACTCATAAATAAAACGATTCAAAACTATTATTAATATCCCCAAAATCTGGAAGTCATCATCACAAGAACATCTATCTCAAATTACTAAACTAGGAATGTCTAAGAACAAAAATAACTAAAAAGCTAGTCCATGCCGGAAGTTCAAGGCATCAAGACTTGAAGAAGAAGACCCAGTCCAAGCTAGACGCATTAGCTCACCCTGAATTTCCGATGAAGTGAAGACTGGCTAGATCTACTGTTGAGTTGAAGTTGACGGAACGTTTGCTGCATTACACAAATAACAAAGAAGAAAACATAAAAGTAGGGGGTCAGTACAACCACAAGTACTGAGTAGATATCATCGGCCAACTCAAAATAGGGAACAGTATATATCAATAATAATGTAAATCAACTACAATACTCAACATGTAGCAATAAAAGTATTAGTTCATCAATAAATACAACCGAGTTCACACATGAGGACTCAAGCCTCAGTACCATACTCATTTGGGAATTAAGTTCATTAGATTGAGTATGTTCATCATCTTTCAAGATTCATTATCTTTCTTCCTCTTGTGTCGGTACGTGACACTCCGATCCCCTATCACTAAGTGTCGGTACGTGACACTCCGATCCCCTAATTCTACGTGTCGGTTCGTGACACCTGATCCCCTATATGTGTTGGTACGTGACACTCCGATCCCCTATATGTGTCGGTACGTGACACCCGTCCCACTAATACTATGTGTCGGAACGTGACACTCCGATCCACTAATACTATGTGTCGGAACGTAACACTCCGATCCACTAATACTATGTGTCGGAACGTGACACTCCGATCCACTAACATCATTCTATCCATTCATCAAGCCTCCTCTATACCAAGGCATCATCAATCCCATTACTTTAATTCATCAAGCCTTCTTTTATACCAAGGCATCGTCATTAATATCATAGATTAAAGTTTCTTTCAAGATTTGGGATTCAATAGCTTCATCATGCTTTGTTTTATCAAAATCACATAATCATAATCATGGAAGCATACAATTTAAGCATATAGTAGGGTTTACAATACTATCAACACATATCATTCACTATTAAGAGTTTACTACAAGTAGCATGAAAACCATAACCTACCTCCACCGAAGAATTGGAATCAACAAGCAATTTCCCAAGCTTTGATATTCTCTTCAACCAATTCGATCGATCAATACTCTCTCTCTCTGTTCTTTCTCTTTTGTTTTATTCGAACCCTCTTTCCTTTACCCTAATTATCATATAATTAAGAATAAAAGAGGACAATAGAACCCACTAATTAACTTAGGGTTACCTCTTTTAACCCCCAAGTAATAAGACTTATTAATATTAACCCTCAATCTTTATAATTAAGGAAAGAATAGTCCAAAACGACCCTTAAAACGTGTAGAGGAATCCTATTCTGACTGGGATCTGCGCGACCTGTGACGGCCCGTCGTGCCTGCGACGGTCCGTCACGCAGGTCGTCGCAGCCTCCCAAAATCTAGGTGAGCTGTGACGGCCCGTCACCCCTGTGACGGTCCGTCCTGCACCTCCGTCCTGACGGTCAGAAACTCGTTTCTTATACCAAATTCTCAAAAGTTGAAGTGTTTTGCAACGGGAACTCACAACGGTTCGTCGTGGATGTGACGGCACGTTCTGCAGGTCCGTCACAATTTACAGAGAGTCGATTTTCAGTATCCCATTTTAGAATTCTAAGTGTCATGGAGCGAAACCTCCTCGACGGGCCGTCGTGACCATGACGGTCCGTCGTTACATCCGTTGTCCCAGCCAGTTTTTCCAGAAATAAAATTTGTTGCTCAAAACGACTAAACAGGTCGTTACAATAGATACCAATTAACCCATCGTTCGTCCCCGAACGATCAAAAGAGGAAAAACAGTGGCGAAAAGGAGTACCTGAATCTGTAAACAGATATGGGTATTTTTCTTGCATATCTGCCTCCTTCTCCCAAGTAGCCTCTTCAACCGGTCGATTCTTCCATTGAACTTTGATGGATGCAATCTCTCTCGACCTCAACTTGCGAACCTCTCTATTTAATATAGCAACCGGTTCCTCTTCATAAGTCAAGTTCTCATCCAACAAAACTGAATCCCAACGGATGATGTAGTTCCCATCTCCGTGGTATCTCTTCAACATGGACACATGAAACACCGGATGCTCTCCGGACAGCCCTGGGGGCAAGGCTAATTCATAAGCCACCTCCCCTATTCGCTTTAGTACCTCGAATGGTCCAATATACCTTGGACTTAGCTTACCTCTTTTGCCAAACCGCATCACCCCTTTCATGGGTGAAACCTTTAACAAGACTTGTTCACCTTCCATGAACTCCAAGTCTCTAACCTTTCGGTCTGCATACTACTTTTGTCTACTTTGTGCCGCTAGAAGCTTTTCTTGAATGCGCTTCACCTTATCTAACGAATCCCTCAAGAGGTCAGTACCCCAAGGTCTATCCTCAAATGCATCGAACCACCCAATGGGGGATCTACACCTCCTCCCATACAATGCTTCAAATGGAGCCATATCAATACTGGAGTGATAGCTATTATTGTATGAAAACTCCGCCAAAGGTAAAAAGCTATCCCAATGGCCACCAAACTCTATCACACATGCACGAAGCATATCCTCCAACACTTGAATCGTTCGCTCAGACTGACCATCAGTCTGAGGGTGAAATGCAGTACTGAGGTCCAACCTAGTACCTAATTCAGCATGTAATGTCCTCCAAAATTAGAAGTAAACTGCGTACCTCTATCTGATATGATGGAGAGTGGAACTCCATGCAACCGAACGATCTCTGAGATGTAGATCTTGGCTAACTTCTCTGCATTGTAGGTCACCTTGACAGGAATGAAGTGAGCAGACTTAGTTAACCTATCAACAATCACCCAAATGGAGTCATACTTACCCAAGGTCTTTGGAAGACCAACCACAAAGTCCATTGCGATTCTCTCCCACTTCCATTCAGGAATGGGCATTCTCTGAAGTGTTCCTCCGGGCCTCTGGTGTTCATACTTTACTTGTTGACAATTTGGACATTTGGCAACAAACTCAACAATATCTCATTTCATTCTACTCCACCAGAAGTGTTGCTTTAGGTCACGATACATCTTGGTTGCACCAGGATGTATAGAATATCCGGAACTATGAGCTCTGTAAGAATAGTGGTGATCAAATCATCGATGCGGGGTACACATACCCTCCCTTAATCCTCAAAACACCTTCCTCATCAATTATTGCTTCCTTAGCCTCTCCTCGCAACACTTTATCTCGAATTCGACCTAGTTTCTCATCATCAAACTGTTTTCCCTTGATCTTGTCATGGAAGGAGGATCTTGCTTCCACACAAGCTAACAATCCTCCCTTCTCATTTACTTCTAATCTCATGAGGTCATTAGCCAAAATCTGCACTTCTCTAGCCAATGGGCGTCTAGAAGCTTGCAAATGAGCTAGACTTCCCATGCTTCCCGCCTTTCTACTCAAGGCATCTGCCACAACATTCGCCTTCCCCGGATGATACAAAATAGTGATGTCGTATTCCTTCAGTAGTTCCATCCATCTCTTTTGTCTCAAGTTCAAATCTTTCTGAGTAAAGACATACTGTAGACTACGGTGATCCGTATAGATTTCACACTTGACCCCATATAATAGTGCCTCCATTGCTTCAATGCAAATACTACCGCGGCCAATTCCAAGTCATGAGTTGGATAGTTACGTTCATGCACTTTTAATTGTCTTGAAGCATAAGCAATCACGTTCTTCTCTTGCATTAGCACTGCACCCAAACCCGAATAGGATGCATCACAATAAACAATGAAGTTCTTACCCTCTACCGGCAAGGTGAGGATAGGTGCGGTAGTCAACAAAGTCTTGAGCTTCTGAAAGCTTTCCTCACACTCATCCGACCATACAAATGGAAAATTCTGCTTAGTCAAGTTCGTCAATTGGGAAGCAATAGAAGAGAATCCCTTGACGAATCGGCGGTAGTAGCTAGCTAACCCCACAAAACTCCTTATTTCTGACACATTAGTAGGCCTTACCCAGTTTTTCACCGTCTCTATCTTAGATGGATCCACCATCACCCCATCTTTAGAAACCACGTGCCCCAAGAAGGACACTGAATCTAGCCAAAACTCACACTTGGAGAATTTCGCATAAAGCTTTTTCTTCCTCAACAACTCTAACACCATTCTCAAATGCTCCTCATGTTCCTTCTTACTTTTAGAGTATACCAATATATCATCTATAATACGATCACAAAGAGGTCCAAATATGGCTTAAAAATCCCATTCATCAAGCTCATGAAAGCAGCAGGGGCATTCGTAAGACCAAAAGACATTACCACAAATTCATAATGCCCATACCTAGTTCGAAAAGCAGTCTTTGGCACATCCGTTGCGCGTATTTTCAATTGGTGATAACCGGACCTCAAGTCTATTTTTGAGAAGACACAAGCACCTTGTAACTGATCGAACAACTCATCAATGCGAGGAATGGGGTACTTGTTCTTAATAGTTACTTTGTTCAACTGTCGGTAATCTATGCACATTCGAAAGCTCCCATCCTTCTTCTTTACAAACAAGACCGGAGCACCCCAAGGAGATGCACTTGGTCTAATGAAGCCTTTGCTCAACAACTCTTGAAGTTGTGCCTTTAACTCTCTTAACTCTGCGGGAGCCATTCTATAAGGGGGTATAGAAATGGGGCGAGTACCTGGTTCCAAATCAATGCAGAAGTCTATATCCCTATCTGGTGGCATACCAGGAAGATCTGCAGGGAACACATCCAAAACTCACGGACTACCGAAACTGACTCAATCGAAGGTACTTGAGCAGTGTCATCCTTGAGATGTGCCAAGAAAGCTAAACACCCTTTACTCACCATTTTCTTAGCACGAACAAAGGAGATGATACGCGCCGGATTGGAAGTGTAGTCGCCCTCCCACACTAACGGATCTGCCCCAGGCTTGGCTAACGTCACAGTTTTAGCATTACAATCCAAAATCGCAAAATTCGGAGAAAGCCAAGTCATACCTCGAATTACATCAAAGTCACCCATTTCTAGAATAACCAAATCTACATAAGTGTTGCTCCCCACAAAATTCACCAAACAAGACCTATATACCTTTTCAACCATCACCGACTCACCCACCAGAGTAGAAACACGAATAGGCATGTCAAGTAATTCACGATGTAATTTTAGACCATAAGCAAATGATGAAGATACATATGAAAACGTGGATCCAGGATCAAATAATACGGAAGCCATGAAATCACAAATCAAAAGGTTACCTGTGATGACAGCATCTGATGCCTCCGCTTCAGATCTCCCAGGGAAAGCGTAGCAATGGGCCCCATTATTTGTCTGTCCGTTGCCCCTACCATGTTGCGTAGTAGTGGCTCTGTTTTGCCCATCACCCCTGCCGTTTTGGTGACCACCATTACCTCGACCACCACGTCCTCCAGAAAAGCGGCCTCTACCATGACCACCTCTACCTCTAGCTATCGGGGGTCTGTAACTCTGTTTTGGACAATTCCTCCTAATATGTCAAACCTCCCCACATCCATAGCACTCTCTGGAGTGAGGCATAGGTCTCTTGGAGTAGTGTTGACCGTTCTGAGGTGGACCCCCAACTACAGTCTGTAGTGAAGACTGAATTGGTCGAACTGAGTGACCTCCGGAGTTCTGTCCTCTAGAGTAAGAACCATTAAAATCACCTCCCCTTCGAAACCTTTTTGATGTCGGTGTCGTGGTGAAGTCATCTGGTTTCACTCCTTCAACCTCTATCACAAAGTCTACCACCTCTTGGAAGGATGTTGCCGTTGCCGCTATCTGTAATGCTGAAATCCGCAATTCTGACCTCAACCCCTTAACAAAACGGCGGATCCGTTCTTGTGGACTGAAACAGAGTTGGGTGGCATATCAGGATAGTGCGCGAAACTTAGCCTCGTATGTATTAACCGTCATTATACCTTGCTCTAGACTCAAGAACTCATCCCTCTTCCTATCCCTCAAAGTCCGGGGGATATACTTTTCCATGAACAAACTAGAGAACGATTCCCAAGTCATAGGTGGTGCCTCTGTTGGTTGACACTCAACATGTGACCGCCACCACATTTTGGCGTTCCCTTGAAACTGATAGCTTACGAACTCAACGCCAAACCGTTCTACTATCCCCATCTTGTGTAGTAGCTCATGACAATCAACCAGAAAATCGTAGGCATCCTCTGATTCTGCGCCCTTAAAGACTGGAGGTTTCAATTTCAAGAACTTACTGAAAAGTTCATGCTGGTCATTTGTCATAATAGGCCCAGTAGTCAGACGTGGAAATGTGCCTATCCCAAATGTTGCATCCATGCGGGGAGCCATAGTAGCCGCATGTCGTATCTCTGAAACCGGGGGTGTTGGTGCAGAAACCACTGGAGGTGCCTGACCGTGATCAGATAACCCGCTCAGATAAGCAAGAACCTGATTGATCATCTCTGGGGTAGGTTGGGGTGGCATTTCCTCATTTTGCACTTGTTCATTCTCCCCTTCCTCACCCTCTCTTATCACCTCCTCGATCGGTGGAGGAGTCACTGCCCTAGCATCAGATGGGCTAGGTGCTCGTCCTCTTCCTCTAGATGACGTCCTCCCACGACCTCTACCACGGCCTCTTGTCGCTGCTCTTCCTCGAGCCACAGCCCCAGTGGCTGGCTCAGATGTTTCTTGCTGTGCCGTTGTTGCTGCTGGTGCGGTCGTTGCTCTAGTTCTAACCATCTGTGAAATAGAGTGAAGATGGTCAGATACCAATTCGTATCGCCTAGATACCAATTGGACTCAAGTAGTAGCAGGAAAGAAAGAATGAAAGAGTGAAGTTTTCCTAAAGTCTTATAGCCTCTCAAGGAAAAGTAAAGGCATCCCCCTACCGTTCTTTAAGACTCTACTAGACCTGTTCTTGTGTGATGAGACCAACGAACCTAATGCTCTGATACCAAGTTTGTCACGACCCAAATCGGGGACGCGACTGGCACCCACATTCACCTTCCTATGTGAGCGAACCAACCAATCTAAACCTTAAAATTTCCATTTATAATAACAGAAATTAGTGCGGAAGACTTAAACTCATAAATAAAACGATTCAAAACTATTATTAATATCCCCAAAATCTGGAAGTCATCATCACAAGAACATCTATCTCAAATTACTAAACTAGGAATGTCTAAGAACAAAAATAACTAAAAAGCTAGTCCATGCCGGAAGTTCAAGGCATCAAGACTTGAAGAAGAAGACCCTGTCCAAGCTAGAGCATTAGCTCACCCTGAATTTCCGATGAAGTGAAGACTGGCTAGATCTACTGTTGAGTTGAAGTTGACGGAACGTTTGCTGCATTACACAAATAACAAAGAAGAAAACATAAAAGTAGGGGGTCAGTACAACCACAAGTACTGAGTATATATCATCGGCCAACTCAAAATAGGAACAGTATATATCAATAATAATGTAAATCAACTACAATACTCAACATGTAGCAATAAAATAAAAGTATAGTTCATCAATAAATACAACCGAGTTCACACATGAGGACTCAAGCCTCAGTACCATACTCATTTGGGAATTAAGTTCATTAGATTGAGTATGTTCATCATCTTTCAAGATTCATTATCTTTCTTCCTCTTGTGTCGGTACGTGACACTCCGATCCCCTATCACTATGTGTCGGTACGTGACACTCCGATCCCCTAATTCTACGTGTCGGTTCGTGACACCCAATCCCCTATATGTGTCGGTACGTGACACTCCGATCCCCTATATGTGTCGGTACGTGACACCCGTCCCACTAATACTATGTGTCGGAACGTGACACTCCGATCCACTAATACTATGTGTCGGAATGTGACACTCCGATCCACTAATACTATGTGTCGGAACGTGACACTACGATCCACTAACATCATTCTATCCATTCATCAAGCCTCCTCTATACCAAGGCATCATCAATCCCATTACTTTAATTCATCAAGCCTTCTTTTATACCAAGGCATCGTCATTAATATCATAGATTAAAGTTCTTTCAAGATTTGGGATTCAATAGCTTCATCATGCTTTGTTTTATCAAAATCACATAATCATAATCATGGAAGCATACAATTTAAGCATATAGTAGGGTTTACAATACTATCAACACATATCATTCACTATTAAGAGTTTACTACAAGTAGCATGAAAACCATAACCTACCTCCACCGAAGAATTGGAATCAACAAGCAATTTCCCAAGCTTTGATATTCTCTTCAACCAATTCGATCGATCAATACTCTCTCTCTCTGTTCTTTCTCTTTTGTTTTATACGAACCCTCTTTCCTTTACCCTAATTATCATATAATTAAGAATAAAAGAGGACAATAGAACCACTAATTAACTTAGGGTTACCTCTTTTAACCCCCAAGTAATTAGACTTATTAATATTAACCCTCAATCTTTATAATTAAGGAAAGAATAGTCCAAAAGACCCTAAAACGTGTAGAGGAATCCTATCTGACTGGGATCTGCGCGACCTATGACGGCCCGTCATGCCTGCGACGGTCCATCACGCAGGTCGTCGCAGCCTCCCAAAATCTAGGTGAGCTGTGACGGCCCGTCACCCCTGTGACGGTCCGTCCTGCACCTCCGTCCTGACGGTGAGAAACTCGTTTCTTATACCAAATTCTCAAAAGTTGAAGTGTTTTGCAACGGGAACTCACGACGGTTCGTCGTGGATGTGACGGCACGTTCTGCAGGTCCGTCACAATTTACAGAGAGTCGATTTTCAGTATCCCATTTCAGAATTCTAAGTGTCATGGAACGAAACATCCTCGACGGGCCGTCGTGACCATGACGGTCCGTCGTTACATCCGTCGTCCCAGCCAGTTTTTCCAGAAATAAAATCTGTTGCTCAAAACGACTAAACAGGTCGTTACATTTTGCCTCGTCTTTTCTCTTTTTTTTTTTTAATATTAAATATATATATATAAAAATGATAATTATATAATTATTAATTGTTTTGAGTAAATAAATAAATAAAAGCTAAATGGATAATATATATATATATATATATATATATATATTAACAATCAAAATAAACTTTTCTAATAAAAATTATATTTATGTTGTTTATTTTTATATCTTTTAAATAACTTAATGAAAATAATAAAAAAGTCAAATATATTTAATTTAGATTGATAAAATTATTTATGCTCTAAAAATTGGTGTTAATTTAAATTCGTCAAATTACGTGTCTACAGTTTGCCCCTCTTTGACTGGAAACAAAGAGTTTTTCAGACAAAGAAGTAGACAAGTGGCAAGTTTTGACCGAACTTTAATTTTAAAGACCAAAATTTGTGCGGCCGAGTCCTTGTTTGGACATCCTACATATCCCGGGTGATAAGGGAATCAGGCCACTTGTAGTTCGAGGAGATAAAGTGATGAGTTGGAAGTTAAGTGAGGTTCCATCGAGGCTCCAGATCGCGGCTCTTATCCTTACATAAAAATTGAAAACTATTAGCCAAAGAAAAACAAATTTACAAACTTCCATCCACGCAGCTTTTCTTGAATCTTCACTTGAATTTTGACTTAAGATATCACCTTGATTTTTGAGTGAATATCTTAACTTGGAATTGGAATGGAGGTTGAATTTGCCACTTAGACGGAACTTTTGACATTCTTCAAAATGACAACTTGAAAAATGCTCTTGAATGAATGCGTGTTTTCTTGTTCAAAAGTTTACTAGCAAAAGATGTGTGGAAATCAGGCTGCTACATGCATTGAAGAAGCTAATTCTAACCATCATGGAATTGATTATTCTAAAAAATTTAAACTTTGTTCTTGAATTTCAAATCCAGGTCTCGCTTGAGAAAACCTGAGAACCATCACAAACAAAAATAAATAAAATTTTTGCCCCAGTTTTCACTAGGAAAATTTTGTGAGTTATTAGCAAATATAAATATAGAACATAAACTTCGGCTAGGAAGTGTTTATTTCAGGAGAAAATAAAACTAAAAATCTAGACTAGGAAGTGTTAATCCTATGATAAAGTAATCTAATCCCATTATCCAGGAGGGTCTTGCTAGT
This sequence comes from Solanum peruvianum, assembly GCA_027705065.1. NCBI lineage: Eukaryota > Viridiplantae > Streptophyta > Magnoliopsida > Solanales > Solanaceae > Solanum > Solanum peruvianum. The sequence goes on along the minus strand of JAKWJD010001761.1, from coordinate 32,810,195 downwards.
CCCATTATCCAGGAGGGTCCTGGTAGTCCCATTATCCAGGAGGGTCCTGCTAGTCCCATTATCCAGGAGGGTCCTGCTAGTCCCATTATCCAGGAGGGTCCTGCTAGTCCCATTATCCAGGAGGGTCCTGCTAATCCCATTATCCAGGAGGGTCCTGCTAATCCCATTATCCAGGAGGGTCCTGCTAATCCCATTATCCAGGAGGGTCCTGCTAGTCCCATTATCCAGGAGGGTCCTGCTAGTCCCATTATCTAGGGGGGTCCTGCTAGTCCCATTATCCAGAAGGGTCTTGCTAATCCCATTATCCAGGAAAGTCCTGCTAGTCCCATTATCCAGGAGGGTCCTGCTAGTCCCATTATTCAGGAGGGTCCTGCTAGTCCCATTATCCAGGAGGGTCCTGCTAGTCCCATTATCAAGGAGGGTCCTGCTAGTCCCATTATCCAGGAGGGTCCTGCTAGTCCCATTATTCAGGAGGGTCCTGCTAGTCCCATTATCCAGGAGGGTCCTGCTAATCCCATTATCCAGGAGGGTCCTGCTAATCCTATTATCTAGGAGGGTCCTGCTAGTCCCATTATCCAGGAGGGTCCTGCTAGTCCCATTATCCAGGAAGGTCCTGCTAGTCCCATTATCCAGGAGGGTCCTGCTAATCCCATTATCCAGGAGGGTCCTGCTAGTCCCATTATCCAGGAGGGTCCTGCTAATCCCATTATCCAGGAGGGTCCTGCTAGTCCCATTATCCAGGAGGGTCCTGGTAGTCCCATTATCCAGGAGGGTCCTACTAGTCCCATTATCCAGGAGGGTCCTGTTAGTCCCATTATCCTGGAGGGTCCTGCTAATCCTATTATCAAGGAGGGTCCTGCTAGTCCCATTAGCCAGGAGGGTCCTGCTAATAAAATTTCAACAAACTAATAATACCAACGAAACATTGTGAATGTTATCTTCATTATTCGGAAGTTCCTTCAAGGAGAAAAAAAATAAATAATAATAATAAATAAAATAAATATTCCAACATTCAAGTAATTGCTATTTTGATATATATTAGCCAACTTTCATATAATATTCCACAAGTCTTCATTGTAGGGTTTTCATTTCGCTCGCTGCAAACTAGGTTGGACATCTAGGTTCCTCGAATCCTCAATCTTGAAACAACTTGTGTCCCTGCTTCAACAAAGAAAATTTGTGAGTTTGAAAAGGTGGTAGTTGGTTTGTGGTTCCATCTTTCGACAAGGGCGGCTCAAACACTTATGCCGTTTTGATTGTTTCCAATGGTCAATACTTCTTATTGATTGATAGTACTTTCATCCGAATTTGCTTTCTTTGGGACCTAAATCCAATGTCTTTTTCCCACAACACCCATTGTTTAGCCTCCATAGGATCAGAAAATTTTCGAATTCAACACTTGAAGACAGATTAACTCAGTAGTCTGATGCTTTGCCTAGTACCGATTAGAGACTTGGTAGCGAGTCTTGAAATTCCTTCATAGTTTTTTTTTTTTTTTTACAAAGACTCGACTCAAATACATACCAAAAAAGTGACAAAAAAAGTATAAGAAAATTACGAACTATATGAGAATAAAAGAAAAGATTCGATGAAGACCCTTTTTTTTCTTTTTTTTTTAAGAAGAAGAAAGAAAAACTTATCTAAGTGTGGAGCCGAGTCTACTGATCATGCCATGCAATTTGAATTGATTTCCAGACTTTTCTATCCAATCTATTCATCAACCACTATTGAGCATTCAATCTTGATATGGAATCCCGACACTTAATGAAGCCATAAATAATTTGGAACCTTTATACACTTTGTGATATTCACGAAGGTCTTTGCCGCTGAAACTCTATCATGTTAATTGCTCCAGCTCACGTCTGCCTTATGGTGCATGTCAGAATTCTCACCAATAAGACTCTCCAATATTCAACTCCTTTTTCGCCTTACAGTGCCCACTTAGGGTTTTCACCAATAAGACTCTCTCATTTTTATTTCTTTTTTACTCGCATTTGTCTTGTGGCGCCGATTCAGGATTTCTTACCTACCCTTAACCAACTTACTTTCGACATATCAATGGTTGATGCAAAGACTTTTTTTTTTACTTTAGATGATGGGGTTGATTTTGAGCTTTGAGATGAGAGGCCGAATGAATACACAAACGACTTTTGCCCAGTATACTACAATATGAATTTTTGGATTTGTATTTGGTTGAACCGAACCCAATATTAGGCTGCCTACATATCTTGCCGAAACAAGAATCAGGTCAAACGTAGTTCAGGCAGACCTAAAATTATTTTTTATTTTGTCTTGATTTTTTGTACAAAAGACATTTTTTGATAAGTTAACAATGTTTTGACTTTAGTTGGTACCAACAATTAACATGATGCATATGAGTCTTCTTCAACTACTTTCAGACAAATTTGAGGTCAACTTTGAGTAATCACTAAAAATTCAAATGGTATCTCAAACATACTTATGTGTTTACTTGAATTGATATTGCCTAAGTTAAGGGATAAAGTAATTCAAATCTTCATGTTTCAAGTGCCCTCACAATAAATGAAGTCCTATTTCGCACAATAGAAGTGTTTCGATCTTAGGACGTTTTTTATCAAAGTCACTCACACTCGGAAAGATATTCAATGTATGAGATTGAGATGCCATATGCTTGGCCCTTATTTAAGTATCCATTGATGTGAGAACACACAAAATGGGATCAAATAGGACTTATTATTGGCTTGTAATGCAGGTTTGGAGAAAGGTAGGACATTCATTTCGGGTAAAATGATTATTTCCTCCTTAAAATTTGCACAATTTTCAATATTTTTTTTTTGAAATCTTTTTCCCATTCATTTTTTTTTATTTTCTCTCCTTTCATTTTTTATTACAGCTTTTTTGTCATTTTGCTTGAACTTGCACATACTTGTTCTTTTCAATTTGATATCCAACTTAGATCTCGCGTTGTTTATCTAATTGATAATACAAACATGGAGGTGAGATCCAGAAAATAGTGCTTTTATGCTCTAGAATGATATATGTGAAGTGGTGGTTATTCAAATAAAAATGTTTCAGGCTCAAAATGGGAGTTTTATGGATAAATGTCATTTGATAGGCTTGAAAGGCACAATCGGTTCAAAGAAAGACTATAATCATTTCCTAAGTTAAATGTTGCTCACAATTTCACTTTAACGAACATTTAGGCCAAGTTCTAGATCAAAAGTCATTCCATTGAATTTTATCTAAAGCTCACCACACAATGCACAGGAAACTATGAGGTTGAATTCGTTTTAACCTTAACTTTAAGCAAAATAGTTTCTTAACTATAGCATAAATATATCAAGAGATACCAAATGAATTCTATAGGTCACAACAAAGTTAGTCCGTACTGTCAAATAGTTTAACACTTTATTATTTTTCTTATGCACAATTGTAAGAATTTTGGTACCAACCAAGTCAAATATTGTTAAAAAAAATTAAAAAAAAATTAAGAAGAATCAATTTTATTTTATTTTTTTGCCCCAATTTTTGTTGCGAGGACTCTTTAGATTTTTTTTAGTTGGACCGAACCTCAAAATAAGGTTGCCTACGTATCTTGTATAAAGCAAGAATCAGGTCGAACGTAGTTCCAATAGATTGTAAACATAACATTATTTTTTATAGGAAATACTTCTATTTTTTAATTTTTTTTTTTTAAAAGATCACCGAACCCGAGCAGGATTGCCTACGTATCTCATCGAGTTGAGAAATAGGTGTGCATAGTTTGTTAAATTTACCTTTTTATTTATTTCTTTAAAAAAAATATGTATTCTACCTTTCGAAAACTTTTTTTATTTTTGTCATGTTGTTGTAAAAACACAAATATTAAACTTCTGAGATTTTACAAATAATTGCCATATTTATTACTTTTGAGGAAAATTCTTTTTTTTTAGTTTACTAATTTATTCAAACGTTGATCGGCAATCAAATAGTATATTTGTAACATTTAACACATACACTTGAACTCAATGTTGAGCCACATTAAATTTTAAAAAAATGCATATGCAACAAATAAAGTGAATCCTATTAAGGACAATAAATGTTTGACACCTGGTTTACAAAGTTTAGCCAACTAATGGAATGAGTGTCTAGACAGTCTATAAAACGAGCGGACTACTCGAGTCGAAAAGGGACAGCTTACCAGTAGCAGGGCTTTCTGGCCTCACTGTTAGTCCTTCTCATCCTAAGACATGTGTTATTATAGAATCCTTCCAGGAGCGTTGCCGCATCTCTGGTATCTCATGGCTCGGGAGCGTAATCGCATCTCCGAATAAAGTATCTCAGAAGACTCAGATAGATTTGCGAGGAAAGATAGTTATATGATAGTTAACATATTATCAAAAGCGTAAATAAACAAGCAAATAACATATTATGTAATTAAACACAATATTCACAAATCGATAAGTACGTAAATACATAATAAAGTCATGTAGAAGTCCATGTTTACAAGCTCGAATTCTAGTTAGTCCCCAGCGGAGTCGCCAGAGATGTCATACCCCTTTTTCGTGCGGCGGCGTAAGGGTTTTTCCAATTTAAGTGACGTAATTAATTAGGGGATTATTTTGGTTTTTTCAGAGTCGCCACTTGGAAATGAGTTATGGTGTTCCAAGTCACCTTTTATTTAATTCCTAATCAAAAAGGAAATGACTCTTTGTTTGGTCTGCGAACGAGTTCGGGTAAGGAATTTTGTTGACCAAGGGGAAGGTATTAGGCATCCCTCGAGTCCCGTGGTTCTAGCACGGTCGCTTTATGGACATTCATGACTTAAACTAATTTATGAATATTGTATTATTAAGACAAATATATTTACCCTCATTCTTTGACCTATATAAATATATTAAAACTACCTTCTTTTATTGATCTATGCCCTTTAATTTAAATATATATAAACAGATATAAATTAAATCAAGCAAAGCAGAATAAAATAAGATATTCTTTATTATTATTATTATTATTTTTTTTTATTATTGTTTTTTATTTTTTATTCTATTTTTTACATTTTTTTTACTTTCTCATCTTTTGCTATTATTATTATTTATTGTTATTATTATTTTTATACTTTCGAGGTTTTTTTTTTCAACTTAATTTTTTTATTTTTTTATTGTTTGGACAAAGAAACTTTCAAAAATAAAATAAAAAAAATCTTTCCTCTTCAATTGATTTTTTTTAAAAAATTATTTTTATACTTCTTTTCTATTTTTTTTCTCTTTTAGTATATTCTTTTTCAAATTTTTTTTTTAACTTTTCCCTTTTTCTTATTATTATTATATTTTTCTTTTCTTCCATTTTTATTCGATTTTTTTTACGTCACTAACATTAACGAAAATTCTACTAACTAAAATTAATATTTACATAATATCTACACATGTTATCATTATAAACTAAATATTAAAAATACATGACTTGGACAATAATTTTACTTAAATGAAATAAACTATGAATTATTTAATATGAAATAAACTACGGTTTGTTATAGCATTTTCACACGAAATAAAACTATATAAAGGATCTAAACATAAAGTTTATATTAAATATTTGAATAAACTTCATATAAAACATAACAGTTTAACCACATGTGCAATTTGACAACTTTAATATATTGTTATCAGCTTGTATAAACATGATATTAAATTATATAAAAATCAATAAAAAATGGTACCTCTTGCGAAAATTCCACCAAAAGAAAACAATTCGAATAAGGAACCGCGAACTTGAAACCACGAAGTGAACCTCAAAACTCAACCTTTGTTTGTGATTTTCAAAAAGTAAGAAGATGAGAATAATATTTTTTACGTATGTGTTGCCTTCTTTTTCTTGATTTTTTTTTTCTCCCTTCCGTTCTTTTTTTTTTTTTTACCTTTTCTGATCTATTTTTTTTTCTTCCTTTCTGTTTTTTCTTTTTTTTTGCCTCGTCTTTTCTCTTCTTCTTTTTTTTTTTAAATATTAATATATATATATAAAAATGATAATTATATAATTATTAATTGTTTTGAGTAAATAAAATAAATAAAAGCTAAATGGATAATATATATATATATACTATCTATCTATATAATATATTATATATATATATATATATATATATATATATATATAATATATATATATATATATATATTAACAATCAAAATAAACTTTTCTAATAAAAATTATATTTATGTTGTTATTTTTATATCTTTTAAATAAACTTAATGAAAATAATAAAAAAGTCAAAATATATTTAATTTAGATTGATAAAATTATTTATGCTCTAAAAATTGGTGTTAAATTTAAATTCGGTCAAAATTACGTGTCTACAATGCTATTCTTCATCAGCTAGCTTCTTGTTATTTTGTTGTTTTAGTGTTGTTGGTATTATGAAGTGGTGTCTCCCATTTTTTTTAGTGTTGTTACCATTTGCACATTTCTTTTCTCTTGTTTGCTTTGTTCGTCTTTATTTTTTTTCGCTGAGAATCTCATTTGAAATTGAGCTACCATTTCAGACATCTGTATAAGATTGTTGATCAAAACTAAAATCGTTCAATCATACCAAATTCAACCTTAGGTACATCCGTAGGTTTTCAATACTTTATTTTCCCGAAAAATCCTCTACATATCTTAATGAAAGGATGTTGAGTTTGCTTATGTTTCAAAAAGAATTTGTTTCCAAATGGAAGTGTTTCACCTAGATTTTTAGGAAAAATTGAATGTCTTGAACAGCCTTTCAGAATCAAAATTTTCAGCTTTCTCATCTCAGAGACATTGGTTGGGAGTATTACAAAGTTTTCACATGATCACAAACCACTCCATTTGTTTTTAGTGTTGTTCCCATCTGCATGTTTCTTTTATCTTGTTTGCCTTTGTGTTTACAATAAATGCAGTAATCCAAAATTTACGTGCTAATCAATCTTCTATATAATTTGCGCGTGCATGCACACACACACACACACACACATAAATATATACATATATATTCTCTTTAGCAAAATGATAAACATACATATGCTAGTTTAAAAACTGTCTCACATAAAAATCATCTTAAGTGTACGAATATTTTACTTAACCAATACCATGTCAATATGACATATATGCCTTACTAAAAAATAATCGATTAATAAAACAATAAAAGAGTATTTCATAAACAACTACAATCTCATGGTTAGAATAATGAAAAGATATCATACCCCAACATGAGGATCTACCAACACATGGAGAAAGGATTCCAAGGTTCTTCAATCAACCTTCTTAATCTTCAGTGGCCGGACACTATATTTGTAGTTATATAAAGTATATGGGTTAGTATTCCACATGTACTAAGTATGGTTATATGAACATAAAACATTTAAAGTCCATTTATTTAGAAAGCATTCGAAGTCATTTGAAAGGCTTTAGTGCAGATACAAAAGAGCATATAAAATATAAGTATCACAACAACATAAAGCATGATCATAACAAAAGACACATCATTATAAAGTCATATTAACAATTCATATACAATAGTTCATATAAACATAACATACAAAGCACATACGAATAATCCCATCCCACGTCTACAAGTTCAATGATCTTGTGAAGCCCCATAACCTTGCATAATCAAGTAAACAAAATAAGAGACCATAAGTAATTATTTGCTTCATACAACTTATACCATAAGTAGAAATCACCACATATAGACACATAGAAGAATAATATGTTCATCAATATAAAGAATATCTTATAAGAATGACATCATATATCCTAAGCATTATACGTTTCATGTTATCATTTTACATGAGAAAAAACTCCTAGGACTTCCCTTAGAGTATTCTTGTGCAATGCTTAGGTTGAGTCCCATACCCCCTACCTATACTTAGTATACTTCTCAAGTCACCCTAGTCAATGTCAATTTACTTTAGTCTTTCCTTTTACTTGATGGAACAATAGCCTTAACCGACATTAGACCATGTGAGCTAAACATGGAATCCGGTTCATGAAACCCACACCTAAAAAAGGTGGTCTAGTTGCCAAGGTAGAACCCAAACATAAAAATAACATTCTAGGTAGATCAAGTAGCTAGTATTCTTATGAAGGCGACACAGTTCAAGAACTAGGAGATATATTAGAGATCCATAGTTCTACATTACATGACAGCCTTTATATCATGAGAGTAATTGTGAACCTACCTTCCAAATTCGGAAGGGTCATCTCTCCTATCTAGGTAACTCGATGCTAAGCTAAAGTCCCTTTTTTAATTACTTTTACGTTATCATTTATCATCAATCTTATCAAAGTACATAGGAGATTAACTCATTATATAAACATGATCCTAGCTTATTAGGTTAAAGCTGAGAATTTCCTTTCATCACAACCCTTCATTAGTGATATTAAAATATCATAGTCATATTATTTAAGGAACACAAACGAAGCATCATCAACCTTGCATTATCAATCCATTACAATGATCTCACATTCAACATATTCATAGGTCATCATATCTGCATAGAAACATCACACATACTTTATTTTCATAACAAAATCAAATGTAGGCCAACATCAACATAATAGAGCAATCATGACTTTAGAAGGTTACCTATTGCTTCCAAGAATTTTCATCAAGAAGTTACACTCAATTAATAACGATCATTTAATAATATAGTGAAATATTCAACAACATAACCAATCCCAACCACTCTAGTCATACACTAGACGAATTCATAGTTAGGGTTAAGGGAAAGGTTCATTTATGAGTTCGTTAAAGCAATAGTTCCAATCCAAACTTTACATGACATTAAGTGAATGATATAACATAATCGAATTCCATTATTCAAGGAGAGAATATTATCCACACGAAACAAACAATGCCATATAAATTATTCCACAACACATACTTAAAAAGTCATAGAAAATCATAATTCATCATCACGTATCATAATTTCTAATTTGGAAGAAAACCCACTTGTAGAGTAAAAATCCTAGGAATTTGAATAAAATCGTTTTTTAGAGGACCTCTTGGGGAAACGAATCCCAAGACTGAAGAAACCATAACTGATTGATGAATTAATACACGAATTTTTTAATATAAACCTTGGACACTTTGTCTTCTTCCTCAAGCTTTATTGTTCTTAAATGGTGGTTGAACAAAGAGAGTTTTTCACAGAGATGAGAGGAATTTGGTAATTCTGATTTCGAATACATGTAAAACGATTATAATTGACCTAAAAATCTATTCAAATTTGTCCCTTAAATTACCCAAAAGGTCCCTCACTTAATTTGGTCTTTTTATGAAGTTAAATTCAATTAAGAACGACCCTGACGAATCTGGGAGACGGCTGCGCGTCGCGGGGGAAATTCCAATTCTTATTTTGAAAATATCGGTCTAAGAATTGAACCTTGTGAAGGCCCCACATTGGTAGAAAAAATTTCCCTAGACAGTGCTGGTTGCATGACGCTCAAGGGGTTTCACATCTTGGCTGTCACAAGCTGCTTTGGACCCTTGGAGAGTAGTGACTTGATGTTTGGACCCTTCATACTATATTTTACCGATTAAAAGAGTCTTTTACAAGTTTTGGACTTCATTTGACACTCATAAACCTTTACCAAACCTAGGGATGTCTACTAGTTCAATTTAGCTAGTTCCAGATGTCAAGTTATTTCTTTGTCATTTTGGTTATATCCCTTTCTAATTGTGTTTTAGCCATTAATGTAGTCTTGGAAACATAATTTAACAATTATTAAATAGTCTAACCTCTATTCTAATTCATGGGATATTCGGAATGTTACATTATCCCTCCCTTAGGAACATTCGTCGCCGAATGACACTAATATCTTTTAGAGGGTAAGGATAGACTCCATACTAGCAGCCCAACCAAAAATAACATATAATCATAGTGAATCACAGCTCATAGGAGTACTTCACAACTACTTTCAACACATACTACAACATTACACCATAGCAACTCAATTCATGATGCACATCATATAAGAGCGCAAAATATCATAATACATATTGAGGAACTAAGTTCACAAAATCAACATGACCTCAAAAATACATCAAAGACTTACCATGAAATCGTTATTCTCAACACAACATCAAAAGAACAAAATCTCAAGAAGATAAAATGCACACACATTTCATATAAGTGCAAAAATAGAGCATGAAGGCTTTTTCATAATACTCAATTTTGTAAAACTTTTACAAAAAAATGCACCTATTTGAGAAACAAGTCAATTTCATGGTATTCATTATTTTCTTTATTAAGAGGTTTTTCTAACCTCAAGGCGTAAAAATATGACGGTAGAGGTACTTCATGTCGTCTTTGGCCTCCCATGCTGCACCCTTAACAAGAAGATTCCTATATAGGACTTTTCTGGAGGTAAACTCTTTGTTCCTCAACTTCATGACTTGGCGATCTAGGATCTCCACTGGAACCTCTTCATAGAAGATGTTATCATCCACCCCTAAACCTTTAATAGGTATAATAGAAACCGGGTCGCCTATGTATTTGTTAAACTTAGAGAAATGAAACACTAGATGAACGGAAGCTAGTTCACTAGGCAGTTTCAGTTCATTGGCAACTTTCCCGACCCGTTGTAAAACGTCAAAAGGACAAACATACAGGGGACTTAATTTCACCCTTTTACAGAAAATTTTCACCACTTTCATAGGTGAAATATTCAAATAGATGTGATCACCTATTTCAAACTCAAGATCTCTTATCCTATTGGCTGTGAATTTTTATCGACTATAGTTTGTCTTCAATTTATCTCGTACGACCCGAACTTTATCTATAGCCTCATAGATAATCTTGGAACCATGGAGTGGATACTCACCAATCTCAAAGAATCCAACAAGAGACCTACATATTCTTCAATAAAGAACTTCAAAAGGTGGCATGGAGATGCTCGAATTGTAACTATTGTAGTAGGAGAACTCAATCAATGGTCGGTGATCATCCCAACTTCATTTAAAATCAATAATATAGGCTCATAACATATATTCAAGGGTATGTATTATACGTTATGCTTGACCATCTATCTAAGGACGAAAAGCGGTCCTGATTTCACTTGAGTACATAGACCCTTTTGAAGATATTTCCAAAAACGAGAAGTGAATTGGTCACCTCCATCCGAAATGATGGACAATGGAATCCCATGAATACTCACAATCTCATTAATGTAGATATTTCCATACACTTTGTCCGTATGTGTAAACTTTACAGGGATAAAGTGGGAAGATTTTGTCAACCTACCCACAATAACCCATATTGAATGATTTTGCCTCTGGGTTCGAGGCAAGCTTAGAAAAAAGTCTATATTGATGTCTTCGCACTTCTAAGTAGGAACATCCATGATTTGGGTTAAACCACCCGATTTTAGATGCTCATCTTTAACTTGTTGGCAAATTAAACACATAGCTGCAAACTTCGCTATGTCCCTTTTAAAAACACCCCACCAATAGACCTATCGAAGTTCATGATACATTTTTGTGGCACATAGATGAGTAAAATAACGGGAACCATATGTTTCTTCTAGAATTTTATTTCTTAAATCCTCAACATCCGGTACACATTATCTCCCTTAATACCGAAGAACACCCCCCCTGACATTAACTCATTGAGCTTACCAAGTACAAACTCCTTCAACTCCATAAATAGCAGATCAACATGTTTCTTATATTTTACCTCAAACAATAATGATAACTCGGATTTATGATGGACCATACCACCATTTGGAGAATCTTCTAACTACCCAACAATACGAGCCAACCGATGAACATATTTCACTAGTTCTTTCTTCTTTTATTCCACATGACACACATCCCATAGTCATGCCAGTCAAAGCATCCGCAACAACATTGTCATTGTTAGGGTGGTTAAATACACTCATGTCGTAACCTTTCAAAAGTTCTAACCATTTTTTCTGTCGGAGATTCAACTCCTTCCGTGTAAACACATATTAAAGACTTTTACGGTCAGTAAACATATAAAAATGCACACCATTCAATGATGTCTCCATATTTTCAAGGAAAAAATTGCGGCCACTAACTCAAGGTCATTAGTTGAATAATTCTCCTCATTAACTTTGAGTTGCCTAGAGGCATAAGCTATTATTTTCCATGCTACATGAGGACACATCCCAAGCCCACTCGAGTAACATAACAATACACCACAAAGACTTCATTACCCTCTGGTAAGGTCAACACCGGAGAGGAGGTAAGATTATCTTTCAACACTTGAAATTCTTTTTCACAAGCTTTCGACCACACAAACTTCACCTACTTTTGAGTTAAATTTGTCAAAGGAGAAGCAATAGAGGCAAATCCATCAACAAATCTTATATAGTACAAAGGTAGACCAAATAAACTTCTTATGTTTGTGCGTATCAAAGGTCTAGGCCAATTTCTAACTGCATGTGTCTTCTACAAATCGACCTCTACCCCCTCACCAGCGATAATATGGCAAAAAGAGCAAATGACCTTAATATAAATTCACACTAACTAAATTTAGCATAAAGTTGGTGTTCCTGGAGGATGTGGAAGACCAACCTTCTCATGCACATTTTCATTCTTTGAGTATATCAAAATATCATCAACGAACACAACTACAAATAAGTCAAGGTAATCTTGGAAAACTCTATTCATTAGCTCCATAACAGCCGTTGGGGCATTTTTTAACAACACTAGAAATTCATACTGAAAATATCTAATATGGAAACACGTTTTCAGAACATCTTGTCCTCACACCCTAGGTTTGTTATATCCCGACCTTATGTTAATATTAGAAAAGTATCTAGCACCTTGGAGTTGATCAAATAGATCATCAATCTGAGGGATATGATACATGTTCTGTATTGTGACTTGATTGAGTTGAGATTTTTAATGCCAATCCTAAAGAACCATCCTTCATCTTTACCAAGAGGACCGACACACCCTATTTATAAATACTAGGTTGAACAAAACCAGACTGGGTCACCCGATGGATAAATGCTAGGTTGAATGAAACCCTTGTCTAGTAAATCTTTGACTAGGACTTTAAACTCTTACAATAAAGCCAGAGCCATCAGATAGGGAGGAACTATAATGGGGTTCGTATCCGTCAATAAGTTAATGAAAAAGTCAATTTCCTGTTTATGAGGAACCCATGGACGGTCATCAAGAAAAACCTTAGAATATTCCCTCACTACGGGGACCAAGTAAATAGGAGGAGCTTCACATTCTAGATCCTTAACCCTCACTACATGGCTAGATAGCCCTTGACTATCATTTTGCAAGTCTTCAAGCAAAAAAATGATTTTACCCCTTGGCCTAGAATTTCCACCCTTCAACCCTAAAATAGGTTCATGTGGGAATTACAACTTTCATATATACAATCTATGGAAGTAAAACAAGCATGAAGCCAACACATGCCCAAAATAATATCAAAATCAAACAAGAGTAACTCTATTAGGGGAGATTTGAGAACATTTCCTATAGACTCTCTTTGAAACTATCGAGTCACCTATTGGGGTTCAAACTGAAAAGGTTCAATCAAAACATCGGAAAGTCTATATAAATTCTTAGCTACTATAGGTGTAACAAAAGAAAGGGTAGCACCTGGATAAATCAAAGCATAAATATTAATAGAGAGGACTTGTAACATACCTGTCACTACATCGGGAGAGACCTCTTGCTCACCCATAGCCTTGAGTGCATAAAAATAATTTTGTTTTGGAGCTGAAGAGCTAGGAACACTTTATTGAGTTTGGCTACTTCACTTTCCTTCACTCTTCATATTAGGACAATCATACAACATATGTAATCTTTTTCCACAACCATAGCAACTATCTGTTCTAACAAGGCATTCACTTACATGTTTCTTACCACACTTTCCAAAAATTGTTATTTCTCTTGGCGAATTAACATATCTCCCCTTTTGAGATTTAGGGTTAGACACCCTATTATTGAGAGTCTTGGAGAAATTGGATAGGACGTGGTTTGCAAAACTTTTCTTCAACTCAGGCTTGTCTTGAATGTCAATCCTTCTTTTAGAGGAGCCACTTTCTAATGACCTCACCTTCTTAGCTATTCTATTCTTCTTCCTTATATGAATCTCCTCTACTTGTGCATGAACCATTAACCTATAAAGATCCATGTCATCATAAAGCATAGCTGGACTACATTCTTCTCCAAAATATTTGGTCACGCCCATTACATAACGACTCATTTCAACCATATAAGTTTAAAACAAAGAGGGAGTATATTTGGAAAACTTAATGATATTTAATAAATATTCCTTAGCACTAATACCTCCTTGAAAAAGGTTGACGAATTCCTCTACCTTATCTTATCTTTACTCATTTGGGAAGAACCTATTAATAAAGGACTTTTTGAAGATCTCCCAAGTCGCAGGACCACTTCTTAAACCCCAACTATCCTTCCATTGATTGTACCATGTCTGAGCCATATCCTTGAGTTAATATTCAACAAGCTCAGCCTTTTCAGTAGTACTCAACCCAATAGAAATAAAATCTTATAGACCTCATCAAGGATGTCGTGGGGGTCTTCATCAACCTTGTATCCCAAGAACACAAGAGGATCAATCCCTTTAAAATATCTCAGACGGGTAGCCATAGCACTAGATGTTGGTTCTCTCAAGGTACAACCTCCTGGTTAGCTTGTGTCATAATGTCTTGAGATTTCTGTAGTGATGGCTTGGGGTTGCCTTTACCTTTCCATCCGTCATGGCCGAGGGATTGACCGGACTTGATCATTCACAACAACTTGATCTTGAAGAGGAACTCGATTGCCTTGGGGAGTACCTCCCGCATTAGCAACCTCCTCTTTAACTCTTATAGCGTTGTGCTTCTTGCGTTCATCGCCTATAACCAAAAGAATTGGATCTGATTCTAAAAGACACACAGTATGAAAACTCTAGATGCAAGACATATGATTACCAAGAAAACAGAATTATCCTTATCATAACATAACATCTCATTCATAATTGTTGCGTTCTTCATAACCATGAACAAGACACTATATAAATATGGTTTAGTGAGACATTTTACCTAGGATATTTAAGCTCATGATCTGATACCAAGTTTGTCACATCCGGACAGCACCCCCAGATGTTACCTGCGGCGGCGTCCTCGAAGAGTATTCATACAAGCCCTTAGCATTCTTCATTAACATATCATTGGTAAAAAATCGCGGAAAATAAAAATCTTTTACATATGCTATGTGAAGTATACTTAGACTTCTCAAATATGATATAGTAAATCTTTCTTAGGATTCTCTTTTACCAACATAATCAACATACATATGATAGTCTAAAAACTATCTCATATTAAAACAATCTAAAGAGTACGAACCTTTGACATAGCCAACACCATGTCAATATGCCATATAGGCCTTACTAAAATTGAATTTATAATAAAGGAATAAAAGAGTATTCCTTAAACTACTATAATCCTAATGGATACAATAAAGAAACAAATAACATCCTCGAACATGAGGATCTACAAACACTTGGAGAAAGGGTTTAAAGCTTCTTCTATCGACCTTCTTGATCTTCAATTGACGGACCCTACATTTTTTAGTTATATAAAGTATATCGGTTAATACACAACATTTACTAAATATAGGTAGATGCACATAAAAATTTAAAGATATGCATAAAAAGGAGCATTTATATAGAAAGTATACTAAGTCATTTTAAAGCCTTTAGTGCACATATAATCGAGCATATACTAGTTAAGGATAACAACCCAAAGCATGATGATGGTCAAAGACACATCCTCATAAATTTATATTAATATTTAATGCTCAATAGTTCACGTCAACATAACATACAAAACACATACTAATAATCTCATCCGAAGCCTACAAGTTCAATGATCATGTGAAGCCCCATAATCCCACATAAACTAGTAAACAATATAGGAGAACATAAGTAATGCTTTCATACAACTTATATCATAAGTAGTCATCAACGCAAATAGCAACATGGACTAATAACATATTCATCAACATAGCCAGCATCATATAAGAATAACATTATATATCCTAAGCATTATACATTTCATGTTATCATGTTACATGAAAATAATATCCTAGAACTAACCTTAGAGTAAACTTGTGCAATATCTATATAGAGTCTCATGCCCCTACCTATACTATGTAGATTACTCAAGTCACCTAGTAAATGTCCATTTACTTTAGTCTTTTATTTAACGTGAGGGAACAATCGCCTTAATCGACATTGGACCACGTGAGCTAAACATGGAATCCGGTGTCATGAAGCCTCACGCTGAAAGAAGATGGTTTACTTGCCAAGGTCGAACCAAAACATGAACAAAACATTCAAGGTGGATCCACTAGCTGGTATTTATATGGAGGTGACATAGTTCAAAACTAGGAGATATATTAGAGATTCATAGTTCAACATTACATAGCAGCCTCAATATCATGAAAGTCACTGTGAATATACCTTTCAAATTAGGAAGGGATACCTCTCATATCTAGTTTACTCAGTGCTAAGATAAAGTCCCTTTTAGAATTTCCTTTACGTTATCATTAATCATCAATTTTATGATAGACTATAAGATATTAACTCTTTGTGTAAATCTTATTATAGCTTATTAGGTTGAAGATGAGAATTTCCTTTCATCACAACTATTCATGAGTGATATTAACATATCATAGTCATAATATGTAAGGAACAGAAGAGAAGCATAATCAACCTTGTATTATCATTCCATTACAATGATCTCACATTTAACATGTTCATAGGTCATCATATCTGCATTGAAACATCATACGTACTTCATTTTCATAAAAATATCAATTATAATCCAACATCAACATAATAGAGTAATTATTAATTTAGAAGACTACCTATTTCTTCCAAGAATTTCCATCAAGAAGTTACATTCAATTCATAACAATCATCCAATTATATATTGAAATACTCAACAACATAACCAATTCGAACCACTCTAGTCATACAAAGACAAATTCATACTTATGGTTAAGGGAAAGGGTTCATTTATGATTTCTTTCAAAAAATTATTCCAATCCCAACATTACATGTCATTAACAGAATGATATAATATAATCAAATTAAATTATTTTACGAGACAACATCCACCATCCAAAAACCAACAATACCATATCAATAATTCAAAAACACATACTTAATTATCCATATAAAATCATAATTCATCATGATAAGTCATAATTTCGTGTTTGAAAGAAAAAACCCTCGTAGAGTAAAAACCCTAGGAATTCAAATTGTTGGAAGTCGTCTTTGAAAGGACCTATTGGTGAAAGAAATCCAAAGAGTGATGGATGCGTAACTTATTGAAGAATTAATCCACGAATTATGAATGAAAACTGTGGAGACTTTGTCTTCTTCCTCAAGCTTTCTTGTTCTTCAATGGTGGTTGAATAGAGAGAGTTTTCGAGAGAGTTGAGAGGGATTTGGTAATTCTGATTCGGAGTGCGTGTAAAAGGTTTAAAATTGAATAAAAACCAATGTAAAATCGTCCCTTAAATTACCCAAAATACCCCTCACTTAATTGGGTCTTTTTGTGAAGTTAAATTGACTTAAAAACGAAGAGGTCGAATGAATGAAGTGGCTATGCATCACGGGTGATTCCAATTCTTTTTTTCTGAAAATTTCGGTCAAGGAAGTGAGCCTCATGAATTTCCTGCATCGCGAGGAAAAATTTTCCAAGGTAGAGCTGGCTTTGAGACGTGCAAGGGGTATCACATCTTGGTTGTCGCAAGCAGCTTTGGCAGCTTGCTCGCCAATGTTTGGGTCCTTCTCAAAGACCCTTTGGGCAGTCCTTGGGGACTCTTTACTGCATTGTTTGGACCTTTTTTACAATATTTTACCCATTTAAAGTCTTTTTACAAGTTTTGGAATTCATTTGAAACTCCCAAACGTTCACTAAAAATAGGGACATCTACTAGTTTAATTAGCTAGTTTTCGGACATCAAGGTCGTTCTTTGTCGTTTTGGCTCTTACTTTATAATTGAGTTTAATACAATACTATATGCCTGGAAAAATTAGTTCAACCATTATTTAATAGTCTAAGATCTAGTATAAGTCATGGGACTTCCGGAATGTAACAATTTTAGTCAAAAGGATGCTTTCTATAAATTTAACTCAACATGCATATATGATAAACATTTTAAAGACGATTCAACATAACATAAAACCAACATGTAGCAAACCAAGCAATGCATTGTGCAATGCCAAGAATAGAATCTAATAACCCTTTCAAAAGCCAAGTATCAATTTGAGTCCTACTTCTTACATACAACATAACAACATATTTTATCAAGCAATGTTTTATTCATAAGGATCATGCACATAACT
Source organism: Solanum peruvianum (assembly GCA_027705065.1). NCBI lineage: Eukaryota > Viridiplantae > Streptophyta > Magnoliopsida > Solanales > Solanaceae > Solanum > Solanum peruvianum. The sequence goes on along the minus strand of JAKWJD010001761.1, from coordinate 32,791,860 downwards.
TAACATGCATAACATGTAATAAACCTAATCATAAGATAACACTATCAGAACCATCAATTAGGATCCCACAATTTCAATGTGTAAGAGACTGCTCATACCCTCCCTCATATTATGTAGAAATCATCAACAAAACCCCTAACAATATTTCATACATTAACTTGTTCATTTAGTTTTACATTAGGTAAAGAAGTTCAATAACTGACATTAGACCATGTGAGTTACATGGAATCAAAGTGTTCTACTCCCACATCGAAAAGAGAGGGCTAACACTTGCCTAAGGTGTAACCTTTTGTACATTGATATCTTGGTGGATCAACTAAGATAGGGTCCTATGTGGGCACATAGTTAAGTTTCAAGGAGGTTGTTACTAGAAACCTTGACTTGCTAGGCATGGAGGTTTCCATCTCATGTTTTAACACATATATTTGAAATATGGACTTGCAAAACATGAGGAAACCCATGTGGGAAGCAATATTTACTAAACGTGAGACCCCCATCTCATTTACATGTTTTTGAGATTCTAAGCATTGATTCCCATTAGTAATGATCATACTCATCATACAACTGAACATTAGTCTCTTCTAGACTCCTATGTTATCCTCTCGTCATTATAGCGAATAGGTATTCATACTGAGAACTATCCTTTCACTTTAGAAACCACATACAAGTTAGTAAACCTTTCCCTCAACACTTTATTATAATCATGAGGATTGTTATCAATCATATAATAATAATATCATGACATGCATACATACTTCATAGGTAATTCAATTGTCTAGGGTCAAGGATGAGGAATACTTGTTATCAACATCACAACCACACATTAGACATAGGAGCATTACTATCTAAATAAGTCATACTTCATAACTGAATTCAAGAACAATAAATCCTTATACCTTCTTTCCCTTTTCATGAACCTTCATACTTTTATTACCAAAAATATGTAAGCAATACATCAGCAACTTAAATTCAAGAAGTAATACATATCAATTATCATTTTACCTAATCTATATACTAATAATCTTCTACAAATAACATGAAACATTCAATATATAATGAGTTTAGGGAAGAACAAGGTTACAAGGTTAAATCTCTAGTGATTATCAATAATTAGCAAAAAAATAGTTAAGATATGATAAAAGACCAAAATTAATCACAATTGATTAACAATTTCATTTCGAAAAAACAACCATTTCCAGATTTAAACCGTAGTCTTGGGGACGTTTGAAAACCATAGTTGAATGTGCCTCTTGGGGAAAGGATCCGTCATACCCAAAAGTTTCGAGCATAACACACCGTAACATGTAATCTTAACCTTTTCACCAAATTTGACTTCAATCTTATTGTTTAAACCCCATTAAAAATACTAAGGCACACTAACTAAATTTTAGTTTCCAGACGTTGTGGTCGTCCCTTGACGTTATGACTCTAACACATACCTTTTCTTTAACTCTAGAAAATCATTATTCAATATATGAGTCTCTATTCTAGGTCATAGATTTTACGGGGCATTACAATATCCCCCCTTAGAAAATTCGTCCCTCAATGACACCAACCTTCTATTGGGAAAAAAGAAAAGACTGAAGACTAGCAGCCCAACAACAATCAGTGTCATAATGAATCACAACTCGTTGGAGGAATTCTCAACTCCTTTCAACACATAAGCATAGCCTTAACACGTAGGAACTTAATCCATAATTCATAACACATAAGAGTTCATTTAATATCACATAAGGAGGAACTACCTTCTCCTTTTAAACATGAGCTCGATATGAACAACCTATAAAGATTTGACATGCTAATTTCTAATCAAGGCAACATTAAACACGTTTAATACAATTTTCATGAAGGTAATATAGTACACTACATATTTAAGCGTAAGTTTAACGAAGAGAAACATATTTCATTACAACTCAATTTAGGCATGAATTTGTACAAGAATATGCATATACAAGATAGGCATGATGAGTTCAACATTATCCTTGCATTTATTTAAGGGAAACTAACCTCAACCTTTGCTAGGGAAAGAGGGATAAGATTTTGGTAGAGGGGCTTCCTGTTGTCCTCAGCCTCCAATGTTGAACCCTCAACTAAATGGTTCCTCCATAGAACATTTACAAAGGCAACCCTTTTATTCCTCAATTTCATATCTTGGCGATCCATGATCTTAATCAGAACCTCTTAATCAGAATGATTCTCAATTACCGCTATGATTTCTAGAGGGATTATAGACACTTGCTTACATATATACTTTTTGAGCATAGACACATGGAACACTGTATGAACCGAGGAAAGTTCTAGTGGAAACTTTAAATTATATGCTACTTCCTCTAAACTCTTTACAATTTCATAAGGTCCCACATACCGGGAACTATGTTTCCCCTTCTTTAAAAACTGCATCACCCATTTCATGGGTAATATTTTCAAATAAACCAAATCTCCTACTTCAAATTCAAGGTTTCTCTTTTTATGGTCGCCATGAGATTTTTACCGACTTTAAGTCATTTTCAACCTCTCTCTTCTGATTCAAACTTTCTTTACATATACTATTTTGGGATTAAAGAAAGCCAACTCACCCACTACAAACTATCCACCCAGAGGCCGACACTTCTTGCCATAGAGAGCTTCAAAAAGGGGCCATTGATATACTCTAATGGTAGCTATTGTAGGCGAATTCCATCTAAGGTAGATGATCATCCCATTTTCCTTTGAAATCAATAACGAAAGTTCTAAAAATTTATTCTAAGATTTGAATGGTGTGCTCCCCTTGTCCTTCCATTTGGGGGTGGAAAGCGGTGCTAAGATTTACTTGAGTGCCAAGCCCACTTTTGAAAGATATCCAAAAATGAGATGTGCATGGGGCCCCTCTCTGTAATTATCGAGAAGGGGGACCGATGCAACTTTACGATCTCCTTAATGTACAATCTGACATACTAATTAACTAAATAAAGGACTTTAACGGGGAGGGAGTGGTATGAATTTTTCAATCTAGCCACTATGACCCAAAAAAGAGTCATGTTGTCTACACGTGCGAGGCAAACCTACAAGAAAGTCCATTTTGACATTTTTCCACTTCCAAGTGGGAATGTCAATATCTTGAGTTAGACCTCCCGGTCCTTGATGCTAGGTTTTGACCTGTTGGCAATTTAAGCACCTATCCCCAAAGCTAACATCATTATTTTTATTTTATTCCATCAATAAATCTCATGCAAGTTATGATACATTTTTGTGGCTCTTGGATAAATGGAATGAGCTCATCCATGAATCTGTCCCTTAAATAATCAACATCTGATACACATAACCTTCCTTGGTACCTAAGCACCCCATCCTCCCTTTGGAGAATGATTCGTTATTCTTTATAAGTAGTGATTCATTCAAATCCATCAATACACGATAAAAATGTCTTAGACTTCACCTCGACTACTAAAGTAACTCCGAGTTATTACGAACCCTAACACCACCATTTAAGATTCTTCTAGTTTGAAACCCAACTGGGACAACCTATGTAATTCTTTCACTAGTTGTTTTTTATTATCAACCACATGTGTCACGCAACCCATGGACACCTGAATCAAATCATCCACAACCACATTAGATTTCCCGGGGTGTTAAAGGACACTCATGTTATAATCCTTTAGAAGCTCTAACCGCCTCCTTTTGCGTAGATTCATGACTTCTTGAGTTAATACCTATTGTATACTTTATACCAACTCGGGAGGCATCACAATACACCAAAAACATTTGTTACCCTGTGGTAAGGTTAGGACCTAAGCGAACATGAGTCTATTGTTCAATAATTAGAATCTCTCTTCACATGTTTCCGACCATCGGAACTTGGACTTCTTTTGGATCAAAGTCATAAATGGAGATGCGATCGATGAAAATCCCTCAACAAACCTTCTATAGTAACTCGTCAACCCTAGAAAACATCGGATGTCGGTAGGATTTAATGATCGAGGCAAACTTTTAACCACTTTTTTCTTTGGGCCCAACCCCTTCATAAGTGACAATGTGACTAAGAATAGCAAACGATCTCAACCGAAATTCACATTTACTAAATTTATCAAAAATTTGGTTATCCTTTAGAACTTGTAAAACTAGACTCCAATGGCTCATATGATAACCTCACTCCTAGATATTTAAAGATGTAGTGGATGAAAATAATAAAAAGAATCAAGGTAATTTCTAAAAATTTGATTCATATGGTCCATGAAATTCGTCAAGGTATTTGTTAGACCAAAAGACATCACTAGGAATTCATAGCGATCCATAGTTTTTTTGGAATGCCATTTTTGGAATATAAACACCCCTCACCCTTAGTTGGTGATAACCCAAACATAAGTCAATTTTTGTGAAATAACTCGCTCCTTGGTGTTTATCAAACAAATAGCCAACCCTTGGGAGCGGTACTTATTCGTTATAGTTACCTTGTTCAATTGACGGTACTTGATATACATTCTAAAAGACCTATCCTTCTTCAAAAAAACATAGACGTACCCCATGGAGATATGCTTGATTGAATAAAACCCTTATCTAACAAATCCATGAGTTGAGCCTTTAGATTTTTCAACTCGGTCGGGTCGATGAGATAAGGAGGACTGAAATAGGTTCTATATTTGGCAATGTGGGAAATTCACTTAGCTTATAAATAATGGATTGGGTGGTTACTTAAGGTGTTTTTGGGTATTTTAAGTTACTTTATAATTCTAAATCTATAGTTGAGTTCATCATTCAAAATCAAAAGCCAAACCCCGAATAGAATTCTTTAGAAATCCATTAAAGGTTCAAGCAACGTTGAGGCTAGGTGCTTGATTTCTCCATTTGAACTTCATGAATTTCGAAATTTATCATCAATCAAGGTATTTTGTTACATCTTTGAGTGCTCTTCCTCTCAAGGAGTAAATTCCAATGGTTTTAAAAGATGATTAAGAATATGAATTCTTCTATTTTAACTTCTAGCCATAGGTTGTTGCATAAAATGATTTGAATCAATGATACATGATATAATTGATGTTAATTTAATGATTTTAGATCAAAATTCTTATGAACCCATGCAATTCATGAAATCCTAATTTTGGCTCTTAATTGGGTGATTTGATCATCTCTTGAATATATTGAGTTATTGTGTAGTATACTTTGGTCTATTGAATTATGTAAAGATCATGTTAGAATTGTATATAGGCTGCCTTAATTTGATAATCTTCATATTGTATCTTGTTGTATCATTGTATGGTTTGATTATTGGTTTGGATTGGTGTGTATGCCTATTTGTAAGAGCCTTTGTGAATTGAATTGGTTGGGATGGGTAAGGATTGGAGGTGTTGATGATGGAATGGTGGTAAGATGACCTAATCTCTTCAATATTGTGCAGTATAGGTCTTGAATTGCGTTAATTGGTATGGTCCACTTATAGTGTTGATGCTTATGTGTTATAATTGTGACAGACATGTCCTTGTCAACATTACTATTATGTGAATGGTGTTATTGGCATGTGTAGAATGTATAGGTGAGCAATATTAAGTATGATTTCGTGTATATATATATATATATATATATATATATATATATATATATATATATAATATATATTATTATATATATATATATATATATATATATATATATTTGCAGTCAAAGTATGTCTCCTTCTAATTGGTCATATGTTTTCATGATAGACTAGGGTGATGTCTGTAGTTGTATTGCTAGTGTATCTTGCAAGGTAAACTTAGTTTTTCCTACATGATACATAAATATTATTTCATATAAGATATGATGATTATGTGTGTGCTTTTATTGGTAGACTATGTACCTCTACTTGATACATGCTAATTATGTGAATATGAACATCTTGACTTAGAAGGCTTAATCACCTTTTTCTTGTATGTGTATGAATGATTGATGAATGAAAGTCTAGGATCAGTAGACCTAAGTTGGTGCCCTTCTATGTATGAATGATATGAGATCTTGAACATGTAAAGAGTGTCAAGAAGTTGGAACCTTTAATATTGAAAGAAGGTTATGATATCCTTAATGTTGAAAGCTGTAATGGTATTTTTCTTGTGTGAATGATGGACTTAGGGATAGGATGGCCAGAACGAAATGAAACTATATCTAATAAAGTCATTGATCTATCCTTATTGACCATAGAGTGGCATCCCTACAGGACTCATCATTGGTAGCTGCATTATGGCTAGGTAATGACTAAGGAATGGAACCATTTGATACACCCTTATGTGATTGAACTTACTCTATGAGAACATCGCTCGCACCGAGAGAATATGTTTGTGGTAGTAGCTCTACATGAGAAGGAGACTAGAGTGCAAAGAATCCCTTGAATCACTTAACCATGTGCGTACATGGGATGTGTCCTAATTCTACCCTGGACAAGTAGAACACTCTCAATTGGAGTAGGGTACTCTCCAAATTCCATGCCTATATAGTATGGTCTATTTCAATTGATTCATATTCTCATCATGTAGGATGCATTCTACTATTGAAGAAGCCTTACAACATTTAGGTAGTGGAATGGGAGTATATCTAGACATGACATGAGTAGGCTCCAAAGATGATCGGAAGTGTTTTCCTTAGGTCTTCATCAAGACCTTTACGTGAAGTCATCTTAATGCTTAATTGAATTTTAATTGACTTAATGAGTTATTATGATTTAAGTTAATGTATGTGAATGAAAATTTACTTATCTAGAGTAGCTTTAAGGATTGCTTAGGTGGGATTCAAGAGGGCGTATGGATGGTCTCTTCATGTTTTACTAAGCGGAGTCTTAATGTAACTTTAACTAGGAAGACTAATGATGAAATAGGAATTATCGTACCTTAGTTAGTCTTAAGGATTATTTAGGTGTGTGTTTGAAGAGTGTCTATGAGCGGTCTCTTGTTCTCTTAATTATGTAAATCCTAGGATAAAGTTATGTTAATTCGATGTTTTGGATTAAACTAAGTTATAATTGTTAATAAACACTTAGACATTTCAATATAGGGATTTAGCTTAGCACCGAGTGAACTTGACAATGGGAGGTGATGACTTCCCAAAGAGGAAGGTTCACAGTATTGTTCTAAATGAGATGTTGACTTCCCAAAGTACAAATACTCATCCAATAGATTCCCACGAGAGGAAGCCCCAATTAAAACTTGTATGAACAGAGAATATCTTATATATTATTTATTGAACTATATTGCCCGAATAGGAAGACTAGCTAGTGTATTCACCTAGAAAGCTATGTTTATGTTTGGTTTTACTATGGCCAGTAGACCACCTTCCATCGGTGTAAAGTTTTACTATACAGGATTCCACAATTTGGTTTGGTGGTGTATGTCAATTAAGGCAACTGTTCCCTAAACTAAAATAAGTAATGAAGTATAAACTAACTAAGGTGACTTGAGAGGTTTGACTTATCTTAGGTAGGCGCATGGAACTTTACTTATGCATTGTACTATGTTGGCCTTGATGGAAGCTTTAGGAAGTTGATATTATGTATGTATATGGTCATGATGTATATGATGATAATATGTTGATGCTACAATATAAATGGTATTATATGATGATATGATTATTCTCTTGAACATGTAATTGGGTTGTACCATTAAAGTATGATTATATGTGTCTTTAAAAGGTTTATTATGTGAAGTTGTACATTAGTTATGGTTTCCTGTTGGGCTACTTTATTGAGTGAGGTTATGGGTCTTCTTGGTCATTGCACTTGTTGAATTGGTAAAGATTCATGAGTAATCGTCTTTCCTATTATGATATGATTATCTCTTATCCATGCTTGTGATGTCATTATTTTATGATAGGGTTGTATCAGATTATGGGTTCAAGTATGCTGAAATGCATTTTTTTTTGCTGAATTAGTAAGCATTTTATGTTACTTGGTATTACTTTATTGATTATGCATAAGACTTTTAAAGGGTAAAAAAGCATATGTTTAGCATGATTTGATATTATATGTACATACGTCTCATACATAGTACAAGTGGCATACTGACCCCATTTTCTTCCTTTTCTCAAACATTTTAGGTTATGGTTGTGAAGGATCATTCTAGATAACGTGAAGAAGGCTTACATATTCACTATCATCCAAGTGGGTAGGTCCTTACTTTCCGAGTGCGATGCCAGTTTATTTGGTTTTCTAAGACTCTTATGTTCATTCTATTTTAATTTCAGTACCATTTGTATAAACATGTATGTGGATTCTTTACATTGATATGGGTCTATGCCCAAATTGCTATGATATTTTATTTGGTATGATATGAGACAATCTTTAATACTATGTTCTATCTTATATGTATGTATAAGTGCAATATAAGTAGAAGGCTATGTAACCTTCATACACGAAGGGTCTATGTATACTTGATATATATATATATATATATATATATATATATATATATATATATATATATATATATATATATATTATATATAGAAGTCTATGTAAACCTCTAAGTAGAAGTAATATAATATTTAAATTTTAAATTCGACTTATGAATGTTATGATGTAAACTAAGAGGCTTGGTTTCGTCCTCAAAGAGGAAGACGACGCCGGTTACTTCTAGGGAAAAAACCAAAATATGACAAAATTTGTATCATAGAAAGAGGTTAAATTATCTTACAGTCAATGTATCTCTCAACAAAGTCTATGTAAGTTTGTATTCATAATTGTGAAGAGCGCCACACTTATGGATAGGAACCTTTATGATGCCTAGGAAACTCTCATTTTCATGGAAATCTTGTATCATGCCATTGGGGTATACTTATGGTGAGCTCTTGCATCTAATTATATTATTGTGCTAATATTAAGGATGAAGACTAGAAGGAATGTGGCATGAAGACTTCATAAGGAAGTTGCCAATGCGGGAGATCCTTCTCATGGTGAAAAAGTTTTTCCACGTGAAGAAGACACTAATATGGAGCAAGCTCCGGTCACTCCTCCACCGTTGACGGATGGCGATATAAGGGATTCCCTCATCCAATTGGCTCAATCCGCCATTGTTCAAGCCCAATCTATGACGGCCCAAGCCAACCGGGAGCTTGTACCCTGCTATACAACTAAGTCACTTCTATCGCTTCTCGTCTAAGGGACTTCACTCAAATGAACCCTCCTACCTTCTACGGGTCTAGGGTTGAGGAAGACCCCCAAGATTCATCGATAAATTCTATAAGATACTTTTGGCTATGGGTTTTTCCGCAAGTGAAAAGGTCGAGTTGGCCACTTATCAACTCAAGGACATGGCTCAAGAATGGTTTGTGCAATAGAAGGATAATAGGCGTTTGAGAGGTGGTCCTTTGAATTGGGAGATATTCAAGAATACTTTTCTTTATCGGTTCTTTCCCAGGGAGATGAGGGAAGTTAAGGCGGTAGAGTTCATCAACCTTCTCCAAGGAGGTATGAGTGTTCATGAATACTATTTGAAATTCACTAAATTGTCGAAATATTCTCCTTCTTTGGTTTTCGATCCTAGAGATCAAATCGGTTGTTTTGTGAAGGGGGTGTTAGATGATTTTCAAGAGAAGTCTCATTCGGCTATGCTACATGACAACATAAACATTTCTCGTCTTATGGTGCATGCCAAATATGTGGAAGAGGCAAGGTCTATGAGGAAGAGTAGAGATGTTAGAGGGCAAGATCTTTTGATGGGGGTTCTTCAAATAATAGGCTTGAGATACGAGACAAGACTAGATTTAAGAAGCGGGCTTCTAATCAAATTCCATCCAAGTTCCCTAAGGCTCGTGACGGCAAGGTGAATAAACCTAGAGATAAAAAAGGAAGTAGTGCAAACTCACCACATGAGAAGCCTACATGTGACAAAAGGGTCATTTTTCTGAATGCTTGGTTGGAATAGGTAATTGTAATTGTTGAAGCAAGAGTGGACACAGAGTTAGGGATCGCCCTAATATAAAGGGGCAATAAAATGGTGGTCAATGTCAATCAAGTGGTTCAAGTTAGGTTCCAAAGAACAACCGCTTCTATGATTTCCGGTCTAGGGGTGAGCGAGAGACTTCTCCCGACGTGGTGACCGGTATGTTGAAGGTTTTCTCTATTTATGTATATGCCTTACTCGATCCCGGTGCTACTTTATCTTTTCTTACTTCTCTAGTATCCAAAAAGTTTGATATTTTACCAGATATTTTGCATGAACCTTTTATAGTGTCTACTACGATGGGTGAGTCGCTTTTTGCAAAAAGGGTGTATAGAAATTGCCAATGTTGCACAATACAGTTTCTTATGTTGAACTACTAGAACTCGATATGCTTGATTTTGATGTTATATTGGGAATGGATTGATTGCATTCTTGCTTTGCTTCCACTGATTGTAGGACAAGAGTGGTGATGTTTAACTTTCCAAAGAATTCATTATTGAGTGGAAAGGGGGAAATCTATCCCTATAGGTCGTATAATCTCTAGTATAAAATCATTATAAAAGATCTCTAAAGGTTATATATACCATATTTTAAGGGTTCAATATCTTGACTATGAAATTCCTCCCATTGAGTCGGTCCCCTTAGTGAGTGAATTTTCAGAGGTTTTTCGTAATGACTTTCCCGGTATTCCAACCGAATGGGAAATATTTTTTGGTATTCATTTTCTACCAGATACAAATCCCATTTTAATTGCTCCTCATGGGATGGCTCCATCCGAATTGAAAGAGTTTAAGGCACAACTCAAGGATTTACTAGACAATGGTTTCATAAGACCCAGTATTTCTCCATGGGATACTCCAATTTTGTTTGTGCATAAGAAAGATGGGTCTTTAATAATGTGTATTGATTACCTCCAACCTTATAAGGCCACAATCAAGAATAAGTATCTCTCCTTAGGATTGACGACTTGTTTGATCAACTCCAAGGGGAAAGCTACTTTTCTAAGATTGACTTGAGGTCTTGGTATCACCAACTAAGGGTGAGAGTTAAAGATATACCAAAGACGACATTTTGGACTAGATATAGGCACTATGAGTTCTTAGTAATGTCCTTTGGTCTAAATAATGCTCGGGCGGTGTTTATGGACCTAATGGATAGGGTTTTTCAGAGTTACCTAGATTCATTTGTCATTGTGTTCATTGATGACTTCTTGGTGTTTTTGAAAAATGAGAGTGATCACCTAGGTCATTTGAGGGTGGTATTTCAAACCCTTAAGGATCATCAATTGTTTGCCAAGTACAGCAAGTGTGAGTTTTGGTTATGCTCGGTAGAATTTCTTGGGCATATCATCTCTAGAAAAGGAGTTGACGTAGACCCAAGGAAAATGGAGGCGGTGAAAAATATGCCTAGACCTTTTACTCCTACCGACATTAGGATTTTCTTGGGTCAAGAAAGTTATTACCAAAGGTTTGTTCATGGTTTTTCATCCATTTCATCTATCTTGACTACTTTCATTTAAACGTGTAAAAAATATTAGTGGTCGGAGGCATGTGAGAAAAGCTTCCAAATGTTGAAAGATAAGCTTACTTCTGCTCCGGTGTTGACCTTACCGGAGGGTAAAAAGGGGTTTGTTATGCATTGTGATTCATCCCGTATGGGTTTGGGGTGTGTGCTTATGCAACATGGAAAAGTGATGTCATATGCTTCTAGGTAACTTAAGGTACATGAGCGAAACTACCCAACTCATTACCTTGATTTTGTGGCCGTGGTGTTTGCCTTTAAAATATGGAGGCATTACTTGTATGGGGTTCATGTTTATTTCTTTACCGACCGTAACAGTCTCCTTTAAGTATTCACCCAACTGAAGTTGAATCTCCGACAAAGAATGTTGTTAGAGATTTTCAAAGATTACGATAGGAGTGTCCTCTATCCCTCTGACAAGGCAAATGATATTGCGGATGCTGTAAGTCATATGATTAAGGGTATTGTGTAACACATAGATGAAGCCAACAAAGACCTAGATGTTCATAGGTTTGCTAGGTTGTATGTGATATTAGTAGGTTCTTTGGATGGTGGTTGCATGGTTCATAATAATTCCGAGTCAACATTAGCAGTTGAGGTGAACTCCAAACAACACCTTGATCAACTATTGATGGAGTTGAAAGAATCGGTTCTCGCTAAGTTGAATGAATCATTAATCTTAGGGGGTGTGTGTTAAGGTACCAAGGGATATTGTGTGTTCACAATGGGGATGGGTTGAGGGACCGGGTCCTTGAGGAAGCCCATGGGTCCCGCTACACAATTAATCTGGTTTTGACAAAAATATGCCATGACATTAGGAAATAATTTGGTGCGAAGGTTTGAAGAGGGACATAGCGGAGTTTGTTGCTAAATGTCTGAATTGGCAACAAGTAAAAGCCAAACATCAAATGTTGAGAGGCTAATTACAAGAAATCTAAGTTCCTACTTGGAAATCGGAAGACATCAATACGGATTTGTAGTGGGTTTACCAAGGACTGAAAAGTAATATGATTCTACATGTGTGGTTTTGGATAGGTTAACCAAGTTTTCTAGCTTTAATCCCGTCAAGACTACTGATTCGTCTATATGGCTGGCTGTGGATAGTTTCACCAAGTCCTCTAGCTTTATTCCCATCAAGTCTACTTATTCGGTGGAAGATTATACTAGGATTTCCACAAATGAGATTGTGTGTCACCATGTTATTCCGTTTTCAATCATATAGGAGCGGGGTGCACAATTCACATCTAGATTTTGGAGGTCATTCCAAAAAGGTTAGAGTACTAAGGTAAAGTTGAGTACCACTTTTCATCCCCGAATGGATGGTCAAGTGGAACGCACTATTCAAACCCTTGAAGATATGCTTAGGACTTGTATTATTTATTTTAAGGGAAATTGGGATAAACATTCGCCTTTGGTGATATTTTGCATAATAATAGTTTTAATTCATCAATTTCCATGGCTCCCTATGAAGCCTTGTATTGTAGTTTGTGTAGGTCTCCTATTGGATAGTTTGAAATTGGAGAGACTTCGCTTCTTGGTCCCGATTTGATTTTAAAAGACTTTGGAAAAGTTTGTATAATAAGGAACCGGTTGCAAATGGCCTATAGTCGGCAAAAGTGTTATGCCGATCATAGGAGAAGGGATTTGGAGTTTAAAAGAAGGTGAGAAGGTGTATTTTAAAATTTCACCCATGAAAGGGTTTGTTAGATTTTGCAAGAAAGGGAAGTTGAGTCCTCGTTAGGTGGGTCCTACAAAATATTTCAAAGAGTTTGTAAGGTTTCCTATGAATTGAAATTTCCTAGTGAATTGACTTTGGTTTATCCGATTTTCTTTATTTCCATTCTTAAAAAGTGTATTGGTAATTCCGAATCTATTTGTATTATTAAGGGTCTTGGTATCAAGGATAACCTCTATTATGAGTAAGTTCCAGTTTAAATTCTTGATAGGCAAGTAAATAAGTTAAGGAATAAAGTGGTGGTTTCCGTAAAGGTGTTATGGAAGAATCACCTAGTTGAGGGTGCAATAGAAGGCCGAGGACGACATGTAGTCCCGTTACCCTAATCTTTTTTATAATTAAGGTTAGTCATCCTTTTTAATGATATAAAAATGACTAGAAATTTGATATTTTTTTATTTAGTGTGATGTCTTTCAAAAATGTGCATTTTGAATCATATTACACTAAGTTTTAGTGAATTTAGCGCTTAAAACATGAAAAATTACCTTTTGGTTTGTTTGAGTTAGGTTGTGCATTTTTACATGGTAAGTTTTATTGAAAAGGTTTGTCTCATGTTGATAAGTGAATTGTGTGCTATTTGTGTCTTGTAATATATGTTGAGATCATGTGTGTTGTCAGAAGGAAATGCCTCATGATGAAGTGTTTAAGACATATGTGTGGTTATTGAAACATTGAAATTTCCTTAATGAAATGATAGGATTTATGTGTTTTGATATTGTTTATTGGTTTGGCTTCTAGTCTTGAGTCTATTGCTTCCTTCAAAAGAATTCTAGTGTCATTCGGGGACGAATATTCCTAAGGGGGGGGATAATGTAACATTTTGAAAATCCAAGACTTGTATGAAGGCCTAACATAGGTGTCTTGAAGTCTAAATACTATTTAGTACTATAATAATAAATATAAGTCATTTAGCAGGTTTAGAAACCAAAACGTCTAAGAACGTCCATGAAGTTTGGAAAATTGTAACCAGGACGTACAAGCGTGCCTTAGCCTATTTGACTATCTTTTAGGAGTCAAAAATTCATGAAATTGGGTGGAGGGGTGTATAACATGTGTTTAAGGTTATTCCTAGTTGAAACGTCCGGGTATGACTCCTCAAGGACCAACCAAGGGCCATTCAAGAGGACCCTAGCACGTAGGAGGCAACACTACCTAGGAAGTGTGCAACCACGGAAAGAAAATGATGTGACGTGTATGGATCGATGATGCGTCGATGCCAAAATGGGGAATACCCCGCCTAAACAAGTCTCGGACCAAAACGACGAGTGTGTAGGACGGAGGGGGATCAAGTCATCGACTCACAAATTACCCGTGAGGGTAAAGTTTTCCTGCACATTTTTAAGTTAGTTCATTTAATTAGTTAAAGGTTAGGTGGTTAATTAGGGGTTAAAGGGAGTCTAATTAAGTTATTTAACCCCCCATATAAAGACCCCAAATCTCTTTAGTATCAACACACCTCACAAAAAAAACTCTCTTTTTTCTCTCTTCTTTCTCTCTCTATTGGAAGACACCATTGAAGAACAAGCTAGCAAAGGGTTTTGGGGGATGAAAAGGGAATATTTCACCATTCAATCTTCATCATATATTGATGTATGGGATCTAATTCTCCTTTGAGACTTCTTTCCTCAAAGGACTTCTTCAAACTATATCTAAAAGTTGGGTTTTCTAGTGGGTTACATTCAATTACTAATTTGATATTACGAATTGAGCAGTTTATGTTTTCTTTAGGATATAATGAATATATTAACATGTATTTTAACTGTATTATAGTAAATTGTGATGTTTGGATCTAAATAGATGAACATGATCCTTAACCCCTAACCCTAGGTTTGATCTTGATGCGAATTATGTTAGGATTGATTCGGTTGACTTGATTATTGGTTAAATCAATATTATATGATTTTGTTACACTAAGTATCAAAAAAAATTAGTATGATTCATATCCTTTAATACTAGTTCTTGAGAAGGGATCTAGTTTATGAGAATTGACTTGAGTATCATGTCTTAATCATTGATTTATTATTGAACTATGGTTTAGTTACTCTTCAAGCCTTGTTGTCATTTGATTATTGAATTATGATGTTGTAAATCTTAATTGTATGGACTTGAGGGTTTATGGTAAGGCGTAAATGATTAACTATGAAGCTTGGTAAGTCTTATGATCTCTATCTTTACTTCCAATTGTGGTTTATTGTGATTTAGTCATGATGTTGTGTTGGAGTATCTCTTGTATTAGGATTGATAGGGTGGTAATGATGTTGAATTGAAGTGTCTTGAATATTTTGTGAGGTTGATTAAGGTATATGTTCTACAAAGATGGTGATGACTATCAATGTGCATTATTATGATAGGAAATGCTAATGTGCTAACCTAACTTATATGAATTGTGATGAAAGTACTATACTCATGCAATTCTTCTTTAGCTATGATGATAATGATTATACAAGGTCTAGACCCTATAATCTAAAATATGTTATGATTGTTAATAAAGACTTAAAGACATTTCAATAAAGGGACTTAGCTTAGCACCGAGTGAACTTGACAATGGGAGGTGATGACTTCGTAAAGAGGAAGGTTCACCTTACAGTTCTAAATGAGATGTTGACTTCCCAAAGAGGAATACTGATCAATTATATTCCTATGAGAGCACACCCCAATTACCAAGTGGTATGAAGGGGGAATATACTATCTCTTAGTTCTTGAACTATGTCTCCCCATAGGAAGACTAGCTAGTGGATCAACCTAGAAAGCTATGTTTATGTTCGGATTTACTTTGGCCGGTAGACAACCTTCCATCGGTGTAAGGTTTAACAACACAAGATTCCACACTTAGCTCTTTTGGTCTATGTAGATTAAGGCAAATGTTCCCCAAAATAAAATAAAGTAATGAAGTATAAACTAACATAGGTGGACTTAAGAAGTTTGACTTAGCTTATGTAGGGTTATGGGACTCTACATATGCATTTCACTATGTTGGCCTTGATAGAATCTCTAGGGATTTGATATTTTGTATGTATATGATAATGATTTATATGATAATAATATGTTGATGCTACAGTATAAACAGTATTATATGATGATGTTTATTCTCTTAAACATGTAAATGGGTTGTACTATTGGTCCGTTGTCTGGAACTAAGGCTGGTCGTTGGACTTTCCTCTCCCATGATAAATTCTCCATCGACGAAACCCCACCAACCAGGCATTGACTAATCCACTGGGCGTCAGTTGCAAACCGTTGGTTGGGCTTTCTTGGGATGCCTTGGCACCATTTTTGGGTCCTTCCTCAAGGACCCTTTGATGGTCCTTGGGGATATTTGCCCGGACGTTTCAAACCCAAACATGATCGATACGACTTTATCACCTCTCACATTAAATTCAGCCAAAAAGAATATGTAAACCAGAACAAAACATGCTTAGACACACAAGGTCGTTTCGAGGCACATCTTTCGAACGTTATGGACGTTCTACGATGTTTCACCTCAAAACTTCACGAACCCTGACACACTGCCTATTTATGTTATAATAAATCATTTGAGGATAATGATAGACTCAATACTAGAAGCCCAACCAACAAAATATAATTATTCTAAGACACAACCCATATGAGTAATTCACAACTCAAATCGACGTACCAACGTGGCACTTACACCTAGCAACTCAAAATTACTATTTAACCACATATAAGAGCTCAACATCACAGAATGAGGAATTACCATTTCAATATAAACATGAGCTCAACATTATCATTAAGTCACTTATGCCAACACTATTCCATGAAGGCAAAAATATACAATACACAAAACACAAATAAGTGTGAGCATTTTCATATGTAAACTCATTTTACATAGTTTTTCCCTAAATATGCATATTTTTTCAAAATAAGCATAATACGATTTTTTTATTCATTTATTTCATTATAAATTTGAAAGGACATACCCTAAGTAGGAAAAATATGAGTATTAAGGGATTTCATGTCCTCCTCGGCCTTTCAGGTTGCTACCTCAACTAGGTTGTTTCTCCATAGGACTTTTACGGAGGCAGCCTCTTTGTTCCTAAACATCATGACTTGAGGATCAAGGATTTCTACCGTAACCTCTTCATAGGAAAGGCTATCGTCCATATCTATCACTTCATTAAGAAAAATGGGCACCGGATAGCCAACACACTTCTTTAGCATGGAGACATTAATATGATCATTCCTTTGATTGGTGAAATCTTCAAATACACTTTATCATCTACTTCATATTCAAGATATCTTCTACTATTGTCGGCATAAGACTTCTGCTTACTGTAGGTTATTTACAACATATTTGTAATAAGCCAAACCTTCTCCAAAGAGTAATAGATTATTTTAGGAACAATGAGTGAAGACTCAAAAACCTCAAACAACCCAAATGAAGACCTACATCGCCTACAATAGAGTGTTTCAAAAGGTGCCATGCAGATATTGAAATAGTAGATATTGTTATAGGAGAACTCAATAAACGGTAGGTTATTGTCACTATTCCCTTTGAAATCTACCACACAAGCTCTTAATATGTCTTCTAGGATTTGAATAGTACGCTCAGCTTGACCATTCATTTGGGGATAATTTGTGGTGCTAAGCTTCACTTGAGTAACCAACCCTTTTTAAAAATACCTCTAAAAACAAGACGTGAATTGAGCACATCTATTCTATTTGATGGACAAAGGGATCCCGTGGAGACTCACAATCTCATTAATGTCCTTGCATAATCCTCCACCGAATAAGTAGACTTAATGGGGATAAAGTGTGCATATTTTACTAGGAACTCATACTAGCCATACCTAATTAAAAATGTCGTTTTAGGTACATCCTCGCCTCTCACCCTTAGTTTGTGAAACTCAAACCTCAAAAGTCAATATTAGAAAAGTAGCTTGCCCTTTGGTGTTTATCAAACATGCTGTCAATCCGAGGGAGAGGATACTTGTTATTAATGGTAACCTTATTGAGTTGACGATAAGCAATACACTTCCCAAGGGATCCATCCTTCTTCTTAATAAACAACACCGGAGCTCCCCATGACGAAATACTAGGTTAAATAAAACCATTGTCTAATAATTCTTTGAGTTGAAGCTTTAACTCTTTCAACTCTTCCTGAGCCATCCTGTAAGGAAGGATTGAAATAGGATTCATATCCGATAACAAGTCAATACAAAATTCTATTTCCTACTCAAGAGGAATTTCGAGTAAGTCATCAAGAGAGACTTCTTGAAAGTCGTTCAATACGGGGACCAACATTATAGGAGAGTTGTCAGAAATAAGATATTTGAGTCATACAATACGGTAACGACACCTTTTAGAGATTATTATACAAGCTTTTAGATAAGAAATGATACGACCTCTAGGAATTGAGTTACCACATTTCCACTCAAAGATGGGTTCATTAGTAGAATTGAACTTGACTGCTTTTGTTCGACAATCTATAGAAGCAAAATAGGATTGCAACCAACCCATTTTGCAAATGTCGTCAAAATAAACCATTTCAATTTCTACCAAATCTACCCATATAACTCTTTTGGGAAAAGATATAGGACAACTCCTAAAGACTCTTCTAGCCATAACAGAGTCACATTTTGAGGTTGTAACCGAAAAAGGTTCAATCAAAACATTGGGCAGAACATCAAACTTTTAAGCTACTAGAGGAGTTACAACTTTTATAACAATACTGGGGTCAAGTAAAGCATATATATCAATATAGATGACTTGTAACATATTTGTGACAACATCTAGGGATTCCTCTTGGTCACCCCTAGAACAGAGAGCATAAAAGTGGTACCTCTTTTGAGCATTGGAACAAGGACCGGTTGTTTGAGCTTGAACACTCCCCTAGTTTTGAATCTTCACACTAGGACAATCTCTAACCTTATTTCCCTTTATTCCGCAACCAAAGCAATTTCCCATTTCCAGCAACCATTTACCCCCATGCTTCTTACATCACATAGCGCAAGTAGGTTTGTCACGTGGTGAATTTACACTTCTTCCCCTTTGATACTTAGGGTTAGACACCCTACCGTTGTTTGCCTTAGGGAAAATTGAAAGAACTTGGTTAAAGACCCTCTTCTTGAACCTAGGCTTGTCTTGAATTTAAAGCTTACCCTTGGAACCACCTCTCTCATATGACTTGGACCGCTTAAACTCCCTGGCATTCATCTTGAGTCTAGTCTCATTAACTTGTTGAGCATGAGCTATCAACTAGTTTCCGGGTGTCATAGTCGTTTCATAACGTTTCCAAACTATGTTAGTTACATTAGGTTAGTTCTAGAGACATTGTTTTAGTCATTTTTAATTCATTATTCATCATGTAAGCCTCTAGATTAGGTCATTAGATTTTTAGGGTGTTACATTATCGCCCCGTTGTAAGCATTTTTCCAAAATGTAAACGAAGATATCAAGTCAGGTTTGAAACTCTAGACCAACAGCCCAACCAACATTCACACGAAAATGGTACATAAATTCAAGTTCACAGTTCACCGTGAGCAATTATTCAAATGAGGAAACTTCAACTCCAATTTAAAACATGTCAAAGAAATATGAGGAGTAAGAACTACAGCTACTAGCTTAAGATGCAAGAAATACATTTTTAGCATGTTCAAAGATGGAATTTTCTTCTCCACATAATGAAAAGTTCAAATCACAGTATGGTTAAAAATATATATTTATTGAACAGAAGAGCATATTGATGAATTTTACCTCATAAGTCAAGTATGCAATCATCATTTAATTAAGCAATTTCAACAAGACAAATGAAAATATCATGAGAAACTCAAGTTATGAAATACATGCTTCTCTACAACAACTACCACCAAATAAGGAGGATCATGAAAATACTCATCAAATACACATGACTTCCAATTCACAAAAAAATTCAAGACAAACCTACTTACTTCAAGTTTAAATAGAAGCGGGAGGGAAAAGATAAGGATAATGAGAAATCATATCGGTCTCAGCTCATAAGTATCACCCTCAACTAGTTGGTTCCTACATAGAACCTTAAGGAGAAAAATTCTTTGTTCCTCAATCTCTTCACTTGCTGGTCTAAGATCTCAACCGGAACCTCTTCATAAGAAAAATTATCATCAACTCCTAAACCTTTTAAAGGAAGGATAGATACCGGATCAGCTATGCATTTCCTAAGCTTTGATACATGGAACACTAGATGAACTAGAGCCAACTCAATAGGCAACCTCAACACATAGGCCATATTTCACACTCGATTCAAAATATCATATGAACCCAAATATCGGGACTATGTTTCCCCTTTTTGCCAAACCTCATCACCCCTTTCATGGGTGATATCTTTAAGTAGATATTGTCACCTACTTAAGTTAAAGGTCCATCTTTCATTATCGACATAGGATTTTTGCTGACTTTGGGCCATCTTCAATCAATCTCGAATAAGTTGGAACTTCAACACAACCTCATAAACTATTTTGGGATTTATAAGACAAAACTCACCTACCTTAAATATTAGATCTACATCTTTTCACATAAAGTTCCTCAAATGGATCTATGTAAATACTTAAGTGGTGGCTATTATTGTAGGTAAACTCTATCATTGGTAGATGGTCATCCCAATTACCCTTAATATCAATAACATATGTTCTACGGTTTGGATGGTTCGTTATGATAAACCATCCGTTTGGGGATGAAATGTTGTACTATGTTTCACCTTGTTACTACGTCCATTATGGAATACCTTCAAAAAATTAGAAATAAATTGAGTACCCCTATCGAATGATAGACAATGGAACCCCATGCATTTACACCATCTCCTTGAGATATAATTTAGAATAATCTTATGTCGAATACGTAACCTTGAAAGGAATAAAATTTGCTGATTTGGTCAACCTCTCAATCATGACCCAAATTGAATCATGTTTCTATTGAGTACGAGGAAAACCCACAAAAAATCGGTATTAACATCCTCTCGCTCAAAGTGGAAATAGATATATCTTAAGTCAAATATCCCGGCCATTGTTAATTTTGACATTTAGTCTTAAAATCCTCTATATCCCTTTTCAAGCCATCCCACCTCTATATCTCCTACAATTCATGGTGCATATTGTTTGCTCCCGGATGAATAGAATATCGTGAACCATGGGACTCTTCAAAAAAAAATTCTTCTTATGTAATCCACCCAAGAACACACAACCTTCCTTGATATTTAAGTAACCCATTTCATTCTTGTTAAAAATCCTCGATGAATTTCCTATGTATGAACTCTTTGTACTCCATAAAGATAGGATCAAGGTGTTGCTTGGACTTTTCATCATACACTAAGGAGGATTCGGAGCTACGTTTGACGATGAAGCCACCCTTTGGAGAAACTATTAGTTGAACTCCCAACTGGGCCAACCTATGCACATAACATGCTAACTCTTTCTTATCATGTTCTACATGGGGTACATAATCCACGGACATCCGACTCAAAGCATCTGCAACAATATTCGATTTGTTGGGATGGTGAAGGACAATCTTATCACTGTTTTTCAAAAGTTTTAATCACATTCTTTGCAGTACATTTAAATCTTTTTGAGTAAGCACATATTGGAGACTCTTCTAATTGGTGAGCACATCTACATGCACCCCATAAAGGTTATGTATCTATATTTGTAAAGGAAACACTACGGTCGGTTGTTCAAGATCATAGGTCGAATAGTTCTTTTATGCACCTTGAGTTTACTTGAGGCATAATCTATAACCTTATCATGATGCATGAGTACACAACCCAAACCTACACCGGAAGCATTACGATATACTACTTACCCTTCGGTACCCTCGTGTAAGGTCAAGATAGGAGCGAAGGTAAGCTTATTTTTCAACTCTTGGAAGTTTCTCTCACAAGCTTCAATACATTCAAAATTCATTTTTTCGGGTTAGGGTCGTCAATTGAGAAGAAATAGATAAGAATACCTCAAAAAGATCTCTTATAATACTCGGCTAAACAGAAAAAATCTATGAATATCGTTGGGACATAGGGGTTTTGGCTAATTATTAACCGCCTCTGTTCTCTTAGAATCGACATCTATACCCACACTCAATACAATGTGGCCAATAAAAGAAACCGATCTTAGGTAGGATTCTCACTTTCTAAACATATAAAAAGTTGATGATCTTTGAGGACGTGAAATACAAACCTCAAGTAACTCATGTGATTATCCTCACTCTTGGAGTATATCAAAATATCATAAATAAGAATAGTCAAAAATGAATCAAGATTATTCCTAAACACTTGATTCATAAGGTGCATGAAAGTTGTTAGAGTATTAGTTAGACAAAAAGACATTACTAGAATCTAATAGTGACCATATGTTGATCGGGAAGCAGTTTTGGAATGTCAGCTTCTCTCACCCTTAGTTTGTGAATAAACAACCTACAATTAATCTTCGAGAAGTAATTCTCTCCTTGGAGTTGGTCAAACAAATCATAAACCCTAGGGATATGATACCTTTTATTTATAGTAACTTTATTCAATTGGTGGTAGTCGATACATATCCTAATTGACCCATCTTTCTTTTTCACAAACAATACCGGAGCACCCCAAAGAGATATTCTTGGTTGAATAAAAACCTTATTTAGAAAATCCTTAACTTGCACTTTCAATTATGTCGACTCGATCGGGGCCATCCGGTAAGACAAATAGATATGGGTTAAGTATCATGAAATAAATCAAAACTCAAATTTATTTCTTGTTTGGGAGGAATTTCGTTCAAGTCATCAGGAAAGACTTTTAAAAAATCCTTCACTACATGGAATGACTCTAAAGGAGGAGCCTCAGACCTAAGGTCTTTGACCTCACTATATGATAGAGACATATCATAGAAATCATTTTACAAGCCTTTAGACATAAAATATTTCTACCTCTAGTGTTTGAACTTTCCCCCTTCAATTCTAAAATGGGTCCACTAGGAAATTAAAACTTGACTACCCTTAATGTACAATCAATGGAATCAAAAATAACATAAAATCAATACATCTGATGGCATCAAAATCCATCTTATCATGTTTTACTAAGTCAACCAACATAACTTTATTGGAAAATAATATGGGAAAAATTCTATATTCTTTTAGAAACAACGGAGTCACCAACAGCGATAGAAACTGAAAAGGGTTCTTGTAAGACATCAGGGAGTAAATCTAATTTAATAGCCACTAAGGGAGTCACAAAACATAAGGTGGCAGAGGGTCTAACAATGCATAACCATTTATTTAGAATAATTGAAATATACCGGTAAAAACATCAGGTAAAAAGTGTTAATGAAGGATTCCACTGAATTTAATAGGGTTCATAAATCTATGAAATGGTGAGAATTCTCGATCTCTCAGTATCTCTCTCAATTGAAAATTCCAGGATATGAATTGATGTCCTCTCATTGATTCCTCCTAAATATCATAAATATGAGACTGTACAAAATGAATATTCATCAAATTGACTATTTTCCAATTACTTCATTCGTCGATGGGGCCTTAAAACAAAATGAAATATATGTTGATCACCTTGGTATTTGAGAGCATAGAAGCGGTTTATTTTAGGAGCATCAAATTAGGACCACTTGCCCGTGATTGATTGTCATCCCTCTCTTTAGCCTTCGTCATAGGTCATTCTATCACAGTGTGAACACTCTTTCACTAACCATATCAATTATTTCCACCAACTAGGCATTTGCCTACATGCCTCTTTCCATAATTGGCACAACTACCTTTTCAACTTAAGAACAACACTACCTTATCCTCTTTGTTTTTGAGAGTGAAGCACCCTATCTTTGTGTACCCTTTTAAAATTGGGAGGACCTTGATTGGAAAACCTCTTCTTAGACCTTGGTTTATCTTGAATCTCAAGTTTAACCTTGGAATCACCTCCATAGTCAAGCCCTTCAACGGGTTAAACGTTCCATAACATAGGGCCTTGCCCTCTTAGAATCCCTATTCCTCTTCCTAAGCATACTTTCCCCAACTTGTTGAGGGTACACTATTAAATGAGAAATGTCCATGCTATCATCAGACACACCTATCAAAAGATGACTCATTTCATATCTAGAATTGGACATCGAAGATGGAGCATACTTAGACAATTAGTAAACTTCAGAGAGTATTGTTGAACACACATACCTCCTTGAAGTTTGATGATATCTTCCACTTTTGCCTCTATTTTCTCTCTAGGTAAGAATATATCAAGAAATGTCTTCCTCAAAACTTACCAAATTATATGACCCACTCTCAAAGTCTTATTGTCCCTCCGTTGAGTGTACCATGATTTATCCACATCTTATGTTAATCTATGGCTAGTTTGGCCTTCTCATTTGAAGTTACTCCCATATCCAACACTGTCACACAGGGATTCTTAAAACCCAATGCAATCGGTGTAGTTAACCTCTCAGAGGTCGTACACAAGCCTCTTTTTACCTTTCATCACAAACATATAGTTAAATTTGCGTAAAATTTAAAACTTCTAAAACATAGTGAAGTATACATAGACTTCATACGAATACTATGTAGAATAATATTCTAATGAGCTCAAATTAAACAACACTATACAATCGATTAAGGAATTCGATGAAGAAATCAATATATCTTAATAGTTTGCCAAACAGTATTAATACAAAGTTTTTAATAAAAGTCTAAAATGAAACGCTAGGGACAACATCCACTAGCTATGTCTGAAGTACTAAGCTAGAATTATAGGTGTAGCATCCTCTAAGACAAGACGACCTAGCAAAGTTTGGAGATCATTGATCAAAACCGCTTCATTGAGTCATCAGACTTCTCTCTAACCTGCGCCAATAAAGCAGTAATAGCATAGTGTTTGTACACACTTGTACTAAGTATGGGTATATTCACATATACACATAAGGACTATGCATGATCAAGGAAAGCTCATCCTACAACAACATGTTATTTCATTAAAGTGAAGTCACTAGACTTTCTTAATTCACTAATTTTGAATTATGGTCTGAATATGACATATTTTAATGCATTAAAAGAACACAACTCATTTTCTATATGAACATAAGACCTTAGAATCATTAACATAATTTTAAAACAACTCGAAAAAAAAATTTAAAATTTGCTCCTCCAAACCAGAGAGCTCCTTCCCCAACACTTAGTTTATTTTTCAGTCTTTTCTACCTGGTGTTGTGTAGTTAAAAGATCTATATACTCTTATGTTTTACTTACAAGTGCAATGATTCATTGTAGTTCCATACCAACAATGAATAAAGTAAGTAATCAAAAAGACTAAGAAAATAATTTGGCTACCCTTAGTACAAGTTACTCTTTCAATTCTTGTTAGATTGGGCATGAAATCTTTCTAAGCCAATCTTTACTGGCTAAGCCACTTATTTCATCATTTCCATATTATGGAAATTGTGGGACATTGATTTGCCATTATGTTTTACTCCCCTTTATTTGTATAATATAAGAAATCATTAAAAGCCAATTTTTATTTGGCTATGCCCATTATTTAATAATTTGCATAACGTGAAGATATTGGAGCATATATCTTGATTTTGAACAAGACAATTACTTTTTAAAATTTCATTCTTATCAAGAATAGATGATTTGACATACTTAAGCTCTTACTTTCGTAGCTCAATCTTAAATTATATTTCTTCTTCTTTCTTTCTTACTTTCTTAAAGAAATCTTTAGCATTGGGATTATGAAAGCTAACATTAAATTCAGTGTCTTCCCCACGCCGAAAAGAGTTGGTTCATCGATCAAAGTGAACATAGATCATGTAAGCTAAACATGAAATTCAGTGTTTGCCCGACACCGAAAAGGGGGTTCGCGGATAAAGTGAACCGAATACTTTCTTTTAGAATTTAACCGATTGGATTATGTGATCTAACCATGAAATTAGTGTCTACCCCATACCAAAAAGGGGTGGTTTAACCAGCCAAAGTGACACCTCATCACACCTAGCTCTCTTAGGTGAAATCCACTAGCTAGTTCCTATGTTGGCAACATAGTTCAAAGACTGGGAGACATATGGAGACTACTTATCCATCTTAGTGGTAGCAACATCTCATGAGGCTTACCTGTCCAGGCACAAGATCATTGCTAGTCCATCGCTGCTTTGCTCATCTTCTTTTTCGTTACAACTTTTGGAGTATACTAAAACATTATGGAAGCTTGCTTCTAGTTATGAGGTTTACTTAGCTCTTTGGATAACCGGTCATCCTTTTCTTTCCTTGATTAAATGTGAATTTAACCTTACATTATCATCTTGGTGTTAGTGAGACTTGTCTCACGATTATTATCACCGTTTTATGTGAGTATCCTTAGCATAATTGTATAGGTATGAGGTTTTAGAAAGGCAATAAACTAAACAACTACCCCCTTTAACCCCTAATTAAATGACTAATTGAGATTAAGCCGTAACTTAAAACTAAAAACTTATTTACCTGGCAGTGATGTCACGTCCGCGTTTACCCCCTAGACTTAACCGATGTCGGCATCCTTTTTGAGGGCTAAGACTAGCCTCTTAGTTTACATAATAACATTCATAAGTCGAATTTAGCAGAAAATTTCAAAGTTTTATTACATCTACTTGGAGGTTTACATATACCTTTACATAAACATAATTATATATATATCGAGTATACATAAACCCTTCATATAGAAAGGTTACATAGCCTTCTACTTTTATTGCACATGAATATATATGGTAGAAATTGTCTCAAAGAATGTCTCATCTCATAGCCGTCTAACTAGATTAGAAATTTCGGCATATCGCATACATTAATGTAAATAGAGACATATATAGGATTTATACAATCCATACTCAAATGAAAGGTAATTGAATATAATAGTCTTAGAACTGAAATAACAACAAAAGCTAGATATTGGCATCGCCCTCAAAAAATGAGGACTTACCCTTCTTGGATGAACAACGGATCCAAGTCTTTGTCAAGTCTCCTTCCAAAACACTTCAAGACAGGAATCTAAAAATATTCGGGAAAAGGGAGAGAAAATGGGGTAAGTACGCCACTTGTATTAAGTATGAGACCATATGCACATATAAGATAAAATCATTCTTAACATGGACATTTAGTTTAAAACATGATAACTCAACAAGTAATATGCATTTCAGCATACTTGAACCCATAATCTACTACAACCTTATTATGAAGGAATAAAATTAAAAGCATGAATAAGAGATAACCATATCATGATAAGCAAGACCATTACTCATGAATCCTCATCAAGTCAACAAGTGCAATGACCAAGTAAAATCACATAGCCTTACTCAATCAAGTAGCACCAAAAAGAAACCACAACCAATGTCCAACTTCAATAACATAAGCCAAATATATGTTCATATGAGTAGTCATCATAATATAATACAATTTATATTGTATAAGCATCATATTATCATCATATACATCATTATCCTATTCATACATAATATGAATTTCCTAAAGCTTCCATCAAGCCCAACTAGTCAAAGGAATAGTTACAGTCCCATACCCCTACCTAGGCTAAGTCAAACCTCGAACAATCACCTTAGTTAATTTATACTTCATTTCATATTTTTAGTTTATGGAAACTTGCCTTAACCGACATACACCACAAGATCTAAGTGTGCAATCCATTTTTGTAAAACCTTACACCGATGGAAGGTGGTCTACCGGCCAAAGTAAAACCAAACATAAACGTAGCTTTCTAGGTGGATCCACTAGTTAGTCTTCCTATTGGAGCAACATAGTTCACGAACTAAGAGATAGTATATTCCCTATTTATACCACTTGGTAGTTGGGGCCTCCTCTCACGGGAATCTACTGGATGAGTATTCCTCTTTGGGAAGTCAGCATCTCATGTAAAACTATAGGGTGAACGTTCCTCTTTGGAATACCATCGCCTCCCATTGACAAGTTCACTCGGTGCTAAGCTAAGTCCCTTTATTTAAATGTATTTCAGTATTTTATTAATAATTATAAATTAGTTTAGGTCATAGGGTCTAGCCTTAGTATAATCATCACAATCATCATTGCTTAATAAGAATTGAATGAGTTTAGACCTTTCATCACTTTCATATCAGTGAGGTTACCACATTTAAATTTCACATCAAAATAAAGCATATTGATAGACATCGCCATCCTTATAACACATACACCTTAATTAACCTCACAACATAGTAAAGACATTTCAATTCAACATCATAACACCCGATAAGTCCTAAACCAAGACTTACTCCAATATAACATTATGACTTAACCACAATTAATCACAATTTAAAGCAAAAATACAGATCAAAAGACTTACCAAGTCTCTTGTATAGTTCCTCATCAAGGTCATACCAAAATTCCTCAATTCTATCCAATTTCGGTCATAACATCAACATAATTCAATATCCAACATGAGTATAAGTCTAGAAGAATCAATACATCATAATTCAATATTAACTCAAAGCTTAAGATAAAATGCATAGGTCAATTCTCATAACCTAGATCACATCCCAAGAACTAGAATGAAAGGCTACAAATCATGTTGATTTGTTTATGATTAGTGAAACAAAATCATCTTATAGTGATTTAACAAATAATCAAGTCAATTGAACCAATACTAACCTAATTCACATCATGATCAAACCTATGGTTAAGGGTTAAGGATCATGTTCTTTTATTTAGATAAAAACATCTCAAATTACAAAAATAAAGTTAAAACAAATATTAATATAACAATTTTATCCTAAAGAAACCATAAACAACTCAGTTCATAACATAAAATTCGTAATTAAATGAAACCCACATGAAAACCCAACTTTTTGAAATACTTTGAAGGATCCCTTTGAGGAAACAAGTCTCAAAGGTTAATCGATCCTATACCTAAAAGTTTTATGAATATTTGATGGTGAAATAGTCCCTTTCAAGCCCCCAAAACCTCCCCCTAGCTTGTCTTTGATGGTGTCTTCCAATAGAGAGAGAAATAAGAGAGAAGGAATATTGTTTATTTTGTGAATTATGTTTAATCTAATAAAAGTTGGGGTCTTTATATGGGGGATTAATTATTTTTACTAGAATCCCATAAAACTCTAATTAAGAAGCTAAACCCTTTAAATAACTAAATGAACTAAGTTAAAAACATGCAGTTAAGTTGAAGGACCATCCATGAGGCTTTGATAGACGGTCCTTGGTCCATCGACGGACAGTCCTCCCTTCCGAGCTGCACAATCGTCATTGAATTAAGATACTGTGCATTTGAGGGCCTCCAAAAATTTTGCTAAGTATGGGATGACGGTTGGCATCGACTCCCCATCGATCCGCAAAAGAGTCGTCTTCTATCTTTTGTAGTTGCACACTGCCTAGGCAGTGTTTCCTCCTATATGCTAGGGTCTTCCTTAAGGGACCTTGATTCATCCTTGGGGAGTCGTACCCCTAAGTTTCGACCATGAAACAATTTAAACACATGTTAGCTACCCTTCCTCAAATTTTCATGGATTTTCGACTCTTAAAATCTAGTCAAAAAGGCTAAGGCAAGCTAGCACCTCTTTGCACTAGTTTCCGAACGTCATGGACGTTGTTGAACATTTTGGTGCCTGAACTTCCTAAATGATTTATTTTCATTAATTTATGTGTTAAAATAGTGTATATAACGCATGGTATCTATGTTAATCTTTAAGACTCATCTTGGATTTGTTTGAAATGTTACAAGTGACCTACGGACCGTAAGTGGTGTTACGACCCATCCAGTAGGTCATTGTTTTTGTCATAGAAGGGTAAAGGAGATATATTGGTGATTAGTCTATGTTTCAAACCAAGAACCCCACCTAGGGGGTTAGGTCTAGTGATGGCCCATCATTTCCCCTCATAGTGGTGTTGTCATTTGACAAATCCTGGATTCAAGGGCTACGTCCTCCTCAAAGACCCCTAGGGTGGTCCTTTCGGGAATCGTATATCGATATTTGGACCCTAAATACTTTGTTTTGTATGTTTTAAATATTTTCATAAGATTTAATAAAATTACGACTCTACAAAACCTTAGAACACACTAGTCCAGTTCTTTTACTAGTTTTTGGGTGTTATGGTCCTTTGTTGATGTTTAAGTTCGAACACTTCCAAACTAAGTTAGTCACATTATGTTAGGTATAGATATAGTATTTTAACAATTTTTAAGTCGTTGTTCATCATGTAAGGTTCTAGATTAGGTCATTAGAACTTCGGGGTATTACAAATTTATGGACTCATCAGTCTATCAGTTTACTCATGCTTAAATTGAGTATAAATATTTTGTTCCTTCAATTTGTCATTCATTTTATAATATTTTCATGTTATTAGAACCTATTTCAATCATATTTTAGTTTCTAAGGCCTAGTAATAAGGATTGTTGCTCTTTTCCTTAATTTTCAGCTTGTTTAGTTATAATTCGAATGTTGCTAAGGGGGAGATAATGTAAAACTCCATATTGAAAAAGAATAAAAATGAGAATTTCAAAATTTGTATATGCCACCGATGGAGGTCAAATAAGGACCGTAGGGTGGACGACGTAACGTGGATTATAGTAGGTAGAAAAACCCAAAAAAAATCCGATCATAGGTTTGAGCATGATCCATGGATCGTGGTCTGCGAAAAATCCTAGAAAACCCCGACCCACGTAATTGACCTACAGATCGTAGGTTGAACCAAGATATGTCGACCAGGTTCTTGAATTGTGGTCCATATAACCCTTTTTCTGAAACCGAACGATTGTTGACCAGGATGGACCATATGTGGGACCAAGGTCTGTGGATCAGAACTATCGACTTATCTAACAACTTTTTAAGTTGGGGGTCATTTGGTATTTACCCTATGTGTTGGATGCATATACTAAGTCGTTTAATCCCTAAAATATGTGCTTTTTGTTAGTTTTACCTTAGTAACTTATTTTAACATACCCTAGTCCACTCATTCTCCAAATATTCATAAAGTTAAGCGAAAGGAAGGAGCGAGAGTGGACCAAGCCCTCTCCAAAAATGCTAGTGTTCCTTCTGTTCTAGCCACGAAATCAAAAGATTTTTCTGTAGAGGGTTCCTTTCACCCACTAGGTCCTTAGAGTTCAGTCAAACTTTTGATTCCCTTTACTAAGCTTTGAAATATGGTTTCTAGAGCTTCTGATTATTGTTGTGATTTAGCTTTAAGAGTAATCCTTATCAAAATATTACATTTTCGTATCTATGTTGCTTAGATATTTTATGAAATGTGGAACTCTAGCTCTATAGATTCGTTTAGTTAAGGAATTACACTTTCTAGGTTAGTTTAAATAATTATACATGCTTCACTTTACAAATGTGACATTATTGGTTTCAATTGTTGAGTTATCCAATACATCAGTATTTAAGTCATAATATTATTTATATATATTATAGTTGGGAGTAGGCTTAGACGAGAGGACTAGGTTTCAGCGTACCCAAATAGTCTCATAACCAAGTTCCCCTATAGGTTTATAACTTACCTCTATGGGCATTAGATTTTATTGATCACGTCAGTTATGCCTCTATACCTCCTGTACGGTATATTGGGTCTTTTGGATGGGGCGTATTCATCGCGCTCTACGTAAAGCTCATGTGGTTTTATATTTAATAATATTAACTCCCATAGTCACATTCTAGTGTATTGACCAAGTTATTAGTTACCGTTTAGCATCAAGTCTTATCTTCTTATTTACTTTGTCATTACATACAATTAGCTTAGTGCTCAGTATTTATATCATGTTCAGATTTTATATCATTTCTTTATCGCTTTTTTCAGTTATATGTTTTACTCAACTTTATCATATGCTCCATTCTAAGAATGTTTCAAGTACTTACACAAATTTTGTGGTACATCTTCTCACAATGCAGGCTTAGGTTCTCAGCATTTTGATCACACAAAGATAGGTTTCAAATCTCTTTTTCTGCAGCGTCACTGGTGAGTCCTCATTCATTGAGGACAATAGACATGTTTCTATTGTTAGTTTTCATTTGAATTTTTTGTATTTTCTAGAGTAACCTGGGGAATTTCCTAGAATCTCTAGTCAGTTCGAGGCTTATTATAGACATATCACTAGATTAAGTTTTAGTTTTGAGTTTAATGTTCCATTTTAATTAAACTTATAGACTTTTCTATATTTTTATCAGTAATGGGTATTTCCCACTTTCAATAAGATATGGTTTTAAGATTCCACATAGTATATTTTATATAGTTACTTATGCTTTTAAAATTCCACATAGGGTTAGCGTGGAGTCACTCGTGATCCTAGGTCCTGTGTTTATGTCTAGGCGGTAACTTTGGGGCCTAAAAATTATAGATATGTTTTAGGTGTTTTAGGTGTATGTTTGTGCGTTAAGAACCAAAAGTGGTTAATATAAACTTCAAGGAGCTTAAACGGTACAATTTAAAGAAAATGAGTGGGGGTCGGCGACCCTGGCGCATTCCTGACATGCAGCACCCAGCCCCTAAAGTTCAGAACCTTATTTGTGGTGCACTGTAGGGGAAGCGTGCTAGCCCTCCTAGTGCATCAGTGGCGCATCGTGCCTTCCTTTCCCATGACCCCCAAAAAATTTTCTTCTTCTCTCTAGATTCTAATTCACTTCTAATCGATTTCCTTCGTTAAGTTTTCCTTAGATTAATGTACACAACCTAAATGCACACTATTCTACTCTAAGCAACCCTCAAATTATTAACTTTCATCTCAATAATTCAACAAACCCCACCAAAACAAGAATTAAAATGAATTTCAAGAACACTTATCAAGAAGTACAATCCTTCAACTTTTGAGAATTAAATTATCTTGAAAAGATCATGATTGGCATGTGGGTAATCGTACCCAAAACTATGGAATATTACATACCTCTTAGGGATCAAACCCATAGAATAAATCTGCAACAAAACTCAAGAACCTTGACAAACGCTTTGATCCTGACCTCTTTTCTCCTTTTTCTCCATTTTTTTCTTATTTTCTCTTATTTTCTCCTTGAACTATCAACAAAAGCCCTAGCCGTATATTAGGATTATAAAACTGAACCTAAAGATTAGACATTTAAAACCTTGATAACATAAATTAAATCTTATTGGTTAAGGAAGAGACCAAAATATCACTTACTACTTCGGGTAACCTTCCATAACTTGACATATAAATTGACTTCAAAATGATATATCTCACTCATCCAACCTCAAAACTTAGAAAAACCGGTGTTGTTGGAAAGATAATTATAGAAAAATTCATTCGATATCTTGTAGCCCACCTAATTAATAATATATTAGGATTTATGATTGTTTGAAGTTGGCCCAAAAGTAGAAGAACATAGGAATGAATGCAATGAATTTTCTCTAGTTCTTTTTCGAACTTCAGGTGCTACATCTAATGACCTCAATACTCAAGAAACTTTTAATCTCCGATGAAAATCCTACTCACAAAGAAGGATGGTTCGACTCATACCTCAAAAAAATTTCGGGGTGTTACAATTGTTTTGAAATTAATTTTCCACGAGAGGAAAATCTACACCTAATAAACCTATTTAACTTCTTCTAACATAAAAATAAAAGATGCAATGATGATTTAATTGTATCACTTAACAGAAAAATTCATAAATATTAGTCAAAATTCATTGATTGTTTTAATAAATATATATATATATATATATATATATATATATATATAAGAGAGCGAGAGAGAAAGAGAAAGAGAAAGTAATTATACTTGTATTTAAAAAAAAATGAACAAATGAAAAATTAAACATTTGATACAGATAAGTTACAAAAAATAATATATATGGAGTATAATTTTCAATGAAAGTAAAATTCAAATAAATTTTAAGGCTAAGATGTTGGTGGATTGTTTTGAAATTAATTTTTTTCATGATAGGAAAATATAAAACTAATAGACCTCTTTCTCTTAATTTTACATAAAAAAGAACATGACAATATGAATAAATTATTTCTCCAAAAAACAATTTCAACAGTTTTAGGCAAATTTCATTGATTTTATTAATAAATACACAAAATATTTATAAATTTATTCAAACCCCAGTTACTTATATAAAATGTCATTATGATAAATATTTGAATTCATAGTTCAGATATGGTTTTCTTAAATCCAAATTATCTTTCACACTATATATATTTCGGGTGGAAAAAATTTCTTGGGAAAATACATATACATACATATTTTAATAAATATAATTTTTCAAAATTATGATCCTATTTAATTTATTTTTCATGATAAAAAACACCACCTGCAATAAAAAATAATGGATGGTTTTAGTAGAATGATTTTCAATTATAATATGTAAACTCAATTAAGAATTGGTGAATTACTATTGAGTGAATAAATGATATAATCAGAAGTAATGTAATAATGTAACACATATTTCATCGACTTTATATTGACTGTTAGCCTACTTCAATAGTCTTCCTTATATACTAGTTGAAGGAGATACACATGCAACACACATGTCTAGTCACTAGTATATATATGAAAAAGAAATTTTCTTATTATTAAAGAGTAAATAAGGTAAATTTTTTACAAGATTCAACATTTAATATCGATATATTACAATAAAAAAACTTATATTCAAAGTATAATTTTTTAGTTAAAGCAAGATTCCAATGAGGTAGAGTCTAATTGGTTGGTTAATTATTCTGAAACTTATTTTTCATGAGAGGAAATTATGCAACTAACCAACTTATTTAATTTTTTTTCCATAAAAGTAAAAGATGCAATATTGATTTAAATTAGATCTTAAAAGGAAAATTCCACAGTTTTAGTCAAAGTTCATTGACTGTGTGAATAAATATCTACAACTTTTTTTACCTTCATTCTTTGGTTTTTCTCTTTTATTTTTCTATTGATATTATGTACTGCACATATTTTATTTGTATTTCCCTTTGATTTGATTTTGAATCTAATTCAAAATGTCTTATATTAAAAATAAGTCAATTTTTTAACAAATATTAAAACAAATGAAGATAATCAAAGAAAAAATTAATAATTAAAGTCCACCTTTAAATTATTTTTAAGAAATATGCATCGTTTTTAAAAACAACTAAAAATGAAAATATAAGAAATTAATGAAATAAAAAAACTTCAAAATGAGAAATAAATTAAAGAAATACTTTACAAAGAATTAAATAAAAATAACTAAAAATATGTATGTTTAAAAATCAATAAATATTAGCACAAACTTATTATAAAGTTACCAATTAAAAATGACATGTGTTGTCACGCTACATCCTAGGAGTGGCCAACACTCAAGTACCATTCCTTACCCCAAGAGAACCATTGCTCTGGCTCAACTATCAAGGTAAGACTTAATCAACAATACGAAAACATTCAAAATAAAGTTTTAACTCAAACTAACTAACTCAGAATATTTAAATAAACATTCACTCGCCGAAGCGGGAACTCAAGTCTAGAACATAAAAATTTAAATGAAAAAGACCCGTGAACTAATATTGTCTATCTATATATGGAGTCTCAAATACTATGAGAGATGTTGAGACGGAACCTCCTATCATCCTAATAAACTAAAATATAGGAAAATATTAAGAAGGGATCTTGCGGAAGCAGGAACGTTCACCAAAGAGCTCTGGAACTCAACAAAGTGTTGGCTACTGTTCTTATTTATTTGTATCTGTGTCATAAATGATGTAGAATGAATGGTGTCACTACATGGAATGTACGAATATGTGATGGCAATTTTTAACAAGAGAGTAAGCTTGAACTGAAATGAAGAGACTTTTACCTCGTCTCAACTCAGCTCACCTTATTTTAATATAAATTACTCATAAGATGCAATATTAGAAGAACTTTTAAAACAATTTATATCAACTCAATCTATTGAAAAATACAATAGTACCTCATTTTTATGCAAAAGTATGAAATAACTCTGTTTGAAACTAATAACCATTACTATGAGGTAAGTGATGATACAATGTCGAGCCCATGTTTCCATAACTATCCTTTAAATTTTTTGGTTAAAGAACCAACTAAGTGGATCCACTAGCCGATGCTTAAAATCAACAAGGAATTATCTAAAAAGTATGATATTTTTACCCACGTCGGGTACATGGTTTGTGGGGGTCATGATTTCTATGAACCATCCCATATATCGATGCACAATACTACACTAGAAACATACCATCTCATTTGTTAAAAACATAACTCTTTTTGTGCTTTGAGATTATGACACAAAATAATTTCTCTTTAAAGAGATTGTTCTTAGAACTTCCCATGAAAACTCTTTAGGAAATCAGTGTTTCCTCTCTTCTGAAATGTAAAAACATTTATTCATGGGAATACTTCATGTATCATATTAAAGAAAATTAACTCAGATCTACTATTTGTCAACTTAGTACTCAAGTCTTAAAAGTAAGTTTTTAAATAATTCATAAAATACTTTTTAAAGTATCTCGAAGAACTATCAAGACATGACTGTTAGTACTACCTTGAATTTGAATTACGGATTCACGGGCTATGATCTGAAGGTATGGATGATCTCTCGATATTTTGATGTAAATTAAAGTATAGAAATCAATTAGAAACCATATGTACGATTCGAGGGAACACATACGGAAAGGACAAAAGAGTGGGGGACATAGTGACTCTGAGGCACAGAGTCAGGCAACGCTCCACCAAAAGTCCATAACTACAGACCACTTCTTGTGCCACACTGCTGGCGTGGCGAGGCACCTTCCCACCGACGAAAACCCAACAGATTTTCTTACTCATTTTCTGACCCTATGCTATGGGGTTGACTAATAGTTAAAAGGCCGAGTTATCCACCTACAAAATCAAGGATGTGGCCCAAACTTGGTACATCCAATAGAGAGACAATAGGCCCTTGAGGGTGGTCCGGTGTCATGGGAGATTTTCAAGAAGGCTTTTCTTGGTAGGTTCTTTCTTATGGAAAAGAGGGAAGCCAAAGTGGAGGAATTCATAAACCTTCGTCAAGGAGGTATGAATGTACTTTAATTCTTTTTGAAATTCACAAGTATCAATGTATGCTCCTTCTTTGGTTTCCGATCCTAGAGATGAAATGAGCCGCTTTGTCAAGGAAGTGTCACATGACTTTAAAGAAGAATGTCATTCAGTTATGCTACATGACAATATGAATATTTCTCGCTTGATGGTTCATGCTCAACAAGTGGAGGAGGCAAGGGTTAAGAAGAAGAGTAGAGATTCCAATCGGGCAAAGTCATTTGTGGTTCTTCAAAGGGTAGGCTTGATATCAAAGACAAAGCTGTGTTCAAAAAGAGGTTTTCTAATCAATTTAGTTCCAAGTTCCCAAAACCTCATGATTTTATGGTTACTAAGACTAACACCCAATAGGGAAATAGTGTAAATTCACCTAGTGAAAAGCCTACTTATGCCAAGTGTGCCAAGGGTCAGGTGGGTGAACGCGTAGTTGGAACATGTTATTTCTTTGGTTGTGGAAAGAATTGTCATGAAGGGGAAAGACAAGGGGAGTGGACAAGAAAGTGGTTCAAATGTTGATTCTCCAAAGAAGAATTACTTTTATGATCTCCTCTCTAGAGGTGATGAAGAGATTTCTCCCGATGAGGTGACCGACATGTTGAATGTTTTTCTCTATGATATGTTTGATTTACTTGACCATAGTGCTAAATTATTTTTTCTTACTCCCTATATATCTAGAAAGTTTAATATTCTTCTCGATGTCCTTAAATAAACCATTTACGATAACTACCCCGGTAGGTGGTTCGGTTGTTGCAAAGAGGGTGCATAGAAATTATCCTTTAATGTTTCCATATAGATTTACCCTTGTTGAATTATTAGAAATTGGTATGGTTGATTTTGATTTCCTTTTGGGAATTGATTGATTGCATGATTGTTTTGCTTCTTATGGATTTTAGAACAATGGTGGTGATGTTTAAATTTCCAAATGAACCTTTCTTAGAGTGAAAGGGGGGAAATCCTAATTTTAGAGGTCGTATCATTTATTGTCTAAGATCTAGTAAAATGATCTCTAAATGGGTTTCATACATTACTGTGAGAGTCAAAGATATAGACTCCAAAGTTCCTCCCATATAATTGGTCAACGTAGTGAGGGAATTTCTGGAGGTCTTCCTTAATGATCCTCCCAGAATTCCTCCAAAACGGGATAATGACTTTTGTATTAACTTTCTACCGGATACCAACCCCATTTCCATTCCTCCTTGTCGGATGGATCCGGCCGATTTCAAAGAGTTGATGGCTCAACTCAAAGATTTACTATGTAAAGGCTTTATTAGACCTAGCATTTTCTCCTTGGGGTGCTCTTGTATTGTTTTTGAAGAAGAAGGATAGGTCCCTTAAAATGTGCATTGATTATCACCACTTAATAAAGTCACTAATTAAGAACAAGTTCATCTCCTTGTGATTGGCGACTTCTTTGATCAACTCCAAGGGTAAAGCTACTTTTCTAAGATTGACTTGAGTCGGGGTATCACCAACTTAGGGTCAAAGTTGAGGATATACCAAAAATGAAATTAAAGAATAGATATGGTCACTATGAGTTCTTAGTGATGTCCTTTTGTCTCACTAATTCCCCGGTGGAATTTATGGATATCATGAATAGGGTGTTTCGAAGATACCAAGATTTATTTGTCACTGTCTTCATTAACGACATCTTGGTATATTCGAAAAATGAGGACAAACAAATCAATCATTAGAGAGCGGTGTTGTATGTGCTTAAGGAAAATCAACTATTTGCCAAGTATAAAAAATGTGAGTTTTGGATGAGTTTGGTGGCGTTTCGTTGTCATATCATCTCTAGTGAGGGAGTTAAGGTTGATCCAAGAAAAAATGAGGCAATGAAGAATTTACCTAGACCTTTGACTCCATTCGACATTAGAAGTTTTTTTGCATCTAGCGGGATACTATAGGAGGTTTGTGGATGGTTTTGCGTCCATTTCATCTCTCTTAACTAACTTGACCAAAAATACTGTGAAATTTGAGTGGTCTGAGGCATGTGAATATAGCATCAATATTTTGAAAGATAGGCTTACATCTGCTCCGATATTGACTCTATCGGAGGGTACCAAGGGCTTCGTTGTATATTTTGATGCATCCTGAGTGGGCTTAAGGTATGTGCTTACGCAACATGTGAAAGTAGTATCTTATGCTTCTAGAAAACTTATGGTGAATGAGAAGAACTACCCAACTAATGATCTTGAGTTAGTGTCGTGGTGTTTGGTTTGAAAATATTGAGGCATTACATGTATGGTGTTAATGATGATGTGTTTACCGGCCACAAGAGTCTTCAATATATGTTTACTCTAAAGGAGTTAAATATCAGACAAAGAAGGTGGTTGGAATTATTGAAGGATTACGACATGAGTTTTCTCTACAACACCGGCAAGGCCAATGTTGTTGCGAATGTTCAAAGTCGTATGACCATGGGTTGGCTCGTTTTGGCATTAGATTGGAAGATTCTCTAAATGGTGGTTTTGTGGTCCATCATAACTCCGAATCGTATTTTGTCGTTGAGGTGAAGTCTAAGTAACACCTTGATAAATCATTGATGGAGTTGAAGGAGTCGGTTCATGGTAAGATTAATGAGTCATTATCCTTAAGGAGGATCGTGTCTTGAGGCATCAATGAAGGTTGTGTGTACCCAATGTTGATGATTTGAGAAGCCGGATTCTTGAGGAAGCTCATGGTTTTCATTATTCCATTCATCCGAGTTCCTTAAAGATGTATCATGATGTAAGAGAATTGGTTTGGTGGGAAGTCTTAAAAGGGGACATATCAGAATTTGTTGCAAAATGTCCAAGTTGTCAGAAAATGGAAATTTAATACCAAAAGACAAGTGGTTTACTTCAAGAAATACAATTTCCCACTTTCAAGTGGGAAGAAATAAGTATGGATTTCGTGGTAGGTTTTTCCTCTGACACAAAAGCAATATGATTCCATATGTGTGGTTGTGGATAAGTTAACCAAATACGCTCATTTTATTCCCATCAAGTCCAGATACTTTGCGGAAAATTATGCAAGGATCTTCATAGATGATATTGTATGTCGCCACGGTATTCTGTTATCCACTATATCGGATAGGGGTGCACAATTCAAATATAAGTTTTGGAGGTCGTTCCAAAAAGGCTTAAGTACCAAGGTGAAGCAAAGCACCGCTTTTCATCCCCAAAAAGATTGTCAATCATAGCGCACTATTCAAACCCTTGAGCATATGCTGAGAGGTTGCATAATTGATTTCAAGGAAAATTATGCTATAGATATGCCTTTAGATGAGTTTTTGTATAATAATAGTTACCATTCATATATATATAGGCTCGTTTCAAAGCCTTGTAGTGTAGGAGTTGTAGATCTCGAACTGGATGGTTTGAAGTCGGACAATCTTCACTCTTGGGTACCAAATGGTTTTATAAGATTTTGGAGAAAGTTCATATAATAAGGAACCACTTCAAAATAGTATATAGGCAGAAAATGTCTTATGTCGACCATAGAAGAAGAGACTTAGATTTTGAGGAATGTTATAAAGTGTATCTAAAAGTTTCACCAATGAAAGGAGTGGTGAGATTTGGCAAGAAAGGGAAATTGTGTCCTCGTTCAATGGGTCCTTTTCAAAATTTTGCAATGGGTTTCAAAGGTTGCAAAGATTTGAATTTGACTTGTTTTGCAAAGATGTGCATATTTGATAAAGGTAGTGTAAAAATGAGTTTTTATGGATGAAGCTTTTTTGTGTTAACTTGCACTAATATGAAATATATGTTTTTGCGTTATTGAGACTTTTGGTCCTTTCATGTTGTCGTCAGAAGAATAGCATGGTAACTATTTGGTGTTGTTTTGAGCTTATGATTGGTGTTGAGAAGGTATTTCCCCTATATTTGTTTTAAAAGTTGGTCTCTTACGTGAAATGACTTGTGATTTGAATCGATATGTGTAACGCCATGATTATGTGTTGAATGGAACTGTGAATTACTCCTATGAGCTGTGACTCATGATGATAATATGCATGTTGTTCGTTTGAATTCTAGTATTTAGTCTATCCTTTCACTTCAAAAGATTTTACTGTCATTCAAGGACGAATGTTCCTAAGGGGAGGGGGAGATAATCTAACACTCCAAAAGTCCATGACCTAAGATAGAGCCTCACATTATGAACTAAATTTTAAAACACTATTACTAAGCCTAAAATAATTAACCATTAAGGATGTTTTAAAGTCAAGGCGTCAAAAAACGTCCATGACGTCTGGAAACTTGAGAAATTTAACTAGTTAACGTCCCTATGTTTGGTGAAGGATTAGGAGGGTCAAATGAACCCTAAAACTAGTAAAAAGACTTTAAACAGGGAAAATAGTATATAGGGTCTAAATGTTCGATAACAACTCCCCGAGGACTACCCGAAGGGTCCTTGAGGAGGACCCCAACATGGGCAAGCAGGCTACTAAAGCAGCATGCGCTCAGCAAGATTGTGGGGCTGCTGCGCGAAGCGCAGCCAACACAAGGAGGGACAAAATTTTCCTCACAACGCAAGGTCTACACGAGGCTTATGGCCTCAAATCGGATTTCAAAAATAAAATGTGAAATTGACCCCGCGACATGCAGCCACTTACAAATTAGTTTAAATCATATTTTAAACATTTTGACTTCACAAAAAAGACACATTTAAGTGAGGGGTCTGTTGGGTAATTTAGAGGGTGATTATACATAGCCTAAGAGTAAGTTTTAAGTCCTTTTTCACTCACCTAAAAAAAATTCTCAAAACAAAAAAAAACTCTCACCTCTGTCTACTTTCTCTCCCCCAACATCCTCCATTGAAGAAGCAAGAAAGCTTGAAGAAGAACACCAATTTCTGTAGGATTTCACTTCAATTTCATGGATTAATGTTCAATAAGTTATGGTTTGTTCACTCTTGGGATTCCTTCCCCCAACAGTTCTTTTCATAGTAGATTTCTAAATCACCTTATTCCAAGGGTTTTCCTATTCTAATGGGTTTTCTTCTAAACTTAAAATTAATGATAAATTATGATTGCTTATGACTAATTAAGTTTAGATTCTTGTTTAATTGATGTTATTTGATGAAATTTCATGTAGATCATGTCCCTTTCCCTGAATTCCCCAAATCATGGATATTGCTTATAAATTGATGGGAATTGAGGAATGTATTGATCGTTAGACTTGTTTTAATTGTCGTAAATCAAATATGAACTGCCAAGGGTAATCTATTGTTGTAATTGTATCTATTTCTTGATTAATTAATGATGAAACCAATTTATCCTTACCCTATGTTATAAATTGATGTTAATTGGGATGGTGATGATTAAATTAATCTAGTTATTATATTATTTACTATTGAATGATGTTACTACACCGATTATTAGATAAAAATGGTTGCTTGATAGTAAGACAATGATGACGGCGTGTGAAGGACATTGGTTAAGTCTTTATGTTCCTAACCTTTGCTCAATTATTATAGCTTGTGAGCGATGATGTGGTTCAATTGAAACATGTCATGTGATTAGCTTAAGTAGGTTTTTGTATGATATTGAATTGGAATGTGTTGATTATGTGATTGTGAGATTATTCTTAAGATGTATTGATATAAGGTTTGTTATGAAATACCTATGTGCCTTTCTATGATATAATGAGGTTAATGTGCTAATCTCACATATGAGGTTGTACTAAGAGGATGTTCTCATGTAATTCCTACTGAGATAATGATTATGACTATACAAGGATCTATTCTCCGTATGATCTAAAGTAAGTTGTGATTATTAAAGAAATACATCTCAAAAATGGACTTAGCTTAGCACCGGGTGAACTTGACAATGAGTGGTGTTGGTTTCCATGGAGGAAGATTCAACCTATAATTTCATATGAAGTGCTGACTAACTTATGAGGGACACTCACCCTATGGATTATCAAGAGATGAGTGCTCCAATTACCAATATGCATGTATAGGGTTCAATACATATCACCTAGTTCTTGAACTATGTTTCCACCATAGGAATTCTAGCTAGTGGATCCACCTTAGAAGCTAGGTACATTATTTGTTATACTTTGGCCGGTAGACCACCTTTTTTTGGTGTAAGGTTTTACAACACCGGATTCCACGTTTAACTCTTGTGGTCTATGTCGGTCAAGGTAAGTATTCTCGGAAGTAAAATAAACTAACAATATGAACATTAACTAGGTGAGTTAACGGGTTGACTTAGTCTAGGTTGGGGTATGGGACTCTACCTAGGCAATGCACTAGTTGGCTTTGAGGGAAATCCTAGAAGGTTGTTCGTATGTTCTTATGATCTTATAAAGTGAAAGTTATGCATATGGTGTTTTTACATATTCATGATCCTATATGATGATTGTTTTATTTATGAACATGTTATTGCTTTATATCATTAAATATGATGATGACTACTATTGATGCTATGTTATTTAGAGTTAGACATTACTTGTGATCCTTTTTTGGTTTACCTGATTGAGTAAGGTTATGTGCCTTTCCTGGTCATTGTAGTTGTACGCTAGAGGGTGGGTTATGAGTAAGGGTCTTTCTTATGTGATGAAGATATTGATTCTATATATGTTTACTTGGCTATTACTTTTTGAGGTTGGTCTTATGTTGTATATGGTTTTACTTATGAATTATGTAATTGTGGGTCTATATGGGTTCATGATTGTGCATAAGGATTTTCAAATTTATTTTAGCATGGTTTTGAACAAATGTCCTCCTTAGACACGATTTAAAATGTTTTATGTGCATATACTAATGGGTAGTAAAAGTGTATATTAACCCATCTTTTATGTTTACTACAAATGAAGGATCTGACCGTTGAGATTATAGAAGGTCTTTGAAGACTACTTGGATATGTACCAAGTGTTTGGTAGGTCCTCACCTTTCAAGGATGATTCCACCATCTTGCTATTTAATATTGTTTAGTATTAAAGATAATTTAGTTCATTCTCTTTCTTTGTTGACTTTGTATATGCATATATGAGGCCTTTATTGTAATGAAGTATAGGTTGAACCCAGGATGTTGTATTCGACTTAGATGGTTTAATATGAGATGCATTCTAGACTTCTTATCAACCCATATTTCGATATTATGTATGTGAAATAAATGTACAAGAGTATGTAATTTTCCTACATGAGGAGTCTTTGTATACTCGCTAAATATATATTATGTGTAAGCAAGATATCTAAGTAAACCTTAATTTAGAAGTAGTTAAAACTTATTAAATTTTCCGCCAATTTAACCTATGAAATGTAATGAAAAATGCTAAGAGGTTAGTCTTAGTCCTCTTCAAGGATGGCGACATCATTTTATTCTAGGGGGTACTTCACGGATGTGACAGTTTGCAAGCAAACTTGAAGAACACCTTGACTTATTTCATTTTCTCCTCTTCTTGAACTCCTATCAAAACCATAGAGTAAATTATGATAACTAAAATTGAACCAAATAAATTTAGACACCTAATTATCTACTAAAAATGCTTAAATCTAAAACGG
Organism: Solanum peruvianum; assembly: GCA_027705065.1. NCBI lineage: Eukaryota > Viridiplantae > Streptophyta > Magnoliopsida > Solanales > Solanaceae > Solanum > Solanum peruvianum. The sequence continues at coordinate 32,747,288 of JAKWJD010001761.1, read as the reverse complement.
TAAGAAAAAGACAAAAATATTCTTCATATTTTTGAGTAACTTTCCTTAACTAGACAACCCGACTTCAAACGGGCGTATCTGCCTCATATGATCTCTAAAATATCAAACTTTGGGGTATTTCAACGACAATTCCAAGGCATTACATTCGATATCTCATGGTCCATCTAACACATCACGTACTAAAAGATATGGTCCTCTCAAGTTGACCCAAAATTCGTACTTCATACATAACTCGCAAAATTTCAGATACGAAGGTGTTACGATGCTTTCCCCTTGGAATAATTCATCGTCGGATGAGATTACTCTATGTAGACTAAGTGTGGTACCATCTAACACCCATCTCAAACACTCAATATGCAAAGTAAAAAAACATTTAACTAACATTTGTACCATGAAAAGGATAAGTAACTTAATTTGGAATTCCTCTAGACTCAAAGAGATGTGGGTATCTCTTCTTAATATCCTTTTAACATTCCCAAGTAGCTTTCTCACAAAAATGATTCTCCATAAGACTTTAGTTGATGCTACCTCCTTGTATTTCAACTTGCGAACATAACAATCAATAATCTGAATGGGAATCTCCTCATAAGACAAGCTATCCTGAATACCAATGTCTTTAGGCGCTATAATACGTGAAGGATTGTCCATACACTTCTTCAACATTAAAATATGAAATACCGTATAGCTTTCTATTAACTCTAACGATAGCTCCAACATTTAAGCTACATTACCAATCCTCTTGGATATCCTCTATGGACCAATATACTAGGGGCTAAGTTTCTCCTTCTTACCAAATATCATGACACCCTTCATGGGTTACACCTTTTAAAAACATTTTGAAGATATTTCATCCAATTGTAAGTGGCCACGCTTGCTATAAAGTATAAAATCCAACCAAATGGATTGGGATCATTCCCATATAGAGTGGATGTAGTTAAGATTCTTAAGGGAAGTATAAAATGTTCAAATTATTCATTAGGAATAAAAAGTATCAAATAAAAACATAATTCAAATCCCTTATGAAAAAAATGAAAAATGGGGTTTTTTTTGAGTTATCAACTACAAACAGTGGTAAACAATATGAAATAACAATAAGGAGACGGGTTCTAAGGATGTAATTCGATTATAATCTATTATAGACAAATGAGTGATTGTAATTATTATGAAATAACTAATAATCAGTGAGTAAGATAGGCTAAAGAGGAGTTAAATTTTCTCTCGAACAATTTAGACAGAATCAAGTTAATTTCTTTCGAACATCAACAAGCATGAAAAATAAGGACAACCCACACCATAGTACATGCATTCTCTCAAGCTGGATTTGTGGAGAAGGTTTTAGATTTCATTTTCTTGAGCGGAACCCATATTAACCAAATACCCACAGACGATCAACAAAACACTTTAGTTCTCACACCCCTTTCTCTCGAGCAAGCCCAGAACACAAAGGTGGAACTACATTGCTTACTACAATTCTCAAATCAAACCACAATGAATGATTGAACTTACTTTTGCAAATTAACTAACAAACAGGAATATCGATAAGAAAAATTAGTTGATAATCACATAATCACTTAATCACACTCCTAGAATTGGGGTTGTAACTACATATCATAAAAAGGTAAAAGCAGTTTACAAACTTAATATTCATCAACTACTAAGTGTAAAATTTTCTTATCAATGTTCCAATTCGAAGAATCTCAACGACCCACTTCTAATTTGTTAAAAGTGAAAAACTTAAATTCATCAAAACATGACAAAATACTAGAAAAATTGTCTTAAAGCTCAATACTAAAAAGAAAATTTTAGATACTAAAAATCCCCAAAATACATGTTCAAAAACGTAATTATAGTTTTCGCAAATGTGATACAAAGATTCGCTCGGCGAAATGAGTCAGGCTTCGCAAACTATTCAGCGACTCATCAATCTTCTTTTTCTCTCACCTTTTGTCTCCACGTTTCGTTCATTCAAAAAATGTAATTTTAGGCGATCTATATCGGAATTGCCGATGATTCTCGAAATGCGCCCATTAATCCTTTAGACCCCCAATCTAATTCTACGTTGATCTAATTCAAGAATTTAGGCGAAATTGACATCTTTCACCGATTCCCTCGGTGATCGCTAAATATAGGGTGAAGTTTGTCTAAGTTCCTCCTTTTCCAGTCTATCAAATGGTGAGTTCTAAATCTGTCGAGTAGTCTCAGCAATCTTTAGTCTTCCTTATCTATGTCTTTATCAACTTGTGTTGTCCTTTTTTCCCTCTTAGTATCCTTGCTTTGTTCCTCTATCCAAATACCTAGAAATCAAGGGTTTGTCATTAGTTATTGACATAAAACAAGCATTTGAGGACTCTACATCTATATAAATAAAGCTCTAAATGAGTCCAAATATTTGGCTTGTCAGCATCCCCAACTTTAACTTTTTCTTGTCTTAAAGTTCAGTAGTTCAACAAGGATGTCTCAGATAATGCTACAAAAGATTCAATCATGAATGAACACATCAAGACTCAGCTTACTCATAAAAGGATGAATTGTCCAATCAAAGATTCAATCGAGTGATGACTCATTATGATAAAAGATTCTCAAGTTCACAATACTTGCTTCAAGTTCAAGTTCAACAAAGGTACTCCAATTCCCTCACAAAATGATGATTTCATATTCACACACAATTGTTCAACATTTTATAGCTCTAGAATCACAAACAACTCTCTCACACAAAAAGATGAACACATGCATGACTTCACCCACTAGTTTTCCCTTTATATCCAGCCAACATTTGGTTCAGAACACTCAAGATTAAAAAGGTCTTTTCAAGGCTTGTAATGGAGCGGAGCGTTAAGGTATGGTCATTTAGTATCAGTGATTGTTGCCCTCATGAATTGTGGTATGAACAACTTTATTTCCTTTTACAATTTTTTTATGTCTCCATTTTTTCATTCTTTTTATTTTTATTTCTCCTTTTATTTCTTTTTTTTTTTGTATGGACAATTTACATCTTTCTCAAGTTTAATGGATTAAGAGGGACTTCTTTCCACTTCTTGATTTACCTTCTATTTTCACCGCACCCCAAACTTACACTTTTGGTCTAATTTGCCTATTCAAACAATCCACACTTCTTGAGGAATATGGGTGAATGGATAAATAGGGGTTTTAATTGCATCAAGTTCATTCAAAGAAATGGGTAAGGCTCAAAAGGTGTTCAAGCAAAGTTCACACATTCACATGGTTTGCAACAAAAGATGTATAATGTCAAATTGTTTCACTCTTTAAAAAAATTTTCAAAGGTCATTTTAAGAACTAGAATCACTTAGTCAGTAGGACCAACGGGAGAAATTGTAGGTGTCATCACAAATGGTTCAAGGTAATATCACCACATAAGGCATTGCCTCCAATATCAAAAAAGACTCCTCACTTTACTAGTGTGTAATGTTCATCACAATACACTCCATTTGATACCTAGATAGTTACAAAGGGATTCAAATAATTCATATATTGTCTATACAAATTTTTATGGCCTCATCATAGTCGCTAAATCATATGTTTTATTTAAGAAAACTATTAAAGTCGTCGGCTTTGATCATAACCGATACTCAAATATATAGATGACCAAAAAAAGACTCATTTACCAAACACAAGCAAAGGACATACTTAACAAACACAAGACCCCTACAAAAATCGTTGTTCATGTCCCTAATATAAGTAGAGAACAAACAATAACAATAATTAATATAATGAAAACAAATAAAGATAAATAACTAGTATGTAATCATGTAAAGCAAGGTGACAATGACTTTTCAGTTGGCACTCATTTGGCAAAAAAATGTAATTATAGCCTAACTACTCAACGATTCGCTTAATGATCAGGATATTGCCATTTTTATAGTATGCAACACGTCTAGGGAGGGTCAAAAGGCATAACTGAAAGAGTTTGCCGAACTGATCAAAACACTACATAATGGACTTGTAACCTCGCTAAATGATCCATTGGGACAGGGCGTTAGAGCAAGGGCAAAAAGGTAGAGAAGATCGGGTCGTCGATCTACTTCGGTGAATCATCGAGTGATGAAGTTTCCCCACCTAATGTTCCAATATCTCAACTTCATTTTCAAAGTCCAGAAGGCGGACTAGGTCAAGATCACAAAAAAGATTCGGTTATCCGCCAACCGAGTCTTCATCTCGCATAATTGCTTGCACGTGCAAAATCAGTGCACATTATTTGAAATAATAACAGCTGGGTTTCCTCCCATGAAGCACCCTATTTAAAATCATGGCACGACGTGGAAATTCTAACAAGAATCTTCCAAATAAACTACTATAATTTGAGAGATCTCTTGGCATTCACCAAAAGACAACTTCAAGTGTTTCCCATTCACTTTTAATGCAAGTCGTTCTTTACCTTCGACTTCAATGGAACCATTTATTAACACGTGTGTTACTCTAAATCGACCTCAAAATTCAGATTTGAGCTTTCCTGGAAAGAATCTGAGTCGAGAATTATATAGTAACATCCAATTTCCTACTATGAACTCCCTCTAAACAATCTTAAAATCATGTCACTTCTTCATCTTTTCATTGCAAAGAGATGAACTTTCATTCACTGAACCTGAATTTGTAAAACTCGTTTAGTTGATTACTCTCTCTTTTGAAGTGCCTGCCCAGTCCATATTTAGAGCTTCCAATACCCATAACGTTTTTTGTTACAATTAAACCAGTAAATGGAATGATTTTCTAAAGAGAAAATGGTAAGGCGACACATCAATTGGTGTTTTGTATACAGTGAAATACACTGATAGAGCATTATCAACCTTTCGAGATCAATTAGTCGTATTTGCATTCACGGTCTTGGTCGACATACTCTTCACCTCCTAATTCGATACTTCAACCTGGCCACTTATTTGGGGATAATGTGGATTTTCTAATTTGCGTTTCAATTCATACTTTATCAATGCATAAGCAAAGTACTTTCTGCAAAAATTGGATCTTCTGTCACTAATTATAGCTTAAGGAGTACCAAATCAAGCAACTATGTACAGTTTTAGGGACAGAAAAACAGCTTTCCCTTTGCTGCTCGGTAGATCATTAACCTTCACCCAATTAGAGACATAATCTACTTCCACCAAAATATACTTATTCCCAAATGAACTCACAAATGGGTCCATGAAATCTATTTTCTAAACATCAAATAGCTCAAATTCCTAAATGGGTGTGAGAGGCAACTAGTGTCTATTAGACACTCCACCTTCTTTTGAAATTGAGTTCACTTCTTAACAAAATCATGAGCATATTTGTAGAGAGATTTCCAGTAGTAATCACATTAAAAAACCTTAGCATTTGTGTACACCACCATGATCACCCCTAACTGGTGAAGTGTGACAAACATGAAGAATCTTGATGGTTTCTTCTTCTAGAACATATAACCTAATGATATGGTCTGCACACTCTCTGAATAAACATGGTACATCCTAAATGTACTTCTTACAATCGAAATAGAACCTCTTTAGTTGGTAGAAGTCCAGTTCTTCCGACATTAATCCAGGCTATGTAATTGGCAAAATTAGAATACCAAGGAGATTGTTGAAGAGTTACCACATATGCTTTTTAATCTATAAAGGCATCATTTATTTATATTTACATGGTATCATTTTCCTTGCCTTTCTATCTCGACAAGTGGTCAGCCCCCTGATTTTCACAACCTCTCTTATCGTTGACTTTAAATTAAAATTCTTGTAGCAATAGTACCCACCATCAATCTTGGCTTAGAATGTTTATTTGCCATCAGATAACTTAGTGCAGCACGATCAGTGTGAACAATCACTTTAGTGCTTAGCAAGTATGCCCGAAACTTATCAAACACATATACCACCACAAGTAAATCTTGTTATGTTACTTTATAGTTACGCTTTGTAGGGTAAAGAGTTTTTCCTGTGTCGTAAATGGGGTGAAATAGTTTGTTACGTTTTTCCCCAACATGACAACTAATGTCGTGCCTCTTGCATCACAGATCACTTCGACGGGTTCTGACCAATCGGAACAAGTGATAACTAGACAGGAGATCCATTTTTGTTTCAAGAACTTGAAGGACACCACGCAAGCATCATCGAAGTGAAATTTCACCTCCTTCTCTAGTAGTTTGCATAAAAGGTGTGCAATGTTTGAGAACTCTTTGATGAACCTCAAGTAAAAACTAGAATGCCCCAGGAAACTATAAATAGCATTCACCAAAATTGGTTGTGGTAACTCCTCAATTACTTCTATCTTTGCTTTATCAATCTCTAACCCTTTTTGCCAAACTTTATGACAAAGAACTATACCTACCTAACTATGAAGTGGACTTTTTCCCAATTTAGGACAATATTTGTCTCTATACATCTTTGGAGAACTTTTCCCAAGGGTACTAAACATGCTTCAAAAGTGTCAACTATAAGTGAGAAGTAATCCATGAAGATTTCCATTGAATCTTCCACCATATTAGTTAAAATAGATAGCAAGAAATGTTGAAATGTTTTTGAGCATTCTATAACCCAAATATCATTCATTTGAAGGAAAAAATCCCATATAGGCAGGTGAATCTGGTTTTCTCTTGGTCCTCAAAAATGATCGAGATTTGATTATAACCTGAGTACCCATCAAAAAATAGATACCAACATCTTTCTTAAAGTTGATAAAGCATTTTATGCATAAAAGTCATGGTGAAGTGATCTGTTTTGGTCCATGAGTTTATGTTCTAGTAATAAATGCATACTCACCATCCGTTAACCATTTAATAGATACAAGGTGCTCTTTTTCATTTGGGAATACTATGATGCCTCAATTTTTCGGTACACATTGCACCACACTTACCCATTTGCTATCCACAATAGGGTATATCACACCTAAGTCTAACTACTTTATTGTCTTTTTATTTCACCCCTTCTTGCATCATTGGGTTCAAACTCCGTTGATGTTCAACACTATGTTTACACTTACAATCAAGCAGATTTTGTGAGTGCAATAATCCAAGCTATTACTTTTGTCTGCATTGTAGACGTGCCGATTCCAACTAGCTATTCACTCACACTCTACTAGGTGAGAAATTTAAGAGATCACATATGAGTAGATCACTTATTCCACTCCATGATCATCACTCCATGTGATCCTTAACCTAGTGAAGTTCAAGGGAACTCATAATAAGAACATTTAGTGCATTCATAAACTTACCATCTAGGCACATTATCCCCTACTGGGGGTAAGCCTAATAACATATTCATAAACTCATTCCCTTAAACATCAAGGTCAATGCAAGTCAAGACTAACCTACAAGCATTACCTTTTGGATGAAACTTCCAACCAGTCATGCCTAAGTACAACTAGCACTTTCTCAAATGACCATACTCAAGATCCATCTTAAAAGTCAACTATCCACTTTAAAGTAAGTCAACATTAGTTCATTCCTTCTCTTTGGGAGTTAAGGGTACATACTACTCTCTAAGTAATTCTAGGGAAAAGACATAATCCTAACTTATGAAATAAAACCCTTTCTCCCTTTTTCCCAACTCTTAGAATAGTTTCATAAGGGAACTAATAAACTAGTCATAAGGGTTCTCTCATTAGTTAGCATACTTCACAAACACCTTAAAAGTTTCAACACCCATCTTCTCTCCTTAGGAGCAAGTCTACACAAAAGACTCCAATGCACACAAGGGCAACTATGGGACATTTCTCAAATAATCAAGGCAACATCATTATTTCACTATTTATCACTTTTCTCCAAACATTTAAAGCCTATATATAACATTATGCTATCCTCATACAACGCATCATTCCAAAGGGAACTCCATTCAACTACAACATCTCTTAACAAGCTAGAACCATATCATATCATAGCCTTTAAAAATAATATCTCAATTCTCATAAATCACATATGGCAGTAAATTGCATCACATTGATATACCAATTTTCACCTTCACATATTCTCTTCAAGCCACAAAACAAAAGTAAGCATTAAATCTCACCTTTCCTCTCTCAAACTTTGAGACATAATCCTTTCCAAGAAATTACATCTTTAAGGCCACCGGACAAGAAAACAGAAGAAAGAAAACATACAGAGGTAAGTTCTATGGCATGACACAAGAGTAGTGAAGAAAGAGAAACTTTATCATTCTATAGCCTCTCGTTCATAAATGTGTTGCGATTCACCACCAATGAATGAGACTCTACTATATGTGACAATATCAGAATTTGGACCCTAAAACCATTTTCTATAACTTTATTCTCTGATCCCAAGTTTGTCATGGCCGAGAAGCACCCCCTAGAAGTAACATCGCGTGATCGACCTCTCGAAGTTCATATACAAGCCCTCAGACATGTTTCACTGCATAATAGCAAAAATGTCAGCAAATTTAAACTTTTTCATATCACATCATATACTAGAATAAACGCTTCATATATATTAATTATCATAAGTACATAATTATACTCTAGTTCTCTTTTCCAACTTAAGACACCACTCAATTGAATATAATAGGGACACAACCCTAAATAACATACAACAATAACTAAACTATTACATAATTCGTATAAGAACATGACATAGGGAAATCCTTGAACCAGAAGGATCCGTTTTCCTTGAACTAGGGAGATACATCCAAGGTCTTCTCTTAGGAGACATTCTCTAGCCATCAACACCTACACTTTGTATAAAAAGATGAAGAAGAATGGTATAAGTACAAGAATGCAGTAAGTTTAGAAACCATGGAAAAAATGCATTTAAAGAGGACATTTCATTTGAAATCATGCTACATGTCTTTTTAGTAAACTTCATGAATATTTGCATAATAACCACAACATAGTTCATAAACATAAAGTAGACAAGGATAACATTTATGATAACACTTAAAGTCATTGATCATGATGAGGTATATTAAATACCTACAATACATTACTTCTCTTTTATTTTACTTCTTTCCCGAAGAAACCCTTAAGTGTACTTAGTATAATGTATCACCTCAAGGTCAGTCCAGATAGTCTTTCATTTGTATGCTTCATAAACACAACCACATATATTCACCAAGTCATTAGCACATCATAGACATAAAATCACATAAGAACCATCACCTAAGACAACCCCAAAGTCACATTAGTGCAATGTGTAGGTGGCATCCCATAATTCTATTTTCCAAATGTATCTATGAAGTCACCCTAGACTAGGCATAACATACTAAACACGTCATAACACTTTCATTTATCCGTAGACTTAAGGTCACATTCTTCATAAAATCATATAAGAACTCTTTACTTTACTTAAATTTTTAGTCATAACTCATTTAGTTTATACCATTAGTAAACCACCCTCATAACCCCTTCAGAAGCTTACTTGTGCAATGTACACATAGAGTACCGTACCCCCCCCCCCCCACATATACTAAGTAAAATCATTTAGAAGACATAATTTCCATTCATATACATAATCATATTTCATATTTTTACATAAAAAAGTCATTTAACATAAACTCATACAATTCATTCATACATACATAACATATGTCTACTTTCGTAAAAGTACTAATCTTATCCTTTCTTGGAGTTCATTAGTGCAATGCATTGGTAGGGTCCATAGTCCTACCTATACAAAGTAAAACCCTCAAGGAGTTGTTATTAGAGTCCATATTCTTATATTAGTTTATTATTCCTTTGGGAGGCATAGTCATAACCGACATAGATTATGTGAGCTACATGGAATCAGGTGTTCTCCTCCCACATAAAAAAGAAAGGTAGCACTTGCCTAAGGTATAACAGAATATATATAGATAAATAGGTGGAATACACTAGCTATAAACTATTAATGCACATTGTTATAAAACATGGAGATTGCTTCTAGAAACCTTTACTTACTATCATGGGGGTTTCCCTCTCATGAGACAAAATCTATGTTGGGACCCCGGACTTGCTAAACTTGAAGGTTTTATTGTGGGAAGTCGGACATGTAAAACGTGAAGCTCTCGCTCTCATTTGTTATGTTCACTCAGTGCTAGTATTAAACTTCGTTTTTAAACATACTAAAGTCTTTAGTGTATTAGTTCATCATATTAGGCTTTAGGAGCTTGCTCATTCATACATCATATTGCTCGAAGGATTCTAAGATGAGAATTTCCTTTCATGATAGAACCTACTTCATGTGAGAATAACCTTTCACATATTCATACAATCATACATCATGTGTATGTGCATACAATGTGAGATTTACATTTACATGAACATATATAGTCACACATGTTCATAATTTCATTAAGCATATAGTTACATGCATAGAAATAGGTAATGATGGATAGAAGAATTACCCTTTCCTTAATCATTATGAATCGATCCTACTCATAGACATGCATCAAGTGTGTGTCTACATTGGTCTACATGATCACATAATGTCTGTAACATATCATTGAGAAAAAAGTTCACAACTTATGTACAGAATTCCTCAAGTCTCAAGTCACACACATGTAGATCATTAGAGACCGTAGATTACACATACTCACATTAAACATAGGAGACGAGACATATTCATCATTTACATATATGACCCATTCATGATATTATCCTCTTTTCTCTTCATCATTATGATAGTTCCAACATTGGTTTCCACCTAGCTATAGATATCATGGGTAGAAACCCTCCACTCTTGATTCTCCCCGGTTTTAAATAACTAGAGTTAGAAACCTCCTAAACAATGAACATCGCTTTTGGCTTTCTCAAATTCTCCAACATATAACCTTGAAGTAGCACCATTTGGGCCAACATCTTCTTGATTTTGTTTTCCCTTTATATTACCTAATAAAGTTGTTCTTGGGTAATTCTAAAACAAAAAGGATAGACTTGATCCTCTTGAGTGCACCAAGCTTGATTTATTATAGTCATGTCATCAAAAAGAAACGAAGGCACCTCAAATGATTGCAACATTATTCTCCCTCCAACAAATTGATAGGTCAATACTTTATATACTGAATCAAGACTTCAGTAAAAATATATTAGTAGAAAATCATTGGGTATCTCATGAATTGGGAATTGAAGTAGGAGTTTATGAAACCTCAACCACATTTCATTAATGGGTTCACTTTTCATTTTCTTAAAACCCTAAATGGTATCCATTAGTTTCATCATCCTATCTGGAGGAAAGAATATAGCATTAAATGCAGTGACAAGCTCATCCCACATCGTGATACTATTTTTTTTTTAACTTGGCAAACCATGTACTAGCTTTCCTATCAAAGATAGTGGAAATAATATGAGTGGATTTATTCTTGTTCTACATTCTTGAATGCAAAAGGGTTGCACGCATCTACGAAGGTTCTCAAATGCTCATGTGGATGTTAATGAACCAACCCACCATAAAGTCCCTTAATTTGAAGGAGATGAAGAGTTGTGCTCATTACCCAAATATTGCATTCTCATGAGCTGATAGTAAGCGAATTGCACCAATTTCTCCAAATTGTATTTGGTTGTACACACTATTAAAATCATTGATACCATCTCATTGACCTTCTATGCTACCATTCACCTCTTCCTCACTAATTTCCCTTGTTCAACAAGAATCACACAAAAAACAGAACTAAAAGTAAGTAGATTCAACTAGGACTACGAAGAACAAAATTCAACTTCACCAACAAAAATCTCTAGCAACACATCTCCATAGTAGCAGAACTATTTTGATTAACGTTTCACTGACACATCATCCAATTCTAAGTCTCAATGATCGCTGGTCAATATAAAACCCAAACAAATAGATTGAGATAATTCCCTCATAGAGCGGCATGTTTAAGATTTAGAATAGAAGTATAAAAATGTTCGAATAATTCATAGGAATAAAAAATATAGTATAAAATAGGGATAATGCCCAAGTACCCCCTCAACCTATGCCTGAAATTCCAGAGACACACTTATACTATACTAAGGTCCTATTACCCCCCTGAACTTATTTTATTAATAATTTTTTACCCCTTTTCGACCTGCGTGGCACTATCTTGTGGGCCCAACGATGGTTGACTTTTGTTTCAAACTAGTGCCACGTAGGCTAAAAAGGGGTAGAAAATTACTTATAAAATAAGTTCAGGGGGGTAATAGGACCTTAGCATAGTATAAGTGTGTCTCTGGGATTTCGGGCATAGGTTGAGGGGGTACTTGTGCATTATCCCTATAAAATATAATTCAAATCAGGGGGTGACAGAAATGTCAAATGGGGAGTTCTTGCTTCGAGTTATCAACTACAAACGTGGTAAACAATACGAAATAAAAATATGGAAATGAGTTCTTGAGGTGTGATTCAATTATAGGCTATTATAAACAAATGAGTGTTTGAAATTATTAGTAAACAATTAAAATTAATGAGTAAGATAGGTGATAGAGGAGACATTTTCTCTCCAACAATTCACCAAGAATGAAGTTAATTATTATCGAAAATCAACAAGCATTCAGAATAACAATAACCCAATACCGACTGAGCATCAATCGAACACTTTAGTTCTCAAACCACTCTATCAAGCCATTTAAGAACACAAAGGTGGAACTCCATTTGCAACTACAATTCTTAAATTAAACTACATTCAACGATTGAAACAATGTTTTAAATAGGAAATAAACTAACAATCAGCAATACGCATATGCTTAGTTATCCCATAATCACATAATCACACTCCAAAAATTGTAGTTTTAGCTAGACATCCAAAATGGTAAAAGCAATTACGAAATTGAATATTCATATCCTAGGAAAGTGTATATTTTTCCTAACAATGATCAAATTCGAAGAATCTCAAAGACCCACATCCAATTTATCAAAAGTGAAAACTTCAATTCTTCATAGCTTCAAAAAAACTCGAGAAAATTTTCTGAGAGCTGAAGCCTAAATAATACAATCTTAGATACAAAAAATTTCCAAACTACGTGTTCAAAAATGTACTTCTAGTTTCTTAAAAACTGTTGTGAACAATTATTTGGCGAAGTAAAGTGGGCTTCATCGACCATTCTATGACTCTCCGATCTTACTTTTCTCTAGCCTTATGTTCTTCACATTTCTTTCATTCAAACACTGTAATTATAGGAGATCCGGATAGATATTGCCGATGTTTTATGATATGAGTCCTTTGATCTTTTAAGATGACAATTTAAATTCTATCTTGATCTAATTTAGCACTTTTGGCGACATGGTCATCTTTTGGCAATGTAGTCAGCAATTCACCGATGGAGGATGAAGTTCCGTTAAGTTCCTCATGTTCGAGGCTCACTGCTCTATACAATTAACAGATCAAAGGGTTAATGTCCATCCACCGAGTTGTTTTGACGATCTTCAGGCTTCCTTTTCTATTTTTTTTAACTTGAGTTGTCCTTTTTGCCTCTTAATGGCCTTGTTTTGTGCCTAGATCCAAATACCAGGAGATCATTGGTTTTACATCCATTATTGTCACACAAGAATTTGATAACACTCAATCTATTTAAATAAAGCCCTAAATGAATACAAATCTCGGTCTCATTGACCTTTAAGTAAAATAAATCATGTACCTCAAACTCTAGGTCTCATCTCCCAAAATTTGTATAGGATTTCTGGCCACTCTACTTGTTTTTAGCCTCTCTTGAATAGTCTTCACTTTATGCATAGATTGATGGACCATGTCTAGTCCTCTTAACCAAGTTTAATCAACCTCAAACCATCAAATAGGACATCTACATCTTCTTCCGTAAAGAGACTCATTTAGAGCCATCTAGCTTTTAGAGTGATAATTCTTGTTCTAAGAAATCTCAATGATAGGTGTGTGATACATACAAATTACCCTTGAAATATATAACACACTCCCTCAACATATCCTTTTAAGTCTTAATTGTGTGCTCTACTTGACCATCGATCATTTGATGAAAAGAGTACTAAGGTTCACCTTCCATCCCAAACCTTTCTAGAAAGACTCCTAACATTGTGTGGTCTAGTGTACAAATGTATCTTAATTAATGTATACTCAAAATGTAATGTAGTGTAATAACTGTGGAGTACCCCCTAGGAATCATATCGCGTAGTCGACCTCACAAAGGTCTTATACAAGCCTCTTATAATTCATTCATTACATAAGTATGAAAAGTAATACAAAATTTGAAACTTTTTATATTAAAGACAATCATGAAACTCGTTTATAAAACAGAAGAAAATTAAGTCTCATCACAAAATGACCTGCAATGAAGAACCTAAGCTAAAATTTTTGAGTTCATCGCTCACACACATTAGGTACAAGGCATCCAAGTATCAAGCCAAGGTGCCATAGCACATAATAAATTAAAAGGATCATGTAGAGTAAGAAATGACCAAGGATATAGTGAGGATCCTTGGTAAAACAATAAGAAATGAGCAGCAACACATGTACAAGCACATGTGCAAGAATTCGGATAGGGTGGTTTCGGGCGGTTAGGGGCAGCTGCACCTGTGGGGGTAAAGCCATGTGGGGCTGAGATTCGTTACAAACTATAGGCTCTAACTAACTTACATAAATATCTAACTATCTTACGACTAACCAAAACAAACTAACGAGTGCACCCTACAACCTAAGACCTAACCGGGTGATACTAACCTAGTAACTAATTCAAGAAACATCCTCGTACCTAACCTAGGATGGTCAAAGAGGATTGGTTATTGTCCTAATGAAATAGGGGTACTTTATTAATTACCATAGGTCACTTAACTAATTCAATTAAAAACTTAATTATTTAATGTAAATGGTAATACCGAAATCCTTACATTAGACAAGCAATTAAATGGTCAAAGTAAAATCCTTATATTAGAGAAGTAAACTAACTAAGAACATCCTAGTACCCAACCTAGGATGGTCCAAAGGGTTGGTTATTGTCCAAACAACTTAGGGGTACTTTAGTAATTACCCTAGGTTACCTAATTAATTAAATTAGCAACTTAATGAATTAATTTAATTGGTCAAAACTTAAACCACTATGTAATTTCTAGATTTCATTAAGTCAATATTCTTATTATTCTAGTCAATTTAGGAGGGGCATTTTAGTAAATTAGCTAATTTATTTATTAATTAAGTTGATTAGTATAGTTTAAATTACTAACTATTCAGTTCCTATAAATAGACTTATGATCATTCACTAAGAAACGCACGACTTGAAAGCAATGAAGAAAAGCAAGAAAAACGAATGTTCTCCATAGGTGATTTCAAGAAGTTCTTCAAAGTTTTCGTGAAAAAGAGCAAGGTGATATTCGTACATTCAATTCTACACTGAGGTATGGGTTTTCTATCATCGAATTCTTTCTCCAAGAGGCTTTTCAAAATCTTTTTGCAGTCAAGAATATCAAAAGTAGGGTTGTTCCCAATGAATCGCATGTTCATCTCTCTAGTTCTCCCGATTTACAATTCTTGCAAGTTGTATGATGTGAATTTCGAGCATGTTATTGGCAAGTGGTGTTAACTAATAATTATCCGTACTTTCCATGATTTTATTGTCGAATGAAACCTACATGTTAGATCCTCAAACTGAGGGTGTTATCTACATGAACGTTAAGTGTAGAAATGCCCACTTGTGTTCAAGAAGATGAAATTGCTATAAGTATTCATTGAATTGTCTCGTATGCTAATCTAAGGTTACAAGTTGGCTTTTTTAGAATGATAGTTTATTATAATGTATTAATGATGTTATTGGCATTGCTAGTGACATCGTAACTACAAATATCTATGAAATTGTCATTTATGCCAACAAATTAGCTAGCAAAACTATGTCAAAAATATTATTTCCATTCTCTACATGAATGAACTCATAACATAGGGTATGCCAATCTATGGGATAAATCCCAATATACCCTATACATACGAACTTGTGAACGCAATAGCATTGTATAAGTAATTATAACTTTCATAGAAAATTGTACATAACTACCAATGAATGTTGAAAAAAGTCAAGGTGAGTAAATAATTAACTAATAGCTTAAGTTATAAAAATTACATAATATAAAGTGTTAAAAAAAGTTATACAAGTGTCAATCACACATAATCTATTACGTCAAAAATACTCAGATAAAAGGGGGTCATAGTCTGTGAGACAAGACACACTCACATCATGATGATAATGTAAGACCTAAGTTCATATTCATCAAGCAAAGAAGGGATGACCAGTCATCCATTGAGTTTAGTAAATCTCTTAACTAGAAGCAAACTTCCATAATGTTTGATCAAACTCTAACTGATAAGAATGTAAAGTAAATCTGAGCTTAACACCGATAGACTAGGAATGAGCTTGTTCCAGCACATGTAAGTCTCATGAGGTTAGGCTACCACAAACAAGTAGTCTGCGTATATCTCCTAGTATTAGAACTATGTTTGCCATCACATGGGTACTAGCGGGTGGAAGCCTCCGCCTAATAATGCTAGCAGTTCAATTTCACTTTAGCTGGTGATTCCACCTCTTTTTGGTGTGGGGAAGACACCAGATTACATGTTTAGATCACATGATCTATGTCGATTATAGATCAGGAAAGTATCTGGTTCACTTTTGACTTGAACCACCTCTTTTCGGTGTGGGGAAGACACTGACTTGGTTGCACTTTAGCCGGTGAACCCCTCTTTTTCAGTGTGGGGTAGACACTGGATTTCATATTAGCTTGCATGATCTACTTCCGTTAATGCTAAAGAACTCTTTAAGAAAACTAAGAAAGAATGAAAGTAGCATGTTCAGAGTGAACAACAGATCAAAGAAGTAGAAACGTATGTTCAAAGTGAACTAAGAAATTAAGAGGTCAAGAATATCAATCACCAGTTTTGATAAGAATGGAGTTTTAACAAGTTAGGGGTATAGCCAATAAAGATTGGCTTATAATGACTTCTTATATTATGCCAATAAAGAAGAGGAAAACGTAATGGCTTTAAAATGTTCTATTATCCTTATACTATGCAAACAACCACATAATGGGCATAGCTAATAAATATTGGCTTATAAAGACTTACGCCAATTTAACAAGAATAGAAGATATAACTCGTAAGTAAGTTCGCAAAATCATTTCTTGAGTCTTTTGGATTACTTACTTGATTCATTGGGGTATAGGACTATAATGAATAATTGAACTTGTAAGTAAGGCATAATAATATAGGAGATCATTCAACTACACAATAGAAAGAAGAAAAGACTTAAAAATAATCTAAGTGTCAGAAAAGGAGCTCTCGACTAAGTGGGAGCAAAATTATAAATATTCGTTTAAGTTGCTTAACATTTATGATCATGATTTGAAGGTATTATATTCATACAGAAAATGAGTTGTATGCCTTAATTGCATGATAACATTTCATGTTCATAGCATAAATCAGAAATAGCTATTTATGAAAGTAAAGTGATTTAACTTTCCAGAAACGGCATGTTGCTTTAGGAAGAACTTTCCTTGATCATGCATAGTCCTTATGGGTTTATGTTCATACACCCATGCTTAGTACAAATGTGCACTAAAATCATATATTATTACTATTTTCATAGGTGAAGGTTCTAGAGAAGATTGAAGATTCGACGAAGTAGTTTGGATTAGCAATCTCCAGACTTTGGTAGGTCCTTTTGAGTTCAAGGATGCTACACTTTATTATTCTAGCTTTAGTACAATAGACATAGCTGGTGGATGTAGTCCCTAGAGTTTAATTTCAAATATTTGTTCAAGCTTTTGTAATAAGGCCGATTGGCAAACTATAATTCTTATTATTATGATTTCCTATTTCGATTGTTTAATCTTTAATAGATGGTTGCTTTAGTTTGAGTCGTAGCTGATATACCGTGGTTTCACGGCATAATTAATACTTTTTCCTTAAGTTTAGTGTGTGCGAAAGCCTTTTTGTGCTAATTTTGATATAAGTTTTTCTTTGTTTTGCAGGAACTCTCTCTAAAGCTGAATGCGGAGATTTTGAGCGAAAAATGCAGAAGAGACCACCTACGGAGCTTATGACGGTCCGTCGTGCTTGCGACGGTCCGTAGGTGGCAGCGTAGAGAAGCTGCTAAAGGAAGATGGGGAGTCTGACCAAGTGTGGGATTACGAAGCTTGTGACGGTCCGTCATGGCCATGACAGTCCGTCCTGCAGGTCCGTCGTGAAGATCAGAGAAGTGATCCCAGTACCCAGATTCCAAGAGTTGAAGTATTTTGAAACGAAGACCCTCGACGGACCGTCGTGCCTATGACGGTCCGTTACACTTGCCGTCGAGGGGAATGAAGAAAGCAGCAGAAGAAATTGGACAAGTATGGGACGACGGAGCCCATGACGGTCCGTCGTGACCACGACGGTCCGTCGCGAGGTCCGTCGACCCAGCCGCGTTTTGGCAGATTTCCAAAAATTAGAATCCTTGTTTAATTAGGTTTTTATTTTTTATAAATAGTTCGAAAAACCTCGTTTTTGGGGTTATACTCTTTGATTATCAAATTCCATATAGTTAGACTTTGTGATTATTAGACTTTGTGTTTTGAGTGTTTAATTGTTGGAGATTCTTACAAGTAACTTTTGGTGATTAATCAAGCATATTTTTCGGACTTTATTCTTTCTCATTAAAGTAAGTACATGAATTCTTGTTTAACATATTTGAATATTGTGTTTATGGCTATGAGGAACTAAACTCCATAACTAAGGTTGTGGGAACCATAGGCAAATAATGAGATAAACCCTAGCTAAAATAACAATTCTAGAATAGTGTCTTGCATGTATTAATAATTCTTTCGCTTAGAAGTCTTTATAACGGGTGATCAACGTTAGAACTCGCCTTAATGCTACTTGCCGGACCAAGGAGGTAGATAATAGGAAAAGAATTATTAACATAGATTTAGTGTATACTATCTAATAGGCTAGTATTGATTGGTACGAGGTAATAACTTAGTCAAATATCGAATACGATGCTTAATATGAGGTAAAGATAAGGGTTAGGAAAGCAACACACGTAGCCGGACCAAGGTGCGCAGTGAGATTTTCTAGATGCCGGACCAAGGATCTAGAAATACATAACTTATCACTTTGCATGCAAGATACTAGGAAAGAGTTGTTATAGTTAGAATTATCAAGTTACGAACCTGTGGGGAACACGTAAACCCTAGTTACTTTAATTCATTGATTAAAACCCAATCTTAAAAGATGTCAAGTGTTTTTTTCAATTACATTAGTTATTTTTACTCATTAGGTAATACAAACCCCCTTTTTTATATTTTTACTTTCCAAGAAAGTTATTGACCAAACGATATTAATACTAGGTTAAAGTTAAGTCTAGACTATTTTCCTCGTGGGAACGATCCCAACCTCACTAGTTGGGTTATTTACTTGACACGACCGCTTTTAGATTAACTTGAACTTATTACTATAGTTTAGTTGATATTTTCTTGATTTTACTTTGTTTTATTGTTTTTGATTTCCTTTCAGAACTATTCTCCTTGTATGCCAAATACACGGAGCAGAAGAGAACCATTGTTTCCCTACGATCGTGAGTTAGAGCGTACACTGCGCAACATGAATCAAAACCTGGGAATCAATGATGAGGACCCAAACCAGAACATCCCAGCTCCTGCTGATGTTCATGGTCAGATGTTACCCAATGCTCCAGGTGAACATCAACAAAGGGGACAGAATCCCGCTCCACGGCCCCAAGCATACTACAGAGGCTATGATAATATATCAGATTCGGATGGGCCACTTGTTTTGCCTCCTCTACCCACAGGCCACACTTTTGTGGTAACTAGTAGTCTGATGCAAATGCTCACTGCCAGAGGTTTGTTTTCAGGGCTACCTTCTGAGGATCCACATGCCCATATAGCTAAGGTTAGGGCTGTGTGTAAAAGTTGTGTGGGGAGGCCTGATTTGGATCTAGATGTAATAGGTCTCAGAGTGTTTCCTCTCTCACTGACGGGAGAGGCTGCTATGTGGTTTACTGAGCTCCCATACAACTCCATCTTCACTTGAACCACTACGGATGTCTTCTTAGCACGCTACTATCCGGTCTCCAAGAAATTAAACCACAAAACAGGGTGAATAACTTTGTGGCACTACCAGGAGAGTCAGTTAGTAGTTCTTGGGATAGATTCACCTCATTCTTGAGAAGTGTTCCAAATCACCGTATTGATGATGAGTCACTGAAGGAATACTTCTATCGGGGACCGGATGATAACAATAAAGCAGTGTTGGACACTATAGCAGGTGGATCTTATGGAGAATGCTCTTATGCTGAGATTGCTGAGAAATTAGAGAAAATCTCCCGTAACAACAAAGCTTGGAGTACTAGGAAGTCTGATACAGGGAGAAACACCTTCGCAGTGCAGTCCACTCACAACCCAGCCACAGATGATATTCGGGAAGAAATGGCTCAGATGAGAACTGAGCTTGGGTTGGTACTAAAACATGTCACTGGGGGTGCAGAAAAGGTTAATGCAGTCAACTATTTGGCTAAACCACCACCTCCAATTGATGAGTGTTATTATGAGGAGGATTCCTATGCAGTAAATGAACAGATGGGGGGTTTCCGACCAGGCGCCCAAGGTGCAAATCAGGATAATTGGCGCCAAGGTCAAGGGAACCAAGGTCGGAACTATGGTAATTACAACCGTGAGGGTCATTATGTCCGAGACGGTAACCGCGACAACAACTTCAACAGGGGTAACTATGGTAATAGAAATGATAGGAATGGGCCCTATATCCCTCCCCAAAATCGTGAAGTTACTCCTAGGGATGGTGGAGATAGTATGGCGCGAGTTGAGGATATGTTGCACAAAATGATGAGAAGGTTCGACGCTAGTGATGAGCACATTAAAGAATTAAGGGGTGATTTAGCTAGTATTGGGCAAAAAGTGGATACACACGCAATTTCGATTAAACAGATCGAATTGCAAGTGGCCCAATTATCTGCGACAGTGAACACACGGCAACCGGGCACTCTTCCTAGCAACACTGTCCAGAATCCAAAGAATGATGCACACTGTATGGCAATTACTACTCGGGGTGGTAGGCAAACCATTGACCCACCTATGCCATCTGCTGAGAAAAATGTGAGAAAGGATAATGATAAGGTGGTAAAGGGTAGTGGTGAAGCAGATGAAAGTAATGGAACAGATGCAGAAGTACCTATCAAGGTAATTCCCATGCCTAGGCCACCACCACCCTTCCCTCAGAGATTAGTGAAAAAGACTGAGGATGGTAAATATCGGCGCTTCATAACAATGTTGAAGCAGCTCTCTATCAATGTCCCTTTGGTAGAAGCTCTTAAACAAATGCCCGGTTATGCCAAATTTATGAAAGATCTGGTCACCAAGAAAAGATCGGTCACGTTTGAGGATGATGATAGATTGCAGCATTGTAGTGCTATCGCTACAAGATCCCTAGTACAAAAGAAAGAAGATCCGGGTGCGTTCACTATTCCTTGTACAGTTGGGTCATTACATTTTGCGAAAGCATTATGTGATCTGGGGGCAAGCATAAATCTAATGCCCCTCTCAATTTACAAGAAGTTCGGTTTGGGGGATCCAAAACCCACTGCGATGCGGCTACTGATGGCCGATCGGACTGTGAAAAAGCCCATAGGGATACTCCATTATGTGCTAGTAAAAGTGGAGTCATTCATCTTTCCAGCAAATTTTGTTATTCTTGATTGCGAAGTCGATTTTGAGGTGCCCATTATTCTTGGGAGGCCATTCCTGGCTACAGGTAGAGCCTTAGTTGATATGGAGAAGGGACAGATGAAATTTCGGTTGAATAATGAAGAAGCCACCTTCAACATTTGTAGGACCATGAGGCAGAGTGGTGAGCTCCAATCGGTATCTGCCATATCCCACAAAGGAAAGATGAAGAAGGGAACTGAACAAAAAATTGCAAAACAAGAGTTTGTGGTTGGGGATTTGGTACTTGTAGACAGTTCTGGGGTGCCTTGTCTTCCGGGCAAGCTCAAGTCCAAATGGACTGGCCCCTACTTGGTTACCCAAGTATTCCCTCATGGGGCAGTTGAGTTAAAAGCCAAGGAGGGAGTGCGGTTTAAGAAGAATAGAGATAGAATAAAACTCTATTTTGGGCATAAAGCATCGGGGAATAAAGTGATAGAGGCATACCATCTTGATGAAGTCTGAGTAATCGAGTGTCCCCAGTCGTGCCGCGACGTTAAATCTGGCGCTTGTTGGGAGGCAACCCAATACTTATCGTTTTTTTTTATAATGGTAGCATTTTTCTATAAATGGGTTTTAAATTTGCAGGCACATCACCAGGAAATTCTGCAGAAAACTATTCCACAGTAGCCACTGACGGATACAACGACGAATCGTCGCGACTGAAATGGACCGTCGTATGCACCGTCACAGCAGGTACGTATTTCTGTCATTTTTGAAATTAGGGCACACACGACGGAAACCACGACGGGGCGTCGCATGTGCGACGGACCGTCGTCGGGGAACCGTCGTGCGATTAATGAAATTAACCCGACCCGACCCGGCTGGACCCTTTTAAACATTTGACCGTTTATACTCCCCACCCCTCCATATTCCACCCCATTACTTCCAACTTCCTCTCATCTCCCCTCTCTTTTCCACTTCCACACTTCCCCCACTGATCATTACTCCCACAACCTCCCCAAACCTTATTACTATCAGTTACTTGTCGGTGCTGCTGTTTTTGGTATCTACCTTGCCACCTGAATCATTCCCCACTTGTGTTTTCTCCATTTCCAAGGTATGTGTCTCGAAATTTGTACTCATTTCTCTTGTATTTTTATTTATTAGTTAGTATTAGATTCGTTCTTAGTCGTATCTTGTTCCCTTGATATGATTATGTCTAGACCTAGGCTCTAAATGTTTGAATTTGCCATGTTAATAACCCTAGACATAGGTGATTTCACATTAATCGTTTCCTAGGTAGTTGGGATAGGCACATATAGGTCCACAACACTACAAGACCATGTGGGTTCATTCGGGTTGCTTAGGGTACCTACAGTTCTGTCTCTGATAGTCAGAACGAGACCCCGATGACGGTCCGTCGTATACACGACGGACCGTCGTAGGGTCCGTCGCATAAGCCCTAGCACCCTCCCCAACAACGCCTGTGACGGACCGTCACACCCACGACGGTCCGTCCTGCACGACCGTCATGGTAGTCAGAGACCCCTCTGCAAAGGGTCTCCAAAAATTTTCCAAGTGTCTAACGACGGACACTTACGACGGACCGTCACACCCACGACGGTCCGTCCTGCACGACCGTTATGGTGGTCAGAGACCCCTCTGAAAAGGGTCTCCAAAAAATTTTCCAAGTGTACAACAACGGACACTTACGACGGACCGTCACACCCACGACGGTCCGTCCTGCACGACCGTCATGGTGGTCAGAGACCCCTCTGCAAAGGGTCTCCAAAAATTTTCCAAGTGTCCAACGTCGGACACTTACGACGGACCGTCACACCCACGACGGTCCGTCCTACACGACCGTCATGATGGTTAGAGACCCTTCTGAAAAGGGTCTCCAAATATTTTCGAATGTGTCCAACGACGGACACTTACGACGGACCGTCACACCCACGACGGTCCGTCCTGAACGACCGTCATGATGGTCAGAGACCCCTCTTTCAGGGTTCTTTCTATATCCTTTGACCAAGTACAACACGACGGACCTCCTGACGGTCCGTCGTATCCACGACGAGCCGTCATCTGGCCCGTCGTGTGATACAGTTTCACTATCACTAACACACTAATAGTGATCCTTTTCAAGTACTATCGACTATGGCACCCAAGCAAGACCGAGCTTACGCACGCGGGCGATCCAAGTCTGTTGCCCCGTCTGCACGCTTGATCATCAGGTCTGATGATGAGCGGGACCCTGAATATGTGCCCCCAGGCACTTCCGCACCTTCCCGTGCTGCACGTGCCCCCCGAGCCACACCCAAGAAGACGGTGGCGTCCGGCGTAGTCACTGCCTCCCAGTCTGATGAGGAGCGCACACTGACCGGCACACCCTCTGGGTCGGCCACAAATGAGGAAGGAGCGTTTGGCTCCTTAGGAGTATCCTGGTCCGAGGAAGCTTCAGGATCTGCTGAGGTTCCCGCACCCGCCACTGCTGCAGCGTCGGCCTCGTCTGATGAGGCTGAAAGTTCAGACTCCACATCCGGCGCACCAGCCCCGGTCCCCACCCCAGCCTCTGACCAGCCAAACCGGTGGTGCGTTCAAGGCCAGTTTCAGGCTTACTCCGACGTGAAGTTCTTGACCAGTAAAGGAGTAATGACTCGAACACTCACCCTGGAGCGGCGGGTACTTACAGGGAGTCTCCCCTCGATGCCGGAGATCCACAACATATTCACCAGGCATCGCCTAGAGTGGACAGCCCGTACGTTGGGACGATACAGTGAGGAGATGGTCCGAGAGTTCTACGCGTCCTACGTAGCGACTCTCCGATCACAGATCGACAAGCGGGCTGCTCCCGCGAAACAGGCCCCATTGGAGCAGGTTCTAGTCCGGGGCGTGCAGGTTGACATTTCCCTGCCTGCCATCCGCCGGTTCCTATACGGCGAGAGTGCAGCTGCTACTCGGACCCCCACCACTGCCGAGTTTGACTACCGCTGGTAGGTAGTGAAGGATGGAAATTTCCTGCGAGAGCTAGCACTGAGGGAGACCACCAAGTGGTGGATGGCCCTACATTTATCAGTCGACGGAGAGGGTGCCGATTGGGTCACCGAGCCAAAGGGGGCCATCAAGAAGGCCAACCTCACGTTCGTCGCCAAGTTCTTGTGGCTGCTCGTGCGTCACTGCCTTTCCCCCACAACTGTTGATAACATAGTCACCTGGGATCGAGCAGTGCTAATGGCGGCGATGATAGCCGGCTTCGAGGTGGACTATGCATGGCTTCTCCAAGCAGTCATGCACGAGAGGGCATTCAAGGTCACCACCACCTACCCCTTTCCGTGAATGATCTTTGCCCTTTGCAGGTCTGCAGGTGTGCCCGTGTGGCACATAGATCAGTTGAAGACCCCGCAGGGCACCGTTGATGTCGGCCTCATCAGAGACGAGGCCAATGAGTTGGCACCACGCAGAGGGCCACGTCCAGAGCTGCCACCCCTTGCGGATGATCTTGCGTATACGGTGGCCCAGGCCCGCACAGCTACACAGGCATCCACGGACACTACCCCGGTCGAGTCTATCCCGGGTAGTAGCACAGCCCCTCTACCGACACCAGCCCCGCTTGCTCGAGTCCAAAAACTGGAGGCACAAATGGCCACTCTTCTGCATCATATCCAGCCGTGGATGCAGAAGTCTATTGCTGAGTCTGAAGCGCGAATGGAGAGGCAGATGCAGCGGAAGATTGCTGAGGTTCACCAGCGCCTCGATGCCTTTGAATTGAAAGTATTAGCTCGACCAGCCCCTCCGGTAGATGTGTCGACTCTTCAGGCTGCAGTCTCCAGTCTTCGAGTAGACATCGACACGATCCTAGCGGCAAGAGTGCCGGAGTCTGTCGAGCCTGCTGAGGATACTGTATTGGCGGCCCTGTTTCCTACTCAAGACAGTCCCCCACCCTCCCCTCGAGAGAGTGCCAAGAGGCGTAGGGGTCGATCGGAGGATGAGGCGCGAGCGAGGAAGAAGGAGCGCCGCGAGATGGGGGCCGCGAGGAGAGCCTCAATTGCTGAGGCAGAGGCACACCGGATCCGAGCATCGCAGATAGCGGCTGGGGCGTCTAGCTCCCATACTGTAGAGACCGCAGGAGGCACTGAGGGTGCGGGTGTTGCTGAGGACACCACAGAGGGTGTCCAGATTGCTGAGGACACCACTGAGGGTGTCCAGATTGCAGAGGCTGTGGGTTCCGGGACACCGGACCCACCAGCTTGCTGATCGACGGCGCTATGCGCCACAGGTTTGCTTCACCTACCCCTCTAATCTTTAGATTTTTTTATGCATTGGGGACAATTGCATGCTTTTTGTTGGGGGTGGGGTAAATGGAAAGGAAGTGTTAGGGTGAAGTTTGAGTAGCCCAACTCACTATCCTCTTTTGGGGTGTTCTTGCCTGTGTTCTTTTTCCCCAAAAGACTGATTATTTTTCTGTTGAACCGGCACGTTATATCTTTTGTACATAGTTTAACTCTGAAGCATGATGGCTAACATGATATCCCGATAAAACTGGAAAATGTTGCATGACTAGGCATATTAACTGATAATTGTGTGGCTCTAAACATGAAATACAGTTACACCATTGCATTACCCTAAATCTTCAAGTCAAACTAGGTGTCTGATAATCTGGTATAGTGATGAGATGTCAAGTGAGTGTGAGGAAAGTTGAATAGTCCACTATTGGTACTGAGCTAGAACTTGCCTGGTTAGTCCTGCTAAAAGTAAGCTGTAACAAACAATTAGGAAAGGATCATAGGCCCTTATTCAATATAGCCCATTGCGAGCCTAAATAAAGAAACCAAATGAAAGTTATCTTCTTTGATCTAAATAATTTGAGCTTAAAATTAGACCTTTCTTTTTCACCCCAACTGATCTTTTCTGGGAACAATATGTTGGCCTTGGTCCCTCCTTGGACATGTGCACCTCAGCTTATGCCAAAAGCATAAGTTGAGGGTGGCTAATGTATAAACAACCTTCGTTATGGCCCTGACCCGGTTTTGGGTATTGTGTACCTTGACTCATGGCAAAGCCATGAGTTGAGGGTGGCTGTTTTGAGGAATGCTCTGGAAAGTGGGGTTGAAAGAACAAAGAGAGAGAAAGAACAAAAGTAAAGTGACTCAAGAACTCGTTGAAAAAAAAAATATTCAAGAACTACAAACAAGAAAAGAAAAGAGTCACTTACGCAAATGAAGAAAAAAAGGAAACAGCAAGGTGAAAAAATAGGAGAAACTGGGCGAGATAAAGTGATATAGGGTGGAAGGTTTAGCCAATATGTCAAGGAGGGCAAAAAGTCACTAAAGTATACCTAAATATACCCTACCTGACTCTGAGCCTACGTTACAAGCTAAAAAAAGTCCTATCGTGATCCTAAGGGTTGTATAGCGAACTTAAGGCAGTGAAAATAAGGGCAAGCTTATGGCAATAGGTATGAATGAGTGTGACTTTGTTCTGAGAGCGAGTGTTGAAATGTAATCCTTATACTCAAACTGAAATCACTGTGTGAAAAATGAGGATTTTGTTCTAAAGTGAGGACACTAGTCGCAATACCGGAATTGTTAGCACCTCGGTGAGAAATTGGAGAGGATAGGTGTTAGTGCATGGTGAGTCTGTGTCATGTTTG
Organism: Solanum peruvianum; assembly: GCA_027705065.1. Lineage (NCBI taxonomy): Eukaryota > Viridiplantae > Streptophyta > Magnoliopsida > Solanales > Solanaceae > Solanum > Solanum peruvianum. The sequence goes on along the minus strand of JAKWJD010001761.1, from coordinate 32,720,091 downwards.
AATCCCACAAAAGTCAAGCCTAATAGTGATAGCATGCATAGATTTGATGGGATTAGTCGGGATTGATAGCCAAATGATTGCAAAGGATAAAACATGAATACTATTGTACAAAGATTGTGTAGTGAGTCATAGTGCGTCGCTTGAGGACAAACAACGAATTTAAGTTGAGGGTGTTGATATACCGTGGTTTCACGGTATAATTAATACTTTTTCCTTAAGTTTAGTGTGTCCGAAAGCCTTTTTGTGCTAATTTTGATATAAGTTTTTCTTTGTTTTGCAGGAAATCTGTCTAAAGCTGAATGCAGAGATTTTGAGCGAAAAATGCAGAAGAGATCACCTACGGAGCTTATGACGGTCCGTCGTGCTTGCGACGGTCCGTAGGTGGCAGCGTAGAGAAGCTGCTGAAGGAAGATGGGGAAGTCTGACCAAGTGTGGGATTACGAAGCTTGTGACGGTCCGTCATGGCCCTGACGATCCGTCCTGCAGGTCCGTCGTGAAGATCAGAGAAGTGATCCTAGTACCCAGATTCCAAGAGTTGAAGTATTTTGAAACGAAGACCCTCGACGGACCGTCGTGCCTATGACGGTCCATCACACTTGCCGTCGAGGGGAATGAAGAAAGCAGCAGAAGAAATTGGACAAGTATGGGATGACGGAGCCCATGACGGTCCGTCGTGACCATGACGGTCCGTCGTGACCACGACGGTCCGTCGCGAGGTCCGTTGACCCAGCCGCGTTTTGGCAGATTTCCAGAAATTAGAATCCTTGTTTAATTAGGTTTTTATTTTTTATAAATAGTTCGAAAAACCTCGTTTTGGGGGTTAGACTCTTTGATTATCAAATTCCATATAGTTAGACTTTGTGATTATTAGACTTTGTGTTTTTGAGTGTTTAATTGTTGGAGATTCTTACAAGTAACTTTTGGTGATTAATCAAGCATATTTTTCGGACTTTATTCTTTCTCATTAAAGTAAGTACATGAATTCTTTTTTAACATATTTGAATATTGTGTTTATGGCTATGAGGAACTAAACTCCATAACTAGGGTTGTGGGAACCATAGGCAAATAATGAGATAAACCCTAGCTAAAATAACAATTCTAGAATAGTGTCTTGCATGTATTAATAATTCTTTCGCTTAGAAGTCTTTTTAACGGGTGATCAACGTTAGAACTCGCCTTAATGCTACTTGCCGGACCAAGGAGGTAGATAATAGGAAGAGAATTATTAACATAGATTTAGTGTATACTATCTAATAGGCTAGTATTGATTGGTACGAGGTAATAACTTAGTCAAATATCGAATACGATGCTTAATATGAGGTAAAGATAAGAGTTAGGAAAGCAACACACGTAGCCGGACCAAGGTGCGGAGTGAGATTTTCTAGATGCCGGACCAAGGATCTAGAAATTCATAACTTATCACTTTGCATGCAAGATACTAGGAAAGAGTTGTTATAGTTAGAATTATCAAGTTACGAAACGTAAACCCTAGTTACTTTAATTCATTGATTAAAACCCAATCTTAAAAGCTGTCAAGTGTTTTTTTCAATTACATTAGTTATTTTTACTCATTAGGTAATACAAACCCCCTTTTTATATTTTTACTTTCCAAGAAAGTTATTGACCAAATAATAGTAATACTAGGTTAAAGTTAAGTCTAGACTATTTTCCTCGTGGAAACGATCCCAACCTCACTAGTTGGGTTATTTACTTGACACGACCGCTTTACTTCTCATTTGAGAAGTAAGTTTGAGCGTATCAGTAGCATATCACTCTTATGTAGTAATTATATGAAGTCTAAGTATACTTCATAAAGTTTTAAAAAGTTTTTAATTTTCCGCAAAAATAAGTGTATGATTGTGATGAAAGCTAAGAAGAGGCTTGTCTACGACCTCTGAGAGGCTAACGACGTTGGTCGCGTTCGGATTTGAGAATCCGGGTGTGACAGTTGCCAACACCCACACTTGTAGAAATACAGAAGAATATGGAATTACTATGATTGATCACTACGTATGGTGAACATGCAAGAAAACCGTGTAAAGAGGGACATTTTAGTTGAAATGTGATTTTGATGATATTTTTATAAAATTTCATACAATAATTGTAAAAGACATCAAACAAGTCCATACTCTCCCACATAAGATAATATTCACATAACTTTAAGATAAGACCATAATCATTTAGTAACCCATTTAGCCATTAGACCCTCTACCCAAAGTTATCCTAAGACCCACTTAAGTAAGACATAAAGAAATCTCCCATACAACCTCTTCAATATAAAACCTATGTTTTTCTTAAGACTACCACTGATAAGGATGTTCCCTTCCAATACAACCACAATGTTCTTTACTAAAGATCCTAGAGAGCAATTCATGCATTTAAGGGAATTCATATAATGGTCTTAGAAAACCTAGGGAACTCACTTTAGCATCTTGAAATCCTACTTGTTACATGTGTAGATAGTGTCCCAATTTACTATCTTCACATTGTAGGACCTATCTAATAACTAGAGTGCACATCCCACATGATGAGAATAGGCATTAACAAACATAGACCGTATTAGCTTGGTATAGAATATGGTGTCATAATACCTCACATCGTGGAAGGTGTTCTAGTTGTCAAAGATAAAACTAAGGACACATCCCATGTAGACACATGGTTTAGGGGATATCAAGGGCTCTGTACTCTAGTCTCATTCTCAAGTACAGTGACTACCACAAGCATATAAACTCAGTGCTCTGTCTTTGTTCTCACAGAGTAATTTCATTCACATAATAGTATTTGAAAAGTTACAATTTCTATGTGCTACAAAATCATAATATATGCAACATTCTAAAGATCATATTTATGAATGCTCATAGATATACTCAAACAACATTTATGCATTTTATTATAGAGGCATAACCACATGAAGGACAAGGACAATAAAGATCATTTTACCCTTTGAACATAAAATTACGAAAACTTGAAACATTATAAAGGGTTCAAGGAATACTCATATTCTCAAAGACTCCCACAAATATGCAACATGCTACTACGAAATTATAACTCTCAAACTTGAATAGATTAGAAGAGAACAGACAAAATCCCTTCATCCCTACCATATTACCATGTTCCCCCACTTAGAAGTAACCCACCACAACACAAAAAGGAAAACTATAACTTATCAGCACCCTTATCCACATTTTTTTCTTTGTCAGCTTGAAGATTATAGAAATTATTCTTATTTTGTTCACCAACAATCGGACCATTATAGGGAAATTTCCTGACATCCCTTCCTCGAGAAGAAATAGTAGGACAATCTCTCACATTGAAATCATTCTTCCCACATCCATAACATCTAGTAGTACCGGATAAACACTTCTCAAAATGTTTCTTCCCACAATTTGAGCAAATAGGTGTATCAACTTGGGAACAACCACCCTTCTCATAGTTAGCCTTAGGGGCACTAAGGAAACTTAACTTGTAACCCTTTTCTTAAACCTATGTTGACATTCCTAATCGGTTCTTTTGCTCTTTACATATTTACCCCTGGTTTCATGCTTAGACTCCTCAATTTATTGAGTATACACATTAAAACTAGATAGATTCATGTTATCATGGATCATTGACATACGACAATCTTCCTTCACAAAATTGGAAAAACTGTTGACGAACATACCCATCTTATCTCTAGGGTTAGACACCAAAAATGGAGCATATTAGACAACAAAGTAAACTTTAAATAATACTTCTCCATACTCATGTTACTTTGCCTAATATTTATGAACTCCTCATTATTAACCTCTTTCGTCTCACGGGTTAAGTAGTTCCCTAAGAATGCTTCCTTCAATTCCTTTCACTCTATTGGACCTGATTCAACCGGCCTATTGTGTTTCCAGTGTGTGTACCACACTTGAACAACCTCTTTCACTCCGCCTTCTCCTTACAATATATATACATACCATGAAATATCTTATAAACCTCATCCAAGAATGCTTGGGGATCGTCGCCTACCTTAGATCCTAGAAAGGTCAAACGATTAATCCTTACAAAGTCCCTCAACCTAGAGGTCATGGTACTCTCAAGAGCATTCAACCTAGGCCCCACGTCTCTTTTTTCTTGAGATCTCATTGCTCGAGCTAGGATAAGAAGATCCTCTCTAAACTTTTCATTATTCATTACCTGGGGAACAACCGAAACCTCATTTTCTTGATTAGCTAAAGGGATTTGGTCATCTTGTGAAACTTGATCATCTCGGAAAGGAACTCCCTCATTCACTACTTCTTCATCCACTCTTCTTATGGGTTTCCTTCTTGTATTTATATAATGTGAACACCATATAAGAGAATAGGAAAAGACACCTATAGAACTCAACTCTATGGCTCGACACAAACGTAATGAAGAAAGTTAAACTTTAATTGTTCTATTGCCTCTCGCTCATATATGTGGAGCGACTCTCACCAATTAAAAAGACTCTACTAGACATGGTCTCAGAAAACTTTGGAACCTAGAAACTACTTCATAACCTTATGCTCTGATACCACGTTTGTAACAACTCAGGAGTATCCCCTAGGTGTCACACGGTGTATTCAACATATCAAAGGTCTTATACAAGACACTTAGTGTTTATTTTTTACATAAGTATCCATATTAGTGTAGAATTGAAAACATTTTACAATAAAACAATAAGAAAACTTTTTAATAAAACATAAGAAAATTAAGTCTCATCACAAAACCACATTAGAAAAATCTCATTTTCATAGGGTTACGACCCTTACATCAATAATAAACTTACCTCAAATACAAACTCTTTATTGAGAAAAAAACCTATAAATATAGCCCATGTCCCTGACCATATGAGGACATACCTATCCTTAGAGAGTTCTACTTTCTAAGCACCAACTCTAGGAATTCTAACTTGGCACCACCAAAACTTGTAGAAATAGATAAGAATATGGAAATTGTACAATTAAGCACTAAGTATTGTGACCATGCTAGAAAACCATGTAAAAAGGGACACTTTAGTTGAAATATAGTTTTCATGCGATTTCGATAAAAGTTTATAAAACAAGTGTAAAAGAAATCATATATGTCCATAATCGGTCACATAAGATAATACTCACAGAACTTCAAGATAAGACCATAATAATTTAGTAACCCATTTAGCCATTACACCCTCAACCCAAACTTATCAAAAGACCAACCTAAGTAACACATCAAGAGATCACCCATAGAACCTCTTCAAAACACATCTAAATTTTCCTTAATACTACCAAAGATAAGGATTATCCTATTCCAATACAACCACAACAAGTAAACATTCATTACTAAGGATCCTAAGAGAGCCTTCATCCGTTTAAGAAACTTCACATAATGGTCTTGAAGACCTAGAGAACTCAATTTAACATCTCCAAATCCTACTCATGCCATGTGAAGATACCGTCCTATTCCACTATCTAAATGTTGTAGAACCTATCCAATAACTATAGTTCATATCCAACATGATGAGAATAGAAATTAACATATATAGATCATACTAGCTAGATATGGAATCAAGTGTCATAAGACCCCACACCCTGGAAGGTGTTTTAGTTTCCAAAGGTAGAACTAAGGACACATCCCATGTAGGCACATGGTTAAAGGAATATCAAGGGCTTCTTTGTACTCTAGTTTCATTCTCTAGTAGAGCTACTACAAAAACAATATCCACTCAAGCTTTCCCATGGGTTTCATATAGTAAGTTCATTCAAAGAATTGTATGTGATAAGGTACAATTTATATGCCCTACCAATTCATAATACCACTATGAAGAAGGGATCCACAAGGGTCTACCGATCAAGGTTTATTAGGATAGCTCATTCATGAGACAAGTAACATACTAGGTCTATATGATGAATTTCATTATGAACCTTCTTTTCTTATTCAAAGATCTATAATAGTCTTTCATAGACGGGTACCTACTTTAGGTATACTGATCCTAGACTTCCATTCATATATACAATTCATGACAGGGGTGCCTAAGCCTACCAAGTAAAACATTCACATTCATTTAACTTTCATGTATTAAGTAAGGACAACAAGGTCTACCTAAACAAGAAACCATATTAACATGTAAAGACTCTTCATAGTCTATCATCATCACATACAAACATTTAGAGGAACATGTTTTCATTCTCAATATCACATAGCTTTAAACAGGTTCATCTAATCATAATATCACAACTTCACAATATGTCTATTTTCCACATTAAACATAACCAACCTTCAACCCACATCATAGAGACATCAAGATCACAAAAAAATAAGAACAACAAGTAAGAACCTCCACTAAAAGTGGATAAAACCATAACAAGCAATCCTACTATACTTAAGCAATTGAATTAACTCACCATTCTACAATATCATAATTCACCATCATTTTAATCATAACTAGAGATCTTGCCGATCTTCATGTCCATAAGGTGAAGATTATAAACTCATCCTTACAATGTCAAATTAACATATTTAGAGATAGATAAAAATAAGAATCCATAATATCAAGCAATCTAAATAAAATTTCATCCATAACCAATCACAATTATCAAACTCAATTTATAAGCCAAAATTAAAGGAATAGGAAGATCATTGTTCCAAGAAGATTTTGATAATAAACCATCAATTAACATTGAAAACATCATAAATCATCCAAATAAACCTTTTAATGCAAGAACCCATGCTTTGAATTCAAAATAGGGTTTTTGAGATCTTTTAAACGCCTTTGAATTGGCTCCTTAAATTATAGAAGAATCACGGATGAAATCACCATACTTTATAAGTATAAATCCCATGAAAATTGACAAATAAATCACTTGGAATCCCTACTATCTTGAATTTGACTTAGACCTTCAATGGTGTTATTGAGATAATATATTTGGAAGGGAAAAGTTTATTACGGTGGTTTAGTCTAATTGAGGGTGTATTTGTTTTAATATACTTAAAATACCTTTAAAAAACTAAAAATAAATGTCCCCACATTTATTTATCCAAGGGTGGAATTTACCAAACCACCCTTGTCTTGGCCGAAACATTGATAGAATTCTAGGTGAGATTGACGACCCCCCATTAACGGACAATTAATGGGTTAACGGGGCGTGCTGCTGCCTTGTCGACAATTCAGAGACTTCCATTTTGGGGATGATCTCCCATGACTAAGTGTGGATCAACACCCTTTTCGATGGGGCTACAATATGTTGAAGAGGTGTCAATCTGGTGTCAATCAAGCTGCCCATGCAGTTTTTTGGCCAACATTGACGTCCTTCTCAAGGGCTATTACGGTTTCTTGAGGAGTCTTATATGGACGTTTGTACCATAAACACGATCATCTAGATCCTAGGGTCACCACCAAACATTTTTGTCTCAAAAGGACACACAAAAATACATACAACATGCAAGGACACACTAGCATACACAAGGTTAGTTTTCGAACATCTTGGTCGTTCCTTGATATTTGACCTCTAAACTCTTTAAACTGATTTCAAAATTTATTCTTATTATTTTACCTAGTTACTAATCAAGAAACTCATTTGAAGCTCTATTTATACTAGTTCATTTTGAGGGTCGTTACATGTATTGTAACTACCTCTTTAATATATAAGTTAGCATAATTCTCTACTGAATCGATATTCTTTACTCGCAAGAAATGGGAATATTTAGTCCTTTGATCTACAATCACCCAATTGAATCATGCTGCTTGCGAGACCGTGGTAAACCAGTAATAAAATCCAAATTGATCATCTCCCACTTTCATTTTAGAAGATTTATATTCTTATCCATACCTCCAGGCCTCTAATTACTCTACTTTTACTTGTTGGCAATTAGGGCACTTAGTGAAAAACTCTGCAATACACTTTTTCATATCACACCATTAGTAGACTTATCTCAAGTCATGTTTCATATTTGTGTAACCCAGATGGATAGAGTATATGGAGTTATGAGTTTCCCACATGATCATCTCTTGAAGCTCATCCACCTTTTATACACACAATCTACCTTGAATCCTTCAATAAATCATCTCCCCCTAGTTCAAAACCCATCACTTTCTGGTTATGAACATTTGCCTTTAATTTTAGCAAAAAAGGGTCTTCATATTGTTTCTCTTTCATTTCACAAACTAATGATGATTCATCTCAATTCATCACCACCACTCCTTCTTTTTTAGAATCCAACCGGACTCCCAATCGTGTAAGTTTTTGCAGAACATTTACTAAATCTTTCTTTCATTCCTTAACATGCGCAGTACCACCCACAAAGAACTTTCTCAAGCCATCAACAACAATCATCATTACCTGGGTGATAGAGGATACTCATAACATAATCATCAAATAACTCCAAATGCCTCCTTTGTATGAGATTAATCTCTTTCTGACAAAGCATTTACCGAAGAATCTTGTGATTTGTGGAGACATCTACATGAACATAATAAAGATAGTCATGTCATATTTTAAAAGGAAATACTACAACAACCAACTCGAAATCATGGGTTGGGAAATTTCTCTCATGAATCTTAAGTTCTCTGGAGGCACAAGGTATAACCTTGACATTGTACATCAATACAAAACCCATTCCAACTTTGGACGCATCACAATGTACAAAAAATCCTTGCGTACCTTATGGCAAGGGCAACATTAGGGTAGTAGCCAACCCTTTTTCAAATCCTAAAAGTTTTTCTCACAAGCATTAGAAAATTGAAACTTTATTGTCTTCTAAGTTAACTTAGTCGAGGGGATGAAATAGATGAGCACACCTACAAAAACCTCCAAATAATAACAATCCAATCCCATTAAACACCTAATATCAGTAGGAGATTTTGCTCCAGACCAGTTCTATATTGCCTCATTTTTTTGTGTTTCACCTCGTACTCTATCATAACAAACATTGTGGTCTAAGAATTCCATGGACTTTAGACAAAAATCACATTTACCAAATAAATCATACAACTCTCTAGCCTTGAGAATTTGGAGAACTACTTTGAGATGACTAGCATAATCTTCCTTATTCGTTGAATAGATTAAAATGTCATCAATGAAAACAATAACACATATATCTATATAACGATTAAATACATTGTTTATAAGTTCCATGAAAGCTACAGGATAATTAGTAAAATAAAAAGATCTGAATAGAAACTCATAATGACCAAAGTGGATCCTGAAAGTTATTTTAGGGGTGTCACTTTCTCTCACTCTTAGTTGATGAGATCTAGATATGAGGTCTATCTTAGAAAAAAATGTGTCACCCTAAATTTGATCAAATATATCATCAATTCTCATAAGTTAATACTTATTCGTGATAGTAACCTTGTTCAATTGGCCGTGGTTAGTACACATCCGAAGAGAACCATCTTTCTTCCTCATAAATAAGACCTAAATTCCCCAAGATGAGACACTTTGTGAAGTGAAACCTTTTACAGAAAGGTCTTTCAACACATCTAGAGAAATTCAATGTGGCGGAATAGAGATGGGATGAATATTTGGAAGAACATCTATTATGAAGCTTATTTCTCTTTTAGGCGGGACTCCAGGAAGATCATCTCGAAAGACTTCTAGAAACTCACTCACAACGGGAATTGACTGAATAGTTGATGTCTCAACACTAGAGTTATTAACTCGGACTAAATTGTAGATGAACCCCTTGGGAACAAATTTTATTTCCTTAATCTATGCAATAAAATTATCTTGTGGCATTGTTGAGCAACTCTTCCACTCTATAATTGTATCATTAGGAATCTCAAACTTGACTACTCTACTTTTAAAATCAACTGAGGCATATCAAGCATGAAGCCGATCCAAATTTAGAATTATATCAAAATCTACCATGTCTAGATCAACTCAAACAATAATGGTGTCCTTGTGATTAACGATAATGGTACAACCATGATAAAATCTCTCAACTAGAATAGACTCACCAACATTTGTAGAAACATTAAACATCTCAATAAGTTTATCAGGAAGGATACAAAAGCCATGGAAATATAAGGAGTCACAAACGATAGACTCGCTCTTGGATATAGAAAATCATATACATCAAGAGTAAATACTTGATAATACTAGTGACAACATATGGAAAATTATCTTGCTCTTGACGACTATTTAGAGTATACAAATGGTTTCCTCCTTGTTTTTCTTTGAAGTAGCTCTTCTATATACAACTCTATTTGGTGAAGCCACTGAAAATGATTGGGCTCTATAGCCCCCTGTCACATCCGGGGAGCACCCCCTAGAAGTAACATGGTGTAATTGACCTCTCGGAGGTCTTATACAAGCCCATAGTTATCACACACACACACACATATATATATATATATATATACATACATATATATATATATTATATATATATATATATATATATAATATATATATATATAATATATATATATATATATATATATATATATATATATATATATATTGTGTGTGTGTGTGTGTGGTGTGTGTGTGTGTGTGTGTGTGTGTGTGTGGTGTGTGTGTCATAATACATAGTTAAAGACTCTAGTCTCTATTTTCAATCCTAGACTCAACATCATAAGAGTATCTTAGGGACACGACTATTATAACATAATACATAACTAAACGTATAGAGAAATTTACAGTAAACTACACATAGGACATCCTTGGACTTAAGGATTCGTTTCCTTGAGCTTGGGTATCACATATCAAGCTCCTCAGTCATAGTGACATCCTTTAACCATCCATAACCTACACTTCGTGTGAAAAACTAGAGAAGAATGGAGTTAGTACAAGAATGTACTGAATTTGCCAACCATGCAAAAAACATGCATTCAAAATGGACATTTTCTTCAAATCATTCTTCATGTTTTTTTGTGAAAATATTATAAAACCTTTGTACAATATCTTTTATATCATTCACATACTTCATGTAGACATATTCAAAGGCCAAATGTCATATAAAATCACACAAAAAATATAAGCCACGTTTGGGAGCATTTTACAGTAAGCTTCTCACACTTTAAAGTAAGTTTTTCCTCGTTACAGTTAATCTTTCTTTTAACTCATTAACCTCCCAAGTAAACCCTCTAGTGATACATGGTGCATTGCATAACCTTAAGGACATAAGGAAACCATACATACATTCTACACAATTCATTGTATATCATCATAGAAGTTAAGCACATGATATACACATTCAAACCAAGACCTCATGGACCTTGTAGTGAACTCTATCCAGTTTGCACATATATTAATTTCACTTCACATAGAACCTTATGAAACCCTACTCATAATCTCAATCTAAATATACTACTGCAATGTACATGTGAGGCCCTATAAGCTCACACATATTGAGTAGACCTATCATGAGACCACAAGCCTTAACACTCTAATACATCAACAAAGCCAAATAGACAACTTCATTTATTCCAGCAAGACCAGCATCATATGGTCATTAAGACCCACTTATGCACATAAGTATAAGACTACATCACATAGACCCAATAGGACTCATACCATGCATTTCATCACAACAACTAGACAATTACTGCAAAGTCATGCATAAGGAACATATACATAGAGACATGCATTAGAACACCTTCCTAGGATTTACTTCAAGAGCTACTTGTGCAATGCATAGGTGAAGTCCCATACCCCCACCTACACTGAGCAACTACCCTAAGGTTATCCTAGTTAGAGTCCTTACTTTACTTCCATTGTTCAATTTACTTCAGGGAAACTATAGTCTTACCCGACACTAAGATCATGGGTGCTATATGGAATTTGGTATTGTAGAGTCTTATGCCAATGGAAGGTGTTCTTACCTTGCCAAGGTAGAACATTAACACATGATAGCATATTAGTGAGTTCACTTGCTAGATCCTATGTGGCTACCATAGTTTATGGAACTTGGAAACCATCATGGAAACATCAACTCTATGCCCTTAGGCTATCCACCTCATGAGGCTTATGGTGACCTACCTTCCTCCAATGGGAAGGGACACCCCTCACTTCAAGTTCACTAGGTGCTAAGCTAAGTTTCCTTTATTGAAAAGTCTTTATTAACTTTATTTTATGAAATTAGTCTTCGGAGATTGACTCCTCATATTCTTAGCTCAGGTCATATATTACAGTTCATCACGTAAATCATGTGAGAAACCCTTTCATACTGACATAGCATATGTAAGCACCTATCTAGTAGTAGGGTACACATGAGCACACCTTCCAAGGCACTTCCATAAACAAGATCTTCATACACGTGTGTGTACATATATGAGAGCAAACATTTCACATAACACATAAATATCACACATGGTCATATATCAATGCATAAGTCTATAGGTATAACTATATGAGAAATCCTTTCATATAAAAACACCATGACACTATGCACATTCATACTTCATCATATTATATACTTAACAATATATCATATAAGTCATATTCATAACATTTCCATACATTCATTTTCATAAACATACATAACCAAACCTATGACTATCCTATCAAGGTACACTTGTGCAATGCATAGACAAGGTCTCATACCCTTGACCATACTTGCACACCTATAAAGTCATCACACTTAAGGGAATACATAACATACTTCACATACATTTTCTGTACATGCAAAGAAGTAGACAATTAGTGAATATGGGAACAACGTTTCATTAGACACTATGACCCTTTACTACATTGTAAGCATGTATAATTTGTGAGTATGTGTACATTGGTAAACATGATCACATAATGGCTATAAAAAGACACATGAGTCAGCCACTGTTTTAAGACTACAATTGACAACGGAGCATAGACCACACAACACAATTTAGCATAGGAGGCAAGCTAACTTCATATTACACTTTAAGACTACTAACATTAGATATTCACACATTTACATAGGGGTACATGGGTAGGGGTCATCAATCCTTAACACTTCATAATATCATCACCTACACGTGTTCCTAACATAGATATACACATGCTTATACAATAGCCATACACCCTATATCACAACTAGAATAGGAAAGTAAGCATAAGCTTCACATAGTGTGATCATCATAACCACACACTCATATATTCATATTTTTGCCTTCAATTCCATAGTCAACACATATATAATTACAATAAAGTAAACACTACCACCATAAGTGGATCATACCACTCAATGCCATACAAGGCTTCATCAACTACAATAATATAGTAAAGTAGAGACGAAGAGTTATACGTAACCTTTCATCCTCCTTTGATCATCATTGATCAATACACGCTTTTCATCATCAATATATTATAGGGAAGTATCTAAATATACATTTAATCATAAAAGAAACCATGTACAAGTTGCTATAAGATCATACTACAATATAATACATTACATCACATATAGACTAGAGAGTAGATAATTATAGATCATCAACCAATTTCCGTTTTCTTGTTCATCAATCATATTTAATCAATAATATAAATTTAGGTCAGATAAATATATAGAACATCATAGCTAAATTATGCTTCATCCACTCTAGAATATAGATCACAACATATGCATTACTCTATCAAGTCTATATCTATAAGAATTAAATCAATCTTTGCCTATTCAATTGTTATCTAATTCATATTGGATTAATTATACCTAATTATCATAACATTACACATATAGGCAGTAGCTAAGACAATTCACCATGATCGAGTCACATAACAACCATCCTAACGTCAAGATCACAAGTTATTATATGATAGACTAGGCTTATTCACAACCTTCAAACTTAGCCCTCAAGGATCATTCTCAACAATTCATCATCAATAAAAATATTAGGCAGTAGTTATATTCATATTAACATTATTTAATTACAAGTCGATATAAATAAGATCAAGATCGTAAAGCCATACATAAGCTAATATTGAGTTTGTGAGAGAGCATGGGTTTCATCATGCAATTGGACTGAAAATTATGTACGAATCAGTATATAATAATAAAAACATTAATATTATGTTTTTGAAATCAATTTAAGAAAGAACCCATGGATAGATTGAAGAAGGAGAGATTTGATCATGGGATTTTCTTGAAAACATTGAAGAGGACTCTCTAGATGGAAGATTAACTAGAGATGAAGGATCTCCATACCTTTATTAGATTAATAATCCACTAAGAATTTGTGAATAACCTATTGAAATCCAATTTACAAGCTGACCTTGAAGTTCACCTTCAATGGAGGTTTCTAGAGAAGATATTTTGGGAGAGGGAGGTTTTGATTTTGAATGGAGGATTTGCTATGGGATATTCACGTTTTTCATCAATCTAATGAACACAAATGTAGTTAAATAAACCTACTAGTGTCAGTTTAGCACACGGGGTGAATTTCCCACTCACCCCATAATTAGGCAGTGTGCATGGCAATTCTAAAGGCATGCATCTACGGACCCATCGACGCCTAGTAGGTCCATCGACGGACCTTACTGTAGGTCGTCGTTTGAGTCAGAGGATGGAACACTTCCTTGAGCCTTGAAATGTATAATTTTTCATCGATTACTCACAATCGATGGGCCTTTGGTGGACTAACGAGGCATCATTTGGTTTAGTCGATTGATACTGCCAAGGCAGTGTCTCGATAGCATTTGGGTCCTTCTTGTGTGGCCCTCGAGGAGTCGTACCGGGGAGTTTTCAATGTAAATATGAACATTAAAAATTCAAGTACCTTTTTCATGTGTTTCACCCAAAAAAGTACACTCAACACGTCCAAACATGCTAGGCACCACAAAGACACACACATGCATGTCTCAAGGGCTAACTTTTGAATGTCTTGGACGTTCTTGGACATTTAACCTCTAATCTTAATGAAACTAAATATACTGTATATAAACATCATAATTACCGATATTAGGACCTTATAAAATAATTACACACACATAAGAACATAAAAACACATAAGGCCCCTTAGGTGACTAGTCGTCGAACGTCTTGGTCGTCCCTTGACGGTTGCCTTCCAAATGACTTCCAATCACCCAAGCATATTTTAAAGCACTTAATTAACATTTTAACAATTTTATGGTAACATGGTATTCTCTAGACACCCTAAATCATTTTGGGGGTCTTACACCCCCAATGTCTTTTATCTTACCTGTTTAGGGCACTGTTTTATCAATTGACCATTTTGACCACACTTGAAACAACCACTGGAGCAATCATGAGAAACTCTTAGTTATTTCCTACTACCCCTTTATGTCAAACTATCTTGAGACTGTGTAGGTCTAACTCTGAGAGTTCTAATTCTTGAATTTACCTTTGTTCCTTAGTGCATGTTCACAGTTTATGATGGGGAAGGTCTGTAACACCAAATAAATAAGACGTGAACTTTGTAGCATAAAGCATAACAAATGGTTGAACCATGTAGGGGTTCACTGTTCGTGATAAGGACCATGGTTTATCACCCTCATCGTTGTTTGCACCCTCACGCATTGGTGGATCACGAAACTATTCATGGGCCATGGACCATCTCTAGAGTAATGGGAAGGCTAATGGATGAAATACACAACCATCCAAGATTAGGAATAATATCACAAAGCCCTCTGTGGGTCGTGGTCTCTGTGATAGGTCGATATGACGTGTGCGAACATGAGCCAAAAAAGCCCAAGCCTAAGTGAAGAACCACAGTGACCTTAATGGTTTGTGTTATTTCGCACGACTCGTGGTAGGTCTTGTGTTTGGAAATATTCATAACCAATAGTCACTGGTGCAGAACCACGGTCTATTTGAGGGTCGTGGTACCTTTCATGGTCCATCATTGGGTAAATGGAAGACTCCCCTCAGAATTTTAAGATAGGGTCATTGTGGTGTTTTCCCTATGCGTTGGACATTTAACATTGTTTAACACCTAAAATATGTTGTTTTACTTAGTTTAAGCCTAGTAAACTAGTCTAAAGTTACCCCAAATTATATATTCACAAAAACATTGAGCAAAAGAGAAGAAAGAGCCAACCAACCCCTGAGAAACAAGCTAGAGGTTTTCTTAATATCAGCCTCGAAAACCAAATGATTTCTCTGAGAATTTCATCACAAGGCATGTGGGATTTTACTAGTGATTTCCTTTCATCCTCTAAGTCCCGAGAATTCAGTCAGATTCTTAATTCTTCTTATCTTTCTTAGACATGATTTCTAAAACTATATACATTGGTTGTGATTTTGTTGTTATAGTATTATTCATCAATTATCGTGTTTTTATGACCGTTGCATACTTCATTGCATGAAACTTACAACCCTACTTCTGTGGATTCTCTTAGTTAATGAATTTCACTTGCTAGGTGAGTTAAACATGTATACATGCTCAAGTTTTGAATGTTTCAGTAAATGTACCTAAATGTTGTATTCTCATATTTCCTTTATAGAATATTGAGTTGTCCAGTATTTTAATATGTTGTGTAATACAAATATTTAGTTGAGAGTAGACTTATCACGGAGCTGGACTTGGGTTTAGCGTACCCTCATAGTCCCACATCTAGGTGCTCCCGTAAGATTATAAGTCCCCTATATTGGACATACAATTTAATGATTACGCCAGTAATGCCTTTATACCCTTGGCAAGGCATATTGGGTCCTCTTGATGGGGTGTATACAATTGTCTCTATATTTATCTCTCATGGTTTTAGGTCAGTTATAGTAGCTCCCACAGTAAAACTCGTAGTGCATTTGACTGGGTTTTTAGTTATACTTTAATATTCAAACTCAACACGTTAAATTCATGATTTGTACTTTTTTATTGTAGTTAGGTCACTTGTTAACTTTGTTTTTGTATCAATTTTTGTTTTTATATAATGTCATTGCTCTGTTACATTTGTTGATACTCTCAAACTTACTTCTCAAATAAGAAGTATAGCGGTCCTGTCAAGTAAATAACGCAACTAGTGAGGTTTGGATCGTTCCCACGAGGAAAATAGTCTATACTTAACTTCAACCTGTTATTACTATTGTTTGGTCAATAACTTCCTTGGAAAGTAAAAACATAAAATGGGGTTTCTATCTCTAAATAAGTGAAAATAAATAACAAACTTGAAAGAGACACTTAACAGCTTTGAATGTTCGGTTTTAATCAATTAATCAAAGTAACTAGGGTTTACGTGTTCCCCAAAGGTTCATAACTTAATAACTCTATATATAACAATTCTTTCCTAGTATATTGCATCCAAAGTGATAAGTTATGTATTTCTAAATCCTTGGTCCGTCATCTAGAAAATCTCACTCCGCACCTTGGTCCGGCAACGTGTGCTGCTATGCTAACCATTATCCTTACCATATATTAAGCATCGTATTCGATATCTGACTAAGTTATTACCTCGTACCAATCAATACTAGCCTATTAGATAGTATACACTAAATCTATGTTAATAATTCTTTTCCTATTATCTACCTCCTTTGTCCATCAAGTAGCATTAAGGCGAGTTCTAACGTTGGCTATCCGTTAAAAAGACTTCTAAGCGAAAGAATTATTAATACATGCAAGACACTATTCTAGAATTGTTATTTTAGTTAGGGTTTATCTCATTATTTGCCTATGGTTCCCACAACCCTAGTTATGGAGTTTTGTTACTCATAGCCATAAACACAATATTCAAATATAGTAGATAAAAATTCATGTACTTACTTCAATGAGAAAGAACAAAATCCAAAGTTTGCTTGATTAATCTCCAAAAATCACCAATAAGGAATTTTACAATCTAAGAGTCTAAAAATACGGAGTCTAACTATCTGGTGTCTAATCTCATAACGTCTAACCCCAAAAATGAGGTTTTTTGAACTATTTATAAAAAACCAAAAACCTAATTAAAACAGTATTCTAATTGCTGGAAATCTACCGAAACGCGGCTGGGTCGATGGACCTCGCGACGACCGTCGTGGTCACAACGGACCGTCATGGACTCCGTCGTCCCATTCTTGGGCAATTTCTTCTACTGCTCTCTTCATTCCCCTCGACGGCAAGTATGACGAGCCGTTATAGGCACAACGGTCCGTCGAGGGTATTCCTTTCAAAACACTTCAACTCTTGGAATCTGGGTACTGGGATCACTTCTCTGAACTTCATGACGAACCTGCAGGATGGACCGTCATAGGCACGACGGACAGTCACAAGCTTTGTAACCTTACACTTGGTCAGACTTCCCCATCTTCCTTCAGCAGCTTCACTACGCTGCCACCTACGGATCGTCATAAGAACGATGGACTGTCATAAGCTCCGTAGGTGGTCTCTTCTGCATTTCTTCACTCAGAATCTCCGCGTTCAGCGTTGGACAGATTTCCTGCAAAACAAAGAGAATCTTATATAAAAATTAGCACAAAAAGACTTTCGGACACACTAAACATAAGGAAAAAGTATTAATTATACCGTGAAACCACGGTATATCAACACCCTCAACTTAAATTCGTTGTTTGTCCCCAAGCGACGCACTATGACTCCCTACACAATCTTTGTACAATAGTATCCATGTTTTATCCTTTGCAATCATTTGGCTATGAATCCCGATTAATCTCATCAAATCTATGCATGCTATCACTATTAGGCTTTAATTTTGTGGGATCAGAACATGACACAGACTCACCATGCACTAACACCTATCCTCTTCAATTTCTCACCGAGGGGCTAACAATTCTGGTATTGCAACTAGTGTCCTCACTTTAAAACAAAATCCTCCTTTTTCACACAATGATTTCAGTTTGAGTATAAGTATTACTTTTCAACACTCACTCTCAGAACAAAGTCACACTCATTCATACTTTTTGCCATAAGCTTGCCCTTATTTTCACTTCCTTAAGTTCGCTATACAACCCTTAGGATCACGATAGGACTTTTTTAGCTACTAACATAGGCATGGGGTCAGGTAAGGTATATTTTGGTATACTTTAGTGACTTTTTTCCCTCCGTGACATATCGGCTAAACCTTCCACTGTCTCTCATTTTATCTCGCCCAGTTTCTCATATTCTTTCACCTTGCTATCTTCTCTTCTTTCTTCATTTGTGTAAGTGACTCTCTTCTTTTGTTGCTTGTATTTCTTGTGTATTTTTATTTTTCTTTTCAAATAATTCTTGAGTCACTTTACTTTTGTTCTTTCTCTCTCTTTCTTCTTTCAACCCCACTTTCCAGAGCATTCCTCATAGTAGCCACCCTCAACTCATGGCTTTGCCATGAGTCAAGGTACACAATACCCAAACTTGGGTCAGGGCCATAACGAAGGTTGTTTATGCATAAGACACCCTCAACATATGCTTTTGGCATAAGCTGAGGTGCACATGTCCAAGGAGGGACCAGGGCTAACACATTGTTCCCAGAAAAGATCAGTTGGGGTGAAAAACAAAGGTCTAATTTTAAGCTCAGATTATTTGGATCAAAGAAGGATAAATTTCATTTAGTTTGTTTTATTTAGGCTAGAAATGGGCTATATTAAATTTCCTCACACTCACTTGACATCTCATCACTATACCAGATTATCACACCCCTAGTTCGAATTTAAGACTTGGGGTAATGCAATGGTGTAACTCTATTTCATGCTTAGAACCACACAATTATTAGTTACTATGCCTAGTCATGCATTATTTTCCAGTTTATCAGGATATCATTTAAGCCATCATGCTTCAGTCTTTTGGAAAAAAAGAACACAGGCAAGAAAACCCCAAAAGAGGATAGTGAGTTGGGCTACTCAAACTTCACCCTAACACTCACTTTCCATTTACCCCACCCCCAACAAAAAAGCATGCAATTGTCCCCAATGCATAAAAATCTAAATATTAGAGTGGTAGGTGAAGCAAACTTGTGGCGCAAAGCGCCGTCGATCAGCAAGCTGGTGGGTCCGGTTCCCCGGAACCCACGTCCTTTGCAATCTGGACACCCTCAGTGTTGTCCTCAGCAACAACCGCACCATCTGTAGTGCCTCCTGCTATCTCTACAGTGCGGGAGCTAGACGCCCCAGCCGCTAACTGTGATGCTCTGATCTGGTGCGCCTCCTCCTCAGCAAGTGAGGCTCTCTTCGCAGCCTCCATCTCTCGGCGCTCCTTCTTCCTTGATCGCGCCTCGTCCTCTGCTCGACCCCTACGCCTCTTGGCACTCTCTCGCGGAGGTGATGGAATTTCTGAAGCAGCAAACAGGGCTGCCAATACTTGTCCTCAGCAGACTCGACAGAAGGGGCCTTAGACTCCGGCACCCTCGCCTCTAGGATTGTGTCGATGTCTGCACGAAGACTGTCGACTGGAGCCTGAAGAGTTCACACATCCACCGGAGGGGCTAGTCGGGCTGGCACTCTCAACTCAAAGGCGTCCAGGCGCTGGTTAACCTCAGCGATCTTCTGCTCTGTACACCGCAGCATTTTCCTCTCTAGGCGCTCTTCGGACTCCGTAATCGACTTCTGCATCCACGGTTGGATATGATGAAGAAGAGTGGCCATTTGTGCCTCTAGTTTTTGGACCTAGCAAGCGGGACTAGTGCCGATAGAGGGGGTGTGCGAGAGGAGCTCGGGGCTGTGCTACTACCTGGGATAGACTCGACCGGGGTAGTGTCAGTGGACGCCTGTGAAGTTGTGCGGGCCTGGGCTACCGTATCAGCAAGATCATCAACAAGTGGGGGCAGCTCTGGACGGGGCCCTCTGTGTGGAGCCAACTCATTGGCCTCGTCTCTGATAAGGCCAACATCAACAGTGCCCTGCGGTGTCTTAAGCTGATCTACGTGCCATATGGGCACACCTGCGGACCTCCAAAGGGCAAAGATCATGCACGGAAAAGGGTAGGTAGTAGTGACCTTAAATGCCCTCTCGTGCATGACTTCTTGGAGAAGCCATGTGAAGTCCACCTCGAATCCGGCTATCATCGCCGCCATCAACACTACTCGATCCCAGGTAACGATGTTATCAGCAGGTGTGGGGGAAAGGCAGTGACGGACAAGCAGCCAGAAGAACTTTGTTGTGAACGTGAGGTTGGCCTTCTTGATGCCCACCTTCGGCTCAGTCACCCAATAGGCACCCTCTCCATCTACTGACAGGTGCAGGGCCATCCACCTCTTGGTGGTCTCTCTCAGTGATGGCTCGCGCAAGATTTGGCCATCCTTAACTATCTGCCAGCAGTAGTCAAACTCGGCAGTGAGGGGGGTCCGAGTAGCATCAACACTCTCGCCATATAGAAATCGGCGGATGGCGTGCAGGGAAATGTCAACCTGTACGCCCCGAACTCAGACCTTCTCCAGTGGGGCCTGTTTAGCGGGGGCAGCCCGCCTATCGATATGTGATCAGAGAGTCGCTACGTAGGATGCGTAGAACTCTTTGACCATTTCTTCGTTGTATCATCCAAACAGACGTGCTGTCCACTCCAAGCGATGCCTGGTGAAGAGGTTGTGGATCTCCGACATTGTCGAGAGACTCCCTGTAAGTACCCGCCGCTCCAAACTGAGTGTTTGAGTCATCACTCGTTTATCAGTCAGGAACTTGGCGTCGGAGTAGACTTGAAACTGCCCGTCGACACACCACCAGTTGTAGAGTCTAAACTGTCAGCCTCATCAGATGAGGCCGACGCTGCAGCGATGGCCGATGCAGGAACCTCAGCAGAGCCAGAAGCTTCCTCGGACCATGATACTCCTAAGGAGCCAGACGCTCCTTCCTCATTTGTGGCTGACCCAGAGGGTGTGCCGGTCAGTGTGCGCTCCTCATCAGACTAGGAAGCAGTGACTACGCCGGACGCCACCTTTTTGGGTGTGGCTCTGGGAGCACATGCAGCACGGGAAGGTGTGGAAGTGCCTGGGGGCACATACTCAGGGTCACGCTCATCATCAGAGCCGATGACCATGCGGGAAGACGGGGCGACAGACTTTGATCGCCCGCGTACGTAGATTTGTTCTTGCTTGGGTTCCATAGTAGATAGTACCTGCAAAGGATCAATATTAGTACGAGTAGTGGCAAACAAGACAAGCAAAACCATACGAAATAAAACAGTGAAACTAGTATGTCATTGTTGTAGAAACAGTGACACACAATGGGCCTAGTGACGGCTCGTCGTGACTATGACGGACCGTCGTGAGGTCCGTCGTTTTTTACTTAGACTATGTATATAGATATCCCTGAAGGAGAGTCTCTGCTAGCATAATAGTGTGTGTGCAGGATGGACCGTCATAGGTACGACGGTCCGTCATAGATGTCCGTCGTAGGACAATTGAGAAAAAATATGGAGAACCTTAGGAGTGGGTTCTCTTACCGTCATGACGGTCATGCAGGACGGCCCGTCGTGGGTATGACGGTCCGTCACATAGGTTCGTTGAAGGACACATAGAAAAAGTGAGACCCTTAGAAACAGGGTCTCTCACAACCAGAACGGTTGTGCAGTACGGATCGTCGTGAAGACGACGGTCCGTCACATGTGTCCTTTAGGAAACACTTGGGAAAAAATGAGAGACCCTTAGAATCAGGGTCTCTGACAACAAAAACGGTTGTGCAGGACGGACCGTCGTGAGTACGATGATCCGTCACATGTGTCCGTTGGGACAGGGTGCTAGGGCTTTTGCAACGGACCCTACAACGGTCCGTGGTGGGTACAGCGGTCCGTCATCGGGGTCTCATTCTGAATGACAATGACAGAACTAAGGGTACCCTAAGCATCCCCGATGAACCCACATCAACCTTGTAGTGTTTTGGACCTACATGTGTCTACCCAACTACCTAGGAAACTAGCAAGGTAAAAGCACCTATGTCTAGGGTGGTAAACATGGCAATTTCGAACATTTGTAACCTAGGTTAGACAGAATCGTATAAAGTAAACAAAATACGATGAGGAACTAAGCTTAATACTAACTAGTAAACAAAAATGCAAGATAAATGAGTATAATTAGAGACACATACCTTAGAAATGGAGAAAAACAAATGCACAAGTACTCGGTGGCAAGGTAGACACTCACAACAGCAGTTTCCACTAGTAGATAACATTTTAGGGCTTTGGAGAATTGTGAGAGGGCAATGATCAGTGGTTGATAGAGGAATAGATTGTGGAAGTTGAGAAGGAAAGAGTAATGGTAGAGATAATGAAGTAATGGGGGTGAAATGAAGGGTTGGGGAGTTTAAACGGTCTGATTTTGAAAAAAAAGGGTCCAGCCGGGTCGGGTTGGGTATACCTCATTAATCACGTGACGGTTCCCCGACGACGGTCCGTCGCAGTTGTGACGACCCGTCGTTGGTTCCGTAGTGTGTGCCCTAGTTTCAAAATAACAGAAAAACGTACCTGGTACGACGGATGCATACAACGGTCCGTCGCAGGCGCAACGGTCTGTCGATGTGTCTGTCCGTGACAGCTGCAGAGTAATTTTCTACAGAATTTCCTGGTGATGTGCCTGCAAATTTAAAACCCATTAGTACAAAAATGCTACCATTACTAAAAAGATGATAAGTATTGGGTTGCCTCCCAACAAGCGCCTGATTTAATGTCGCGGCACGACTGGGACCCTTGATTACTCAAACTTCATCAAGCTGGTATGGCTCTATCACTTCATTCTCCGATGCTTTATGCTTAAAATAAAGTTTTATTCTATCTCTATTCCTCTTAAACCGCATTCCCTCCTTGGCTTTTAACTCAACTGCTCAATGAGGGAATACTTGGGTAATCAGGTAAGGGCCAGTCCATTTGGACTTGAGCTTGTCCAGAAGACAAGGCACCCCAGAACTGTCTACAAGCACCAAATCCCCAACCATAAACTCTTGTTTTGCATTTTTCTGTTCAGTCTCCTTCTTCATCTTTTCTTTGTGGAAAATGGCAAATACCGATTGGAGCTCACCACTCTGCCTCATGGTCCTACAAATGTTGAAGGTCGCTTCTTCATTATTCAACCGAAATGTCATCTTTCCCTTCTCCATATCAACTAATGCTCTGACTGTAGCAAGGAATGGCCTCCCAAGAATAATAGGCACTTCAAAATCGACCTCGCAATCAAGAATAACAAAATCAGCCCGAAAGATGAATGACTCAACTTTTACTAGCACATCATGGAGTATCCCTATGGGCCGTTTCACTGTCCGATCAGCCATCAGTAGCCGCATCGCAGTGGGTTTTTGATCCCCCAAACCCAATTTTTTGTAATTCGAGAGGGGCATGAGATTTATGCTTGCCCCCAGATCACATAATGCTTTCGCAAAATGTAATGACCCAACTGTAGAAGGAATAGTGAACGCACCAGGATCTTCTTTCTTTTGTACAAGGGATCTTGTACCAATAGCACTACAATGCTGCAGTCTATCATCATCCTCGAAAGTGACTGATCTTTTCTTGGTGACCAGATCTTTAATAAATTTGGCATACCCAGGCATTTGTTCTAGAGCTTCTACCAAAGGGACATTGATAGAAAGCTGCTTCAACATTGTTATGAAACGCCGGTATTTACCATCCTCGGTCTTTTTCACTAATCTCTGAGGGAAGGGTGGTGGTGGCCTAGGCATGGGAATTACCTTGATAGGTACTTCTGCATCTTTTCCATTACTTCCCTCTGCTTCACCACTACCCTTTACCACATTATCATTATCCTTTCTCACATTTTCCTCAGTAGATGGCATAGGTGGGTCAATGGTTTGCTACCACCCCGAGTAGTGATTTCCATACAGTGCGCATCATTCTTTGGATTTTAGACAGTGTTGCTAGGAAGATTGCCCGGTTGCCGTATGTTCACTATCACAGATAATTGGGCCACTTGCAATTCGATCTATTTAATCAAAATTGCATGTGTATCAACTTTTTGCCCAATACTAGCTAAATCACACCTCAACTCTTTAATGTGTTCATCACTAGTGTCGAACCTCCTCATCATTTTGTGCAACATATCCTCCACTCGCGCCATACTATCTCCACCATCCCTAGGAGTAACTTCATGATTTTGAGGAGGGACATAGGGCCCATTCCTGTCGTTTCTATTAGCATAGTTACCCTTTTTAAAGTTGTTGTCGCGGTTGTAGTTTCAATCTCGGACATAATGACCCTCACGGTTGTAGTTACAATAGTTCCGACCTTTGTTCCCTTGACTTTGGCGCCAGTTATCCTGATTTGAGCCTTGGGAGCTTGGTCGAAAACCCCCCGTCTGCTCATTTACTACATAAGTGTCCTCCGCATAATAGCACTCATCATTAGGAGGTGGTGGTTTAGCCAAGTAGTTGACTGCATTTATATTTTCTGCACCCTCTGTGACATGTTTTAGTACCAACCCAAGCTCAGTTCTCATCTGAGCCATTTCTTCCCGAATCTCATCTGTGGCTGGGTTGTTGGTGGACTGCACTGCGAAGGTGTTTCTCCCTGTATCAGACTTCCTAGTACTCCTAGTTTTGTTATTCCGGGAGATTTTCTCTAACTTTTCAGCGATCTCACCATAAGGGCATTCTCCATAAGATCCACCTTCTATAGTGTCCAACACCGCTTTATTGTTATCATCTTGTCCCCGATAGAAGTATTCCTGCAGTGACTCATCATCTATACGGTGATTTGGAACACTTCTCAAGAATGAGGTGAATCTATCCCAAGAACTACTAACTGACTCTCCTGGTAGGGCCACAAAGTTGTTCACTCTGTCTTTGTGGTTTAGTTTCTTGGAGACCGGATAGTAGCGTGCCAAGAAAACATCCCTTAATTGGTTCCAAGTGAAGATTCAATTGTATGGAAGCTCAATGAACCATATAACACCCTCTCCTGTCAGTGAGAGAGGAAACACTCTGAGCCCTATTACATCTAGATCCAAATCACGCCTCCCCACAACACTTTTACACACTGCCCTTACCTTAACTATATGGGCATATGGATCCTTAGAAGGTAGCCCTTAAAACAAATCTCTGGCAGTGAGAATTTGCGTCAGGCTACTAGTAACCACAAAGGTGTGGCCTGTGGGTAGAGGGGGCTATGTTATCATACCCTCTGTAGTATGCTTGGGGCCGTGGAACGAGATTTTGTCCCCTTTGTTGATGTTCACCCGGAACATCGGGTAACATTTGACCATGAACATCCAGCGGAGCTGGGATGTTCTAGTTCGGATCATCATAATTTATTCCTAAGTTTCGATTCATATTGCGTTGTGTACGCTCTAGCTTGTGATCGTAGGGAAACAAGGGTTCTCTTCCTCTCCGTGTATTTGGCATACAAGGAGGATAGTTCTGAAAATAAATCAAAAACAATAAAACAAAGTAAAATCAAGAAAATATCAACTAAACAATAGTAATAAGTTCAAGTTAATCTAAAAGCTAAATTCCCCGGCAGCGGCGCCAAAATTTGATACGCTCAAACTTACTTCTCAAATAAGAAGTAAAGAGGTCATGTCAAGTAAATAACCCAACTAGTGAGGTTGGGATCGTTCCCACGAGGAAAATAGTCTAGACTTAACTTCAACCTGTTATTACTATTGTTTGGTCAATGACTTCCTTAGAAAGTAAAAACATAAAAAGGGGGGGTTTCTATCTCTAAATAACTGAAAATAAATAACAAACTTGAAAGAGACACTTAACAACTTTGAATGTTGGGTTTTAATCAATTAATCAAAGTAACTAGGGTTTACGTGTTCCCCACAGGTTCATAACTTGATAACTCTAACTATAACAATTCTTTCATAGTATCTTGCATGCAAAGTGATAAGTTATGTATTTCTAAATCCTTGGTCCGGCATCTAGAAAATCTCACTCCGCACCTTGGTCCGGCTACGTATGTTGCTATCCTAACCCTTATCCTTTCCTCATATTAAGCATGGTATTCGATATTTGACTAAGTTATTACCTCATACCAATAATTACTAGCCAATTAGATAGTATACACTAAATCTATGTTAATAATTCTTTTCCTATTATCTACCTCCTTGGTCTAGCAAGTAGCATTAAGGCGAGTTCTAACGTTGGCCATCCATTAAAAAGACTTCTAAGCGAAAGAATTATTAATACATGCAAGACACTATTCTAGAATTGTTATTTTAGTTAGGGTTTATCTCATTATTTGCCTATGGTTCCCACAACCCTAGTTATGGAGTTTAGTTACTCCTAGCCATAAACACAATATTCAAATCTAGTAGATAAGAAATCATGTACTTACTTCAATGAGAAAGAATAAAATCCAAAGTTTGCTTGATTAATCTCCAAAAATCACCAATAAGGATTTTACAATCTAAGAGTCTAAATATACAGAGTCTGACTATATGGTGTCTAATCTCATAGCGTCTAACCCAAAAAATGAGTTTTTTCGAACTATTTATAAAAAAACAAAAACCTAATTAAATAAGGATTCTAATTGCTGGAAATCTGCCAAAACACGGCTGGGTCGACGGACCTTCGTGGTCACGATGGACCGCATGGACTCCGTCGTCCCATACTTGGGAAATTTCTTCTGCTGCTCTCTTCATTCCCCTCGACGGCAAGTATGACGGGCTGTCATAGGCACAACGGTCCGTCGAGGGTCTTCGTTTCAAAACACTTCAACTCTTGGAATCTGGGTACTGGGATCACTTCTCTGAACTTCATGACGAACCTGCAGGACGGACCATCATAGGCACGACGGACCGTCACAAGCTTCGTAACCCCACACTTGGTCAGACTTCCCCATCTTCCTTCAGCAGCTTCACTACGCTGCTACCTACGGACCGTCATAAGCACGACGGACCGTCATAAGCTCCGTAGGTGGTCTCTTCTGCATTTCTTCGCTCAGAACCTCCGCGTTCAGCGTTGGACAGATTTCCTGCAAAACAAAGAGAAACTTATATAAAAATTAGCACAAAAAGACTTTCGGACACACTAAACTTAAGGGAAAAGTATTAATTATACCGTGAAACCACGGTATATCATTTGTTCAGCCCTATTTTTTGTTTAATTGTTACCTATGTATTCATGTTTAGTACTTTCCAAGTACTGGTGCATTCTTTGTGTTACATCCTTTCGTGATGTAGATTTAGGTGTTTAGCCTCCAAATCGCACATGGATCAGTTTATAATCCATATTCAGCAACCTCAATGGTGAGTCATTATACTTCTACGACAATAGACATGTCTTTAATATTAAGACTTTGATTTCAATTTTAATTTTTAATAGAGTTAGGTTCAGCTTTAGATTTGAGTAATCATTGAACTCTTAGTCGTTTTATATATATTCAAATCATTATTTAGTATTCCTCTATTTTCAGTTACCTTTTTTTTAGCTTACGCATAGTATATCTTTATTCAGTTGTTTGGCTTCATCAATGATATGAGATATTTAGGGTTAGCTTGGGGTAACTCGTGATCCTAGCTCCATTTTTATGTAAACGGGGTAGCCTCAAGGCATGAAAAATTTGGTATCAGAGCATAAAGTTTAAGGGTCCTTGGATTTTTAAAATTTGCACCAAGTAGAGTCTCTTTCGTGGAGTGAAGTGCACCATATGTAATGAAAGGGAGACTATAAAGTGTTTTACGAGACTTTATTTTCTATCTATTCTTATCGTGTGTGGGTATAATCTCCTTTATAATTTGTCGTTATGACATTCATATCATGCATATTCTACACAGATTGCGAATGCATCCAATGCAAATACATTTCCTCTAGCATCGTACCATGTATTTACGAATGTAGTATTATGGAATATGATTTAACTATTGGCTTAGAGTGTAGCGAATCAGAACAATCAGCAGGTCTCAGTTCCTACCAATAATAATGGTGGATTGGTGGCAGTTAGTGTTCGAGATTTTGTTCAGATGAATTCGTGTGAGTTTCTAGGGTCATAGATTGGTGAGGACCCACATAACTTTATTGATGAGGTTAATAAAATCTTTTGTGTAATCCAAGTAACTGGATATGATAGGGTGGGCTTGGAATCCTACCCACTTAAGGATGTAACTCACATTTGGTTCACTCAATGGAAAGAAAACAAGGGTGCGGATGATCCTGTGAATTTGAAATGCATTATTAGTGCTTTTTAGGAAAGGTTATTCCAGAGAAAACTGTGGGAGGCTAAAGCTCAAGAGTTCATGAATTAGAGGAAAATTACCATGTCAATATGAGAATATAAACTTAACTGAACTCTCTAAGTATGATCCCCATATAGTTCTCAATCAAAGGGCACAAATGAGTAAGTTTATGTTTAGGGTACCATACATGCTGAACAAAGAGTGTAGGAATGTTATGTTGTTAGAGGATATGAGTATATCTAGGATTATTATTCATACTCAGCAGGTTGAGGGAGATAATCTTAGGGAAAAGGCAAAGGACAAAAGAAAGGCTAGAATAGGTAATTATGAATAGTAACAAAAAAAATTGCGTATGGAAATTACTCCCAGATTCAGCAGAGGTCTACAGCACTAGTACTCTCATCAACTAGTGCTCCATCCCCCAGGTTTCGGAAGGGCAAAAGAAAAGGAATGTGGCTCTAAATCTTAGGGGAGTTCTTCAGGTAACGGGACCTTCCAAACTTGTCAAAAGTGTTCTAAGAACCATATAGGCGAGTGTTTTGCAGTAAAGGAAGGGTGTTTTGGTGTGGT
The DNA here is from genome assembly GCA_027705065.1 of Solanum peruvianum. Classification (NCBI taxonomy): domain Eukaryota; kingdom Viridiplantae; phylum Streptophyta; class Magnoliopsida; order Solanales; family Solanaceae; genus Solanum; species Solanum peruvianum. Next base: position 32,690,662 of record JAKWJD010001761.1, on the reverse strand, counting down.
CAATCTGGACATCGGTTCTAGAATTCCCCTTCTACCATGCCAGATAGGGGAAAGTAAGTAACAATAATACGGTGCAGTGTATTGTTCCAGCAACACAAGTAGGTCGTCGAAGTCAATTGTGTTTAATATGGTACAAGTGGGGTCTACACCAAAACAAGTTGTATTCTCTTAATTCCCTCCATGAAAAGGAAGATTCTCCGGATGTGGTCACTAGTACGTTACAAGTCATTCACTTAGATATTTTTTCATTGTACGATCCAAGGGATACTCAATTGTTAACTCCATATATAGTGGTAACTTTGATGTCATTCCAGAAACTCTTTTAGAATCCTTTTGAGTCTCCACTAAAGTTGGTGAGCCGTTATTGATAGAAGAGTATACAAAAATTGTCCTCTCACAGTCTCTTAGAAACTCACCTTAGCAGATCCTATTAAATTAGAAATGATAGATTTTTGAATTATTTTAGGCACGGACCGCTTACATTCATGTTATGCCTTGGTCAATTGAAGAATTAAGATCGGTTACTTTCATGTAAACTGCAATCAAACTTTCTAGTCACTGTTACCTTTTTTATGTTCTTTAGTCTCAAAAGAAGAAATAAAACGGTAAGCATTATCAATCATTGCATCTCTTTCATCATCCATATAAACTAAAGCAAAATCTGAAAATTAATCCAAAAATAAATAAATAAAAGATATAAGAGCATTAATAAAAAGTCAAAACAAAACCTATAGATAAAAATCATTTGTTTTGTTGAGTATTTTATGAGGGTGATTACACACTAATTAAAAACTGCAAATTAAGAAAATTTCAATAGATACGTAATATTTTTTGATACACTTCAACCACAAAATCTCCTTCCCACGTATATATCAAATATATCAATAATCTGGCGTATAAAAGATTTCATACATGTAAATATTTTTAATATTTCTTTGGTGGTATTATAGGAGTTGTATGGTTGCTTTCTTCGGTAATAATTATATACATGTCAAAATATAAAAAGAAGTGATTAAGATAGATTCGTCAGTTTTTCAATACCATAATATGAAACGAGTGATGAAAAATGATGATTACCTTGACAAAATAATGTTTAGTATTTCTTTGCATTATAGAGAGTAAGACCTCATTTGTTTTCATTAAGATTAAGAGGATTGAATCAGAATAAACATCTGAATATTAAGATTTGTATTATGATCTGGTGTTTTAATCTGAATTCACATCTTAATATTAAGATATGGTCTCTAAATCTGAACATTAAATAATAATGTTATTTGTTTTGAATATCTGATGTAGAAGTAAAATAACAATTAAATATTATAAAATTTTCATTTCAACAAAATGTATCACTCTGATTTAATTTTTTTTTAAAAAAAGTTTTAATAATCAGGATTTGGAGTACTATTTTTTCATTCAAAAACCTTGATAAACAATAATACACCAAATATATTATTGCAACCAGTATTATTGACACACATCAATACAAGAAAATTATTAATATAAAAAAAGTTCTAAAAAGGATTTATGAAAACTTATCAATGCGGTTAAAAAGGTGTTTGATTGAGAAAAGTGAGAAACAGAGTTTTTAGTTATGAGAAAAAAATGCACACCCAAAGAAGAGAAGCTATGATTTATTATTTGATAACTTATCAAATAAGTATGGATGTTGTTAAGTGTAACAACCCAAATCGAGTGGTGAATAGGATCCACCCTTATCGTCCTATGTGGGCGAACTAAGAAATTCAAACCCCAACTTATATTTATCATTCAACTTACAAAATACTAACCATAATGCAGAAGCTTAAATCTTGTCGGTGTAAGAAACAAAAATCCATTAAAGTTTACTATATGTCTCTCCCAAAATCTGAAATTCATCACATCAAGGACATCTAATCTTCAAATATTAAGTCCAAGAATATTACAGACAACAAAATAAATGAATAAAATAGTATATGTCCGAATACTAAGGACATCAGGATATGACTGAGAGAATCCAATACAAGTTTGAATGAATAGCTCACCCTTGAACCTGATATGCTAAGACTTGCTAGAGCTTGGGGTGATTCAAAGTCGATTGTACTCTTATTGCACTCCATAAAAGGAAAACAAAGAAAGAGACAAGTAGACCTCAATACGGGGCAACATGTATTGAGTACTTAACCGGTAGCAAGCAACAAACAACATGCACACTTAACAATAGACGCCAGTAGACAATCACTCACAGTATCAAGCACACATATGGGAACTCATGCATCCACACCAGGCTCATTTGGGAAATGGGTTCTTTAATATTGAGTATATTAAGTTAATTGAATAACTTTTTCCTTTAATATTACCATATAAGAATGTGACACTCCGATTTTATGATACCGCGTTGAAACATGATACTTCGATCCATGAATACCACGTCGGAACGTGACACTCCGATCTAAGAATACCGTGTCGGAATATAACACTCTGATCGAAGAATACTGTATCGAAACGTGACAGTCCTATCCAAGAATACTATTAATTTATCATTTACTATCACCTATTCTCAATTCATTTATAATATTTGATCAAACCTTCTTTAATTAAGACATCACTTCTATAGAGAGGTTTCAACATATAAATCTCACAGTCTCAGAATTTTAGACCAATCACAAACGACAAACCAAGCCACACTTTCACACCATCAAGTACATAGAGAACTTTATAATATCATTCAATGCATATCAATCACTATTGAGATTCAATCTATAAGATAGAATAAATCATAATCTACCTCCGCCGAAGAACCGAAGTCAAGCAAACTACTTCTCCAATACTTTTCCGTTACTCAATGCCTCATAACCTTTTTAATCTATCAAGTATATATGCATGATTTGTAAGTTAATCGATCTATAAATACTCACATCATTTTATGTCTAGCTTAGACCCAAAAGCCCACTAAATTCATTCATAAATTTCCTAAAGTTCAGACTTAAAGGTAAGTCTTAATTCCTCCACTTGGCATAAATTTAATCAAATTTAAATAACTCAATACACTTAATTTTTAAATACCTATTTTACATATATCAACACATAAATTATATCCTAATAACGAGAAATTGAAGCTAAGCTACCTAACTACGAATGTCACCATACAACAATAAATTTCAGACTATCTTACGTATACACTATACAATTCATTCCTAATGTTGTATTATTAAAGGGAACTCACGGACAATAATTACCCATTAAAGTTTATCCCCTAGAATTTAAGTTCTAACACCTAAATTTAAAGGAAGCTCAACCATTTATTTAAAATATAACGTGACCCATCTTATGATTGTCATTATCCCTAAGGATAATTTTCCAACTCAATTAAATTATCTCACTGGAATTAGCCAATCCGTGGGAGATAAATTTGTCTCAAACAATCCCACACCCAATGCCGCTAATCACCAAAAGTCGACCTAACACTACCACTGAAAATTAATTTTTTTTCAATTACCCATCTAATAACAATAATAATAATAATAATATAATAATAATAATAATAAAGCCTTTTGTTCATAGTAATAAAAATATATTCAATTTACCTGAACAATTATGTTGTTTCCCATCTTCTCCCTTTTTCTTTATTCTATACAATATTTATTACCCTAATTATTAAAAGACTGATTATAAAAATAGTAAAAGTTATCACCTACTAATTTTAATATTATATTTTTTTAAACTACCAAATAAATTAATAATTGAATTACTCCACTAATTTTCTGATTATAATTATAAATAGATAAAAATACCTATTTAGAATCTAGCGAAAAAAATTTATAAACTAAAAAGTGTTGTTACTCAAAATGATCAAATGGATGTTACATTAAGAGTTTCCTAATCCGTTCAGAGCTATTCAAACTCATTAGAGCTTTTGGTTTGAAAAATAAAGCAAATGAACTTAATGGGTTGAATCTAAAATCATTCAATTCAGACTTGAAAACCAAACGTACTTAATGGGTTGAATTTGAATGACTAAGATTCATACTTCCATTAAATGTAAAGAAATAAGGCCTAAATTACTTTCACCAATTTTTTAAAGATCGATAAAATTTAAAAGTGATCAATAAAATTTAATTTTTGACTTCAAATAATCATAGAATAATTAGTATATCCGTAACTTTCTTATTAAATGTTTAATTTTTTTAAAAAAAAAATTCAAAATGAATGAATCAGTAGTTATATAATCCTTATTATTAGGTACGTGGCAAAGAAGTTTTAAAACTCCTTTATTTAGTTGGATAAATGTTTTTCTCTATTATTATTATTATTATTATTATTATTATTATTATTATTATTTGATAAAAATGAAAACTTCACCCCCACCCCACCCCCTCTCACTCCCCCCCAAAAAAAAAAGAATAACACGCGCTCTATATTTATTTATTTATTTATTTTGGTTAAACTCTATGTTTTTATACAATTATTCTAAATATTAAAGAAACGTTTAATTATAATATAAAATACTATTTTATTATTTGATTCTATTACATATATATTTCATTAATTAAAATATAATATTTTTGACATATAGATCGATATAAAAGATTACTATTATTATTATTCCAATTTTTATTGTTATTCAAATTAATAAAAATATGATGACATTCCATCAAAAAAGGAATCACACATTCTATTGTTTAGAACTTTTTTAAATTAAGAAAAAAACATTAATTATTTTTAAATAAAATACTATATTATCATTTGATTCTATTACATATATATTTAATAATTAAAAATATCTCTTTTTTAGATATACTGATTGAGATATATAGATAGATTGAAATTTTTAATTTTAGATTTTAATATTTAAGATTAATCTTAATAACTTATAATTCTTTTTTTGTAGTGCTGTCACTGTAATATATATATATATATATATATATATATATAATATATATATATATATATATATATAAAGTTTTTTTTAGTTGAGAGATGGTTTAGGGAGATTTATTTTTAATTATCAGAGGAGAATTTTTTTAAATTGATTTTAAGTTAATTACATTAAAATGTTTTAAATTTATGTTTGTGACTTAAATTGTAATTAATTATTTAATATTAATACATATTAATTGTCTAAATTTATTAAATTTTTAAGGAAAAATGCACAAGTACCACCCTAGTGTAACATTAATTTAATTATAGCACTTAAAAGATTAAATCAAAAATTTTAGTCAAAAATCATTAATTGTATATGTTTAGTTTCCTCAAAAGTTCATTTTATGTCAATAGCTAATATAAATTCCTTGATTTTCAGGATTATGGATAGAGGAACAAAGCAAGTATTCTAAGTTGCAAAAAGGAACAAAACATCTAAAAGAATAAAGAAAAGAGAGCCCAAATATGATCGCCTAGCCCATTTGGTGAGTCGTCGAGTGGGCTATTAGCGTCTTTTGTTCTAGTGTGCTAAGCCCTGAGGAAGAAAATAAAGTTGGAGAGTGGAAGGAGCAATCGGTGGATCGTGGAACGATTCCGCGTTGTAGTGTTAGTTCATCCAAAGTTACGGATCCTGGTAAAACTGAAGTTCAAGGTAGAAAAGCGAAGATACAAACCAAAGGAAAGACCGCCCAGCTAATTAGAGAGCCCAACTTACTGCACTGAATTGTCTTTCGCAACATATTTTAGAGAACTATAACTACATTTTCAAACTTTAAGTTTATGATCAGATTTTATTATACCATAGTCTAATTTTTAGTTCTAAGTTTGGAGAGAATGTACTGAGAGAAGTTTTACTTAGTTTCAACAGTTGAACTTCTCCATTTTGGATAAATTTAAAGTGGGTATTGGATATTCTTCAACTTGGACCTTCGTAAAGAAGAAAGTAATTATACCCAGGGGATGAAAATACAAGTCGATATTGATTTCTCTCTTTTTATGATGTCTAGGTAGAATCCCAATTTTCAGGATGATGTGATTATAGGTTGATTTATCTAATGGGTGTTGCTAATTGTTAGTGTAAATAATGTTTAGAAGTGATTTAAATCATTTTATTGTGTGTTAATTTAGGAATTGCAGTTGCAAAGGCGATTCCACCTGTGTGTTCTTGCTTGCTTGAGAGAGAAGTTTCTGAACCAAGGTACTTGATTGATGGTTTGAGGGTATTGTGTTGTCATGACTTCAGCTCAAGAGAGTGAATTCTAAAGTCTTTTCTCCACATTCATCTCGAGAGAGTGAACGGACAAACGCGTAGGATGTTCGTAATTTGCATGCTTGTCAATGTTCGAGAGAGATTGACCTGATACGAGGAAACTTTTTTGAGAGAAATTTTACCACCTCTAAAGTTTAGATAATTAAATGATTTTCAGCTATTTTCTAACCGTTGCAAGTACCCAATTGTATTATTTATCCTATAACCGAATGACATAATAAGAACCCGCCTCAGTATGCATGACGTTTTATTTGCTACTGCTATAGTTGATAATTCTTAACCAAAACCCCCCTGTTATTCGACTCTTGTGTCACCCATTTATTTGAATTATGCTTTATTTCGATAATGTCTATTCTTATGACATTTTCGCACTTCTCGATTGATTCTCAAACAAGTACCGCTCCTTATGCAAAACAATCTCAACTAACTTAGTTGGATTTTATACTCACTAGCGATCATTGACACTTGGACTTGGATGAAGTTTCCTTGAAATGTTCATCAAAATAGCGTCACTCTTGGGGAGTGGTATTGTCTGAGAATTTTTTTGGTAAGTTGAATTTTCTTCATATTAGTTATGGTTGAGTCCTCTTATGTTTACTTTTGTTTTGTGTGTTGTTGTTTTAAGCAGAGGAAATGAGCATGCCTTATAGCAGTGGTACCCAAGCGGCCCATTCTCCTTTAGAAATGATTCTTCGTAGGGATAACATCCTAAACTTCAGACAACTCGAAGATGAACAAATTCACAAGTTGTGGATGAGGTTTAAAGTACTGTTGATGCATTTTCCCAACTCATGAGATTCCAGATAAGATCCTGCTGGAATACTTCTATAGAGGTGTTGTTCCTGAAATTAGAGGATTGACTGATCAATTTATTTTGGGTTGTCTAATACGGTAACCCTATGCGATCGTAGCTCAACGCGTCTATCAAAAGACTAAGACCAACAAAGAAATAGAAAAGGACCAACAGTTGGCCACGTTATTGACCCAGCTGAAAATTTTGCCCAAGAAGGTTATGGAATTTAAAGTCTAGTGCAAAAATAAAGATAAATACATTCCTCCTCATGAGAGGAGAAATCCTAAGGACAATGAGGGTGGAATAGTCCAAGAAAAAAATACTCCACAAGGTCAATAAAAATGACAGAGTGCTGGAATAGATAACTGAGAGTTTCATAAGGCTAAAACAAGCAGTCTCTCACTCCACATCTATTTATCTACTAGGGACCCTCATAGGTCATGTGTTGTCTCGTATCTACCCCATACAAAGAGCAGGGTTGCCTAACAATGCTATGGTAGACCCAATGAATGAAGCGTGAAGTGAGGAATTTCATCGTGCCACGACGTTAATTAAGGCTCTTCTTAGGAGGCAACCCAAGTTTTATTTTCATTCTTTTTTATTTTGAAATAATGAAGTGTTTATTATGATGGTTAAAGTCTCGAATGTGTTTGATAATTATAGGTTGGCAAACAAAAGTTCCAGTAGATGATTCACCGAAGAGGTTCATGAGCCCAATTTGGACCGTTGTTTGAATCAAGTAATTACTTCTGAAATTCGAGTCTGTAATACTCGGCGATCCCAGGAGCACATCGGCGTGTCACCAAGCAGATCGATGACCGCGACTTTCTCCGTTGTTTGGACCCCAGTTTAACAAGAGGTCTTCTAAAAATTAGTGAGGACGACTAATGTTGCAGAATGGGAGAGAATTTGAGGTTTTTTAAAGGCATAAGATTTAAAAATTTAAAATCTTCACATTTCCTACTTTTTAACGCCCCAAAGTCCGTTATTTTACTATATTCTTCACTTTTCATCGCATGTTAGTCGTTGATTTTATGTTCAGAGTTGTATTCTTCGCCACCTAGTTTTTCAAATCTCATATTCGACATAAAAGGTTGGTTTTCCGAACCCCAAACCAATACTTAGTAATTTCAATTACTTTGAATTGATTTTATCTTTGTCATATGTGTTGGGCCTCTTTTATTTATAAAAATGTGTTAATTTTCATGTGTTCGATTTGTCATCTTCCAAATATGTCCTAATTGTTTGTATTCCAAAATTTTCATGGTTAAAACAGGTCAAAATTGTTAGGTTGTGCTTAAATGGTGTTGGGTCTAGTCGGGTGAAGTGTGAGTAGCCTCTAATAGTGCAAACTGACTTATTTTTCACGATGATAGATAATTTGACGTCATTTCTACGGGCGGAAAATTTTGTCAATGTCCAAATTTGGCAAAACCGGGAGAAGTCTGAGTATCCCGGAGTCATGGGTAGCAGGGTATAACTCTAATTGAATGAGTGAATGTATGATTTCGTTTACGGGGGCTGTTGGGTTTCATTAAGAAGTCAGGGTTGAAAAATAGTCACGTTAGACAGTTTGACGAGTTGGGTCGAGTTCGCCGAACAACTCAATTGCTCGCCAAATCCCCTTAGATCGCCTTTAATATCATGCTAAATTGAGGTCGGTTTCTGTAACTTTCTATTCAAAAGGCTGTGTTCGTCGAATGCACTGACCGGTTGTCTTTCTTGATCGTATATTTCGCACCCCTAACCCTAAAAAGCACTGTAACTTTTGGCGAACTAGTCCTTGCTCGCCGATTTCTGTCGAAGATTCGCTGAAAGACCCTTCGAATCACCGATATGCTAATTTTCCTAGTAAGTTTTTAGCCAATCCTTTCGGTGAGCCTTATCTAACTCGCCAAAGTGATTTGGTGACTCACCGATCCGGTTGACAAGTCTATCAACAATTTTCTCTGTGCTTTTTATTTTTTGTGGTTTCACAATATTTCTAATGCATTTCATTTAAGAGTTGCTTCACCAAGTTTTATGTCTTATTGTGCAAGAAAGATGTTCAGGCAGAAGATGGAGAAGACAACTGAAAAAAGTGCAGAGAAAGAAGACATTGACTAAACAAATATAATTGGGGTTACAGTTAAGTCTAAACCATTTTTCTCGTTGTATCAATCCTAACCTACTAGTTGGGAAACTTGATAACGATCGCTTATGCTTCTTTAAGGAGGTATAATTTGAGCGTATCAGTTTGCTTGAACTTTGTCTCTTATTTGTTTATATTTCATCAAATATGGCTAGAAACAACCTTGACATGTCACCCCGTAAGAGATCACGAGGAATCGTGATAAATTAAAGGGGATCCAATCCTCCTAAGAAGCGAAGGAAAAAAGCCTCAAAAGGGAGGAAAGGGTAAATGCGAGAGGCTTATTAATGCGGTTCCGAAGCAAAACTCCTAAAATGAAGGCTCCAAAAATGTGTCCACCAAAGTAGATGATGACCAACCACTACAATCCATTAGAGATGAGATTCATTCTAGGTCTCGTCTTGACTAAGTAGGAGCCCTGTAGCTACCTCTTCTACAAAAAAGATAGTGCCAACCACAACACCTCTTGGGGATCAAGTGCCACCAATGTCTCCTTCTATCCCGACTACTTTATAGATTGAAAGTTGATGGGTTACGGACAATTCTTAAGGAGAAACTACTTCCCACAGAGGGTATAGATGGTCAATAATCTAGTGTGAGGGAGATACTCCAATTACATAGATTTGAGATCTCACCAGACCTCGAGGCCCATATATCTCCACATGGATTAGTGAGTTTACTCTACTTACCGTGATATGGTTCCCAGGGGAAGAAGAAGGCCAATGTCTTTAGACAAGTGTAATCAGTTATTGTCTGGGGTAAATAAGTCGAGTGTTGTAGTTATCTCATAAAAGATATCCTTGAGAGATCCATAGGTTATAGCATGACTTTTAGGGCATGGTGAAATCTTTATCCCTAGATGACCTAAAGGGCTTGCTTGCCCCACATATTTCTGATACCACCGTGAGGTGGATTGAAGTGGGATTCCATATAGAGAATAAGGATTTATATGTAGCTGGACGATATTTTTTGGATTTATTAGCAGCTCAATCATTCCTTCACAGAACAAATTCGTCCTCCGTTATGCAAAGACAACTTATTTAGGATCAATCTTATCAAAGAGTAGGCTCAACTTGGGACTTAATATTGAGAAACAGATGTCTATGAGGGATAAACCGCGTGGAACATCTCTTTTCTTCCCTGTGTTGATTACAAAGTTGTGTCGGTGTGTTTGATTTCCTTGGGATACAACGATATATGTTGAGGTTACTCCTTCATCCTCCATTGACATATTATGTATAGAGGCTAAGTACACTCGAGAAGAGGTAGACAAGATGAGAGAAGCTCCGGTGGATACATCCCAGAGAGATTGATATAGAGATGATTCCTCCAAAGATATTTTTTACGACTCCGGCCTCAAAGACGTCGGGTAAATCTGATCCCACATTTTCTCCTAAACTCCTGGTACAATCACAAGGATGATTGAGAGGGCAAATTTTCCTGCACTGACCCCCTCAGGGCTTCTATTGATGATTTGATTACGAGAGTCGAGACTTGTGAGTGGTGTCGTAGTGAGTATCTCAGGTGACTACTTTGAGGACTAAGGTGGTTGACAATGGATTTATACTATCTCTACATACTTCACCTCTTTATTTTAGACAGCCAAGACAGAGAGTACTCTAGCTGCATTTGAGATTCCTCTGACTATCACCGAAGATGTGTAGATGGATGACATAGTAGTTGTTGTCGGATGTAGAGACCGATGAAGAGCAAATAGAGGTGAGAGATGCCAAGGTATATAATGATCTCATATACCTTGAGGATGTGATTTTTGAGACTGACCTCTTTGAGATACAACCCGATGGTTGTGTCTAGTGGAGATGGTACATCAGACTTGACATTGGGCACTAATGCCCCAACAAACTAAGGGACTGTTTAGACAGGACTTCTCTTTACTTCCCTCTTTGTAATTTCTATTGATATTTTGTACTTTAATGCATTTGAGGTTATCTTGTCATTGGTGTTTTATTCATACATTGGGTTTTGTGCTATCAATTGTGTCTTCACATTATCTTTGTGGATGATTGAGCTTGTGGATTCTTATTTTTAATTGCAAATGGTTTTTGACCCTTCTGAAAAAATGTTTCCACCTGTTGTTTAGTGTGAATGTGGTTGTTCTCGTGCAAATTTGAGTATCGGTCATGATCAAAACCGATGACTCGAATAGTGCTCTTAATCAAACAATAAAAATGAATGTGTGGACCAAATGAAGTTGCATAGGTAATATGTGAACATTTTGCATCTCGTTTTGACTATCCAATTATCAAATTGAATTCATGATGAAAATTGCACACTAGCAAAAGTGTGGAATCTTGTTTGATATTGGTGTCAATGCCTTGTGTGATGAGATCTTACCAACAACCTTGTGTGATGACACCTATAATTTTCCCCGTTTTCCGATTGAATAAGTTATGCAATCTCTTGAAATGATCTTAGACAACAATTTTTAAGAGTGAAAAAATTTAACAATATACCTCTTTTTTTGGCCAACCTTATGAGTGTTTGAAATGTGTAGAACCCCTTTGATTCTTGTCCTTTTTCTAGGAAGAAACTTGATGCAATTTTGACCTTTCATTATCCCTTCACCTTTAATCCTTATGATATGTGGTTTGAATAAATATCTAAATTAGGTTAAAAGCCTAAGTTGCAAGTGTGGTGAAAACAGAAGGTAAATCAAGAAATGTGAAGAAATTTCCCTCTACCCATGATTTTGAAAAAGATGAAACCCCTCCATATAAATAATAATAAGAAGAAGAGAGGTTTTGAAATAAATTTGCAAAAAGAAATGAGGTGTCCAAATTTCCATGGGAAGTAAATAATGGGGTGAATTTTGAGCATAAAAGGAATGATGTGGAAGAGGAAAGAAAGTATTATTCACACCACAATTCATGAGGATAACAACCGTTGAGCCTAAATAACGTTACCTTTAAAATCCCCATTACAAACCTTGAAAAGACCTTTTTGATCTTAAATTAGCTGAAACAATTGTTGGTTGGAAAATAAGGGCAAATATAAGGGTGAAGTCATGCAGTTGTTCATCTTTGTGAGTGTGGTGTTTTTTTTGAATCTAGACATATAAATTGTTGAACATGCTGTATGAATATGGAATTATTCCTTATGTAAGGGCATTTGAATACTTTTGTTGAGCTTGAACATGCATTTGAAGCAAGTATTGTGAAGAACTATCAAGCTCATGACCTTGAGCCTACAGTAGTGGTGTTTGCACTACAGATCTAGAGACACAACTTGTATGGTGTTCACATAGATGTGCTCACTGACCATAAGAGCCTTCAGTATGTGTTCACCCAGAAATAGTTGAATCTTCTCCGAAGGAGATTGCTTGAATTCCTCAAGGATTCTGATATGAGTATGAATTATCATCCCGGTAAGGCGAATGTATTAGCATATGCCCTCAGCAGATTATCTATGGATAGTGTAGCCCATGTTGAGGAAGAAAGGAAGGAGCTAGTGAAGGATGTTCACATGCTTGCTCGCTTAGGAGTTCACCTTATGAGCATATCAGACAATGGCGTAACATTTCAGAATGGGGCAGAATCTTCTTTGAAAGTGGAGGTTAAGAAAAAGCAAGAGAGTGATCTAATTTTGCTTGAACTTAAGATTGTAGTCCACAATCCGAAGTGGAGGTTTTATCCCAAGTGGGAGATGGTGTACTCCTCTACAAGGGTAGATTGTGTGTTCCTGATGTGGGCGAATTGAGGCAGCATATTCTTGCAGAAGCCCATAACTCCAGGTATTTAATTCATCCACATGCCACTAAGATGTACCACGATCTGTGGGAAGTCTATTGGTGGAATGGCATGAAGAGGGATATAGCAGACTTTGTGAGTAAGTGCCCCAATTTCCAGCAAGTCAAGGTACAACATCATAAACCAGGGGGTATGACTCAAGAGATCGATATTCCTACTTGGAAGTGGGATTTGATCAATATGGACTTCATTACAGGATTACCACGTACTCGCAGATAGCATGACTCCATTTGGGTGATAGATGATAGGATGACTAAGTCTTCTCGCTTCTTGGCGGTCAAGACTACACATTAGGCAGATGACTATGCAAGGCTTTACATTAATGAGACTGTGAGGTTACATGGGGTTCATTTGTCTATCATCTAAGATAGAGGTCCTCACTTTACCTCTTATTTCTAGAAGTCATTTTAGAAGGGTTTTGGTACTAAAATCAACCTTAGCACAACATTTTATTTGCAGACGGATCGAAAGGTAGAGCGTACCATTCAAACCCTAGAGGATATGTTCAGGTATTGTGTGATCGATTTCAAAGGTAGTTGGGATGATCACTTTTCTCTTATTGAGTTTGCCTACAACAATAGCTATCATTCAAGCTTTCAGATGACCCCTTATGAGGCTTTATATAGGTGTAGGTGTAGATAAGTTGTTGGTTTTTTAGAAATAGGTGAAAGTAGCTTTGACAGGTCCAAATTAAGTCCTTTATGCTATGGAGAAAGTGGAACTCGTTAGAGATAGACTTAAGAAAGACCAAAGTCGTCAGAATTGTTATGCAGATGTAAGGAGAATGGAACTAGAGCTCAAAGTTGATGATTGGGTTTTTCTGAAGGTCCCACCTATGAAAGGGGTGATGAGATATGGAAAAAAGGGAAGCTCAGTCATAGATATGTAGGCCCTTACAAGTTGAAAATGATTGGCAAGGTGGCATATGAGTTAAAGTTGCTAGCATAATTCGCAGCAGTGCATCCGGTCTTCCATATATCACTTTTGAAGAAGTGTGTGGGTGACCTAGCCTCTACAGTGCCATAAGAGAGTGTGGCGGTGAAAGATAGTCTTTCTTATTACGATGTACCAGTTGAGATTATTGACCGAAAGTTGAGAAATAAAGAAGTCGCTTCAATCAAGGTTTTGTGGAGAAGTCAGTCCGTAGAGGGAGCTATTTGGGAAGCAGAAGCAGCCATGAAAGCCAAGTACCTTCACCTATTTTCTTCCGATTCCACTCCCGCTTGAGGTAATAGTTCTTCTTCAGTTTTTTCAGTCATTTATGCGTGAATTCAGTCTTAGAATTATGTTCCCTTAGTTTGTACTTGCATTTTTAGTATATTTGTATGTTATCAGAACTCAAATCAGTCAGAGTTTCACTTCTCAGTAATTAGTAGTAGGGTTTGTAACTCTCTCCCTCTATCCAGCTAGTTTAGTCTTCATTTGAGGACTAATGTTCCCAAGGGGGAGATAATGTAATACCCCGTATCTAAAACAGACAAAAAATTAGTTTTTCAAAAAAATCTGCAGGTGCATATGACGAGACCATCAAGGGACCGTAGCCTGACCCACGGTCCGTCCTGCATAACCGTCGATGGGATCAGAAACTCATAAAAATCTCAGCCTAGAAAAATTGGTTAAGTATTGGTTGACGGAATGACTTACAGTCCGTAGGTCAGACTAAAGTCCGTAGTCCACGAACGTCGATTGAGACTCCCTTCACCCACTCTCTGACAAGAGCTACGGATGACCATCACAGTCCGTAGGTGGACCTAAGGTCTGTGGGTCTGACTGTAGGTGGAAAATTAGCAGACAGTTAAGGGGAAATACAGTTGGGTCAACTTCACATGGTCATAAGTCTTATCACAAAATGAATTAGGTGTTCAATGACCTACCCACAAATAGATAATTGAATTATATTTCCATATCCATCGACCATGCTAAAATCAGACCTTCGAGTAAAAAGTTATGCCCGTTTTAGTAAAGGCTTGTGGAGCAAGCCCAACCAATGAGGCGTTGGTCAATCAACGGGTTGTCAGTCCTGGTTGTCGATTAGTCTAATAGAAACTTTCCCTGTGGTCTTCTGGATCTTTCCCACATCGTTTAAACCCTAAGTTACGTCGTTTTGACCCTAAATCATCATATTTTAGTCAGTTTAGGTCTAGAAACATAACTAAAACATATTTAAGTCAAATCATTAAATAATAACTTAGAAATTTAGAAGCAAGAGAGGAGAAAAAGCTCAAGAATCCTAGTTCATGAGCGCAACAAGTTGCAGCAGTTCCAGCCCAAGACCTAATTATTTTTCTATGGATTTCATCACCAGGTATGTGGGATTTCACTAGTGGGTTTCTTTCACCCACTGGGTCCCTAATTTTCAGTTAGATTCATGATTCCCAGATCATGATTATACATATGGTTTCTAGAACTTCAACAGAACTTCATGAATATATTAGTTATATATTCCAAATTAGATCATCATATTATTATTCAGCTTATTGCATGAATTTTAGAACCCTACCTTTGTATTTCTTTAGTTTTTGAATTACACATGCTAGGTTAGATATTTAAGACACTTCAAATATACATGCCTAAGTTATAAATGCATAATTACCAGATTAGTTGTTGCATTCTCAGTTTGCATGTTCAGTTTCGAGATATATAGTATTTACAGAAACTCAGACATAATCAGTTAAATTTCAGAATTCATTGCGAGTAGCAAAATACCAAGTTGGACTAGGGTTCAGCGTACTCAATTAGTCCCAGAAGTAATAGCCAAGTAGCTTGTAAGTCCCCTCTGTGGGCAATAAATTTAATGATCAGGAAAACATGCATTTATACCTTTGGAATGGTATATTGAGTCCTCTCAATGGGGCATATACATCGGACTCAATATTTAGCTCATTTGGTTTTATTATCGATTATTAGTAGCTCCCACATTTCAGTCAGACACTATGTATTGTCCATTAAAACGGATATTCAGTATTCAATTTCAGCATGTTATAAATTGGTCATTGCATTCAGTTAGCGCAGAATTTCAATTTATCATGTTCAGATTATTATATTTGTTTTTATGCTTGTTCAGTTATGTTTTATTTCAGCTTTACTCTACCCTATATTCTCAGTACCTTTCAAGTAGTGACGCATACGTGCGCTAAATCTTCTCGTTATGTAGGTTCAGGTTCTTAACATCCATATCACACAGAGATCAATTTTCCGATCTATAATTCAACAGATTAAGTGGTGAGTCCTCATTTTGCGAGGACAACAATCATGAGTTTCATTTCATTCTTTAGTCATTTAGTTTCAGTTTTTGCTAGATTTAGCTCGGGTCTTGTCCCAGTATATGTATTCCAGTTTAGAGTCTTATTTCAGACATAGTTAGATTCATCTTATTATTGAGTTAATATTTCCTTTGTATTAAACTCATTTGTTTTCATATATATCAGTTTTAGCATATGGATACTCCCCATCTTTTCTATATAGATAATCATTTAGCTTCCGCATCAGTTTATTATCTTTAGTATATTCATGATCATGCTAGCAGGGTTAGATTGGGATCACTTGTGGTTCTAGGTTCCATGTCCACGTCTCGGGGGTAGCTGGGGTCGTGACACCACAAGTGATTGATGAACGTTCTTAGTGAATATTGAGCTTTCATCCCTTTGTCCTCTTTTCTCTTTAATCCAAGACCTAACGTGAAATTCATTTTTCTAAACTGGCTAAAATCTGAAAATACCCCTATTGAACTCCTAAAAATGAATTAATTATGATGGGTAAGGAAAAAATCATACTAACCTTCTAAGAACCGGTTTACAGTATTTACTTATTCAAATAGCCCACCTTCCAAATGTCATAACTCACTCATACAAACTCGCAATCGCACAAAATTGGCAGCATTGAGAAGATCATTCTAAGAGGTTTCCAACTGTATTTTGAACTACACCTAAATCATTCTGAGATAGGGTTTTTGATCCTTTGAAGTTGACCAAAAAATCACTTTTAACTTACTTAAATATCCCGATATTCTTATACTTCCCAAAAATAAATATTTCCAGATTTTAAACTCCTTTTTAGTTGCAAGATGTTATAAAATTATTTGTGCTAACACATATTTTCTATATTTTCTTAGATGTGTAGGTTTCAGTCGTTGAGACATATATCTTTCTTCATGAGAAACTTGGGTCGACTATTCCCTAAGCATGGTGAGTACTTATTGAGGCGAGGACGAAATGTTATCTTTTCTAGTTTCTATTGTATTTTCTTATTTTGGAACTTTTTATATTTAATGGGTTTTACCCTATTTGTTCACATTATTGTACTTAAATGGTGATTGAGAAAAGGTCTAGAATTTTCTTTTAGTTTTTCAAAAAGAAATAGACTTCGATTATAAAAGTTTCAAATTTTGCATCATTTCTATGAACTTGTGTTCATGATTATGCTAAGGGCTTGTAGAGATCCTTCTAGGGTCAAGTACGACATGTTAGTTCTAGGAGGTAACCCATCGTGAGAGTTAGTTGAGAGGTTCTATAACCCGGTAATATATAGGATAGTTCTTGAAGTAGTGGCAAGACGATCTATCATCACATAGTTTATAGTAATAGTTGTCGTTAAAGAAACTCCCATGAAGGTATATTGTATTTTTATATAAACAAACTGAGTTATTATTTTATTCTTGAATACATTGAGTTGTTATCTACTGTTTTAAAAACTTTCCCTATGTATTCCATCTTTTACTATTGCTTTTCCTTGAGTATCATGAGTTTAGTATCTTCAGTTGAGTATCATATCTTTGAGTTGAGTATCTTATTCTTGAGTTGAATTGAGTTGTGTTAGTTTAGAAGAGGTATTTGAAATTCTTAATAAATTATGATATAAATTTATACATTTTAGATAGTCCTTGGTTTAAATATCTATAATATTTGAAATCATATTTTTAATTTTTCTTTTTTACTTTTTCTTTATATACACGAAAGTTAAGTCAATGCATTCTTAATTATTTGTTATTTTACTATTTTTTAAAAAATTGTTTATGGTTTTTCAGAATTGCTAAGGTTTAATTTTATATATAAGATCAATTTGAAGTAGCATGTTAAATCAGAAATATATGAAAAGATTTCTTGTAAGCATATAAAAATGTAGTAGGGTATATTTTTTGCTAGGAAGATCAACTCAAAAAAATTCTTTTGGGGTAAAGTGAGAATTTAAGAAAATGATAATCAGTAACCGATTGTCATTATTTTTTTTAACTTGAACCCACTTGAGGAAAGTTCTAAGTCTTCCATTCATTGGTACTTATCTAGATTAAGGAGCTTCATTCTTGCACGGAGTAAATCTGCATTTATATTTGATAGTTGTTCGTCTTCTCTCAGAGATGCTATATTAGATTTTAAAAAAATCTAATAACTAATAATTTTCCATTATGTTTGTGTGTATCACCTAAGATGACATAAAATGCATGAAATTTCATGTGTCCATCACTATGATAGTATTTATAAAGGAAGAAATCATGTTTCATCTAATTGATACTTAATCTTTCCTTACGTATTGTATCCATTTTTTGTATGGGAAATAACTTGTGTATCTACTTTTTAAAAAATAATTATCATATTTGTCAGTATTATTTTTTTAACGATAAATATAAATTTAATTGAATATTCAACTTCATATTTTTTCTCTCGCCCCAAAATTTTCCCACGTCCCCGATTCACGCCCATGCAATTTTCTCTCTCGCGATTGCAATTTTTTTCGGCGACCTCAATTTTTTCTCGCCATTGCTATTTAAAGGTTAGTGTTGAGTAAACTGTTCGTTTAGGGTGTCGGATTTGAATTTTCTCTCGCTATTTCAATTTAAAGGTTAGTGTTGAGTAAGCTCTGTTCGTTTAGGGTGCCGTACTTCAATTTTCTCTCGCCATTGCTATTTAAAGGTTAGTGTTGAGTAAATTGTTCGTTTAGGGTGTCGGATTTGAATTTTCTCTCGCCATTTCAATTTAAAGGTTAGTGTTGAGTAAGCTCTGTTCGTTTAGGGTGTCGTACTTCAATTTTCTCTCGCCATTGCAATTTAAAGGTTAGTGTTGAGTAAGCTCTATTCGTTTAGGGTGCCGGACTTTAATTTTCTCTCGCCATTGCAATTTAAAGGTTAGTGATGAGTAAGCTCTGTTAGTTTACGGTACTTGCACTGCAATCTGCGGTTTTTGTTCGTCTCTTTTGCACTTAACTAATCCTTTAATGTGAGCTTGCAATTGTTGTCTTAAAGTTTAATTTCTTCTTTTTGTGTGGAAGCCTTTTTGTTCGTTGATTTATGTTGAGATTTTGTTTGATTCGAGTTCATGTGAGTGTCTGGTATTCAGTTCTCTTCTCTAATAAGTATGATTTCATGTTAGAATATGTGTAATACAACTTTAATTCAAGTTTAATTTACTTGCTAGCATTTGTGTAATACAACTTCGATTCAGTTTTAGTTCACTTGTTAGCATATGTGAATACAGCTTTAATCAGGTTTAATTCACTTGTAAGCATTTTTGTAATACAACTTTAATTCAGGTTTAATTCACTTGTTAGCATTTGCGTAATACTTCAATTCAGTTTTAGTTCACTTGTTAGCGTCCGTGTAATACAACTTTAATTCAGGCTTAATTCACTTGTTAGCATCTGTGTTATACAACTTTAATTCAGGTTTAATGCACTTTTTAGCATCTGTGTAATACAACTTCAATTCAGTTTTAATTCACTTGTTAGCATCTGTGTAATACAACTTTAATTCAGGTTTAATTCACTTGTTAGAATTTGTGTAATACAACTTCAATTCAGTTTTAGTTCACTTGTTAGCATCCGTGTAATACAACTTTAATTCAGGTTTAATTCACTTGTTAGCATCTGTGTGAGACAATTTTAATTCAGATTTAATTCACTTGTTAGCATCTCTGTAATACAACTTCAATTCAGTTTTAGTTCATTTGTTAGCATTTGTGTCATAAAACTCTAATTCAGGTTTATTTCACTTGTTAGCATCTGTGTAATAAAGCTTTAATTGAGGTTTAATTCACTTTTTAGCATCTGTGTAATACAACTATAATTAATTTGTAATTCACTTGTTAGCATCTGTGTAATTAAACTTTAATTTAGGTTTAGTTCACTTGTTAGCATCTCTATAATACAGCTTTAATTCAGGTTTAATTCACTTGTTGTCACGACCCAAATCGGGGACGCGACTGGCACCCACATTTACCCTCCTATGTGAGCGAACCAACCCATCTACACCTTAACATTTCAAATATAGCAACAGAAAATAATGCGGAAGACTTAAACTCATTAATAAAACAATTCAAAACTATTATTATTATCCCCAAAATCTGGAAGTCATCATCACAAGAACATCTATCCTCAAATTACTAAACTAAGAAAATCTAAGAAAACAAAATAATAGAAAGCTAGTCCATGCCGGAAGTCAAGGCATCAAGACTTGAAGAAGAAGATCCAGTCCAAGCTAGACGCATTAGCTCACCCTGAATTTCCAAAAGTAGTGAAGACTGGCTAGATCTACTGTTGAGTTGAAGTTGACGGAACGTTCACTGCATTCCATAAATAACAAAGAAGAAAACATAAAAGTAGGGGGTCAGTACAACCACAAGTACTGAGTAGATATCATCGGCCAACTCAAAATAGAAAACAATATACATCAAATAATATCATAAATCAACTATAATACTCAACATGTAGCAACAACAAGTACTAAAATCATCAATAAGTACTAACAAGTTCATCCATGAGGACTCAAGCCTCAATATCATATTCATTTGGGAATTAGATTCATTAGATTGAATTCATTAACATATTTCAAGATTCATTATATTTATTCCCCTCGTGTCGGTACGTAACACTCCGCTCCATCTACTATCCTGGTGTCGGAACGTGACACTCCGTTCCTCATATACTATCCTGGTACCGGAACGTGGCACCCGATCCATATACTATCCTGGTGTCGGAACGTGACACTCCGATCCTCATTCTATCCTGGTACCAGAACGTGGCACCTGATCCATATACTATCCTAGTGTCGGAACGTGACACTCCGATCCTCATTCTATCCTGGTACCGGAACGTGGCACCCGATCCATATACTATCCTGGTGTCGGAACGTGACACTCCGATCCTCATTCTATCCTGGTACCGGAACGTGGCACCCGATCCCCTAATCTCACCACTTTCGTTCATCAAGCCTTCTTTTATACCAAGGCATCATCATTGACAAAGTAGATTAGGGTTTCTCTTCAAGATTTGGGATTCAATAGCTTCATCATGCTTATTTATTCACAATTTCATATTCATATTCATGCAAGCATACAATTAAGCATATAGAAGGGTTTACAATATTACTAACACATATCATTCGCTATTAAGAGTTTACTACGAATAGTCTGAAATAAACCATAACCTACCTCCACCGAAGAATTGGAATCAACAAGCAATTTCCCAAGATTTGATATTCTTCTTCCTCGTTCGACTCTCTCTCAATCGATCAATCTCCTCTCTCTTTTCTTTTCTCTTTTTCTTATTCAAACCCTCTTTCTTTTACCCTAATTAACATATAATTAAGTGTAAAAGATGACAATAATACCCCACTAATTAACCCAAAGTTACCTCTTTTATCCCTCAAGAATTGGAGTTATTAATGTAAACCCACGAAATCTATAATTAAGGAAAGAATAGTCCAAAACGTCCCTTAAAACTTAACCAGAAATCCGACTCCAACTGGGTTTCGCGCAACCTGTGACGGGCCGTCGTGCCTGCGACGGTCCGTTACGAAGGTCGTCGTGAGGGCCAGGACTCTATTTTTACTGTGACGGTCCGTCCTGCAGATTACGTCACGAAGTTCAGAGAGTCGATTTTAATATCCAAATTTAAGAATTCTAAGTGTCATGGGACGAAACCTCCTCGACGGGCCGTCGTGACCACGACGGTCCGTCGTGACATCCGTCGTCCCAGCCATTTTTTCCAGAAATAAAATCTGCTGCTCAAAACGACAAAACAGGTCGTTACAATAGATACCAATTTACCCATCGTTCGTCCCCGAACGATCAAAAGAAGAAAACAATGGCGAAAAGGGGTACCTGAATCTGTAAACAGATGTGGGTATTTTTCTTGCATATCTGCCTCCTTCTCCCAAGTAGCTTCTTCAACCGGTCGATTCTTCCATTGAACTTTGATGGATGCAATCTCTCTCGACCTCAATTTGCGAACTTCTCTATCTAATATAGCAACCGGTTCCTCCTCATAAGTCAGATTCTCATCAAGCAAATCTGAATCCCAACGGATAATGTAGTTTCCATCTCCATGGTATCTTTTCAACATGGACACATGAAACACCGGATGCACTCCAGACAGCCCTCGAGGTAAGGCTAATTCATAATCCACCTCCCCTACTCGCTTTAGTACCTCAAATGGTCCAATATACCTTGGACTTAGCTTACCTCTTTTGCCAAACCGCATCACCCCTTTCATGGGTGAAACTTTCAACAAGACTTGTTCACCCTCCATGAACTCCAAGTCTCTAACCTTTCGGTCTGCATACTCCTTTTGTCTACTTTGCGCCGCTAGAAGCTTTTCTTGAATGCACTTCACCTTATCTAACGAATCCCTCAAGAGATCAGTACCCCAAGGTCCAACCTCGAATGCATCAAACCAACCAATGGGAGATCTACATCTCCTCCCATACAATGCTTCAAATGGGGCCATATCAATGCTTGAGTGATAGTTATTGTTGTATGAAAACTCTGCCAAAGGTAAGAAGCTATCCCAATGGCCACCAAACTCTATCACGCATGCGCGAAGCATATCCTCCAACACTTGAATCGTTCGCTCAGACTGACCATCGGTCTGAGGATGGAACGCGGTACTAAGGTCCAACCTAGTACCCAATTCTGCATGCAATGTTTTCCAAAACTTAGAAGTAAACTGCGTACCTCTATCTGATATAATGGATAGTGGAACCCCATGCAATCGAACGATTTCTGAGATATAGATCTTGGCTAACCTCTCTGCATTGTAAGTCACCTTGACCGGAATAAAATGAGCAGACTTAGTTAACCTATCAACAATCACTCAAATGGAGTCATACTTACCCATTGTCTTTGGAAGACCAACCACAAAGTCCATTGCGATTCTCTCCCACTTCCATTCAGGAATGGGCATTCTCTGAAGCGTTCCTCCGGGCCTTTGGTGTTCATACTTTACTTGTTGACAGTTTGGACATTTGGCAATAAAGTCAACAATATCACGCTTCATTCTACTCCGCCAAAAGTGTTGCTTTAGGTCACGATACATCTTGGTTGCACCCTGATGTATAGAATACCTTGTACTATGAGCCTCTATCAGAATAGTGTTGATCAAATTATCGACGCGGGGTACACATACCCTTCCCTTAATCCTCACCACACCTTCCTCATCGATTGTTGCTTCTTTAGCCTCTCTTTGCAACACTTTATCTCGAATCCGGATCAATTTCTCATCATCAAACTGCTTCCCCTTAATCTTGTCAAGGAAGGAGGATCTTGCCTCCACACAAGCTAACAGTCCTCCCTTCTCATTTACTTCTAACCTCATGAGGTCATTAGCCAAAATCTGCACTTCTCTAGCCAATGGGCGTCTAGAAGCTTGCAAATGAGCTAGACTTCCCATGCTTCCCGCCTTTCTACTCAAGGCATCTGCCACAACATTCGCCTTCCCCGGATGATACAAAATAGTGATGTCGTAGTCCTTCAGTAGTTCCATCCATCTCCTTTGTCTCAAGTTCAAATCTTTCTGAGTAAAGACATATTGTAGACTACGATGATCCGTATAGATTTCACACTTAACCCCATATAAATAATGCCTCCATTGCTTTAGTGCAAACACTACCGCGGCCAATTCCAAGTCATGAGTTGGATAGTTACGTTCATGCACTTTTAATTGTCTTGAAGCATAAGCAATCACGTTCTTCTCTTGCATTAGCACTGCACCCAAACCCGAATAGGATGCATCACAATAAACGATGAATTTCTTACCCTCTACTAGCAAAGTAAGAATTGGTGCGGTAGTCAACAAGGTCTTGAGTTTCTGAAAGCTTTCCTCACACTCATCCGACCATACAAATGGAACATTCTGCTTAGTCAAGTTCGTCAATTGGGAAGCAATAGAAGAGAATCCCTTGACAAATCGGCGGTAGTAGCTAGCTAACCCAACAAAGCTCCTTATTTTTGACACGTTAGTGGGTCTTACCCAATTCTTCACTGTCTCGATCTTAGAAGGATCTACCATCACCCCATCCTTCGAAACCACGTGCCCCAAGAAGGACACTGCATCTAGCTAAAACTCACACTTAGAGAATTTGGCATAAAGCTTTTTCTCCCTCAACATTTCCAAAACAATCCTCAAATGCTCCTCGTGTTCCTTCTTACTTTTAGAATATACCAGTATATCATCTATAAATACGATCACAAAGAGGTCCAAATATGGCTTAAAAATCCCATTCATCAAGCTCATGAAAGCAGCGGGGGCATTTGTAAGACCAAAAGACATCACTACGAATTCATAATGCCCATACCTAGTTCGGAAAGCAGTCTTTGGCACATCCGCTGCCCGTATTTTCAATTGATGATAACCGGATCTTAAGTCGATCTTCGAGAAGACACAAGCACCTTGTAGTTGATCGAATAAGTCATCAATGCGAGGAAGAGGATATTTGTTCTTAATAGTTACCTTGTTCAACTGCCGGTAGTTTATGCACATCCGAAAACTCCCATCCTTCTTCTTCACAAACAAAACTGGAGCACCCCAAGGAGATGCACTTGGTCTAATGAAGCCTTTGCTCAACAACTCTTGAAGTTGTGCCTTTAACTCTCTTAACTCCGCGGGAGCCATTCTATAAGGGGGTATAGAAATGGGGCGAGTGCCCGGTTCAAGATCGATACAGAAGTCACTATCCCTATCTGGTGGCATACCAGGAAGATCTGCAGGGAACACATCCAAAAACTCACCGACTACCGAAACCGACTCAATTGAAGGCACTTGGGTAGTGTCATCCTTGAGGTGTGCCAAAAAAGCTAAACACCCTTTACTAACCATTTTCTTAGCACGAAGAAAGGATATGATACGCACCGGATTGGAGGTGTAGTCGCCCTCCCACACTAACGGGTCTGTCCCAGGCTTGGCTAACGTCACCGTTTTAGCATTACAATCCAAGATCGCAAATTGCGGAGAAAGCCAAGTCATACCCAGAATTACATCAAAATCAACCATTTCTAAGATAACCAAATCTACATAAGTGTTGCTCCCCACAAAGTTCACAAACAAGACCTATATACCTTTTCAACTACCACAGACTCACCCACCGGAGTAGAAACACGAATAGGCGTGTCAAGTAATTCACAATGTAAATTTAGACCATTAGCAAATGATGAAGATACATAAGAAAACGTGGAGCCTGGGTCAAATAATACAGATGCCATGCAATCACAAACCAAAAGATTACCTGTGATAACAGCATCAGACGCCTCCGCTTCAGATCTCCCAGGGAAAGCGTAACAATGGGCCCTATCACCAGTCTGTCCGCTGCCCCTACCATGTTGTGTCGTAGTGGCTCCAATTTGCCCATCTCCTCAGCCGTTTTGGTGACCACCATTTCCTCGACCACCGCGTCCTCCAAAATGACGGC
Organism: Solanum peruvianum; assembly: GCA_027705065.1. Lineage (NCBI taxonomy): Eukaryota > Viridiplantae > Streptophyta > Magnoliopsida > Solanales > Solanaceae > Solanum > Solanum peruvianum. Next base: position 32,665,132 of record JAKWJD010001761.1, on the reverse strand, counting down.
CTCTTCCATAACCACCTCTACCTCTAGCTATTGGGGGTCGATAACTCTGTTTTGGACAATATCTCTTAATATGTCCAATCTCCCCACATCCATAGCACTCTCGGGGTTCATGCATAGGTCTCTCGGAGTAGTGTTGACCGTTCTGAGGTGGACCCCCAACTACAGTCTGTAGTGAAGACTGAATTGGTCGACTTGAGTAACCTCCAGAACTCTGTCCTCTAGTATATGAACCGTTGAACTCACCTCCCTTTCGAAACCTCTTTGATGTCGATGTTGTGGTGAAGTTATCTGGCTTCACTCCTTCCACTTCTATCACAAAGTCTACCACCTCTTGGAAGGATGTTGCCGTAGCCGCTACCTGTAAGGCTGAAATCCGCAATTCTGACCTCAACCCCTTCACAAAACGGCGAATCCGCTCTTGTGGACTGAAACAAAGTTGGGTGGCATACCTTGATAAAGCACGAAACTTAGCCTCATATGCGTTAACCGTCATCCTACCTTGCTCGAGACTCAAGAACTCATCCCTTTTTCTATCTCTCAAAGTCCTTGGGATATACTTCTCCATAAACAGGGTAGAGAAGGATGCCCAAGTCATAGGTGTGGCCTCTGTCGGTTGACACTCGACATGTGATCGCCACCACATTTTGGCGTTCCCTTGAAACTGATAGCTTACGAACTCAACGCCAAACCGTTCTACTATCCCCATCTTGTGTAGTAGCTCATGACAATCAACCAGAAAATCATATGCATCTTCAGATTCTGCACCCTTGAAGACTTGAGGTTTCAATTTCAAGAACTTACTGAAAAGTTCGTGCTGATCGTTTGTCATTATTGGTCCAGTAGTCAGACGTGGAAATGTGCCTATCTCAAATGAGGCATCCATGCGGGGAGCCATAGTAGCCGCATGTCGTACCTCTGAAACCGGAGGTATCGGTGCAGAAACCACTGGAGGTGCCTGACCGTGATCAGATAACCCGCTAAGATAAGCAAGAACCTGATTGATCATCTCTGGGGTAGGTTGGGGTGGCAATTCCTCATTCTGCTCTTGTTCAGTTTCCCCTTCCTCACCCTCTCTTACTACCTCCTAAGTCGGTGGAGGAGTCACCGCCCTAGTGTCAGATGGGCTAGGGGCTCGTCCTCTTCCCCTAGAGGACGTCCTCCCACAACCTTTTCCACGGCCTCTTGCCGCTGTTCTTCCTCGAGCCACAGCCCCAGTGGCTGGCTCAGTCGTTTCTTGTCTTGCCGTTGTTGCTGCTGGTGCGGTCGTTGCTCTAGTTCTAACCATCTGCGAAATAGAGTGAAGATGGTCAGATACCAATTTGTATCACCTAGATACCAATTGGACTCAAGTAGTAGCACGAAAGAAAGAATGAAAGAATGGAATTTTCCTAAAGTCCTATAGCCTCTCAAAGAAAAGTAAAGGCGTCCCCCTACCGTTCCTTAAGACTCTACTAGACTCGTTCTTGTGTGATGAGACCAATGAACCTAATGCTCTGATACCAAGTTTGTCACGAACCAAATCGGGGACGCGACTGGCACACACATTTACCCTCCTATGTGAGCGAACCAACCCATCTACACCTTAACATTTCAAATATAGCAACAAAAAATAATGCGGAAGACTTAAACTCATTAATAAAACAATTCAAAACTATTATTATTATCCCCAAAATCTGGAAGTCATCATCACAAGAACATCTATCCTCAAATTACTAAACTAAGAATATGTAAGAAAACAAAATAATAGAAAGCTAGTCCATGCCGGAAGTCAAGGCATCAAGACTTGAAGAAGAAGATCCAGTCCAAGCTAGACGCATTAGCTCACCCTGAATTTCCGAAAGTAGTGAAGACTGGCTAGATCTACTGTTGAGTTGAAGTTGACGGAGCATTCACTGCATTCCACAAATAACAAAGAAGAAAACATAAAAGTAGGGGGTCAGTACAACCACAAGTATTGAGTAGATATCATCGGCCAACTCAAAATAGAAAAAAATATACATCAAATAATATCATAAATCAACTATAATACTCAACATATAGCAACAACAAGTACTAAAATCATCAATAAGTACTAACAAGTTCATCCATGAGGACTCAAGCCTCAATATCATACTCATTTGGGAATTAGATTCATTAGATTGAATTCATTAACATATTTCAAGATTCATTATATTTATTCCCCTCGTGTCGGTACGTAACACTCCGCTCCATCTACCATCCTGGTGTCGGAACGTGACACTCCGATCCTCATATACTATCCTGGTACCGGGACGTGGCACCCGATCCATATACTATCCTTGTGTCGGAACGTGACACTCCGATCCTCATTCTATCCTGGTACCGGAACGTGGCACCCGATCCATATACTATCCTGGTGTCGGAACGTGACACTCCGATCCTCATTCTATCCTGGTACCGGAACGTGGCACCCGATCCATATACTATCCTGGTGTCGGAACGTGACACTCCGATCCTCATTCTATCCTGGTACCGGAACGTGGCACCCGATCCCCTAATCTCACCACTTTCGTTCATCAAGCCTTCTTTAATACCAAGGCATCATCATTGACAAAGTAGATTAGGGTTTCTCTTCAAGATTTGGGATTCAATAGCTTCATCATGCTTATTTATTCACAATTTCATATTCATATTCATGCAAGCATACAATTAAGCATATAGAAGGGTTTACAATATTACTAACACATATCATTCGCTATTAAGAGTTTACTACGAATAGTGTGAAATAAACCATAACCTACCTCCACCGAAGAATTGGAATCAACAAGCAATTTCCCAAGCTTTGATATTCTTCTTCCTCGTTCGACTCTCTCTCAATCGATCAATCTCCTCTCTTTTTTTTTCTCTTTTTCTTATTCAAACCTCTTTTTTTTACCCTATAAAACATATAATTAAGTGTAAAAGATGACAATAATACCCCACTAATTAACCCAAAGTTACCTCTTTATCCCTCAAGAATTGGAGTTATTAATGTAAACCCACGAAATCTATAATTAAGGAAAGAATAGTCCAAAACGTCCCTTAAAACTTAACCAGAAATCCGACTCCAACTGGGATTCGCGCAACCTGTGACGGGTCGTCGTGCCTGCGACGGTCCGTCACGAAGGTCGTCGTGAGGGTCAGGACTCTATTTTTACTGTGACGGTCCGCCACACATGTGACGGTCCGTCCTGCACATTACGTCACGAAGTTCAGAGAGTCGATTTTAATATCCAAATTTAAGAATTCTAAGTGTCATGGGACGAAACCTCCTCGACGGGCCGTCGTGACCACGACGGTCCGTCGTGACACCCGTCGTCCCAGCCAGTTTTTCCAGAAATAAAATCTGCTGCTCAAAACGACAAAACAGGTCGTTACACTTGTTAGCATATGTGTAATTCAACTTCAATTCAGTTTTTGTTCACTTGTTAGCATCTGTGTAATACAAATTCATTTCATGTTTAATTCACTTGGTAGCATTTGTGTAATTCAATTCTCACCTATTGATATGTAAGACATGAGCACAATGGATATAGATTTAATTCACCTGTTAGCATTTGTGTAATAAAACTTTAATTGAGGTTTTATTCAGATTTAATTCAATTGTTAGTAAAGTGGTGCTCTTCTAGCAGATTAATCTATATATATATCTCTAGTCTTTTAATATTAGTAATACACTCTTTAATGTTGTGCAAAAAAAATATGACTAATATAGCAGTGATGCTTTATTTCAATGGACGATGGGATCCTATCAACAAATATATTAAGTACTTGGCAGATGGTGTTATGATACACATAGAGTCAACATTTGCCACCCTCGTTTCTGTAATTGCTACTCAATTGTCAATAGACGCATCAACAAGTAAATTTGAAATCAGATATAAAATTGATGAAAGGTCTCCTCCAATTCAAATTTATAATGATATGGGGGTAAAGGTATATCTTGAAACCAAAAAGGAACATCGAGATATGACAACATACCCTTTATGTGTCACAACAACTGAACCAGTCAACTTGGAGACTAAAGCTGCACTCATTCCACTTTTGTGTTCAGACACTTCAGGAGATATAAGGGTTATACACAATTCATAATTCTGTAATACATTTAATGGTATTTGATGAAGCAATAAGGTTAATTGGATCATGTGAGGAAGTTGATGAGCTAGAAGAATTAGCACCGGACATCATTATTAATCTCAATCACTCTTTATTTGAGAAAGATCAGGTGTATAAGAATAAATATGTCTTCACTAGTGCATTAAAAATACATTCCATTCTTAATAATTTTCAATTCAAGACAACAAGATCAAGCGCAATCAGGTAGACCTAAATTCAAGTAACTTTAAATGATTAATTGTTTATTAATATTTTTTCTACAACTATTCAATACAGTACCAATGAGAAAGCTGCAGTAGGAGTTTACGAGCTTCAAGTTTGAACAAATCTGAAATGTTCAAGATTAGAGAATTTGAAAGAGAACACACATGTTTGTTGCTACATAATTAATTATCGGAAAGGCTAAAACTAAGAGTGTTGTTGGGAGTATTATTGTGGGTGAATATGTTGAACCAGATGTTATTTACACACCATAAGACATACAACATGACATGTTAGCTGAATATGGTGTGCGATTCACATGCATGCAAGCTTGGAGAGCTAAAGAATGAGCTCTTGAATTAATCCGGGGTGATCCAATTCAATCATATGCAAAGTTGCCAAGCTACTTTCACATAATAGAGGCAACTTACCCTGGTTCTCAAATAAGATTTCTCAAATCAGAGGATGACCGTTTTTTATATGCGGTTGCAGCTTGTTCACCTCGATAAAAGGATGTGAATATTGAGACCAATTGTAGTTGTTGATGGAACTTCCTTAAAAGGAGCATACAAAGGGACATTGCTAACCGTTAATACCTTATATGCAGCAGGTGAGACTTTTAAATATGATACTAGTGTTTCCTATATTGAATTTTTGAACAATGCATTAAAAGTGAATTATAATTGCAGTAAAAATGTCATAAAATTGTATTAAACAAAGTGTACATGGTGCAGGGAGTATATTGCAACTTGCTTATGCTATTGTCGATTAAGAGAATGATTTATATTGGATGTGGTTTTTTGAGCAATTCAGAGATGCATTCGGTCAAAGACAAGAGATGTGTATCGTTTCCGATAGGCATGCAAGCATTATTAAGGCAGTTTCAACAGTTTATGATGAAGTACCTCATTTTGCATGTATGTGGCACTTACTGCAAAACATAATGAAGACTATCAGAAGAAGTCAACAAAGGGTCACTGAGTTGTTCTACTCTATGGCAAAAACATACACCATGACAGAATTTAATCAATGTATGACAATGGTTGAGAAGATAGATAAGAGGATCAAAGATTACTTGTTGAACGTTGGATACAACAAATGGTCCTGTGTGCATGCTGAAGTAAACAAAACTTGGATGATGACAATATAGCAGAATCAGCCAATTCACGAACAAGACATGCCAAAGTTCTTACAGTCTTGCAATTCTTGGAATTCATGAGACAACTTGTACAGAAATGAAATAACCATAACATATGAAAGGCGATATTTAAAGGTTTTCACCTTGGAAAAAAGTATGAAAATATATTGCGGCGCAATAAAACTGCATCAGAGAAATTAAAGGTATGCCTAATCTGTTTGCTAGTATTTTTTCTTCGGATTCATAACTAACATCTCTCTTGAATATACTTTTTTTCATTTCATAGGTTGTAGAGACAAATAAATATGTGTATACCGTACTTGATGGTATTACATAATTCACAGTATGTCTTCACCAACGTACATGCACATGTGGGAGATTTCAATTGGATGAGTTACCATGTCCACATGCTTTGGCCGTTTTAACAATAAAACACACTAGTTATGAGAAATATTTTTTGTTTTACTATACAAGAAAAAATTTATTGTTGACATATCAATTTCAAATGGATCCCCTGCCAAATGTAAGTACATGGAACACACCAACACATGTTCTTGAAGATGTTGTACTTCCACCTCATGGAAAGAGACCTCCGAGAAGGCTAAAAAATAAAAGACATACTCAAGTGAGAGAAGATGGATTCAAGAAGGCAAAAATTACATGCAGCAATTGTGGAAAAACATGATCACAACAGGAAGACTTGCAAAAATGTCAGAACTTATAATCAATAATAAAAAAATAATTTGTTTTAGTAATTTGTTTTAGAAGCTCATCGACTCTACGAATTTAGATCATGTTCGGTTATATGGTTTATATTTTTAGTTTTGCAATCTCGTGTTATTAAGTTTAATAGAATGCTTTCTTAGTTGTGCAATCTCATGTTATTTAGTTTACTAGAATGTTTCTATGTGTATAGTTACATTTGATATGATATATAAATGAAATGACATAGTTTACTGGAATCTTGTTTTTTTTATTTTTTACTTGCTTTTTCCTGTAAGATTTAAATTGAATGACCCAGTTGAGCTTGAGGCTTGGAAATGTCTTGCTGAGTATATTTGTCAGGTTAGGGAATTTGGGTTATGCTTGGTATGTGTTTGGTTTGTTAGTATTTGTGTAATATAGCTTTAATTCAAAGTTTAATTCACTTGTTAGTATTTGTGTAATACAACTTTAGCTTAGGTTTAATTCCCTTGTTAGCATTTGTGTAAATACAACTTTAATTCAGGTTTAATTCACTTGTTAGCATTTGTGTAATATAGATTTAATTAAAGTTTAATTCAGGTTTAATTCACTTGTGGAAATTTTTAAGGTTAGTGTTTAGTATGCTCTGTTCACTTGAAAATCTTCATACAATTACCATGACAGCATCAATAAGGACACAAAGAAGGAACAACTTCAAATAGACAACACTGTTAGGTATATAATATCAAGACTTACAACATAGACCAATATAGTTTTTCATAGCCATAGTAACTATGAATTGTTTTACATTATATAGTTTTCATAGTCATACTAACTAATATAACTATATTCCTTTATCTAACTGGTCTTTTGTCTTCACTTTGAAGGTCACTCGCTTGATTCCTTCTTGCATATTCCCATAATATAGCTCCAAATCTCTTTCAGAGAATGTCTGCCTTTACTTGTTGATTTACATATGTTGGCCATTACATACAAACTCCGCAAATGCAGCAACAAAAACTCCACAATCCCTAAAAAATTCAATATAAAATTATTATCGAAAAATCAATTTGATACCAAAAAACACCTATTTGATAATACTTACAACGAATTCTCTTCTTGTCTGGGAACAACTTTAGTTATGAAATGAAACTCAATTTTCTCGAACTCATTTATCTCACTGTATTTTGGTGTTGCCTTCAATTCACGACGCTTATCGTAAAACTTAAGCACACTTAAATAATATGGTAAAACAACTTAAAGCATCTCAACAATTTTTTAACCTCTAAATTCACCCCACCCCTAGCCAGAAATGAATCATACACCCCCAAAGACCTTTGCCCAATATCAAACACCACAAAAATCCAGTGACGATTCTCTTTAATATTTATTAGAATAAGAACAAAATCCACTTCATCCCACGAGGTAGTTGCCAACAAACGACGTCCACTGATATACCGGTCAATATCATTAGAATCTAAAACTTTAAAAAATTTCTTATCCTCATGAGCATCACAAAGTTTAAAGAAAGAATTGGTAATTTTTTTTCGTGAAAACACAATCAGTCGTCGTAAAACGAACATTACTGTTGGTTTCATATTTTCCTTTCTTTCTTCGGCAATAGAAAATGACATCAATATGCTGCAAAAAAATTGAAATGTAAGAAGAAACAGTCTCAATAAACAAACATTCTTTAACAGGGAAGGAATACGTTGAGTACACAAATCATGTTTATAAACTAGGGGAAATTCTTTTTTTCTAATTATCAGAAGGTCTTGTGCTAAAACTACATAATGTGCCAAAGAACAAGGGATGGCATAGCCAAATCATTAATGCTATGAAAAGTTCAGTCAACGGGGGCGTACACTATTGCTGTTAAATTGTTCTGCAGCAACAATATGTCTTCAAATTCCAACAATCAGTACTGCACTTGATCTAAACTTATGATAATCACTAATCAGTCCTTCTAGATACAATCTATCCTAAAAAAACTCCAGTCTTGATAAAACAAAATCTGTCAAATTTATGTTCTAACTGATAATCAATAGTAAAGAAGAAAGGATAGATGAACCAAAGAATATAAAACAACAACAAAAAGAGGATATTTAGCTCCAAGAATCATATATATGAAGAAATAGCATATTCCACCAAGTTGGGTTTTGTAATCTTGGTATACATATATTTTTCCAAAGTAAAAAAAATAGAAGAAGAAATAACCAGCTACCACCAATTTATAGATCTATACAATACAAATGTGCCTTAAACAAAAGAAAGTTGCAAGAAATGAGGCCAAAAAGGGGTAAATAAAAACTGCATACCACTACAATACTAAGAACATTAACTAGGCTTCATCAAGATAAGCTAGTTATATGTATGAGAAAAAGCAATTAAGAGTCGAAGCAAGAAAATCAAGCATCTAACATCTTTGAAGAAGAAAATTAGACAGGGGAATCTTTGTTTATATCAAATAAACTTAAAAGTATCAAAAGACACCTTTTTTTCTTGAAAATATCACAGAATATCCTTGAAGTACTCATATGAAGAGACAAAGGAAAACTCAAGATTAAGAAACAAAAAGAATCAAAAAAATATTAACGTCCAACTAAAATACATATAACAAACCTCATCACACCATTGTTTTCCAGAATGTGCCAATTTGAAAAACCAGAGTCTTTCATCTACTGTACAGATACCCAATTCAAATGCTGGATTGATAACATTAAGAGCATCTGTATAAGGTATCTTTCCCCTATCAAAACAGAACAAAAATTTAGAAATACTCAAAACCGAGACAACAACAACTTAAAAAGAGGCAAATACGAAACTAAAGCAGAGGTACAGAGCGTTCCACAAGTTTAATTAAACTTGTATATATTATGAATTAGGAAAATTATCCCAATAACATCAAAATAAATTGCCTCTTTTTTGTACACGTATTAATCCACTTAGTGAATGAATCGATCATATCAGATTCATCATCTCCTCCGGTTGCATATAAAAAGGATATTTTGTCTCAAAAACCTTACGCGTAACACATAAAGTTCCTCCGGATTTAAAATGTTGTGTGAATGGAGTGTTATTAACTTTCCTAGATTTTTTTTCTGCCACGTTTCTTCGGTGACACATTCTTTTTTTTTTATCAACATGGGCTCTTTTTTTTAGATAAGATTCTTCAGTCCTATTGATCTGAGAAACATCTTTATCAAGTAAAATAATGTCATCAAAAGTATGCAAGGTTTTTGACAATCCTCTATTGCATATGCATATAATAGATATATTGATTAATTTACAATCAACAGATGCAACACTTATTTATGTTGGTTTTTCTTACTACATTACCATTAGATTTCGCCCCAACTCTATTCGCATCAGCTGTCTCTTGGACTGTAAGCAAAATAAATATTTTAATAATGTTATCAAAATAAAACAAAAGATGTTTAGTTGAAGTTAAGAAAATGAATACCATTTATATCAGCAACCACCTCTAATAGAACTTTTTCAATAGCAATTCCTGCAACATCTTCATATGTACATAACAAGAACATTTAAAATAACAGAATTGAATTAAAATATATGAAATATGTAATTTATCTGTATAAAATCCTTCATTACCTGCTTTACTTGATACTCTTTCATAATTTTCAGCATCAACAAATCTAACTGAAGTTTTAAACACTTGAGCTTCTTCATTTTGATTTGATCGCATAACATGAGCATCGTTCCCTCTCGATTTTTTTACAGATGCATTAAAATGGGGACAAAATGTTGTATATGCAATTAAAATATTATAAAAAAAAAGTTAACTGAAAATTGATATATCGAATTTGTGTCACTTCTAGATTAACTGGAAGAAACTACTAGACTATATATTAAAATTATATTATGAATATAACATAAATGTACTGAAAATATAATTGAACCTCCATTAAAATCTAATCCTCCCGAAAATGTCTCGCCAGCATGCTTCTTAGATGGTTCCTTGACTTCTCGAATAACAGAGATGCTACCACCACTCTTAGCAAACAGCATAGAAATATCCTCCAATAATTGTTTGTTTGAGTTCACCACAAATTCTTTGATTTGATTGAATCCTAAATCAATCTTCTCTTCAAGCGCTTTGTTATTTTCATTCACCTTATAGATATTAAATCATAACGCAAATATTAAAAAAATAACAGTTTTAAAATAAAAATCCTAAAGTTTAGTATGTGTATACTTTTACAAGCTCTTTTCTCAATTCTATGACTTCATTGGTCAAAATTTCTAGATGATTACTTTATCCTTTAGGCTCCAATTTCAAAATTTCAGCATGGTAATGACCAGTTTCAGGAAGCCTGAAATTGGATACTTTATCTTCACTGGCCACTATGTTCTCAAACTGAAAAACCAAATGCACAAAATAACATTAGATATAGTAACTTGTGTTCAAATAAACAATGTAATAAAATGTATTAACTTTGTACAAATACCTTATTTTTTGTAGCATGAAGAGACATTTCTCAATATATTTTAACCATGGACTTTCTGCAATTGTCTTCCAATTCAAGATTCTTGGAATAGAATCAGCAACACGAATAGCTATATCTTCATCAACCTTTCAACAACAGTCAAATATCCAAATTTGAAGAGCAAGAGGCAAGCCACCAATTCTATAGTACTTATGTGTTGACTTAAGCTCATGTCTCACAGAATCAGACAACTTTTTGTAGACATCTAAAACCCACGGATATGAATTGAATTTTCCACTTTCAACAAGGTAAAAATCTCTGTTGCTAATTTGGTATTCGTTGTCCTCATATGAAAATAAAAAATCATTAATGAAGTATAGAACAACCAATGAAACAGCTGAGTCATCATCTATGAATTTTTAGCTAAAACAATGCACGTAGATGACTCTTTGGAATAGTGATTTTTTTTCGGGGAATAACTACTCATCAAACTGCATCTAGAATTGGGAACATTGATAGAAGTGCCATCACTAACACAATTTAAGCCCGTAACTATCCCAAATTCTCTAAGACCAAAAAATAACTTTTTGTTATTTATTTCAGTAGCAAACACATCATTCGGTGTGTGTTTTGACTCTCTATTTATTAGACAATGAATAAGTTGTAGTTGTGTGCTCGATTTTTGAAGGTCAAGAAGGTACCCAAAACATGTATTCCTAAACAACTCAAGTTTTTTATCACATAAGGATAGTTTGATTTGTTCAATTACACTATGATTAGCGTAACATGACCACCTACTCGAAATATACACAACATCAGGATGTTTTCAGAATTTACGATCCTGCATATGCATTAAACATGAATTAAAAATGTGTTAACACATACTAAAGATGAATTGAAGATGAATTTCACATACTATGCGTCAAAGAAAGGTAGTAATCCGTTGAATAAAAGATGAATTAAAGTTGAATTACAACAATGATCACTTCTGTTTCCAAATCCAGAAACAACTTATCAACTTCAACACAAGCAGCCTAAACAATGATATAGTTAAAGGTTTTAACTCATATCGTGTTCATGCCCCTTGAAAAGTTTAAGGGGGATACTAAGGCTTGAGTTTGTTATCCTAAATGAATTGCAACACCAACACATCATACATTCACAAGTAAAATCTCCTCTCTAAGAGCTATTCACAAAGTTGATCAGAAAGATTACAGAAATGCAGTTATAAGACAAATCAATTCGCCACTAGAAGGAAAAACTAAAATAAACAATTGGATACATCTCCAGAAATACTTTTCATAACTTGATTTGTTTTTTTACTTTTTTTTTTGGTTTTGAGGAGGTTTGAGATAGGGGGATATGCTACAAAATACAATTTCAGAAAGTCAAAATTTCAAGTTTGGGAGGACATAAGATCTGGTAAGCATCTTATTATTATTTTGAATTTACAGATACAGTATGTTGTTGAATTTGTGCTGAGATAAAGGTCACCCAATCAGCTATAATCTCATGGTGCACCATTAAGGAACTTTAGTCGTTAAACAACTATAAGCCTGATATTCTTCCTATATTCAAAACACTGGGACACTCAAAATCCCAATCTAGTTAAGGTCAGCACTCAGAATCCTACCTGCTCTATTCACTTCTTTGGTCATACTAAAGTTGAATTAAAGTTGAATTTAAGATGAATTTCACATACTACATCTAAAAGACAAGCAACAATCAACATAGAATCATTGCTAAACAACATATTACTAAGAACTACTAGCACATACCGGATATCTACTCTCTCGTAGAATGACACTTTTGGGTGAACGGTTTCGTGTTTTTCCATCATTCACCGGCTTTTTCTTCTCCAATCCATCTTTATTATTCAAACTTTTTGACTAAAATTGAGGAGGTAAATCCTCAAAATCATCATCACTGTCAACGAGTTTCTTCGACGTAGATGCCAAAGTAACACATATTTTTTTGATTTCTTCACTGTTTTAACCTCTTTAACTCGTCTTTACCTTTTTTTGATTCTTGTTCTGTTCCTCATTGTTCTTCTTCTCATTGTTCTGCTCCCCCGATATTTGTGAGATTCCCAAACTAAAACTTGGAACTTCATCCATAGAAGTAGAAGGCGAAACTTGACGCTTCTTTCGACTTCTTCTATAAACTTTCGGATTCGAAGTATCAATATCCCTCACTAGACGCGGCCTTCTTCTAAGAGATTTTCCATTACCTTCTTCCATTAAAATTTGTGCAGAAAATGGAGAAAAAAGAACAAAACCCTAATTTTTTGAACACACGAGGAGAAAGAGAAAGAAAAAGAAAAGAGCGAGAGAGGATCTGACTTATGAGAGAATACGTTTTTACTTGGTTTAAAAATTGTATAAAAAAGGAATAAATGTGTTCTAAAATTGTTTTATGTTAATATAGCTAAAAGATGACAAAAATGGTAATAAATAAAAAGAATACTAAAAATTGGTAATTATAAAATAAAAGGTCTTTGTTTATGTAATTTTTTCTTTTTTGTATTAGTTAAATATTATTGTATGTATTTGTTAAATAATGTAAACGGATGGTTTGAATATCCTGTAAAATGTACTCTTCACTCTTGTAACTACACACTTGAACGACATTATACTTTCCATCACCATTAGTTTTCCTATATTGTTTATATTATTATATTTTCTCTTTTTTCACAACACATTACTCAGAATGAGTCTTTGAACAAATAAGATGTAACGACCCGTTTAGTCGTATTGAGCAGCAGATTTTATTTTTGGAAAATAGGCTGAGGCAACGGACCCCACGACGGACCGTCACAGGCACGACGGACCGTCGTAGGGTCTCGTTTCAAAACACTTAGAAATTCTGAAATTGGGTACTGAAAATCGACTCTCTGAACTTCGTGACGAACTTGCAGGACGAACTGTCACATGTGTGACGGACCGTCACAGACTCCTTAGTGAAAACTGGGGTTCTGGCCCTTACGACGACCTGTGTGACGGACCGTCGCAGGCACGACGAGCCGTCACAGGTTGCGCAAATCCCAGGCAGAATCGGATTTCTTTACACGTTTTAAGGGATGTTTAGGACTATTCTTTCCTTAATTATAAAGTTAGAGGATTAATATTAATAAGTCTAATTACTTGGGGGTTAAAAGAGGTAACCCTAAGTTAATTAGTGGGCTATTATTGCCATCTTTATTCTTAATTATATGTTAATTAGGGTAAAAGAAAGAGGGTTTGAATAAAAGAAAATAGAGAAAAAGAAGAGGGAGAGAAACGAATTTAGGGAGAATCGATCGAGGAGGAGAGGAACAAGCTTGGAAAATTCTTGCTTAATCACTAGTCTTCGGTGGAGGTAGGTTATGGTTTTTACGATATTCGTAGTGAACTCATAATAGTGAATGATATGTATTGGTGGTATTGTAAACCTGTCTATATGCTTAACTGTATGCTTGCATGAATATGATTATGTGATTTTGATAAAACAAGCATGACGAAAACCATTGAATCCCAAATCTTGAAAGAAACTTTAATCTACGTTATTAATGATGATGCCTTGGTATAAAAGAAGGCTCGATGAATTAAAGTAATGGGATTGATGATGCCTTGGTATAGAGAAGGCTTGATGAACGGATAGAATGAGGTTAGTGGATCGGAGTGTCACGTTCCGACACATAGTATTAGTGGATCGGAGTGTCACGTTCCGACACATAGTATTAGTGGATCGGAGTGTCACGTTCCGACACATAGTATTAGTGGGACGGGTGTCACGAACCGACACGTAGAATTAGGGGATCGGAGTGTCACGTACCGACACATATAGGGGATCGGAGTGTCACGTTCCGACACATATAGGGGATCGGAGTGTCACGTACCGACACATATAGGGGATCGGGTGTCACGAACCGACACGTAGAATTAGGGGATCGGAGTGTCACGTACCGACACAAGAGGAAGAAAGATAATGAATCTTGAAAGATGATAAATATACTCAATCTAATAAACTTAATTCCCAAATGAGTATGGTATTGAGGCTTGAGCCCTCATGGATGAACTTGATGGTACTTGTTGATGATTATAGTACTTGTTGTTGCTACATGTTGAGTTTATAGTTGATTTATAATATTACTTGATATATATTATCTTCTATTTTGAGTTGGCCGATGATATCTACTCAGTACTTGTGGTTGTACTGACCCCCTACTATTATGTTTTCTTCTTTTTGTTATTTGGTGAATGCAGCAAACGTTCCGTCAACTTCAACTCAACAGTAGATCTAGCCAGTCTTCACTACCTTCGGAAATTCAGGGTGAGCTAATTGTCTAGCTTGGACTGGATCTTCTTCTTCAAGTCTTGATGCCTTGAACTTCCGGCATGGACTAGCTTTTATTTGTTTTAGCTTCTTAGACGTTTTTAGTTTAGTAATTTGAGGATAGATGTTCTTGTGATGATGACTTCCAGATTTTGGGGATAATAATAATAGTTTTGAATTGTTTTTATTAATTACTTTAAGTCTTCCGCATTACTTTCTGTTGCTATACATTGAAATGTTAAGGGTTAGATTGGTTGGTTCGCTCACATAGGAGGGTAAATGTGGGTGCCAGTCGCGTCCCCGATTTGGGTCGTGACAAACTTGGTATCAGAGCCTTAGGTTCATTGGTCTCATCACACAATAACGAGTCTAGTAGAGTCTTACGGAACGGTAGGGGGACGCCTTTACTTTTCTTTGAGAGGCTATAAGACTTTAGGAAAATTCCATTCTTTCATTCTTTCTTTCGTGCTACTACTTGAGTCCAATTGGTATCTAGATGATATAAATTGGTATCTGACCATCTTCACTCTATTTCGCAGATGGTTAGAACTAGAGCAATGACTGCACCAGCAGCGACCCCGGCAAGACATGATGCGTCAGAGCCAGCCACTGGGGCTGTAGCTCGAGGAGGATCAGTGGCAAGAGGCCGTGGTAGAGGCCGTGGGAGGACGTCCTCTAGAGGAAGAGGACGAGCACCTAGCCCATCTGGTACTAGGGCGGTGACTCCTCCACCGACTGAGGAAGCGATAAGAGAGGGTGAGGAAGGGGAGAATGAACAAGCACAGAACGAGGATTGCCACCCCACCCCAACCTACCCCAGAGATGATCAATCAGGTTCTTGCTTATCTTAGCGGGTTATCTGATCAGGGTCAGGCACCTCCAGTGGTTTCTGCACCAACACCTCCGGTTTCAGAGGTACGACATGCGGCTACTATGGCTCCCCGCATGGATGCATCATTGGAGATAGGCACATTTCCACGTCGACTACTGGACCTATAATGACAAATGATCAGCATGAACTTTTCAGTAAGTTCATAAAATTGAAACCTCCAGTCTTCAAGGGTGCAGAATCTGAGGATGCTTACGATTTCCTGGTTGATTGTCATGAGCTACTACACAAGATGGGTATCGTAGAACGGTTTGGCGTGGAGTTCGTGAGTTATCAGTTTCAAGGGAACGCCAAAATGTGGTGGCGGTCACATGTTGAGTGTCAACCAACAGAGGCACCACCTATGACTTGGGCATCGTTCTCTAGCTTGTTTATGGAAAAGTATATCCCAAGGACTTTGAGAGATAGAAAAAGGGATGAGTTCTTGAGTCTAGAGCAAGGTAGGATGACGGTTAACGCATATGAGGCCAAATTCCGTGCATTATCCAGGTATGCCACCCAACTTTGTTTCAGTCCACAAGAACGGATTCGCCATTTTGTGAAGGGGTTGAGGTCAGAATTGCGGATTTCAGCCTTACAGGTAGCGGCTACGGCAACATCCTTCCAAGAGGTGGTAGACTTTGTGATAGAGGTGGAAGGAGTGAAGCCAGATGACTTCACCACGACATCGACATCAAAAAGGTTTCGAAGGGGAGGTGAGTTTAATGGTTCTTACTCTAGAGGACAGAGCTCCGGAGGTTACTCAGTTCGACCAATTCAGTCTTCACTACAGACTGTAGTTGGGGGTCCACCTCAGAACGGTCAACACTACTCCGAGAGACCTATGCCTGACTCCAGAGAGTGTTATGAATGTGGGGAGATTGGACATATTAGGAGGAATTGTCCAAAACCGAGTTACAGAACCCCAATAGCTAGAGGTAGAGGTGGTCATGGTAGAGGCCGCTTTTCTGGAGGACGTGGTGGTCGAGGTAATGGTGGTCACCACAACGGCAGAGGTGATGGGCAAACTGGAGCCACTACGACACAACATGGTAGGGGCAACACACAGACTGGTGATAGGGCCCATTGTTACGCTTTCCCTGGGAGATCTGAAGCGGAGGCGTCTGATGCTGTTATCGCAGGTAATCTTTTGGTTTGTGATTGCATGGCATCTGTATTGTTTGACCCTGGCTCCACGTTTTCATATGTATCTTCATCATTTGCTAATGGTCTAAATTTACATTATGAATTACTTGACACGCCTATTCGTGTTTCTACTCCGGTGGGTGAGTCTGTGGTAGTTGAAAAAGTATATAGGTCTGGTTTGGTGAACTTTGTGGGGAGCAACACTTATGTAGATTTGGTTATCTTAGAAATGGTTGATTTTGATGTAATTCTGGGTATGACTTGGCTTTCTCCGCAATTTGCGATCTTGGATTGTAATGCTAAAACGGTGACGTTAGCCAAGCCTGGGACAGACCCGTTAGTGTGGGAGGGCGACTACACTTCCAATCCGGTTCGTATCGTGTCCTTTCTTCGTGCTAAGAAGATGGTTAGTAAGGGTTGTTTAGCCTTCTTGGCACATCTCAGGGATGACACTACCCAAGTACCTTCAATCGAAACGGTTTCGGTAGTCCGTGAGTTTTTGGATGTGTTCCCTGCAGATCTTCCTGGTATGCCACCGGATAGGGATATTGACTTCTGCATCGATCTTGAACCGGGTACTCGCCCCATTTCTATACCCCCTTATAGAATGGCTCCCGCGGAGTTAAGAGAGTTAAAGGCACAACTTCAAGAGTTGTTGAGCAAAGGCTTCATTAGACCAAGTGCATCTCCTTGGGGTGCTCCGGTTTTGTTTGTGAAGAAGAAGGATGGGAGTTTTCGGATGTGCATAGACTACCGGCAGTTGAACAAGGTAACTATTAAGAACAAGTATCCTCTTCTCGCATTGATGACTTGTTCGATCAGTTACAAGGTGCTTGTGTCTTCTCAAAAATTGACTTGAGATCCGGTTATCATCAATTGAAAATACGGGCAACGGATGTGCCAAAGACTGCTTTTCGGACTAGGTATGGGCATTATGAATTTGTAGTGATGTCCTTTGGTCTTACGAATGCCCCTGCTGCGTTCATGAGCTTGATGAACGGGATATTTAAGCCGTATTTGGATCTCTTTGTGATCGTATTTATAGATGATATATTGGTATATTCTAAAAGTAAGAAGGAACATGAGGAGCATTTGAGAATTGTATTGGAAATGTTGAGGGAGAAAAAGCTTTATGCCAAGTTCTCTAAGTGCGAGTTTTGGCTAGATGCAGTGTCCTTTTTGGGGCACGTGGTTTCTAAGGATGAGTGATGGTGGATCCTTCTAAGATTGAGACAGTGAAGAATTGGGTTAGACCCACTAATGTGTAAGAAATACGAGTTTTGTTGGGTTAGCTAGCTACTACCGCCGATTTGTCAAGGGATTCTCTTCTATTGCTTCCAATTGACGAACTTGACTAAGCAGAATGTTCCATTTGTATGGTCGGATGAGTGCGAAGAAAGCTTTCAGAAACTCAAGACTTTGTTGACTACCGCACCTATCCTCACCTTGCTGGTAGAGGGTAAGAACTTCATTGTTTATTGTGATGCATCCTATTTGGGTTTGGGTGCAGTGCTAATGCAAGAGAAGAACGTGATTGCTTATGCTTCAAAACAATTAAAAGTGCATGAACGTAACTATCCAACTCATGACTTGGAATTGGCCGCGGTAGTGTTTGCATTAAAGCAATGGAGGCATTATTTATATGGGGTTAAGTGTGAATCTATACGGATCATCGTAGTCTACAATATGTCTTTACTCAGAAGATTTGAACTTGAGACAAAGGAGATGGATGGAACTACTGAAGGACTACGACATCAGTATTTTGTATCATCCGGGGAAGGCGAATGTTGTGGCAGATGCCTTGAGTAGAAAGGCGGGAAGCATGGGAAGTCTAGCTCATTTGCAAGCTTCTAGACGCCCATTGGCTAGAGAAGTGCAGATTTTGGCTAATGACCTCATGAGGTTATAAGTAAATGAGAAGGGAGGATTGTTAGCTTGTGTGGGGGCAAGATCCTCCTTCCTTGACAAGATTAAGGGGAAGCAGTTTGAGGATGAGAAATTGATCCGGATTCGAGATAAAGTGTTGCAACGAGAGGCTAAAGAAGCAACAATCGACGAGGAAGGTGTTTTGAGGATTAAGGGAAGGGTATGTGTACCCCGCGTCGATGAGTTGATCAACACCATTCTGACAGAGGCTCATAGTTCAAGGTATTCTATACATCCGGGTGCAACCAAGATGTATCGTGACCTAAAGCAACACTTTTGGTGGAGTAGAATGAAGCGCGATATTGTTGACTTCATTGCCAACTGTCCAAACTGTCAACATGTAAAGTATGAACACCAGAGGCCCAGAGGAACGCTTCAGAGAATGCCCATTCCTGCATGGAAGTGGGAGAGAATCGCAATGGACTTTGTGGTTGGTCTTCCAAAGACAATGGGTAAGTATGACTCCATTTGGGTGATTGTTGATAGGTTAACTAAGTCTGCTCACTTCATTCCGGTCAAGGTGACCTACAATGCAGAGAAGTTAGCTAAAATCTACATCTCAGAAATCGTTCGACTGCATGGAGTTCCACTCTCCATTATATCAGATAGAGGTACGCAGTTTACTTCTAAGTTTTGGACAACGTTGTATGCTGAATTAGGTACTAGGTTAGACCTTAGTACTGCGTTTCACCCTCAGACTGATGGTCAGTCTGAGCGAACGATTCAAGTGTTGGAGGATATGCTTCGCGCATGCGTGATAGAGTTTGGTGGCCATTGGGATAGCTTCTTACCTTTGGCAGAGTTTTCATACAATAATAGCTATCACTCCAGTATTGATATGGCTCCATTTGAAGCATTGTATGGGAGGAGGTGTAGATCTCCCATTGGTTGGTTCGATGCATTTGAGGTTAGACCTTGGGGTACTGACCTCTTGAGGGATTCGTTAGATAAGGTGAAGTGCATTCAAGAAAAACTTCTAGCGGCGCAAAGTAGACAAAAGGAGTATGCAGACCGAAAGGATAGAGACTTGGAGTTCATGGAAGGTGAACAAGTCTTGTTGAAGGTTTCACCCATGAAAGGGGTGATGCGGTTTGGCAAAAGAGGTAAGCTAAGTCCAAGGTATATTGGACCATTTGAGGTACTAAAGTGAATAGGGGAGGTGGCTTATGAATTAGCCTTGCCCCCAGGGCTGTCCGGAGTGCATCCGGTATTTCATGTGTCCATGTTGAAAAGATACCATGGAGATGGAAACTACATTATCCGTGGGATTCAGTTTTGCTTGATGAGAATTTGACTTAGACTAGGAACCGGTTGCGATATTAGATAGAGAAGTTCGCAAGTTGAGGTCGAGAGAGATTGCATCCATCAAAGTTCAATGGAAGAATCGACCGGTTGAAGAGGCTACTTGGGAGAAGGAGGCAGATATGCAAGAAAAATACCCACATCTGTTTACAGATCCAGGTACTCCTTTTCGCCAATGTTTTTCTTCTTTTGATCGTTCGGGGACGAACGATGGGTAAATTGGTATCTATTATAACGACCAGTTTAGTCGTTTTGAGCAGCAGATTTTATTTCTGGAAAATAGGCTGAGGCAACGGACCCCACGACGGACCGTCGCAGGGCCTCGTTTCAAAACACTTAGAAATTCTGAAATTGGGTACTGAAAATCGACTCTCTGAACTTCGTGACGAACTTGCAGGACGGACTGTCACATGTGTGACGGACCGTCACAGACTCCTTAGTGAAAACTGGGGTTCTGGCCCTTACGACGACCTGTGTGACGGACCGTCGCAGGCACGACGGGCCGTCACAGGTTGCGCAAATCCCAGGCAGAATCGGATTTCTTTACACGTCTTAAGGGACGTTTTGGACTATTCTTTCCTTAATTATAAAGTTAGAGGATTAATATTAGTAAGTCTAATTACTTGGGGGTTAAAAGAGGTAACCCTAAGTTAATTAGTGGGCTATTATTGCCATCTTTATTCTTAATTATATGTTAATTAGGGTAAAAGAAAGAGGGTTTGAATAAAAGAAATAGAAAGAAAAAGAAGAGGGAAGAGAAACGAATTGAGGGAGAATCGATCGAGGAGAAGAGGAACAAGCTTTGGAAAATTCTTGCTTAATTACTAGTCTTCGGTGGAGGTAGGTTATGGTTTTTACGATATTCGTAGTGAACTCTTAATAGTGAATGAAATGTATTGGTGGTATTGTAAACCTGTCTATATGCTTAACTGTATGCTTGCATGAATATGATTATGTGATTTTGATAAAACAAGCATGATGAAAACCATTGAATCCCAAATCTTGAAAGAAACTTTAATCTACGTTATTAATGATGATGCCTTGGTATAAAAGAAGGCTCGATGAATTAAAGTAATGGGATTAATGATGCCTTGGTATAGAGAAGGCTTGATGAACGGATAGAATGAGGTTAGTGGATCGGAGTGTCACGTTCCGACACATAGTATTAGTGGATCGGAGTGTCATGTTCCGACACATAGTATTAGTGGATCGGAGTGTCACGTTCCGACACATAGTATTAGTGGGACGGGTGTCACGAACCGACACGTAGAATTAGGGGATCGGAGTGTCACGTACCGACACATATAGGGGATCGGAGTGTCACGTTCCGACACATATAGGGGATCGGAGAGTGTCACGTACCGACACATATAGGGGATCGGGTGTCACGGACCGACACGTAGAATTAGGGGATCGGAGTGTCACGTACCGACACATAGTGGTAGGGGATCGGAGTGTCACGTACCAACACAAGAGGAAGAAAGATAATGAATCTTGAAAGATGATAAGTATACTCAATCTAATAAACTTAATTCCCAATGAGTATGGTATTGAGGCTTGAGCCTCATGGATGAACTTGATGGTACTTGTTGATGATTATAGTACTTGTTGTTGCTACATGTTGAGTTTATAGTTGATTTATAATATTACTTGATATATATTATCTTCTATTTTGAGTTGGCCGATGATATCTACTCAGTACTTGTGGTTGTACTGACCCCCTACTTTTATGTTTTCTTCTTTGTTATTTGTGGAATGCAGCAAACGTTCCGTCAACTTCAACACAACAGTAGATCTAGCCAGTCTTCACTACCTTCGGAAATTCAGGGTGAGCTAATGCGTCTAGCTTGGACTGGATCTTCTTCTTCAAGTCTTGATGCCTTGAACTTCCGGCATGGACTAGCTTTTATTTGTTTTAGCTTCTTAGACGTTTTTAGTTTAGTAATTTGAGGATAGATGTTCTTGTGATGATGACTTCCAGATTTTGGGGATAATAATAATAGTTTTGAATTGTTTTTATTAATGAGTTTAAGTCTTCCGCATTACTTTCTGTTGCTATACATTGAAATGTTAAGGGTTAGATTGGTTGATTCGCTCACATAGGAGGGTAAATGTGGGTGCCAGTCGCGTCCCCGATTTGGGTCGTGACATAAGACCTTCTTTATTCGAAATTATCTTTATCCCTAAAGTTAATCAATTTTCTTTTAGAGTCATGCATACATTTATATGTTTAATATATATCGAATAGGACCGGCATAAGTCCTTGATCGACGATTTAATAACTGCATATAGAACTTTATTTTGGTATTATTAAGATACTTCACTCGGTATATAATTAGTATGTTTCATATATTTTGTTTGTTGTTTATATGATATTAACTTATAACTTTAAATCAAAATTTAGGGTATATGATAACATGTTAGTTAAGTTTATTCTTACCATATATTTATGATAAATATTGGTGTGACATAAAGAAAAATATATTGTATTAATTATGACTTGAAGCTCTTTAAAATGGCTTCAATATTATCAATAACAAATAATAAATATTGTAGAACAATTAAAATTACATATTAAATCTAATGTTTAGATACTTCATGAGTTTACATGTTTAAGCCAACCAATATGCATGCATAACCTATAATTTATAATCATATTATAGTTTATTATTTGAAAAATAATTAAGCATTAATTATGAAGAAACAAACATCATAATATTAACGCAAGTATCTTATAATTTTTTTTATCATGTGGAATTTGTCAAAGCTTGAATTTGTGGCACTTAACATTTCAAGAAAGAACTATTTGTCATGGGTAGTTGATGCTAAAATTCACTTTACCGCTAAGTGTCTTGGTGATAGTATAGTCAAAGGAAATAAAGAATCAAGTCAAGCTAAAGTGCAAACTATGATTTTCTTTTGTCATCATCTTTATGAAATCCAGAAGGTCGAATACTTAACAATGAAAGACCAAATTGAATTGTGGATAGGTTTTAAACGGAGGTATTACCACTCAAGACAATGATATTGACAAGGGCTTTTTATGAGTGGATTCACTTACCATTTAAAGATTAATAAATTGTAATTGAGTATAACTATGTTGTATTTATAATTACTTTTAAACTGAAACTATGTTGGGAAACTATAAAAGGCGAGGACATGTTGGAAAAAATACTAACAATTTTCAATGTCTCTAATATGATACTACAGTAGAAATAACGCAAAAAACGTTTTCTGAAATACTCTAAATTAATCACATGTCTTCTGGAGGCTGACCAGAATAATGACCTTTAAATGAGAAATCATGATGCCAATCCCACTAGAAGTGCTTCGTTACCGGAAGAACATAGGATAGACACGACAAGTGAAAATACGACAAAATAAGCAGTGCCATGATTATGTGTGTGGGTATATAAAGGGTAAAAGATGATATAATAATCGTCAAGGTGGTGATCATAACAAAAGAGAGAACAAGGTTGGTTCTCAAAATAATACTTGTATAGGAATAGGTGATCACTGTCCTGATTCTGGCCTTGAAGGTCATTGGAAAAATTAATGTCGGGCACTTGAGCATTTAGTATAGATGTATCATAATTTTTTTCAAAAAAAAGGAAATAAAGGTGGTTCCTCCTCTTCTAATGCTCGAGTAGAATCACATTTGACTCTCAAAGATGATGATCGAGCAGGATCTTCTCAAAAATGTGATCAGAATATTGTGGAAAATTTATCATCGAACGATGATGCTTTTGATTGGCTCGATTGTATTACTCATCTAGAAGTTGAGGACTTCTTTGGAGATCACAATTGAAGATTGATAATTGAATTGAGAAACAAATAATGTTTTCATGTCTTTTCAATGTTTTACCTAAAGTTCATGTGCTTAATTTTTCATTTGATAAGGTTCATACTTCTTATTATGTATTTTTATTTTTATGAAGAAAAAAAAAGTTCAGTCTTCAGTTGGATGTGAGATCAGTGATGGAGATATGTACTTTTTGGGCAGTGTCATAACACATTTGACAATAAAAGAAGAAATATTACTCTCATTTGATTATAAAAAATACAAATCTAAATACAATATTCGATATTATAAAATTGATTGAGTTCTCATGAATAGGGACCTTGTTATTGCCTGGAGGAACATTATTAATAATTGATAATGCATTGTATTGTAGTAAGTCTCAAAGAAACTTATTAGGTTTCAAGGTTTTTTTTATCAAAATGACAATCATGTTGAGACATTGATTGAACAAAACATTGAAAATCTTAATATTACTACAATAACTGGAAAGAAGAAAATTGTGCATGAAAAATTGCATGCACTTAATTCTGGCTTATACCATACAAATATTGTACGGTTGAGTCACATGTTGTGGTGAAAAAATACTAAATGGTTGTAATGATTTTATCATTTGGCATGACCAGATGGCTCATCCCTATTATTATTGATACGCAGAATAATTGAGAATTCACATGGTCATACATTGAAGAATCAAAGTGTTGTTCAATAAAAGGAATTATCTTGTGTTGTTTGTTCACAAGGAAAGTTTTTTATCAGACAATCATTGGTTAAGGTTAGGGTGGATGTAACATCTCATTACTTGTAGTAGCCTAGTTCAAGCGAAGAAATTAAAAAAATTCACCTTTGTAAAGAAAAACGATAATCTGGAAAATTTGCTTAAGTTAAGAAAGCGAGTTTTTGGTCATTTTCAAATGGTCATAACTTCTAGCTCAATATGAATTAAAGTCAGTTCTTTATATGGTTAGAAATCCCTTGGAATGATCGGCGCTCAGTTTGCGTGATACCAATATCGTATGAGGGAGATATGTCTTTCGGAAGTTGGGATGTTGAAGTAAAGAAATTCCAATCCGGATTTAAATAAGGGAGAAGTAGTCTTTTCACTCGTCCATTTCCTAATTTATTATAAAGGTTTATTGGGGGTAAAATAAGCATTTAGTCAATTTTAGAAAAAAGAAATTCACGCCTAGGGCTTGGGAGAAAAGAGAAAAGAAGAAGGAGAAGGGAGAAATATCAAGAACGCTAATGTTTTTGCGAGTGGAATTCGCCTGAGGTGATTCCTATAAAGGCATGTGAGATATTTCCGTGTTGGCTTAGTTCAGCCGTACACCGACTTGTTTAATTCAGCGAAATTTTGAACAGCTTGAATGATGAAGAGTGAAGTTCTTTAAGAACATTGTTGATATTTTGTTTGTTGAGTTGTTACATGCCTTTAGTTTATTAGATTCGTCTTTACGAGTTGTTTTTTTAGTCTAATAAATTGGGTATTAAGGGTATTAATGATTCTAAGTGTTTGGGAAAATATCAATTGAATTTTCGAAGATTTAGATATGAAAATCAGAGAAGAAAAGTCGAAATGCCCGTTAGTCAGGCCTTCGGGCAGTACGCCCGCCAGATCCCCTCAAGAATGACTCTGTCCGTCAGCACCAAGCACGTCGAGCCAGCTATATCCCCTTAGGTATGCCTCTTTCTATAAAGCTATGGCGCGTCACGCCTCTCAAAGAGCTAAGGACGCATAGACCATATTCACTCCCCATCTTTTTGTCATAGTTCCTAAGTGATTTATTCATGTTTCCTAGTTGATTCCAATACTCTAAGGTACGTCAAAAAAATCATGAAATCATCCATAAACATGAGCTCATGAACCTTGAATCCATTATCCAATTCAAGGAAAGTTAAAATCAAAGTCAAAAAAGATAAGAGTCGAGTCTAAAAGCTAATTAAGAAGCAAGTCAAAGGAAGTTCTTACAGTTTCGAGAGTCTTAAACATATTTTTGAACTTTGTTTAAAGGCTCAAGCTACAATTTGAGTAAAATAATAATGAGTTATATATCTAGGCCAACAACGGTCTTCGAATGTCGGCCATGTCCAGGGTTTAGGCTAGAGGCCTGACAAACTTTGTGTTAGAGCGCAGAGTTCAAGAGTCTAGGGAGTATATGATGTCGTGTTTGGAGAGTGTTAGTCATTGGTTTGAAGCATGTCAACTCTATGATTAGGAGGCTACAACATTTAGGAATTCCTCACTTAATTTATATTTATTTTTCTTCTATTAGAGTTTAGCTCTAGGACTCAATCTAATTCATGCTTGAGCGTGTTTTAGATAACTATACCTCCACAAAGAGCATCAAGCAAAAAAGGGTTAGATAACTATGTGTTATGGATGTATCAACATAACTATGTGCTATGATAGGTGACATGGATGTATCAAGGTTGATGGTTTATGTGCATCAAGTTGAAGAAGAGAAACTAAGGGATAGATAGGATTATAGGGGGGAAAAGCCAAGACTAGGAATGAGTCAACGCAACAGAAAGGTTGTTCGAATCGGCCACAGTTTTAGAAAAAAAAGGGCTTGCACCATCATGTGCCAGTATACTTACGCCCTGAAACAGGGATAGTGTAATGGCCACAACGTAGAACTCAAGGCTAGACCAGTATAGTCCCATGGTAGCATTGTATAGGGAGATATTTGGGCTCGTGCATGTGGTAGGTATGGTAGAAACCACGCCGTTAAGTATCGTGATAGCCAATCATGTTGCTTTAAGTGGTGTCAAGAGGGACACTTCATGAAATAGTATCCTACGTATAAACATAGTGATGAAAATCCAAGAAATAGAGCCCAATCTTCATCAACTGCTCCACCATAAAAGGCTGCACCTAAAGGAGCTACTTCTGACACTGGCAGAGGGGCAAAGCTACTCTATGCAATTAGTAGCAACCAATAGCAACAGAACTCTCCATATGTTGTCACAGATATGATCAAAGTCTTCATTTTTGATGTTTATGCTTTGCTAGACCAAGGAGCAAGTTTTTCTTTTGTAACTCCTTAGGTTGCAAATAAGTTTAAGATTCTTCATGAGAAACTTTGTGAACCCTTGTGTGTTTCTGCCCTTGTTGGAGAGTCTATTATAAAGGAAAGAGTCTATCATAGTTTCCTATTTCAATCAATCACAAGAATTCCATGGTTGATCTAGTAGAGTTAGATATGGTAGATTTTGATGTCATTCTAGGTATGGACTGGCTTTATGCCTGTTATGCATCAATAGATTGTAGAACTTGTCATGTTTGAAATTCCTAATGACCTATTCATAGAGTCGAGTAGTAGTTTAGCTATGCCTAAGGGTCATTTCATTTCGTACATTCTGGCGAGAAAGTTAGTTTCAAAGGGATGTATCTATCACTTAGTACGAGTTAATGACTCAAGCTCTGAGGTACCTTCATTACAGTCTTTTTACATGGTAAAAGAGTTTTTAGAAGGTTTCCGTGATAATCTACCCGTAGTCTCTCCTGATAGAGAAATAGACTTCGACATATATATCATTCCAGATACTCGTCCTATGTCTGTTCAGCCATATAGAAATGGACCAGCAGAAATAAAATAGTTGAAAGAACATCTGAAAGATTTGTTAGATAAAGGTTGTATTCGACCAGGTGTCTCACCTTGGGGAACTTCGGTCTTGTTCGTAATAAAGAAAGATGGTCCTTTAGGATGTATATAAACTACCGCCAACAGAATAAGTTTACAAACAATAATAAATATCCTCTCCCACGCATAGATGATCTTTTCAACGAATTTCAAGGTGCTACATGTTTCTCAAAAATTGAGCTCAGATCACCCTATCATCAATTAAATGTTAGAGAATTGGATATTCAAATGATAGCTTTTAGAACCACATATGGGCATTATGAGTTTTTGTTTAGGTCTTTTGAGTTGATGAATGCACCAGCAGCGTTCATGGAACTTATGAGCATAGTCTTCAAGCCTTATACATATATGTTTCTTTTCGTCATCAATGATGACATGCTAATCTATTCAAGGAATAAAGAAGATCATTCTAGTGACATCAAAATAGTCCTTGTAACTTTTAGAGATAGGGAGTTGTATGCAAAGTTCTCCAAGTATGAATTTTTACTTAATTCTATAGCATTCTTTGGCCACATAGTTTCTGGTGATGGGATTGGAGTTGATATCCAAAAGATAGAAGCAGCTTAGAGTTTCCATAGACCCACGTCTCTAACAAATATTAGGAGTTTCTAGGTTTTGCTAGCGATTGTAGAATGTTTTTTTAGGGGTTTTATTCTATCTCATCCTCTTGACTATGTTGACTCAGAAAACTGTTAAGTTCCAATAGTTCTGAAGCTTATGAGAAAAGCTTTTGGGAATTGAAAAAGAGGTTGACTACTGCCCTAATTATGATCTTACCAGAGAGTACTCAAGGTTTTGTAGTGTACTGTGACGCATAAAGAGTTGGTTTGGGTTGTGTGTTAATGCAGAATGGCAAGGTTATAGCTTATGCATCCAGACAAATGAAAGTTCTTGAATACATTCATCCAACCCATGACTTAGAGTGGACTGCTGTAGTATTCTCCTTGAAGGTTTGGTATCATTACTTTTATGACGTTCATGTTGATATATTCACTTACCAAAAGAGCCTACAATATGTGTTCACCTAGAAGTAGCTAAATTTCAGACAAAGGAGGTGGTTAGAACTACTCAAGGATTATTACATGAGTATTCTTTACCACCCTGGTAAGGCTAATGTTGTTGCTGATGCTTTAAGCAGGTTGTCAATCAGGAGTACCGCCAATTTTGAGGAAGAAAATAGGGAGTTAGCCAAAAATATGCAAAGACTTGCACGCCTATGAATCAGACTTAAGGATTCCACAGAACAAGAAATAGTGGTGACTTATGGTGCTAAATCATCACTAGTGTCAGAGGTGAAAGAAAAGCAAGACCAAGACCCCATTTTGCTTGTTTTGACAGAGAATGTTCATAAACAAAGAGTATTGTCTTTTAAACCATGGGAGATTGTGTGCTGAAGTATGAAGGTAGCTTGTGTGTACCTAAGGTGCATGGACTCCAAGAGAGGATCATGGAGGGCTATCATAGCTCCATATATTCCATTCATCTGGGTCCCAACAAGATGTACCACGATTCGAGAAAGGTATGTTGGTGGGAAAGTATGAAGAAGGACATTGCTGAGTTTGTTGTCAAGTGCCTGAATTGTCAGAAAAAGTGAAAGTAAAAACCAAAGGCGTTGAGGATTGGCTCAAAATATAGAACTTCCGGAATGGAAGTGGTAGATGATTAATATGGACTTCATCACAAGCTTT
Organism: Solanum peruvianum; assembly: GCA_027705065.1. Taxonomy (NCBI): domain Eukaryota; kingdom Viridiplantae; phylum Streptophyta; class Magnoliopsida; order Solanales; family Solanaceae; genus Solanum; species Solanum peruvianum. The sequence goes on along the minus strand of JAKWJD010001761.1, from coordinate 32,635,861 downwards.
CCAAGGTATCGCAGATAATATGATTCGATTTGGGTGATTGTAGACATAATGAAAAAATGAACCCACTTTTTGTTTGTGAAAACCACTCATTTCGGCGGAAGATTATGCAAAGTTTACATGGAGTCCCAATTTCAATCATTTCAGATAGATATTCATAATTCCCTACTCGGTTCTGGATGTCTTTCAAAAAAGGATTAGGTTTTAAGGTGAACTTAAGCATAGTTTTTCATCCTCACGCGGATGGACAAGCAGAGTACTATCCAGACCCTTGAAGATATGTTGAGTCCTTGTGTGATTGATTTACAACGGAAATTGGGACGATCACCTACCTCGCATTGAGTTTTCATATAACAATAGCTACCATTCAAGCATCCAAATGGCTCAATATAAATCTCTTTATGGGAGAAATGTGACGACCCGAAAGTACCCCCTACAACAAGAGAGCACTCATGAGTCGTCACAAGGAATACTTGACCCTTAGTAGGTCTTGTACAAGCCTCTTAGCTATCATTCACTACATAGGTATGAAATTAGTACAGCATTAAAACTTATCACAACAGTGTTAATACGAAACTCTTTTATAAAATACTAAGGAACAAGTCGCGTCGTCAAAAACCAACTTAAAGACACATCTTAAGTATCATAGGGTCACGACTCTTTACATTGAAAGAAATACATATTATGTCTTATTAATGTCTTAAAAGAAGAAACTAAAGAAATATAGACTATGTCCTCTAATATATGAGGACGTACCAATCTTCAGAGATACGATTTTCCCAAACTTTGCCTCCTAAGAACCTTTTACCAAGTATGGAATTATACAAAAACATTCAAAATAGGACATTTAAGTTGAAATAAAACTTTCATGCTATTTTGGTAAAACCTTCATGAATCGAGTTACAAAGCATCATATAAACCATCATTTAGCCTATAAGGTTAAACCTCCATAGCTTCAACATATTGTCTGATTCATCAAGAAATCAATTTGTCATATATACCTTCCTATACAAAGTTAAACTAAGATTCACTAAGGTAAGACAAGAAGAAACCGCCCAAACAATCTCTTTAATACATACCTAAGTGATCCTTAAGACTATCAAAGATAAGTATCCTTCATTTCATTTAACAAGTCAACATCCAATACTAAAGACAATAGAGGAACATACATGCATTAGGAACTTCACATAGGGAACCATCCTCCAAGACAACCCCCAACTTACACTTAGAGGAATGTGAAAGTAGCATCCCATACTACTACCTCCTACCTAGTGCTCCTTGAGTATCCCTTAGACTAGGCACATATCATTCATCATACACATACCTTTGTTCATTCAAGACATAATATTAACATGCTTTCCTAAAATTAGACATAAAGTCACATTACTTCATTATAATCATATAATGACCATTCATAAATTTTCGTATTGGGACACACCAAGACTCCCTCCTAATGTCTACTTGTGCAATGGACAGATAGTGTTCCATTCCACAACCTACCCTAAGTAGTACACCCTTAAGAATACTTCGTTCATAACATTTATTTGTGGGATCTACATTTAACCGACATATACCATGACAGCCAGACATGGAATCCCTGTATTAACCCCTACCAGATGAGGGACCCCACTTGCCAAAGATAGGGTCATACTCTTAGACTTTACATGGATTCTCCAATAGCTACACCTATGTGGGCACATAGTTAAGGGATAAGGAGATTTCTTCTAAGTGACTCATTCTCTATTGATAAGGATCACTCATCTCAATAAGTACATTGGATACACCATCTTTACTCACGAAGTGTACCCACCCCTTCTTCAAATTCTCTAAGTGCTAAGAATAACTCCCCCGCACAGTCTTATTCATTTACGATAGGTTAAGGGATGATTATTTAACAGCACATCTCAACTAATGAGGAGTACTTATCCGTAGAGGTAACTTTTGAACACCACATCTCAACTCACGAACGACATCCAACCTCCAACCTATCTTAGAAAGCTTTTGGGAATAGTGAGGTTGCTACCAAACACTTCATCTCAACTCACGTAGAGTATTCACCCCAAAATCAACCTTTTCATTACAAGAGTTCTTTAGGGATAGTAGGAAATGGTCTAGACACTTGATCTCACTCACGAAGAGTGTCTACCCTATAATCCCCCATTTTCATTCATTAACTTTATTCGTACATTCAAGGTGTGTGTATGTGATTACATGTGAGATTACTTTACACATAATCACCATAATCTATAACATTGACTTCTAGACATGCTCATACCCACATTCATCATAATTCACTCACTATAATGCTTCACATATACGGATATATAATTTAGGCATAAGCTCTTCAAGATACACATTTAAAACTTTCTGAAACATATAAAACATATACATCATAATCATCACTTTACTTCACATGGTATGCGTTCAAGTCCATACTCATAACACACACACACACACATACACAAAAAACATACATACATACATACATATATATATATATATATATATATTATATATATATATATAAGTTCATATATATGAACTTATCAAGAACATTCGACATTCATTATTCAAGAACATTACACACAAGATCAGATAGCACCACATACCAACAACATGATCTCTAAACTATTCAACATTGAATCGAAAAGGATACTAGGGATAATGGAGTTCGACGAGAACATGGGAACAACCCTAGTTTTCAAGATCTTTGAATCATAGGAAATAAAGATCTCTTGGAGAAATAATTACAGGAGAGAAACACATACCTTATGTAGAACATAATATATGAAGACCACGTTGAACAAAACCTTAAAATCGCTCTAGAGAAATCGATAAATTTTCTGCCTTTTTCTTTCGTTCGTTGCTTACTTTTTTTGCGTCACCTTTTCTATGAGTTTGAACGTGATTCTAAGTCTTAGAAACTTACCTTTACTCATTCAACTTAGGGTTAAATTAATTAACTAATTACTAAAAAGCCCCTCCTAGATTGACTATAACTAGAAAAATACAATACTTGGTCATATATGAACTTTTTGCTAAGATTTTCGTTTTGTCCCTTTAAATTAATTAATTAAATAGATAATTTAATTAATTAAGGGACCTAGGATAATTACAAAAGTTCCCCTAAATCATTGGAACCAAAATTAATCCTTTTGGACCATCCTAGATTAAGTACTAGGATGTTTCTTGTGTTGTATTAAGTTAATGGAAGAATTTCGATTTGACCCCTTTAATTGAATTAATTAAATGGATAAATTAATTAATTAAGTGATCTAGGTTAATTTATAAAGTACCCTTAAGTCATTATAACCATAACTAATCCTTTGTACCATCCTAGGTTAGGTACTAGATTGTCTTTTTCTTGTCTTAACCAAAATCTGGAAATTATTTTGTGATTTAAGTTATGTCCTTTTAAATAAATTAATTATGATGATAAATTAATTAATTAAGTAGGATAGGGTAATTACTAAAGTATCCCTAAGTTGTTAGGACCATAACCAACCTTTTGGACAATCCTAGGTTAGGTACTAGGTTGTCTTTTTCTTGTCTTAATCGAAATTTAGAAATTGCTTTGTAATTTCGATTTCGTCCTTTTGAATTAATTAATTAAGCTTATAAATTAATTAATTAAGTATAATAGGGTAATTAATAAAGTATACCTAAGATATTAGGACCATAACCAACCTTTTGGACCATCATAGGTTAGGTCCTAGGTGGCCTCTTTAACTATTTACTAGGTTAGTGCCAACCGGTTAAGTCATAGGTTGTCTGGTGCACTAATTAGTTTATTTGTTTTGTCCTAGGTTATTTATCTATTTACAAAGTAAGTTAGAGTCTAGAATTGGTTAGGAAGTTAGGCCCCACATGGAGGGATTCGTCATATGGCCGAATTCGGTTAGGGTGGTCCCCTCATATGGCCGATTCCCACATGCTTTGCCCATGTGCTTTCACATGGGTTGGTTGTACTTTCCTTACTGACTATTCTTGATGTCCTACTTGAAATAATTACTTATAGTCCCAAGGACCCTCACCATGTCCTTAGGCACTGCTTAATTTACATGATCATTTTAAATGATCATGTGCTATGATACTAGGCTTGAAACTTGGAATCCTAGCACCTATTGTGTTAGTATTACGAAACATGATTTTTAGCTTAGGGTCTTTGTCACGACCTAAAACCGAGCCGCGACTGGCACACACACTTACCCTCCTATGTGAGCTAACCAACCAATACAAAACCCAACATTTCAAACATAATTAACAAAATACGATGCGGAAGACTTAAACTCATTAATAAAATCAATTCAATAACTATTATTATCCCCAAAATCTGGAAGTCATCATCACAAGAACATCTATCCTCAATTACTAAACTAAGAGTATCTAAGAAAGCGGAAATAAGTAAAAAGCTAGTCCATGCCGGAAGTTCAAGGCATCAGGACTTGAAGAAGAAGATCCAGTCCAAGCTAGAAGCATTAGCTCACCCTGAATCCGGTGTAATGAAGACTGGCTAGAGATTGCGGTTGAGTTGAAGACGACGGTACGTTTGCTGCACTCCACAATACAAAAAAAGAAACATACAAGTAGGGGTCAGTACACAACACAAGTACTGAGTAGGTATCATCGGACAACTCAAAATAGAAAACAGTATATATCAGTTAATATCATAAATCAACTATAATACTCAACATGTAGCAACAACAAGTACTATAATCATCAATAAGTACTACCAAGTTCATCCATGAGGACTCAAGCCTCAATACCATACTCATTTGGGAATTAGGTTCATTAGATTGAGTATGTTAACATCTTTCAAGATTCATTATCTTTCTTCCTCTTGTGTTGGTACGTGACACTCCGCTCCCCTACTACTATGTGTCGGTACGTGACACTCCGATCCCCTACTTCTACGTGTCGGTTCGTGACACCCGATCCCCTAATACTTTGTGTCGGAACGTGATACTCCGATCCCCTACTTCTACGTGTCGGTTCGTGACACCCGATCCCATAATACTATGTATCGAAACGTGACACTCTGATCCCCTAATTCTACGTGTCGGTTCGTGACACCCGATCCCTTAATTCTATGTTTCGGAACGTGACACTCTGATCCCCTAATCTCATTCTATCAATTCATCAAGCCTTCTCTTATACCAAGGCATCATCAATCTCATTACTTTTGTTCACCAAGCCTTCTTTTATACTAAGGCATCATCATTAACAAAGTAGATTAGGGTTTCTTTCAAGATTTAGGATTCAATAGCTTCATCATGCTTATTTCATCACAATTTATATAATCACATTCATGCAAGCATACAATTAAGCATATAGAGGGGTTTACAATACTACCAATACATATCATTCGCTATTAAGAGTTTACTACGAATAGTATCAAAACCATAACCTACCTCCACCGAAGAATTGAATTCAAGCAAGCTAATCCTCAAAATCCTTGCTTTCCTCTTCGTTCCTCTCTCTCTCTCTCTCTTTGATCGATTCTCCCTCTTTTTTCTTGTTCTTTCTATTTTTCTTATTCAAACCCTCTTTCTTTTACACTAATTAGCATATAATTAAGTATAAAAGATGGCAATAATAACCCACTAATTTACTCAAGGTTACCTCTTTTAACCCCTACGTAATTAGACTTATTAATATTAACCCACAAAATTTATAATTATAGCAGGAATAGTCCAAAACGCCCCTTAAATTACTTAACAGAAATCCGACCCAGACTGGGATTACGCAACCTGTGACGGCCCGTCGTGCCTGCGATGGTCCGTCCTGCTGCTTCCGTCAAAAAGTTCAGAGACTCAATTTCCTTGAAGAGTCTGTGACGGTTCGTCGTGCCCACGACGGTCCGTCCTGCCATGTCGTCACGAAGCTCAGAGACTTAATTCCTGTGGAAGATGTGTGACGGTCCGTCGTGCCCACGACGGTCCGTCCTGCTATTCCGTTACGAAGTTCATAGAGTCGATTTCAGTACCCAAATTTCAGAATTCTAAGTGTTTTGGAACGAGACAACCTCGACGGTCCGTCGTGCCCATGACGGTCCGTCGTGCCCATGACGGTCCGTCGTGGGGTCCGTCGTCTCAGCCTGTTTTCCAGAAATAAAATCTGCTGCTCAAAACGACTTAACAGGTCGTTACAATAGATACCAATTTACCCATCGTTCGTCCTCGAACGATCACAAGAAGAAAAACAAGGGCGAGAAGGAGTACCTGAATCTGTAAACAGGTGTGGGTATCTTTCTCGCATATCAACCTCCTTCTCCCACGTGGCTTCTTCAACTGGTCGATTCTTCCATTGAACTTTGATGGATGCAATCTCCCTCGACCTCAACTTGCAAACTTCTCTATCTAAAATAGCAACAAGTTCCTCCTCATAAGACAAATTCTCATCAAGCAAAACTGAATCCCAACGGATAATGTAGTTTCCATCCCATGATATCTTTTCAACATAGACACATGAAATACCGGATGCACTCCGGACAGCCCTGGAGGAAAGGCTAATTCGTAAGCCACCTCCCCTACTCGCTTAAGTACTTCAAAGGGTCCAATATACCTTGGACTAAGCTTACCTCTTTTACCAAACCGCATCACCCCTTTCATGGGCGAAACCTTTAGCAAGACTTGCTCACCCTCCATAAACTCCAAGTCTCTAACCTTTCGATCTGCATATTCCTTTTGCCTACTTTGCGCCGCTAGAAGCTTCTCTTGAATAGATTTAACTTTCTCTAATGAATCCCTCAAAAGGTCAGAACCCCAAGGTCTAACCTCAAATGCATCAAACAAACCAATGGGAGACCTACACCTCCTCCCATACAATGCTTCAAATGAAGCCATGTCAATAGTGGAGTGATAGCTATTATTGTATGAAAACTCTGCCAAAGGTAAGAAGTTATCCCAATGGCCACCAAACCCTATCACACATGCACGAAACATATCCTCCAACACTTGAATCGTTCGCTCAGACTGACCATCGGTCTGAGGGTGAAATGCAGTACTAAGGTCCAACCTAGTACCTTATTCCGCATGCAATGTTCTCCAAAACTTAGAAGTAAACTGTGTACCTCTATCTGATATAATGGAGAGTGGAACTCCATGCAATCGAACGATTTCTGAGATATAGATTTTGGCTAACTTCTCTGCATTGTAAGTCACCTTGACCGGAATGAAGTGAGCAGACTTAGTTAATCTGTCCACAATTACCCAAATAGAATCAAACTTACCCAATGTCTTTGGAAGACCAACCACGAAGTCCATTGCAATTCTCTCCCACTTCCATTCAGGAATGGGCATTCTCTGAAGTGTTCCTCCGGGCCTCTGGTGTTCATACTTTACTTGTTGACAATTTGGACATTTGGCAACAAAATCAACAATGTCGCGCTTCATTCTACTCACCAAAAAGTGTTGCTTAAGCTCACGGTATCTGGTTGCACCAGGATGTATAGAATATCCGGAACTATGAGCCTCTGTAAGAATAGTGTGGATCAAGTCATCAACACGGGCACACATACCCTTCCTTAATCCAAAAACACCTTCCTCATCAATTATTGCTTCTTTGGCCTCTCCTCGCAACACCATATCCCGAATTCGACTTAGTTTCTCATCATCAAACTGTTTTCCCTTGATCTTGTCAAGAAAAGAAGATCTCGCCTCCACACGAGCCAAAAATCCTCCCTTCTCATTTACTTCTAGCCTCATAAAGTCATTAGCCAAGTTTTGGATTTCTCTAGCCAACGAGCGTCTAGAAACTTGCAAATGAGCTAGACTTCCTATGCTTCCTGCCTTTCTACTTAAGGCGTCTGCCACAACATTAGCCTTTCCCGGATGATACAGAATAGTGATATCGTAGTCCTTCAGTAGTTCCATCCATCTCCTCTATCTCAAATTCAAGTCCTTCTGAGTAAAGACATACTGTAGGCTACGATGGTCCGTATAGACTTCACACTTAACCCCATACAAATAGTGTCTCCATTGCTTTAGTGCAAATACTACCGCGGCCAACTCCAAATCATGGGTCGGATAGTTACGTTCATGCACCTTTAATTGCCTCGAAGCATAAGCAATCACATTCTTCTCTTGGATTAGCACTGCACCCAAACCAGAATAGGATGCATCACAATAAACAATGAAATTCTTACCTTCTACTGGCAAGGTAAGAATTGGTACAGTAGTCAACAAGGTCTTGAGTTTCTGAAAGCTTTCCTCACATTCATCCGACCATACAAATGGAACATTCTGCTTAGTCAAGTTCGTCAATTGGGAAGCAATAGAAGAGAATCCCTTGACAAATCGACGGTAGTAACTAGCTAAACCAACAAAGATCCTTATTTCTGACACATTAGTAGGTCTTACCCAATTCTTCACTGTCTCAATCTTAGAAGGATCCACCATCACTCCATCCTTAGAAACCACGTGTCCCAAGAAGGACACTGAATCTAGCTGAAACTCACACTTGGAGAATTTGGCATAAAGCTTTTTCTTCCTCAACAACTCCAATACCATTCTCAAATGCTCCTCATGTTCCTTCTTATTCTTGGAGTATATCAGTATATCATCAATAAATACGATCACAAAGAGATACAGATATGGTTTAAAAATCCCGTTCATCAAGCTCATGAAAGCAGCAGGGGCATTCGTAAGACCAAAAGACATGACTAAAAATTCGTAATGCCCATACCTGGTTCGAAAAGCAGTCTTTGCCACATCCGTTGCCCGTATTTTAAATTGGTGATAACCGGATCTCAAGTCAATCTTAGAGAAGACACAAGCACCTTGTAACTGATTGAACAAGTCATCAATGCGAGGAATGGGATACTTTTTTTAATAGTTACCTTGTTCAACTGCCGATAGTCTATGCACATGCGGAAACTCCCATCCTTCTTCTTCACAAATAACACCGCAGCACCCCAAGGAGATGCACTTGGTCTAATGAAGCCTTTGCTCAACAACTCTTGAAGTTGGGCCTTTAACTCTCTTAACTCCGCGGGAGCCATTCTATAAGGGGGTATAGAAATGGGGCGAGTGCCCGGTTCCAAATCAATGCAAAAATCGATATCTCTATCCGGTGGCATACCAGGAAGATCTGCAGGGAACACATCCAGAAACTCACGGACTATCGAAACCGACTCAATTGAAGGTACTTGGGTAGTGTCATCCCTGAGATGTGCCAAGAAAGCTAAACACCCCTTACTAACCATTCTCTTAGCACGAAGAAAAGAGATGATATGAACCGGAGTGGAAGTGTAGTCGCCCTCCCACACTAACTGATCTGTCCCAGGCTTGGCTAACGTCACAGTTTTAGCATTACAATCCAAGATTGCAAAATTTGGAGAAAGCCAAGTCATACCCAGAATCACATCGAAGTCAACCATTTCTAAGATAACCAAATCTACATAAGTTTTGCTCCCCACAAAAGTCACCAAACAAGACCTATATACTTTTTCAACTATCACAGACTCCCCCACCGGAGTAGAAACACGAATAGGCATGTCAAGTAATTCACAAGGTAGATTAAGACCAGCAGCAAATGATGAAGATACATAAGAAAATGTGGATCCAGGATCAAACAATACAGAAGCCATGCAATCACAAACCAAAAGATTACCTGTGATAACCGCATCAGATGTCTCCGCTTCAGATCTCCCAGGGAAAGCGTAACAATGGGCCCCATTACATGTCTGTCCGTTGCCTCTACCATGTTGTGTTGTAGTGGCTCCAGTTTGCCCATCACCCCGGCCGTTTTGGTGACCACCATTACCTCGACCACCACGTCCTCCAGAATAACGGCCTCTACCATGACCACCTCTACCTCTAGCTATTGGGGGTCTATAACTCTGTTTTGGACAATTCTTCCTAATATGTCCAGTCTCCCCACATCCATAACACTCTCAGGAGTCAAGCATAGGTCTCTCAGAGAAGTGTTGACCGGTCTGAGGTGGACCCCCAACTACAGTCTGTAGTGAAGACTTAATTGGTCGGACTGAGTAACCTCCTGAACCCTGTCCTCTAGAGTAAGAACCATTAAACTCACCTCCCTTTCGAAACCTTTTTGATGTCGATGCCATGGTGTAGTCATCTGGCTTCACTCCTTCCACCTCTATCACGAAGTCTACCACTTCTTGAAACGATTTTGCCGTAGCCGCTATGTAAGGCTGAAATCCGCAATTCTGACTCAACCCCTTCACAAAACGGCGAATCCGCTCTTGTGGACTGAAACAAAGTTGGTGGCATACCTGGATAATGCACGAAACTTAGCCTATGCAGTAACCGACATCCTACCTTGCTCTAGGCTCAAGAACTCATCCCTTTTCCTATCCCTCAAAGTCGGGGGGATATACTTCTCCATAAACAAGCTAGAGAATGATGCCCAAGTCATAGGTGGTGCCTCTGTTGGTTGACACTCAACATGTGACCACCACCACATTTTGGCGTTTCCTTGAAACTGATAACTCACGAACTCAACACCGAACCGTTCTACTATACCCATCTTGTGCAGTAGCTCATGACAGTCAACCAGAAAATCGTAAGCATCCTCATATTCGGCACCCTTGAAGACTGGAGGTTTCAATTTCAAGAACTTACTCAAAAGTTCATGTTGATCGTTTTTCATTATAGGCCCTGTAGTCAGACGAGGAAACGTGCCTATTTCCAATGAGGCATCCATGCGGGGAGCCACAGTAGCCGCATGTTGTACCTCCGGAACTTGAGGTGCTGGTGCAGAAAACACTGGAGGTGCATGTCCCTGATCAGATAACCCGCTAAGATAAGCAAGAACCTCATTGATCATCTCTGGGGTAGGTTGGGGTGGCAATCCCTCACTCTGTACCTGTTCATTCTCCCCTTCCTCACCCTCTCTTATCACTTCCTCAGTCGGTGGAGGAGTCACCGCCCTAGTACCAGATGGGCTAGGTGCTTGTCCTCTTCCTCTAGAGGACGTCCTCCCGCGACCTCTACCACGGCCTCTTGCCACTTTTCCTCTCCGAGCTACAGCCCCAGTGGCTGGCTCAGACGCATCCTATCTTGCCGGTGTCGGTGTTGGCGCGGTTGTTGCTCTAGTTCTAACCATTTGCGAAATAGAGTGAAGATGGTCAGATACCAATTTGTATCACCTAGATACCAATTGGACCCAAGTAATAGCACGAAAGAAAGAAAGAAAGAATAGAATTTTCCTAAAGTCTTATAGCCTCTCAAAGAAAAGTAAAGGTGTCCCCCTACCGTTCCTTAAGACTCTACTAGACTCGTTCTTGTGTGATGAGACCAACGAACCTAATGCTCTGATACCAAGTTTGTAACGACCCAAAACCAAGCCGCGACTGGCACCCACACTTACCCTCCTATGTGGCGAACCAACCAATACAAAACCCAACATTTCAAACATAATTAACAAAATACGATGCGAAAGACCTAAACTCATTAATAAAATCAATTTAATAACTATTATTATCCCCAAAATCTGGAAGTCATCATCACAAGAACATCTATCCTCAATTACTAAACTAAGAGTATCTAAGAAAGCGGAAAAAGTAAAAAGCTAGTCCATGCCGGAAGTTCAAGGCATCAGGACTTGAAAAGAAGATCCAGTCCAAGCTAGAAGCATTAGCTCACCCTGAATCCCCGGTGTAATGAAGACTGGCTAGAGATGCGGTTGAGTTGAAGACGACGGTACGTTTGCTGCACTCCACAAATACAAAGAAAGAAACATACAAGTAGGGGTCAGTACACAACACAAGTACTGAGTAGGTATCATCGGCCAACTCAAAATAGAAAACAGTATATATCAGTTAATATCATAATCAACTATAATACTCAACATGTAGCAACAACAAGTACTATAATCATCAATAAGTACTACCAAGTTCATCCATGAGGACTCAAGCCTCAATACCATACTCATTTGGGAATTAGGTTCATTAGATTGAGTATATTAACATCTTTCAAGATTCATTATCTTTCTTCCTCTTGTGTCGGTACGTGACACTCCGCTCCCCTACTACTATGTGTCGGTACGTGACACTCCGATCCCCTACTTCTACGTGTCGGTTCGTGACACCCGATCCCCTACTTCTACGTGTCGGTTCGTGACACCCGATCCCCTAATACTATGTGTCGGAACGTGACACTCCGATCCCCTACTTCTACGTGTCGGTTCGTGACACCCGATCCCCTAATACTATGTGTCGGAACGTGACACTCCGATCCCCTAATTCTACGTGTCGGTTCGTGACACCCGATCCCTTAATTCTATGTGTCGGAACGTGACACTCTGATCCCCTAATCTCATTCTATCAATTCATCAAGCCTTCTCTTATACCAAGGCATCATCAATCTCATTACTTTAGTTCACCAAGCCTTCTTTTATACTAAGGCATCATCATTAACAAAGTAGATTAGGGTTTCTTTCAAGATTTAGGAATCAATAGCTTCATCATGCTTATTTCATCACAATTTATATAATCACATTCATGCAAGCATACAATTAAGCATATAGAGGGGTTTACAATACTACCAATACATATCATTCGCTATTAAGAGTTTACTACGAATAGTATCAAAACCATAACCTACTTCCACCGAAGAATTGAATTCAAGCAAGCTAATCCTCAAAATCCTTGCTTTCCTCTTCGTTCCTCTCTCTCTCTCTCTTTGATCGATTCTCCCTCTCTTTTCTTGTTCTTTCCATTTTTCTTATTCAAACCCTCTTTCTTTTACCCTAATTAGCATATAATTAAGTATAAAAGATGTCAATAATAACCCACTAATTTACTCAAGGTTACCTCTTTTAACCCATAAGTAATTAGACTTATTAATATTAACCCACGAAATTTATAATTATAGCAGGAATAGTCCAAAACGCCCCTTAAATTACTTAACAGAAATCCGACCCAGACTGGGATTACGCAACCTGTGACGGCCCGTCGTGCCTGCGACGGTCCGTCCTGATGCTTCCGTCACAAAGTTCAGAGACTCAATTTCCTTGAAGAGTTTGTGACGGTTCGTCGTGCCCACGACGGTCTGTCCTGCCATGTTGTCACGAAGCTCAGAGACTTAATTCATGTGGAAGATGTGTGACGGTCCGTCGTGCCCCCGACGGTCCGTCCTGCCATTCCGTTACGAAGTTCAGAGAGTCGATTTCAGTACCCAAATTTCAGAATTCTAAGTGTTTTGGAACGAGACACCCTCGACGGTCCGTCGTGGGGTCCGTCGTGGGGTCCGTCGTCTCAGCCAGTTTTCCAGAAATAAAATCTGCTGCTCAAAACGACTAAATAGGTCATTACAGTCTTCCTTGCACGTACATTTCTTAAATAAGCTCAGTAGTACTTAGAAAATTTGATAACACCCTTTAAGCCAATATTTTCTACTATACCCAATATTTTACTTATTTTGGTATTATATAGAAATTGAGTAATACACCTTAGCCAATTTTTTACACTATGCCCAATATTTCTCAATATTCGGCATTGGAATGCCACATTCTTAAAGACCTATTGGGCTCTTCACTAGGCATGTAATTTTCCAGAATATTACACATTTATTATAATAAATAAGTATCATAATATGTATTTTTTAATTGTTGTAAAAGAATGGTTTAAATATCCTATAAAAGGGTAGTCTTTACCAATGTAAAATACACACTTTAAATATTTATACTTTCCATCACCTTTTTTCTTCCTATATTGTGTAGTATTGTTATACGTTCCTCTTCTTTCACAACACACTTTTTTTTTTTGAGAAAATATATAAAGTCCCCCTAAATTATTCTCTTTTAAAAAATACTTAATATTTTACGGGGTCCTCCCCCTAAAAAACATTATATTGGTATTAATATATTATTTTTGAGATAACGCACAAGTATCCCTCAGACTATAATTAAAATCACAGAGACACACCATAATTAATCTAAAGTCCTATTAACCCCCTACAATCTTTTTTTGTGTAATCTTTTTACACCTTTTGGCTTACGTGGCACAACTCATGAATCCACTTTAGTGAGGTGTGTGAGAAATTTTTGGAGGCCATGTTGATACCTATCACCTTTCCTCTTCTTTTCTTTTTTTTTAAGAAAATTGTGTTGAAGAGGATTAGGAGAAGGGTAGCAGCGGGTGGGGGGAGGGTTTGGGATTAATTTATTTTCTTAATAAAAAATTAATCTTTTTGGTATTTTAAAACCTGACAATCAAGGATTTGTATTTGATATCACCTCATTTCTTAAAAGTGGGATTTATTGAAAAATGAGGCAATATTATTATTTTTGTTATGAAACTATATGAAATTAGAAAAAGAAGAAAGTAGGGGAAGAGAAAAGACTTCTTATTTCTCTTGAATTATATTCACGATTCATAGATCTTTCTCAAATCTTCTTTACCATGAAGGAAAACCTTTTATTTATAGGGAAAACCTTACTTGGTCCCCATGTAGGATTGCTAATCATATTCTACAAGGACTCCACATTATTAAAAATTCACTATAATACAAATTGTTTATAACAGTCCCCCTTAAATGTCGGTAGATTATGTGCCTCGTTAAAACCTTACTAGATAAAACCCAGTGGGAAAAAAATCTAGTGATGGAAAAAGAGCACATATCTAATAATACGCATTATGGATGCCTCATTAAAAACCTTACAAGGAAAACCCAGTTGGACAAAACCTTGTGAGGAAAAAAGAGTACATCACGTATTAACTCCCCCTAATGACAACATCAATTCAGAGACTAGAATCTTCGTTCTCCAAGCTTGTGCACCATCTTCTTGAAAATTGTAGTTGGTAGAGACTTGGTGAATAAATCAACAATAATATTACTTGAACAGACCTCTTGCATGTTGATATCACCATTCTTGGAAGCTTATGAGTGTAGAAAAACCTTGACGAAATATGTTTTCTTCTATCTGCTTTTATGAATCTTTCCTTCAGGATCAAAAATTTCTGCAAGTTCCTTACTTCAACTTATTTAAGCAAATAATCTATTGTCAAGAGTTTCAATTCTAGTCATCAACTTGCATAATAATACTTGTATATGCTCTATGCATTTTGAATCTATTTAATCCTTATGAGGATGATAAACAAGTTTTCCAAAAACTTGTATATGCTTTAGATTATGAATCCATTGGATATTTTCATATCAATTTTGTCAAGTAACAACATTCAATATTAGATGTGTGACATCTTCTAGTGCCTAGATTGCAAGTCAAATAAGCTTTACGCTTACCAAGATGCATTATTTCACTTTTCACTTGAGAATTATTTCCACACAAGCATGCTTTAATAGATGTAGGAATTCATATCCTCATAATCTTTTACAATATTGTGCGCTATTGTATCAAAGATATCGTCAATGATATACCATTTTGTATCGATTCACAATACGACAAAACCTATTGAGATTTCATCACTTCATTATTTTTAGGTAGCTACCCCTCAATGAGGTTTCATAAAGTGTTATGTCGTAGGCTCTCCAAGAGCACATTATCTCCGTATTATGATCATTTTGATTCTTTGATCCTTTTCAAGGATTGTTTTATTTAGAATTGATTAGTCTATCATGCTTCATGCATGTCGTAGACTCTATCTTTATGAGACATTCAATAGGAGTATTTACAATTTTTGTGTTGCTTCTAATCTCCCCCTTATGTTAGGCAAACTAACATATATCTCAATCTTTTGGAGAATCTATCTTTGTGCATCGTAGTATATTTATTAATCATATATTACACATCACAATTATCAGATGAAAACTATTTGGTCCCTGACCATAAATCAATTAACAAAAAAATTGATCATCACTTATTGGTTTGATTCATACAATTATGTTTGTATGTAATATCATATTTCAGATCAACATGTGAAACTTCATTTTCATAAACAATGATTTTACTATTTGAGACATTTAGTGTCACATCATCTGAGTATTTATCAATATTATCAAGATAAATTGTCTTGATTACATATTCTGAAATTGTACTCTTAACTCAATTATTTTTGCACAAATAATTTTGTGAATGTCAAACTACATGTTGTCGACAAAAATACATGTTATTATCTTATAGATGCATCTTTTTATCATATCACATGATAGGTGAACGGGCCCATATTCACCTTTTATACCTTTCAGAATTTAGGGATTTAGTCCCAACTTTAGTTGATCCAATCAACTTTATCACGAGAACAAGCAACGTAAAGAATTCTTGAAGAATCTTCTAGTTTTTCAATGTATGTCCATTACTCAGTATGCACATCTTTGGGATGACCAATATTCATGCCAACTAATAAAATTATTAGTACTTGTAAACTCCAAGTGTACTACGTCATGTGCCTTTTGCTTTAGTAAATTTTTTATTTACTATTATATGAGTAAATTTCAATTTTATTAATCCAAGAGTAATTTTCAGATTTATTTCTTTTCAATTATTTCACCCTTTAGGTGAGTCATGATCCAATCATTGAATGAACTAATCTTAAGAAAATTGTGCATGTAACATATTATTTGTGCCAACATTTTTGCAAATATCAAGTTGCGAGATAATAATAGGCACACATCAGACCATATAGAAGAAATATTTGTTAGGATCATTAAATATCTAAACAATCCACTTGGTGGATGACTAGGTCCACAAATATCTGTATACATTCCTAGAACGCAGAAAATTCAATCTCAACTTTCGTTTATGGTGGTCTCACAATTAGCTTGCCTTGCTAACAAGTAGTACAAGAAAATTCACCATTCAAAAGAATTTTTAGTTTCTTCCATGAAATTCCATTTTAATTTTTCATAATTCGTCTAAACATTATAGACTAACAATGTCCCAGACAATCGTGTCAAACTAAGAATGTATTGAAATTAAATAACTTCTTATTAACCATCGAATGTGCCTCAATTACATTAATTCTTGTCCAATACAAGCCCGAAGATAAAACATGAAACTTTTCTATAATACATGTCTTCTTAGAGACATTCTTGGTGATACCACATCATTGACTAAAGTCACAATCTTTCTTATGACTAGCATTGTGGCTTACACCTCATTCCCTTTAGAGAATGGATCCATATTTTAGTATTTATAAGAAGTTCTCTTCTTCATGAATGGAACACAAACATGTGAGCTTATCAAATTATGATAGCTTTAGTACCTTATTCCATATTTATGTGCATTATTCAATCACTTGTCTTCTTTCAGACATATTATGCACTACAACCACATTCACTTTATGTAATGGAGCAAATTTAGAAAATTCATGACTTTTCATCAAAAACACATTAGTTTTTCTTTAGTCATTATTATATTATCAATATGGTGCATTTAGACTCACATTCAATGTCTTATCCATATAAAAGTGTTTTAGGTCATAAATTGATGGATCTTGAACCCAATATCTTATTATCATGGTGCATCAGGACTTTAACCCAATGTCGTACCCTCTTTTGGGATTGGACATAAATCCATCGTCTTATTCTTTTGGTGCGATAAAACTTAAATTTATCGTCTTACCCATAATGAGGCTCAACCTCAAACCTTCAAAATAATTGTTATTTTATCACTTTTGATGATCATCAATATGATCGTACACTATAATTACACACAAAATTGAGATTATTGATTTATTATCATCAACATTAGTAGTTAACAAGTATAGATTAATAGATCACCTACCTCATATAAAGGTTGAAAACATACCCACTCAATTGTGCTTATTCAATTATTAGAATAAATTAAGAATTTTTCTTCCCAATCGATTAAAATTAAATGTATAAAAAGTCATCAAGTCTTTTTAAATACTTACTTTAGATGGTACCTCTAGATCTATTACATAAATAATTATAACATAAAGATAAATCACACTTTGAAGATATAAGAACCTTATTACAACCTTTTTGCATAATGCAAGATCTCTTTTGCACTTTTCTCGTCTTTTATCACAATTCTTTACGAATAGAACAATCGTGCTGATAACGTGTTATAAAACTATATGAAATTTGAAGAAGATGATGAAAGTAGGGAGAAGAAAAAAGACTTCTTATTTATCTTTAAGTATATTCACGATTCATAGATCTTTCACAAATCTTCTTTACAATGAAGGAAAACCCTTAATTTATAGGGAAAACCTTACTTGGTCCCCCAAGTAGGATTACTAATCATATCCTACAAGGATTCCACATAATTAGACATTCACTATAATACAAATTGTTTATAACAATTTTTAAATAATTTGGGGAGAGAGATTGGGGAGGAGGGGGTTCATAGAAACCCCCACAAAGTTTAGGTGTCTTTTTTTTATTAAATAAAATAGATACCAACTTAAGAGAAACTTTATGTATATTCTCAATATTTTCTAATTAAATATAAATGTGTTTCCAAACATATATTACTATGTTAGCATTTGTACATAGTGTATGACCTCTTTAATTGGTATGACCTCTTCTTTTATATTAGTTCCTTCATTATTCTCTCTAGAAGGAGCAAAGTTTAGGTCCCTATCAATGTTCCTTGGACATACCTTGTATGGCTTTGTGTAACTATTTGTCTTGTTGTTATAGTTACTTGAAATCCTATGTGACAAAAATAAAAAATTAATAAAATGGAAAAATTCAGTCAAGTTTCTCTATAGTATTGGGCGATTTTCTATAGAGAATGCGTCAAAGCTATGAGACTTTACAATAGCGAACAATCCATTCACTATAGCAGCATTCTCTAGACTTTTTGTTCTATGTTTATGTCAGTTTTTAACCTCAAATTCTGGTCATAACATATTCTTTTTTACTAAAGAACGCGTAGGATTACCTAATTTCTCTTTAGATAAGTAAAGTTTAGTGAGATAATGCACAACTACTCTCTAGATTATGACCAAAATGTCAGATACACACCTCAACTAAAGTAATGTCTTATTACCCGTCTAAATTATTTTTTTTGTAATAATGTACACCTTTCGTCTTACATAGCACACTTAATGACTCGACATAATTGAGGCGCATGAGAGACATTTGGATGTCAATTACAAAAAAAAAGGTGCACAGAATTACTTAAAAAAAGATTTCAAGCTTATAATAGAACCTTATATTAATTAAGCTCAAAATGTAGGATGGTACTTGTACGTTATTCCAAATTTTATATGTAAATTTATTCTAAATATTTTCTTCATAGAATTATAGGGTGAGTTCTCCTTGTGGGTTGAGACCTAGGGTTATAACTGCAAGGCAAAATTCTAACTTAGGTTAATTAGGCATACAATAAATCTTCACTAAATCAATACAGTTAGAATCATGAAATAATATTATGTTCTACAGATATTATTTAATGTTCTAGTGATACTATTAATAGATAAATTAAGATTTATTAATTTAAAGAGTGTTTTGAGATTTATTCTTGTAATACTCGGATAATAAAATCTTTTAAAATGTATTATTCCAATAGATTTTACCGTAGGATATTTAAGGCTACAAAGTGAGATAAACGACAAGTGAGACAAACCAATGAAAAAAAGATTAATGTTCTAGATGCTATCATTTTTGCAGTCCCGACTTCGACGACAAATGTTCAGAATGACACAATTACAAATTATTTTTGGTAGTTTAAATTTGTTTGAAAGATGAAATCTTAGAGAATTTGAATGAACTCACATATGAAAACATCATTCATGAATTTTAGATCGTGATTAGTGATCTCCGTTACTGCAATAAAATATATGTCAATAACTGATTGAATTATCCAGGTAAAAATCATACCTATTTAGAGATTGAGAGCTTAGCTGAAATTGTGGATATCATAAAAATAATGTTCATGATAAAGTTGAAGTTGATGTTTAAGATATGATACCTCTGTAATCAGTAGAAACATTTCAAAATGGTACAAGACATTCAAGTTCTTATCAAATCATAGTTTATAGAACTTTAATAAAGCATGTGTCAAGATAATATTTGTCATGAAGATATTAAACTCTTTCGATAACGACAATTATATCTTAAGTATCCATAAATATATCTTAATAAAATTAGTTCATCTCAAATCACTATTTCAGTATCATATCACGTAAAAGACTTGTCCCAATGCAAGTTTCAAATATTTGGTTAATCATTCACTTTATAAACCAGGAATAAATTAGAAAAGTTATAAAATGCAAATTATGGTAAGATTACTATTCAGAGTACGCGTGTTGAAATACCAAGCTCGTCATTCGAATGGTCCATATGAATTCCTTTCATCAAACTATAAATACATTCAGGACAAATTCGTGTTAATTCCTTCATTTTGGCTATTCAATGCTAAATGCAAAATACATGTCCCCGATTGGACTTCATGGTTGCCCACTAATTTGATGAACCATATATATTAAAGGTATGAGTAATTCAGTTGAAATAAAAAACTATTAACTTCTTGGTGATATTTTTTTACCACCACGACAGGGTGAGGTGCCTTCCGTTCCAGAACCATTATCCAACTTTAACTCTTATTGCTTCTTGTCTCGAAGAGGAATTTATTGTGGTCAAGGGGCGTGGCTTTGAAACCAGCAGTGACTTTCCATCTAGAGATGAACCATTTTTAAATTAATTCAGGGTTTGGGCTCTGATGAAAATGGTCATTGAAAGTGCCGACTAAGCTTCTGTTGAGCGGATGGTTGTCACTGACTCCACCTATGATTGCTGGTTGGCTAATTGCTGGCCAGATTACTATGCTAGCAGCAGCCCAAGAGGATTTTTTCAATGGATACGGTACTGGTGGTGGACCTGACTTGTTGATTTTCTCCAGAAATCGAATGATTTTAGTCGCAAAATCTGTCCACCACTTTTAAAGCTCATCTCCAAAATGATTAATGCAGCTTTAGAGGAGCCATGTCATACTTCCATGGGAACGAATCTACCATATACATTGAAGTTCTGATAGACTCTGTATAGGTTGTGCTATTGTTTTCTACCCCACCTTTTGTATAGTTTTCCATAACCCTTTGAAGCTTGTATTAGGATATAACATACCTATCTTAGATTGTGTGGATCTAAGCTTACCTTACTTGTAAATCTCCTGTCTCTTTCTATTAATGATGAAAACCAGCTGAAATGTGTATCCCCTCTATTCTTGAGTTTGAAAGATTTATCCCGCTAATGAAAAAGTGCTTTTCCTCCATAATGAAAGAAAATTCCGGTGGTCTAAACCTACCGGAGGAAAAGATTCCTCAGGATGTAAGGGCCTTTAGGAGATTGCCTTGGGACTAGTGCCTGAGAGCATCATCTATCGTAAATTTTTCCAGATCTATGACTCTCTTTATACAAAGGCAGGATAATCGGCTTATACACATGACTGAAGATATGCTTTGACAAGTCATAACCAATGTGGCCTCAGCCGCCTCACAGTATAAGTTTATAATTTAACTTTTTAACTACCTTAAAGAAGAATACAATGTAGTTAGAACAAAATATAGGGAAAAAAGATACCGAACATTAAAACAGTCTTACGTCAATCTGCTCATTGAGTCTATAATTTTCATGCTCCTTGGGTTTACTAGTTTCAAGACAATTCATACCACAACACCATTAATTGTCCTAAGAAAAACAAAGCAAGTAATGTTGTCAGGTTATCCCAAAACTTATTTATTTAAGTTGTTTGTACTTGGAAGATTTACTAATTATTCTCAGAACTTCAAATACAAAAGTATTTTATATGCCAAAAGAACATGAAAAAGCTATATAGTCATACCACAGTGGGCCTTCATTTCACCTTCTTCTATGACATTTAGGAAACTAACCAGAAAGAGTGATACCATGCACGATAATTCATCTTTAATCTCTGTAACAGCAACAAGAATCAACTTACATCATTTTTTTTAAAAAAAGAATCATGTATAACAGAGAAAAATAGTAACATGCAGAAATGAGTATCGATATTAGATAAATCCAAGTGAGCTAAATAACAAAATCTTCATTAGAAATACCTTAATAATTGTATATATTATGGCACCAACAACTGAGACATTAATGCATTAAAGTGATTCAACTATTTAAGCTAACCTTGCTAAACAAGTGACCTAGTTCCAGTTTTAATGTTTCAAATGGGAAAATGACAACCTTTTGATTAAATGACATATGGTTTAGAATAAATCAGATAATGACAGTGAAGCTTCTGTACTTAAATTCCCCTCAATGCATCAAAATACATTTCTAAAGTAAGGCATTTCCCTCTTGGACCAATAAACCTACTCTATCTTTTATTTATAATAAAATGTCGTACAAACTTAAGCTGTCAAATAGTAATTTGCTTCTGCAGTTCTGCTAAAAGAAGGTCAGTTCTATTGCCAGATTGCCAAGAAATAATATAGACAACAGATAAAGTACCAAATAAGAATAATGATAAGGAACTAGATTCATTTCTTAATCGAAAATTTATCTTAACAGATTCATTTCTTAATAGAAAAGCTTAATGAAGGACATGAAAATTGGATTTATCAAATTGATTATTAGTTATTACAGCTATAATTGTATGCAGATAATTTTTTAAGTTCTAAGTACACTTAGAATGAGCGAAGTACAATTAAGTAAAGGACACTTAGATGTTTTCATAAGAAAACATACACATTATAAGCATTGCATATGTTAGATCACGGCTCCAGGAACTAAAGTATGTATACTTCTGTACGTAAATTTGGATTTAATGTAATTGTATGCTACTACTTAACTTAGCTATACAATATGTAAAGAGTGAATTTATTTTATCATTGAAGAATACCAAGTAAACATTTACTAAATTAGCAAAGCTAAGAGAGCTAAAACAAAGAATGTTTATGGCACAATATCAGAGAATCTTAGAGGTATGTGACTAAAGCATTTCCTATCATCTAGAAAGAGTGCTCTTTGAGCATATTTGATGCATTTGTCTATTTGCTTTGCTGGATTTTTAGATACTATGAAAAAGATATAAAACTAGATGATAAGATCAACAACAACTACTTAAGAAATAAAGGAAATGAGGGATTGTCAAAATGTATTATTCATATACTCTGATTTAGTAAATCAATATTATAAAGTGAAAATGGAATAAATCATAGTCAATTAAAAGTCAGAATCCCAGACTGCTAAAACTCCTGAGCACATTGTTGCTTTCTATGTCAGATTTCAACAGGAGTTACACCTAATGCATCTAGTTTAGATTTGCACTAGTTGAAGGGCTGAAGCAAAGTAATAGTATCTATTAAGTATCTATTTATGGATAGGACTAGAACAAAACAGATGTAGAGCAGAAATTAATGGGGAAAATATACTACATATTTTATAGTCACCCATGCTAGAGACTAAACACAAAAAAAACAGTGTGTACTAGATGGAAACTATAGTTATTGAATTATTGCAATGTAAGCAAATAAACATTGAACAGTATATTGAAAAGAAAATGATTGAGATTCAACTAGGAAAAACACAATTTACCAAGTAAAAAAACAAAAGAATTACATTCACTTTGTGCAAGCATCAGTTCAAGATCTGCAAGTCGACGTAAGCTAATGATATTTGTTTTATCTTAAATAAAATGAAAGATTAAGAATGAAAGATTAAGAATTCATTAAATGAAGGGAGCATTTGAAGTTTACAGAAGAGAAAACTTAAGAACTTAAAAGGCAGCGAAATATAACCATATTAAGGACAAACTTAAAGCATTTTTTAGCTCATTTGTATTATCCTTTCTTGGAAACATAGACGCAGAGGCAATCTCAAACTTGCAGCAAATATGAATTTAATTGAGTCTAGTAGATAAAATTAATAGTAAGAAGGGAGCGAAACACATATTCAAATATGTAAGTCTTCTTTCACTCACTGTTTTCAGTAGATGATGCTCTTCCTCCTCCTTATAAACTTAACGAATTGCATTATAAACCTTCCTTTTAGATATTCGAACATTGTACGTTTATGATTTGGTTCCCTCTTCTCTGCATGAATTTTTACCACTTAAACTCAGTTGATAAATGAAATTGAATGCGTTCTTTTTCTCAACCTGGAAAATTCATACCTTGAGGAGCGAGCTCATTCAAGGACTTGGATGCCTAAACAAATTTGATGTTGGAAGTCAGATATTTTCTGTCTTATACTTAACGGGAATTGTTGGTTGCTCAAATTTTCAAGACATTCGGTCATTTTAGTCACATATCAAATCTAATCCTCATATAATTCTCTTAGATAATTGGAGACTTGTCCTTTCTCCCCAGAAACCTCTTCATTTCGAGTGCTCATCTTCAATGGTGGATTGGATTCTTTTAGATGAGTCGAAACTTCTTCAATGTAGACTTGTCCTTTAATTAGGTCATATTTCACATGTACATCCACTTTAGGAAGCAACATATCTATGAGGTGAAGAATGAATATTTGTACAAAAGAAAACAATAAAAAATTGAATAACACAAGAAATAACAATTAAGTGAGTGGCCTAAGTTGCGCGTAATCTTTACTTTTGATGCCACATTCGTGTTGGATTCTCCAAAAAACACTACTTTTGTAGAATCAAACACACACACATTGATATTTTTGGAAGAGTCCAAGCAACAAAATAACTACTTTACTCCACTAAAAGCTCTTTACACCTCAAATTTATCTTTATAATTAATGTCCAGGAGTTACCTTTACAAGATTTCATGTTCAAAATTGTGGTTCCAAAATATAACCAAACAATCCAACTTACATGTAACATCATATCCAAAATTTCATCACACTTAATGAGACGCTTGAAGTGAAAGATAAGAAATTGTGTGAGTAATTACCAAGCAAAAGCTTTTCAAAAACATGTGGTCTCTTGTAAACTTATCCAATTTTCATCAGTTCGTCACCCCCACGAATTGTGTGGGATGCATCAAAGCTTCAAACATCGATATACAACAAAATTCCAGCTATATACAACAAGGGAGAAAAGGTAACACCCTTCTTCTCCTATATACAACTGATACTATCATAAAACCTAACTTCTCTGCAAAACTCTGGAGCTTTACTTGACAATTACCAATGGTGAAACTAGCAGATACAACAAAATCAAAAAAAATACGTTGTGAGGCGTGTTCATGTGAAGAAAACTAGCTACACTCCCAAAGATCAACAAAATTCATATAAGCAACACAAGAATATCAAAACCCTAAGTTAAAATTTAGAATTTCAATGATACACATAAATATTGAAACCCTAATGCTAGAATTTAGAATTTTAGAGATGAAATTTCTTACTTGATCAACCCTATTCGAACAAGCCTAAAACTTTAAGATGTGAGGCGTGTTCATGTGCGAAGCATTTTGTTCATCTGTGAAATCCAGCAGAACAACTCTTTAACAATGAATCTATGAAGAAAATCGTGTTCTTAATCTCTTCATTCGCGAACAAGGAATCAATGATCAATTCTGACGGAAATCTGTGAGTGATATTGCATTGTTCTGTTGTTCTTCAGAATAGGTATTGTTCATCTCTGAGAGAAAAGGGTGTTGTTCATTGAGGAAATTGACAATTTTTTTCTAATTTGGGAAAAAAAGTTTTACTGTTTTATTAATATTTTTTTGCCCAATAAAACTGATGGATAACAAGTTTTGATGTAAAAAATAATGGAGGAAATATAATATTTTAGTAAAAACATTCAAGGCGCATTTGTAAAGTGTTGTTTTTAAAATTATAAAAATAAGACACTTTAAAAGTATGGTCATATATGTAAATGGTTGTTGCCAATTATATTATATTATAATAACGCTTATAAACTGTAGTTTATACCATTAAAGAATACACTTTACAAGAGTTGTCAATGTTATAGTAGCTAAAAGTTAAAAACTTGGGCTACTCTATAAAAGTTTCCCCAAAAGTATCTTAGGCAACACTTTAAAGAGTTGTCCATAATTAGTGTGGCCGTAGGCCTAAAATGGTCTAGTGTGTACTACCATTACCGAAAACTATGTAGCCCAAGAACGCCACAAACTAAGGCAAAAACTCACGTTTAGAGAATTTACAATACAACTCCTTATCTTTAAAAGACTAAAGATCGATTTTGAGATGAATAGCGTGATCTTCTTCATTACATGTATATATTAGTATGTTATCAATCAAGACGATGACAAAAATATCTAAATGAGGTTTTAAAACTCTATTCATAAAGTCCATGACCGCTGCAGGCACATTAGTGCAACTGTATAACATGACCAGAAACTCATAATGACCATATCGGGCTTTGGAAGCTGTTTTTTGAATATCATATTCCTTTACTCTTAAATGATGGTATCTATATCTGAGGTCTATATTAAAAAAAATAAGTTGCACCTTGAAGCTGGTCGAACATATTATCATTTGTTGGAAAGAATACTTGTTCTTAATCGTAACCTTGTTCAAATGACGATAATGTATACCCATCCTAAGATGTCCAACTTTTTTTTCTCACAAATAAGACGTGAGTTCCCCGGGTACGATACTTTGTTAAATGAAACCATTATCTAGAAGATCTTTCAAATGATCATTAAGTTTTTTCAACTCTTTTGGGGCCATTCTACATGGTGGAATAGGGATAAGATGAGTGTTTGGAATAATGTCTATGCCGAAATCTATTTCTTTCTCAAGAAAGACTTTAGGTAGATCATCAATAAGTCTAGAAAGACTTCTAGAAACTGTTTTACCACTGGGACTTATTGGATAGGAGGTATCTCCACACTAGAGTCATAAACTCGGATTACGTAGTAGAAACATCCCTTGGAAAAAACTTTTTTCCCTAAGGTACCAAATAAAATTATCCTTAGGCAGTGCTGAACTACTGTTCCGCTCTATGACTGGCTCATTAGGAATTTAGAACTTGACAACACGATTTCAACAATCTATTGACGTATAACAAGTATGAAGTAGTCCATACCTAGAATGATGCCGAAATCAACAGGTATATCTCGATTAAATCAGCCACGTTGTTTTTGTGATCGATGGAAATGACACAATCATGATAAACTCACATATCTAGAATAGGGTCCAAAACGGGTGTATAAACACTAAATAGTTAACTATGTTTCTCAGGAATAACATCAAAATTTAAAGAATCATAAGCGGTACATATATAAACTCACTCTTGGATTAAGCAAAGCATAAACTATAAAGTCAAAGACTTTGATCATACAAGTGACAACATCTGGAGAATCCTCTTACTTTTGGCTATCTGTTTGATGGCATAGAAGCGGTTTGTTCCTCCTCCTGTACAAGAATTAGCTCCTCTAGGTGTATCCCTATTTGGTGGAGTATGTAATGAAGATTAGTCTCTATTGCCCTGATTTCCACTACCTTGCCTGTTCTTTGGGTACTCTTCCATGAAGAGACCTTCTCGGCCACACATGAAACAACCAATATGACAATCACTACAATTACCTTGGGATTCTACCACACCTAACACATGCATGAGCTCAATTACCTCTTTGAGCTACATACCTTGACACTCTACATTCCTAGATTTAAACTTCTACAAATTTTGACCATTATGATGACCTTTGTTTCTGGGTGCAGCTACACTATGATGGAGCAGGTCCCTTCTGCTTTTTCTGAAAGGATGAATGTGCACATTACTTTTATATATGTTGTGCGGACTAATTTCTTGTCATAGCCGTCTTATTTCTGAGCTCCTCTCTTTTAACGACCCGAGAGAACCCCCGAGTCATCACACGACATATTAGACATCTTAGAGGTCTTATACAAGCCATTAGACATCATTCATCGAATGTATATGAAAAGTAGTGTTGAATTAAAACTTTTCACAACAATAGTTCAAACAGTTATAGAATATAAGAAAATGTAATCTGCAGACATCAATAAAATAGTTCTTATACTACTATACTTCTCTTCTTTGGAAATCGTGAAAATTATGTCAAAATTTGAGTAGGAGTTGTTTATAATCAAAAAAATAATACGTGGAAGCTTGTTGACAAACTTCAAGGAAGAAAGGTAAGTGGGTAAATAGGTATTTTGAGCGAAGATAAATGTTGATGGTTCAATCAACAAGCATAAAAAGAAGGCTTGTAGTTAAGGGTTATTTTAAAACTTTTGGTCCAGTTGCTAGACTCAACACAATCAGATTGCTTCTTTATTAATACTATTTACGAACAACGTACCCGTGTAAAAGTGAATGATGATGTCAAATAAGCATTTCTTAATGGGCTTTTTGCAAAACAATTCTTACTGTCAATTGAATCAGCTGCTGATAAGAAAATAGTTGTTGATAAAGCCACCAAAAAGAAGTCTAGAGCTTGTACAACTAGAGTAAAATTCAGCCTTGATTTTTTATCAAATTTTCCATAGATAATAAGAATTCGATATGTTTCTCTGCTTTGTCATATACTTTTATTCTTTAGATTAATGTCAGAGAGTGTAGGCAGTAAATTTTTTTTAGTTAATTCTACGATGACTTAGTTATTATAAGTTTGGTCATGCCCCGATTCTACACCCTGAGTGGGACTAACTCTCGAGAACCATTGTTGAACCAAAGAAAACCCTTGTCCTGACTTCCTTACTCAGCAGAATACATAGCTTAACAAGATAAACTCAAAAGAGTAACTTTAAGTAGATATAAAACTAAGCCTAGACGACAAGTGAAGTATTTAAAAACATATGAAATGATAATGTAAAGACAACTGAACTACTAACTATCGATGAAGCCTCTAATACAAAGAAGGATGTTGGGACAAGACTCCCGATCACCCTAACAATAAAAATAGTTAAAGAAATGTAAAAAGGAACCCTCATGAATATTAGAGGCTCACAAACTGACTCTGGAGGGCTTAGGAAATCAATGGTAGGATGCATGATGAACTTGGTTACATGAATCTCCACCATAAAATGATGCAGGCCAACTGGCATCAGTACATTAAATGTGTGAGTATGCAAGTTGTAATGTTAAACATATGATATGCTTGAAAAGAATCGGAAATAAATGCTTACCTGTGCTCTTCTGAACTCATGAATAACATCAACTATATATAAGCAATAAACACATGGAATATATAGAAAGCTTTTGAAACAATAGAAAACAACTTAGTTCATTAAAGAAATGCAATAACAAGCTCAACTATGCTTGTATAATAAAGTAATATAGTTTTTGTGGGAATTTCTTTAACCAACAAACACCACTATGAGCCTAAATGATTATATATTGTCTTTCTCACTCTGCCCGAGCTGACCTCTACTTTTTCTTCATATAAGATGCTTAACTTAGTGGATACATTTTCTTATGCTAAAAGAATCTTAAGGAGTAACATAAAAAGAATGATCCTTTACTACCCATCATTGCTACACGGTTTATGGATACTTCAGTTAATATGAACTCGCATTACCATATCGGTGCTCAATACTACTCCCGAAATATGCTTATCTCATACGTTTTTAAAACAAACTTCTTTCTTTGGTTTTAGATAACTACTATAAACAAACCTTAAAAACTCTTTTGGAATCAATGTTCACTTTTTTTCTCAAATGTGATTTTTTTAACAATCTTTCGGAATACTACTCCCATACATTTCATTGAATAAATGAATTCAATCTTAACTCTTTACTTTTTACTCAACTTGATTTTTATGTCTTAAAACAAAGTTAAAATGTTTGTAAAAAAACATTTGAAAACTTTATTAACTTCTCCTTGACTTGCTCCTTAACTTCAAATATATAATTTTTATAGATGATTTCATGATTTTTATACGTATGTTAGAGTGCTGGAATCAACTAGAAAACATAAGTACATCACTAAGAAACTTGCACGAAAAGATGGGTAAGGATTGGGGAGAACTGTAATGCCTGGCGCTTGAGAGGCACGAGATGGTAGCCTCAAAGTTCAGAGAATATCTTGGGGTGCATTGTCTGTCATGGAGCCCAAGTCCCCAAAGTTCGCAAGAAATTTTGGGGAGCTTTGGGAGGCGCAACACCCCAACCCCCTTCCCAAAAAACTCTAAACTTTGTTTTTCGTTTTTCAACTCTAAACCCTCCTATTTTACTTGGTTAATTTCCCCAACACTTAGAATCACTTATACACTCAATATATTAAAGATTTAAACCGAAATTACACAGGGAAACATGAAACAAATTGCAAGAAACTTCAACAACACAACCTACAATAATTCAAATTAAATTCATCAAGAACTAAAAGGATTTATATTCAATAAAACATGTTTTCGCTTAATTGAATTATGATAGGCATGTGGGTGAACTAATCCAAAGCTATGTTGTCTCACATACCTCATACGGATCACCCCCGACGAAATCCACAAGCTAATCTAAAAGATCTTGACAATCTTGAACTTTCTTCTCTTTTCTTTTCTTTTCTCTTCTCTTCAAGACCTTGCATAAATTAAACTTTTCTAGAATTGACTAAAATCTGATTATTACAAAAATTGACTCGTAAAAAGAATTACAATAATTAGATAAGGAAAAGACTAAATTACCCTTACAAATCCCGGATTAGACTTTCCTTATTCAAACAACCAAACTTCAAAAGGGCATAACTCACTTATACGAACTCAGAATCACACAAGCTCGGAGGAACTGAAAAGATCATTCCAAGAGCTTATCTATAATATATAGAAGTTACCCTAACTAATTTTGAGAGAAATTATTGTTTTTTAATTTGATAAAAAACTCAACTTTTTACAACCTTAATAAATTTTCCAAATTTCCGTTCATTCAGAAAATGACTATTTTCCAATTTTAATATTTTTCTTAGTTATTTGAAATTGTGCGATTTTACAATATATCCCCATTGGGAATGTTCCTACTCAAATAAGATTACTCTTACTAAGATATAGGTGTAACATGCAACATTGAGTCAATCACCCATATGCATATGCGAAACAACATACCAACTTATGAATAAATACTGAGAAAGGATTTGTCCCTTAATTTGGAACTTCTATAGATTTGCAAAATGTGGATATCTCTTCTTCATATTCTCCTCTTCTTCCCAAGTAGGTTATTCAACAAATTTGTTCCGCCAAAGGACTTTAATTGATGCTACCTCTTTTGTTCTAAACTTTCAAACTATGTGATCTAGAATCTGAACTGAAATCTCTTTATAAGATAGGATATCCTTGATCTGAGTATTTTTTGCTGGTATGATCAATTATGGTTCGCGCATGCACTTCTTCAACATATAGATTTGAAACACTGGATGAATAGTGACTAGGCCTTGTTGTACATCCAACTCATAAGTGTAGGATAGACTCAATCATCTACTTCAACATCATTGTAGGATTTTTGACGACTATGTGCCATTTTCAACCACACTTGAATCACATTCACCTTATCCACTGCTTTATGAACTATATCTTGTCCTGTCAACCCTGCTTCACCAACCTCAAACCATCCAATAGGAGATCTTCATCTTCTCCCAGAAAGAGCTTCATAATAGCTATTTGGATGCTTGATTATTAACTATGGTTGTAACAGAACTCAATTTAAGGAAGGTGATAATCCCAATTACCCTTGAAGTCAATATCATTATCTCAATATATCCTCAATGATCTGAATAGTACGCTGTGCTTTCCCATCTTTCTAAGGATGAAAGGTTGTACTTAGGTTTTCCTTTGAACCCAATCCGTTCAGGAAAGATTTCAAAATTTGTACTGTAAATTGTGCACCTCTGTCTGAAATAATGGAGATTGTAACCCCAAGAAGTCTTATCACCTCTAGAAGATACAACTTAATATAATCTTTGTAGTCTTTAGCGGCAAAAAATGGGCTGATTTGGTTATGCGATCCATAATCACACGAATAGAATCATGCTGCCCGCGAGACCTTGGTAAAACTTTGATGAATTAAATATTAATCACCTCCCACTTCCATTCGAGAAGTTCTATATTTTGAGCCAAACCACTGACCATTGGTGCTCAACTTTTAACTTGTTGGCAATTTAGGTAGTTAGACGTAAATTCAGCAATACCCTTTTTCATAATACTCCATTTATAGACTTCTCTCAAGTCACAATATATCTTTGTTGAACCCAGATGAATGGAATATATGGAGCTATGAGTTTTCTCCATGATCCTCTCATGGAGTCCATCCACCATTGGTACACACAATTTTTGTTGATATCTCAAAACACCATCTCCACTTTGTTCAAAAGCTAATACTTTTTTGCTTCTGAACCTTTGCTTTTTGGTTAATAAAAAATTGGTCTAGGTCTTTCTTTTATTTAACTTCAGACACTAATGAAGATTTAACCAATTCATCTCCAGTACTGCTCCTTCTGTGGAATCCATTTGTCATACTACTAATCGTGCAAGTCTATGCACATTTTTCTGTAGCTTTCTCTTTTCTTCTTCAATATGAGTGTTACTACCCATAGACAACCTGCTTAAAGCATCATCAACTACATTTGCCTTACGTGGGTGATAAAGATTAATGATGTCATAATCCTTGAGTAATTATAAACACCTCCGTTGTCTGAGATTAAGCCCTTTTTGAGCAAACACATATTGAAGATTTGTATGGTCAGTGAATACATCAACATGAACACCATACAAATTTTGAGGACATATCTTCAAAGCAAATATGATAGCAACCTTCTATAAATCATGGGTTGGGTAATTCTTCTCATGAACCTTAAATTGTCTGGAGGCATGAGCTATAACCTTCTAATTCTGCATTAACACACAACCCAACCCAACTTCTGATGCATCATAATACATTACAAAAACATTGAGTTCCTTCTGGTGATGTGATAATAGGGTAGTAGTCAACCTCTTTTTCAATTCTTAAAGATTCCCTCACAA
The DNA here is from genome assembly GCA_027705065.1 of Solanum peruvianum. Classification (NCBI taxonomy): domain Eukaryota; kingdom Viridiplantae; phylum Streptophyta; class Magnoliopsida; order Solanales; family Solanaceae; genus Solanum; species Solanum peruvianum. Next base: position 32,603,151 of record JAKWJD010001761.1, on the reverse strand, counting down.
GCTTCAGACAATTGAAACTTCACTTGTTTTTGAGTAAACTTTATCAAAGGATATTAAATTGATGAGAACCCCTCTAAATATTATAATTTCCACCAAACCCATGAAAATCCTAATATCACTTTGAAATGTGGGTCTAGGACAATTCCGCACCTCCTCTATTTTCTAAGTATTACTTGTACACCCATCAACGGAAACTATGTGTCCCACGAAAGACATAAACTAAGGCAAACAGTCAGATATAGAAAATTTACAATCTAACTCCTTATATTTTAAAGTCTAAAGAGCTATTTTGAGATGACTAGCGTGATTTTCTTCAATCTTGAATATATTAGTACGTCATCAATCAAGACGCTGAAAAACATATTTGAATGAGGTTTGAAAACTTTATTCATAAGGTCTATGACAGCTGCAGAGACATTAGTCAAACCCTACATAATGACCAGAAACTCATAATGACCATATCGGGTTCTAGAAGTTGTCTTTTGAATATCATATTCCCTTACTCTTAATTGATGGTAGTCATATTTGAGGTCTATTTTTAAAAAAATAGGTTGCACCTTCAAGCTGGTTAAAAAGACAGTCACTTCTTGGAAACAATACTTGTTCTTGATTGTAACCTTGTTTAATTGCCTATAATCTACACACATCCTAAAGGACCAACTTTTTTTTCTCACAAATGAGACGGGAGTGCCCCGAGTTGAGATACTTTGTTTAATGAAAACTTTATCTAGGAGATCTTTTAGATGCTCGTTATGTTCTTTCAACTATGTTGGTGCCATTATATATGGTGGAATAGGTATAGGACAAGTGTTTGGAATAATGTTTATGCCGAAATCTATTTCTCTCTCAAAAAGGACTCCGGTTAGATCATCTAGAAGTCTAGAAAAACTTCTGGAAATTCTTTTACCACTGTGATTTATTGGATAGGAGTTATCTCCAAACTAGAGTCATTAACTTGGATAAATTGATATAAACACCCCTTGGAACAAACTTTCGTTCCTTAAGGTAGGAAATAAAATTATCCTTAGGCAGTGCTGAACTACTGTTCCGCTCTATGACTTGCTCATTAGGAATCTGGAACTTGACTACACAATTTCAACATTATATTGATGCATACAAAATATGAAGCAGTCCATACCCAGAATGATGTCGAAATCAACAAGGTATAACTTGATTAAATCAGCCATGTTGTCTTTGTAATTGATGGAAAAGACACAATCAGGATAAACTCGCTTATCTAGAATATACTCCCCAATGGGTATAGAAAAACTAAATGGTAAACTATGTTGCGAAGGAATAACATCAAAATTCATAGCAATGTAAGGGGTTACAAAATATAAAGTCACTCCTGATCAAGCAAAGCATAAACTATAAAGTCAAAGACTTAGATAATACAAGTGATAATATCTAGCGAATTCTCTTCCTCTTGGCTGACTGATTGATGGCATATAAGTGGTTTATTCTTCCTCCAGTACAAAAAATAGATCCTCTAGGTGTATCCCTATCTAGTGGATCAACTAATGAAGATTAGGCTCTATTTCCCTGATTTCCACTAATTTGCATGTTCCTTGGGTACTCTTCGATGAGGAGACCTTCTTGGCCACACTTGAAACAACCTATCTGACAATCACTACACTTACCTGGTGGATTCTACCACACCTAGCATATGCAGGAGCCCAATTACCTCCTTGTGCCACACAAACTTGAGACTATACATGCCTAGATCTAAAGTTCTACAGATGCTGACCAGTACGCTGGCTTTTGTTTCTTTGTATAGGTGCACTATGATGGAGCATGTCCCTTAGGCTTTTTCTGAAAGGTTGAACGGTTCACATTGCTTTTATATAGGCTACCCGACTCATTTCTTGTCGTAGACTTGTTATTTATGAAATCATCTGTTATAACGACCCGAGAGAACCCCTTAGTTGTCACACGGCGTACTCGACTCCTTGAAGGTCTTACACATGCCCTTAGAGATCAATCATCGAATATATATGAAAAGAAGTGTGGAATTTAAACTTTCCAAATAATAGTCCAAACCTTTATAGAATATAAGAAAGAACTATGTATTTTCATAGACATCTTAGAAACACATAATATCATAGGGTCATATCCCTTACATATATTTAAAAGAAACTATAGTCTATTCCAAAATCTTTTAGGAAAAAAACTAAAACATAAGCCATGTCCTCAAACATACGAGAACATACCAATCAGGAGAGAATATCATTTACCAAGCTTCAACTTCTAAGAGAATCCTCACTTGCCACATACACTTGTAGAGATAGAAAACATATAGAATTAGCACATTGAAAGCTAACAATGGTGAACATGCAAGAAACCATTCTAAAACAAACATCTACTTTAAAACATACTTTTCATGCTCTTTTAATAGAAACCTCATAAAACAAGTATAAAGACCATCTTCAAGTGAATATTCATATATAAAGTATATTCAATTAGTTTATAAAATACAACCATTATCATTTAGAATATGCATAAGCATTTAAACCTCCTACAAAAGGCTACCGTAAGACCCACAAAAGTAAGATATGAAGAGGTCGCTCATACAACCCTTTCACACACACCTAAGTGATTCTCGAGACTTCCCAAAGTAATATTACCCCCTAAAAATCATTTAAAACCCCACCTAAGGTTACTCTAAGACTAAACTATGTATGGCATGATGAGACAACCCGTACACCCTCTTCAAGCCTACCGAAGCAATCCTCAAAGCTTACCTAGATAAGAATGTTTCTATTTAACATGCATTAACTTAAGTCAACAATATTAATTAGGCCATTTAACAAAAAAGTAAACAAATATAGGACTTCACATAATGGTCTTGGAAGACCTAGGGAACTCATCATAGCATCTTCAAGGTATCCTCGTTCCATGTATAGATAGTATCTTTTTCCACTATCTACACGTTGTATAACCTACCCAATACTAGAGTGTACATCCCATGATTGATGAGATTAGGCATTAGCCTACATAAATCATACTAGCTTGGTATGGAATCCGGTGTCATGAGAACCCCACACTGTGGAAGGTGTTCTACTTGTAAACGGTAGAACTAAGACTCAATCCATGTTGGTGATACGCTGAAACTTACTTCTCAAATAAGATGTAAAGCGGTCATGTCAAGTAAATAACCCAACTAGTGAGGTTGGGATCGTTCCCACGAGGTAAATAGTCTAGACTTAACTTCAACCTGTTATTACTATTGTTTGGTCAATGACTTCCTTTGAAAGTAAAAACATAAAAAGGGGGTTTCCATTCTTAAATGAGTGAAAATAAATAACAAACTTGAAAGAGACACTTAAAAGCTTTGACAGTTGGATTTTAATCAATTAATCAAAGTAACTAGGGTTTACCTGTTCCCCACAGGTTCATAACTTGATAATTCTAACTATAACAATTCTTTCCTAGTATCTTGCATGCAAAGTGATAAGTTATGTATTTCTAAATCCTGGGTCCGGCATCTAGAAAATTTCACTCCGCACCTTGGTCCGGCTACGTGTGTTGCTATCCTAACCCTTATCTTTACCTCATATTAAGCATCGTATGCGATATTTGACTAAGTTATTACCTCGTACCAATCAATACTAGCTTATTAGATATTATACACTAAATCTATGTTAATAATTCTTTTCCTATTATCTACCTCCTTGGTCCGGCAAGTAGCATTAAGGCGAGTTCTAACGTTGGCCATCCGTTAAAAAGACTTCTAAGCGAAAGAATTATTAATACATGCAAGACACTATTCTAGAATTGTTATTTTAGTTAGGGTTTATCTCATTATTTGTCTATGGTTCCCACAACCCTAGTTATGGAGTTTTGTAACTCATGGCCATAAACACAATATTCAAATATATTAAATAAGAGTTCATGTACTTACTTCAATGAGAAAGAGTAAAATCCAAAAGTTTGCTTGATTAATCACCAAAAATCACTTGCAAGAATCTCAAAATCTAACACTAATACACAAAATCTTATAATATGATGTCTAACAATATGGAGTCTAACCTAACAGAGTCTAACCTCAAAAACGAGGTTTTTCGAACTATTTATAAAAAAAATAAAAACCTAATTAAACAAGGACTCTATTTCCTGGAAATCTACCAAAACGCGGCTGGGTCGACGGACCTCGCGACTGATCGTCATGGTCACGAAGGAACGTCATGGACTCCGTCGTCCCATAATTATGCAATTTCTTCAGCTGCTCTTCTTCATTACCCTCGACGGCAAGTATGACGGATCTTCATAGGCACAACGGTCCGTCGAGGGACTTCGTTTCAAAACACTTCAACTCTTGAAATCTGGGTACTGGTATCACTTCTCTGAACTTCATGACGAACCTGCAGGACGGACCGCCATAGACACGACGGACCATCAAAAGCTTCGTAACCCCACACTTGGTCAGACTTCCCCATCTTCCTTCAGCAGCAGCACTACGCTGCCACCTATGAACCCTCGCAAGCACGACGGACCGTCATAAGCTCCGTAGGTGGTCTCTTCTGCATTTCTTCGCTCACAATCTCCGCATTCAGCTTTGGACAGATTTCCTGCAAAACAAAGAGAAACTTATATAAAAATCAGCACAAAAAGACTTTCGAACACACTAAACTTAAGGAAAAAGTATTAATTATACCGTGAAACCATGGTATATCAGTTGGCGCACATGGTTCAGGGATATCAAGGGTTTATTCATACTCTAGTCTCATCCTCAAGTATATCTACTCCACAAGCATATCCTCTTGGTGTTTTTCCTTTATTCTCATTGAGTAATTCATTCCCTAGGTGTATAAGAAAAGGTATGATTACTAAGTTCTACAAACTCAATACTCTTTTCATGGATAGCTTAATCTTAACTTTGTTTTTTATACACAAGGTTCCATATAAGTATTTCATAGAGGGGAACCTCCTTTAGGTCTACCAGTCATAGACTTCATTCTTTAATTCATTTATAGGTACATGAGAAGGGTGCCTAAGCCTAACAAGTCAACAAATCACATTTAATAACTTCATGTATCATGTAGAGGGACTGAAGTCTACCATTCAAGATACAACATCATCATACCATTATTTATAAGGATCATACCCTCACCTCACACATGCACATATACCATATCCTCCTTCACATTGTTCATCAATACAAGCTATAACAGGATAATACCATAATTTACATAATAATGACGACAAGGGAATATTAATAACATATTTAACATGTAAACACTGCCACAATAAGTGGACCATACCAATTAACAACAATTCAATATCAATTCTATGCTAAACAAAGGAATTAGGTGAACTCACCTGCTTCGCCTGGCCATCATCAACATTTCTTATCATTTCCAATCAATCAAAACAAGAAGAGATTCTTACCAATGATAATATACACAATACTAAGTCAATTCATCCATAAATGATCACACAATACTAAACATAGGTATCTACATTAAAAGTAAAGAAATAACTATGCGAACATGGATCAATACATTATTTAATAGCCCACTAGAATCTACACATGAATCCAATATAATTAAGCCATGATCAGTTCACCCACTTTAGATCTAAAATTAGGAATTCAAGGAATCATGGGTTAATGGAACTTTTGATCTTAAAACCACCAATTAACATCAATTAGTTCATAAAACATTTATTTAAGCCTTTCCATGCAAGAACCCATGCATAGAATGCAAATAGGATTTTAATGTTTTTTAACATCTTTGAAAAGCCTTTTGGAATTGGCTCCTTGAATAAGAGAAGAATCAAGTATGAAATCACCATACCTTAATTGAAGAAATCCAAAAAAATTGATGGAGAATTCAATGAAGTACTTCAATCCTAGCTTCAAACTTGCTTGAAGCTCCAATTGAGTCTAGAGAGAACCTCTTTTGATCTTGGGGTTTTGATTTTTTTATAATGAGGTATAAGTCTAGGGTTTAGTGTCTTAAATAACTTAATAAACAATAAAAGAAACAAAATAACCGTCTAGGACTTTATTAGGACCCTAGTTGAATTTCTCAAAACACCGCCACTTGGCCAAGACACCCGCAAAAAATTGTAGGTGTGAAACGATGGTTGTCATCTATTGGCCATCGTTTGATCGACGAGGAATCATATTGGGCTTTGTTTGGGATATTTACTTGAAAATTTTTGGTCTAATCTCCCACCTAAGTATGAATCAAGGACACAAACAGACAAGGCAACGGTGGAACCACTATGGTGGTTTGGTGGTCGTTGTTTTGGGCAGTTTTGGCATTTTTGTTGCCAAGGTTTGGTCCTCCTAAAGGACCCTTAGGGTGGTGCTTTGGGAGTTGTAACCAGATGTTTTGGCCTCAAGAATTTTCATCTAGGTGTTAGTGTCCTTTCCTATCAATTTAGACATCAAATAACACATAAAATATGCAAAGGCATACTAGCGCACACAACTACTAGTTTTCAAATGTTTTGGTTGTTCTTTGACGTTTGACTTCCAAACTCTATGAACTGACTTGTAATGCTAATATTCATCATTTTAAGACGTTCTTAACTCATGAAACACATGATCGAATCTAATTAAACCTAATTCATTTTGAGGGATGTAACAACTATATCCTTCAAATTATCTGCTTTAATGTGTTGCACATGGAACATAAACCTTGAGATATCCATGTCACCTATAAGCATTGTAGAGCTTCCCTATATTCCCGATAGACAGGACAACCTAGAAACAAACAAGTTGATCCTCCTCCTTATATCCCTAACCATCTCACGAGCATAAGAAGATAGTTGGGTAAACTTCAAACGTACTCATCGACACTTAGAGAATCTTGATGATGTGGAAGACATTCTCGTACCTTATTATCTTTCAATTCTCGTAAAAAGAAATTCCCCACAAAATCCTCCTTAAAACATGTTGATGTACTGTGAGTTTACGCTATTTCTAATGCATTTTACTTAAGTGTTGTATGTGTCTAGAACCTTTCTGTATTGGTTTTAATATGCCATATAACATGTTTTGCATTAAAGAGTTCAGGCGTAAAATTAATGAGAAAACGGAGGAAGTGCAGAAAAAGGTATCTATAGAGGCAATCGATGGATCGTAAATGCATTGATGTCCGGTTGATGAGGATCATATATGACCATACCAAGGATTGGATGAGATTAGGGAATTTTGACCAAGTGCAAAACCACGACAAGCATTGACTGTCCGTCGATTGATTGATGGACTGTACTGGTAGACCGTAAAATGATACTATGAGGGTTCAAGTACCTGATATTGTGAGATACTAAGTATGGAGTCAAGGAGGAGCATAAACGGACCCTAGACTGGTTGACAGACCATTTTTTTGTCATTTCATACAATGAAGATGCACCTTAAAGGCTAAAATATTTTCTAAGTCCTGGCTGACTGAAGAGAATCACGGACCATAGATCCATTGACGGTTTGTTAGTTGGTCTCGTTGATCGAAGACGTGTGCCTATAAAAACCTTCCTTATTTCAATTCCTTTTTAATTAGGATTTTGTTTACTATAAATAGAGTATTAAACCTCATTTTTGGGGTTGATCCACGACTAATATTGTTCTAGTTTTTGTTTTGGAGATCCGTTTTGGCAAATTTGGTTTTGAAGATTTTTGTTTGCAATTCAAGTGTGATTTCTAGGTTTACTATTCTTATTACATAGGTTCATATTTTTTGTTCATCTATCAAGTTGAATTGTGTTCTTGCTAATATGGGTAACTGAATCCACAACTAGGGTTGTGTGAACCTTGAGCGATTCACAATGTATGAATAGTAATTTAATAATTCTTGAATAGTGTTTTCGCACGTGTTGATAATTATTTCATGTAAAAGTTTTTTTTAATGAGTGCAAGCATGAAAACTCATCTTGTTGCTGCTTGCCAGACCAAGGTGGGTGTTAATAATAAAAGAATTATTAACATAGATTTAGTGTGATACTATCTATTATTGCTATTATCGATTGGTGTGAAGTAATAATTAAGCGATACTTCCATTATGATGTCGAATATGAGATAAAAGTAAGGGTTAGTAAATTATACACACGGAGCAGGACCAAAGTGTGGGGTGAAGTTCTATGAATGTCGGACTGAGGAATTTAGAGATCTATAAGTTATTATTTGGCATGTAATACTTTAGTAAGAGATTGCTTTTGCTAGCATTACTGCTTTATGAGCTTGTGGGTAACCCGTATACCCTAGTTCTTCTCTAATCATGATAACAACCAACATAAGCTTTGACTTATCAAACACTTCCATGATTTATGGAATTTGTTTCACAAACCCCCGCTTTTTTCTTCATTATTTCAGAAATACCTTGACTAATTAAAGAGATATAACTGTGAGTTAAAGTTATGTCTTGTAGCGACCTGAGAGTACCCACTAGAAGTTAGGGCATTCTTGAATCGTAACATGGATTACTTGACCTCTCGGAGGTCTTATACAAGCCTACGACATTGTTCATTGCATACATGTATGAAAAGTAGTGCGGGATTAAAAAATTTCACACGAAATAGTAATACTTCAAAATATCTCTTTTATAGAAAAACATGATGAAAAGTTAAGTCTCAAAGTCGCCATCTTAGACATACGAATATAGTGGCACCCGGGGCATACTTCAACAAATAGAAACTAACTAAGTCTATTGCAATACTTTCAATAAGGAAATCTAAACATCATGATGTCCTCGAATCTAGTGAGTACATACAACCTCTTGCTTGAATGAAATGGTAATCCAAGCTTCACTTCTAGATTCCTCTCAAATGCCACCTACACCTTTAGAGATAGATAGAATATATGGAATTAATACATTGCATGTACTAAGTATGGCATAATGCATAAAATCATGACAAAAGGACATTTGTATAAATCATGATGTTTTTGATGAAATCTTCATATCATAAGTATAAGAATCACATATAACACCAACACTACATATATTACACAAGTTCACTTAAAAACACATAAGCATGAGACCCTCCTACCAAACCTTATTTTAAGGCTCGCTTGAGTGAGTTATGAAGCGACCACCCATACAATCCCTTCACACAAACAAAAGAGATCCTTTAGATTACCTAAGATAAGATTATTCCCATTTCATTAATAAAACTCCCTATCTAGAATTACTGTAAGACTCACATAAGTAAGACATGAAGTGACTGCCCATACACCCTCTTCTGGCCTACCTAAGCAATCCTAAAAGCTACTCCAGGTAAGTACCTTTTCATTAGCATACTTTACTTAAGTCATTATGTACATTATACCTTTAAAGAGAAATTCACCAATTAAGGACTTTCACATAATGATCTTGGAGAAGACCTAGGGACTCACATACTAGCATCTTTAAAGCCTAGTCGTGCAGTGTATTGATAGTGTCCCATTTAACTACCTGAACTTTCTAGTACTTATCAAACACTAGAATGTAACCCACATGATAAGAGTAGGCAATAACTGGCATAGACCATACTAGCTAGGCATGGAATTCGGAGTCTATACTACTCCGAGGGAGGCTGTTCTAATTTCCAAGGGTAGAACTAGGACACATCCCAAATACGAACATGATTAAGGAATAGCGAGGGCTTTTATGAACTCTAGTCTCCTTTTAAAGTAGAGTCAAATTGTACTCTAGTCTCCTTCTCAAGTAGAGCTACAACTCATAATTTATTCGCTCGGTGCTAGCCTTGATTCTCATAGAGTATGTTCATTCATCTAATTGTATGTGAGAAGGTACCACATCTTTGTCCTAGCAACTCATAATACCCCTACCAAGAATAGGTCCACTAGGGATGCTACTCAAGGTCCAAAATGATAGGTCATTCTGAACCTTCTTTTTATTTAGAAGGTTCCACGTATTAGTCATGCTTAGATAGGGTACCATCTTCGTCTACGATCCTAGACTTTCATTCATTCATACACATACAACACAAAGGTTTATAAGCCTACTAAGTCAAGATGTTCATGTTAATATTATTCATGCATCAAGCGACATACGTCTACCAAAGAAAGTCACACTTCATTATCATCTTATTACATATAGCATAACATCGAAAGAGAACATAGAGACAATTAAGTATATTTGCTAGTCATTCTACTCACTTCTAAAGAATCATCAATATAAACCATCTCAAACCTCATATAAGACATAAAGAATCATCATAGTTCAATATCAAGTCATTTACATAAAGACTTTACTATAGCCTACTAGTGGCACCTATCATCAACTAGGACAACTCATGCTTAGACTTCAAATAACACATAGTTTATAGAGACCTTTCTATTACTCACATAGTAACGTTATAACATGATAATATCATAATACATAAAGTAATGCCGATGAGGCCACATTGTATCACAATTCATAAAATTATGCTGATGATATTACATCATTCACAAGTATAACACATAAGCACCGCCACCATAAGTGGACCATTCTAATCATTATTACAATTGAATACCTATATTACACAATATAAACAAATTTAGGGAATCATACCACCAATCCCCTCTCACAACTTGAATCCATAGCAAATTCAACAAACACAATGCCCAAAGGCCCTTAATATGACCATGATCACCAATTCAATCCAATCATCCTAATGTACAATGAATTTAAGGTAATTCAATATGAATTTCAATCTAAGGCATCCTAAACATGATTCTAACATAATTCTTCCATAATTCAATATCCCAAGTCAAACTATACAAGAATTCAATTGTATAGATAAATGATCACTTCACCCATAAAATAGTCAAAACTAGGAGTGCATGGTTTGCATTGGTTCATAGATTTTTAAGGTTAAAATTCTCAAAATAACATCGATTCAATCATAATACAATATTTGAAACCATTTTATGCAAGAACCCATGGCTATATTTTTAATTAAGAAGGAATCATGTTTCAATCATCTTTGAAAAATAATTGGAATTGACTCCTTGAAGAAAGAGATTTCAAGGATGAAGAACCATACCCTAATTTTTATGAAAAGACCACAAGAATTAAGGAGAAAAACTTGAGAAAATCATTCTTCTTCCTTGGAGCTTCAAAGCTTCATAAATGGAGGTTTTGGAGAGAAGAATGAAGAGTTTTTACATTGAGTTGAGGATTTTTCTATGATTAGTGATTTTAGGGGTATAAAAATACTAAATAACCGTCAATAAATCATCCAAAAATTACCTAAAAGACCCCTGAACTTATTAAACAGTTTAACTAATTCAAATTTGACTTAAAAAAGACGCGGTAAAATTTGGGAGTTTACTGCACAGTGCTGATGCATTTCAAATGTTGTTTAAGGAAGATTTTGAGACAAAATTTTTCGTTACAGCACCGCATTGCATGGAAACATTTTGCCCATTCACTGCAGGTTGCCTGACGCGCAGCCAATGCCAGATCTTGGCTGGCACGGCAGCTTGGTTGTCCCATATTTGGGTCCTTTTTGGGGACCCTTAGGATGGTCCTCGGGGCATCGGTCTCGGACGTTTTGAATATTTACGTATACGTCTATGCGAACAAAATATCGAGACTCAATTTCACCCTCAAATTAAAAAAAAATTCACTGCAAAACACTACCATACACTAGTTCAACTTCGATTAGTTTCATTACGTCTTTGACGTTATTGGACGTTTGACCTCCAAACACTTTAAAACTTTATATGCTTCCTCTAAACACTATTATTAACTATTTTAGTACTTTAAAACCTCTTGATACAAGTGTTAGGATCTAGTTCAACGAACTTATTTTTTGGGATTTTACATGTCTAAACCATAATCCTCGTGGGATCAACCCCTACCTACAAATTGGTTTCTTTACTTTATAACGATCGAATATTCTTATTTCGGAATGTGTAATTTGAGAGTATCAAATTTTGATGCCGTTGAAGGGGAATTTTTCTTTTATATTAATTTAATTACGTTATTGAGCATTAGTCAACTATTTCCTAATTTTACTTTTGTTTGTGTTTTTGTCTCTCAGGGTATAGCTCTAGTGTATGCCAAGTACACAGAGTTGAGGGGAACCACTGGTCCTTACAGTCCCAAATCGAACAAAACGTTTCAAAAGATGGACATTAAGGGGGTCCCAAATAACCCTATAAGAAGGAATGTGGGTGATGGAGTAGACATGCAACCTCCAATAGTAGTCGACACAAAACAAGAAGGGTTACATTCAAAAGAAGTTAGGAGACAGATTGAGAGAGAAACCTTCACCAACCCCATAGATTCAGGATCATTATAGGGGCAACATGAACATCGTAGACTCTAATGGACCTCTTATCCTACCCCCTTTCCCCCAGGGCATACATTTGTGGTGACTAGTAGCCTGATATAGGTGCTTATTGCAAGGGGCCTATTTTTGGAAGTGCTATCGGAAGACCGATATTCTCATATATCCAAGTTGAGGGTAGTCCGCAAAATTTTCTTGGGTAGAACAGACATGGACTTGAACGTCATCGGGCTGCGAGTGTTCCCTCTATCACCGATAGGAAATGCTTTTGTATGGTTCACTAAGCTTCCCTACAACTCAATCTATACTTGGGACCAATTGAAAGAAGACTTCTTATCAAGTTACTACCCAGTGTCAAAGAAGCTCAACCACCAAGATAAGATGAACAATTTTGTTTCGTTACCAAGGGAGTTGGTGAGTAACTCTTGGACAAATTCACTGCATTCATAAGAGTTGTCCCAAATCACAACATTTATAATGCATTAATGAAGTATTATTTCTATCAAGTTCAAGATGAAAACAACAAAGCAGTGCTTGATACTATTTCTTGTTGCTCAAATGGAGAGTGCACCTATGCTGAGATTTCAGAGAAGTTGGAAAAAATATCTTCGAATAAAAAAGTGTGGGCCACTAAAAGGTTAGATACTAGGAGAAACACCTTCGTCGTTCACTGTACAAATAAAAATTCTACTGATGAGATACCTTAGGAGATGGCCCATATGATGACTGAGTTGGTGTTAGTATTGAAGCATGTGAGCGTTGGAGAAGCAAAGGTATATGCGATAAAGTACTTAACTAAAACCCACCACCATTTGAAGAATGCTATTATTAGGAGTATGCTTATGTTGTGAATGATCAGACGGGGTTTTTCATATAAAATGCCCAAGGGTCTAACATAGATAATTGGCACCAAGGTCAAGAAAACAAGGTTGGAAATATGGCAACTACAATTGGGAGGTTCAATATGTCCGAGATGGGATTTTCTATCGCAACAACAATTTTAAATTTAACAACTATAGAAACATGAAAAATTGGGTTGGGCCATATATTCCTCCTCAAAATTGGGAATATGCTCCTACATACGGTTGAGGTAATATGCTGCGTATTAAGGATATGATGCAGATTATGATGAGGAGGTTTGATGCAATTGATGAGAATGTGAAGGATATGAGAAATAACTTGTCTGATATTGGAGAAAAGGTTGATGCACATGTAGTATAGATAAGGCATCTTGAGATACAGATGAATCAGTTATCTACTATAGTGAACCCGCGCCAACCTAGAACTCTTCCAAGCAACACTATCAAGAACCCAAAAATGATGGGCATTACATGAAATTCACTACTCGATGGGGCAAGGAAACCATTGATCCACATATGATGCCTAAGGGGGAGATTGATAATAAAGAAGATATTGAGGTTACAGACATCAACAAAGAGTCCGTGATTGTGATGTAGAAGAACGCGAAACTTACTCCAAAAGTTGTACATATACCTAGAACTCCATCTCCATTCCTATATAGCTTAGGGAAGAAGAATGAATAAGGAAAATACCACACGTTTATAAGTATATTGAAGTGGCTGTCCATCAACGTCCCGTTGATAGAAGACTTAGATAAAATGTCAGGGTATTCAAAATTCATGAAGTACATTGTTATGAAAAAGAGGGCAGTGACTTTTGAAGATGATGACAGATTACAACAAGGTAGTGCTATATCCACAAGGTCCTTAGTGTAAAAGAAGGAGGATCCTGGCGCCTTCACTATTCTATTAATTGTAGAAATTTTATGTTTTGCTAAGGCATTGTGTGATCTTAGTCCTAGAATAAGTCTAATACACTTGTCCACTCATAAGAATCTAGGTTTGGGGGATACATATACCGCTGCGATGCGGCTATTGATGGCCAATCAGACAGTAAAAAGATCAATAGGTGTACTCCATGATATTCTAGTAAAAGTTGAGTCATTTATCATTCCGACAAATTTTGTGATCCTAGATTAAGAGGTTGACTTTAATGTTCCCATCATCCTTGGACCATTCCTTTCTACTTGGTGTGAAGTGGTTGATATGGAGAAGGGGAAGATGATGTTCAGGACAAATAATGAAGAGGCAACATTTGATATTTTGAGGTTAATGAAGAAAAGTGGTGAAGTCCAATCAGCGTCAGACATAACCTACGGTGTTGTCAGTGTGTATGAGGTGAAAATAGAAGAATGGTTGGGTGTTGAGTCTTTTTCATCAGTTATGATGAGCTTCGAAAGTGATGGCAAAGATGATTATGATTAGTGGGTGGCTGCATTAGAGAGATTTAAGTACATGTTACAACGCTCAGAATGAATTAGGTTAAAATAGAGACTATCATGTGTGTCATGAGTTTATAGGGTCTTAAAATGATGAATATAAGCATTACAAGCCAGTTCATAGAGTTTGTAAGACAAACGTCCTACAACGGCAATGACGTTTGGAAGTTAGCCTTTGTGTGTCCTAGTGTGTTCTAGTATGACTTTGCATGTTTCATGTGTTGTTTGGTGTTGGCATTTATAGGGGATGATTCTAAGACATAGATGAATGTTTAGGGTTGAAACGTCCGGGTACGACTCCCTAAGGACCAACATAAGGGTCCATGAGGACGACCCAAACCATGGCAAGAAAGCTGCCAACACAGTCCAAATCAATCCCCTCCATCGACGCCCTATTGATCAAAAGATGCCCCGTTGATTTGGGAAGTGGCTATATACTTAGTTGTGGGATCTTATCCCCCAAATATAAGTCTCTTACAAAAACTAAGGACCATGAGGATGGTTCGTTGGTCAATTAACGGTCCGTTGATTGGAAGTAGATTGAGACCTGCAATTTTTCTATAGGTCTCGACCAAGTTGGGGGGTAGTTTGGGAAATTCATTTAAGGTCCTGATTAAGTCATGGAAGGTTATTTTGGGTATTTTATGGTAAATTAAGTTAGTTAAGACTCCAAACTCTAGACTTAGCCTCATTATTTAAAAAAGAAAACACCAAGATCAAAAGAAATTCTGTATAAACTCTATTGTATCTAAGAGCAAGGCTTAAGCTAGGATTGGATTCTTCATTGATTTATCCATCAATTCGTTGTATTTATTCAATTAATATATTGTGATTTCATCCTGTATTCTTCATTCACTCAAGGAGCCAATTCAAAGGCTTTCGAAAGATGATCAAAAGCATAGAAAATTCTATTTTGAATTCAGAGCATGGGTTCTTGTATGAAAAAGTTTAAATAAATGTTTTATGAAATAATTGATGTTATTGAATGTTTTAATATAAAAGAAATTCATGAACACATGTATTTCTTGAATTCCTAATTTTTGCTCTTAAGTGGGTGAATTGACCATAGGTTGATTTTGTTGAATCCACGTGTAGATTGTATTGGGTTATTGAATTATGTATTGATCAATGTTTGAATTGCTAATCTTGCCTTATATATTGATATATATATTTAGTATTGTTTTATCATTGATATGGATTGATTGTTGGCTTAGTATTGTGTATATTATCATTTAGAAGAACCTTTTATGGTGTGGGTTGATTGGAAAGGATAAGGAATGGTGATGATGGCTATGGGAAGGTGGTGAGTTGACCTAATTACCTTGTATACTATAGAAAAGATATTGAATTGTTATTAAATTGTATGATACACTTATGGTGGCGGTGTTTATGTGTTACATATATTATGAACACCGCCTTGTCGATATTATTATGTAAATTATGGTATTATCATGTTATAGCTTCTATTGATGAAAAATGTGAAGGATGATATGGTATATGTGCATGTGTAAGGTGAGAGTAGGATCCCTCTAATAATGGTATGACGATTTTGTGTCTTGATTGGTAGACTTAGGTCCCTCTACTTTATACATGAAAGTTATGTGATTGTGATGTCTTGACTTTGTTGGCTTAGGCATCCTTGTCATATATGTGCATGAATGAACGAATGAATAAAGTTTAGGATCGGTAGACCTAAAGGAGTTGCACTTCTATGAAAGATTTATATGGCACCTTGAATATGAAAACAAAGTTTTAAAATGATCTATCCATGAAAAAAGTTGTATGAGTTGGTAGAACTTAGTAATTGTACCTTCTTTAATACACCTAGGGAATGAATTACTCTATGAGAATAAAGGCAAAGCACCAAGAGGATATGCTTGTGGAGTATCTCTACTTGAGAATGAGAATAGAGTACAAAGAATCCCTTTATATCCTTTAACCATATTCCAACATGGGATGGATCTTAGTAATGTATAGGTTCTACAACGTGTAGGTAGTGGAATGGGATGCTATCAATACATGGCACAAGTAGGTCTTGAGTGTGCTAGGATGAGTTCCCTATGTATCTTCTAAGACCATTATGTGAATTCCTCTAATATTTTGACTATTTTTTAAAAAACTTAATGAATAATGTTGACTTGAGTTAATGCATGTTGACTAGAAAGCTTCTAATCTAGGGTAGCTTTGAGGATTACATAGGTTGGCTTGAAGAGGGTGTATGGGGGTCTCTTCATGCCATACTTAGGTTATCTTAGATTAACCTTAGGTGAAAAGTCTAAATGATGAAAATGAAATAATCTTACTTTGGGAAGTCTTGACGAATAATTAGGTGGGTGTGAAAGAGTTGTATGGGCGGTCTCTTCATCTCATACTTAGGTAGGTCTTACGATAACTCTTAGTTGAAGGTTTAAACTCTTATGTGTATTCTAAATGATTAAGGTTGTCTCTTATGAATTACATGAATATTTCTTGTATATGCATATTGACTTGAAGATGGTTCTTATTCTTATTGTATGAGGTTTCTATCAAAAGAGCATGAAAAGTATGTCTTATAGTAAATGTCCGTTTTAGCTTGGTTTTCTTGCATGTTCACCATACTTAGTGCATTCAATGTGCTAATTCCATATGCTGCTCTATTTCTATAAGCGTGGGTGGCAAGTGAGGATTCTTTTAGAAGTTGAATCTTGAGAAATAAAATTCTCTCAATATTGTTATGTGCTCATATGTTCGAGGACATGACTCATTATTTAGCTTCCTTTTCTAAAAGAATTTGTAATAAACTATAGTTTCCTTTTAAAGTGATGTAAAGTTTGTCATCATTCGATATTATATATGTCTAAGATGTCTATGACGAGACTTAGTTCTTTCTTAAATTCTATAAAGATTTGGACTATTGTTGTGAAAAGTGTTTATTCCGCACTACTTTTTATATATATGCGATGAATGATGTATAAGAGCTTGTATTAGACCTTCGACAGGTCGAATACGTCGATAAAGATTTAGGGGTGCTCTCAGGTCGTTACAATATTAGTCAAAACCGAAGAGGCTGGAGTTAGTCATAAAAAATGGCAAATGGCAACCCGCAAATCCATCAATTGAGAAAGCACAAAAATTGGAGCTTAAGGATCTACCACCGCATTTGAGGTAAGTATTCTTGGGCATGAATGATTCACTCGCAGTCATTATTGCGGCAAATATTAATAGGCGACAAGTTGAGTGTTTTGTAGCTATACTAAACAGGTTCAAATGAGCTATTTGGTGGACTATTGCGGGTATTATTGGAGTTCCTCCTGGTATTTGGGTCATCCTATCTCGAATAAGGGTACTGATGTCGATAGGATTAAATTTGAGGTGATAAAAAGGCTTCCACCACCCATCTCTATAATGGGTGTTAGAAGTTTTCATAGGCACGCCAGGTTCTATAAAAGTTTCATAAAATATTTCTCAAAAATCGCACATCATCTATGCAAGTTGCTTGAAAAGAGAGTAAATTCGACTTCAATGATGAATGTCTGATAACAATTAAAGATTTAAAGAAGAATTTGGTCTCCTCCCCAAAATATTGGGAGCCATTTGAAGTCATGTGTGATGCTAGTAGGATGGAGCTTGGCGTAGTATTAAGGCAAAGACGTGAAAAGATCCTTCACCCCATTTACTATCCAAACAAAGCCCTAAATGCAGCCCAAAAAAATTACACAGTTACAAAGCAAGAGCTTCTTGTGGTGGTATTTGCTTTCGAGAAATTTTGCTCTTATTTACTTGGGACACAGTGATAGTGCACATGGACCTTCAAACGTTTAGATTATTCGTCGTTGTGTGCATGAGGTGGAGATGTTGTGTGTTATTGAGGTGTTTCATTCATCGCCTATCTGTGGGCATCACAATGGTCTGCTATGTGTGCACAAAATTTTGCACGGTTGATACTATTGGCCAACCATTCATCAACACTCCCATGAGTCTTTCAAGTCTTATGACTGTTGCTAGAAAGAAGGTGGAATTTCAAAGTTGCAAGAGCGTCATATGAACCCAATCATGGTAATTCAATTATTTGATGTATGGGACATTGACATTATGGGGACATTTCTTAGTTATTATAGGATGAAGTATATTCTTGTTGTGGTTTACTATGCATCAATATGTGGAACCAATCACGCTCTCCAACAATGAAGTCAACAATGTAACTGCATTGTTGAAAACAAATATTATTTCAACGTTTATCACCCCAATGGTAATATTAAGTGATGGAGTCTCTCATTTTTTCAATAAGTTGGTTAAGACATTGCTTGATAAATATGGTGTCTTCGACAATGTAGCGACTCCTTACCATCCCCAGACTAATGGGAAAGTCGAAGTGTTCAACAAAGAGATAAAGTATATCTTGGCGAAGACTATGAATGTCAATAGAACGAACTTGTCAAGTAAGCTTGAAGATGCTCTATGGGCATATCGCACTTCATATAAGACTCCCATACATATATCTCCATACCAACTTGTATATGGAAAGTCTTTCCATTTTCCAGTAGAGCTATATCATAAGGATATATGGGAAATGAAGAAGCTTAACATGGATTGGGGTTCCACAAAAAAAACCTGAATTTGCTCGACGAGTTTTGCCTAAAAGCCTACGAAAGTTCATACCTGTATAAAGAGAAGATAAAGAAGTACCATAATCTTTTAAAATCTAGGTTGTGCTTATTCTTGGGAAGCTCAAGTCCAAATCTGGAGTATAGTGAAGGAACAAGGATCAAAATGAATGCACAGAGTATCAAGTCATATTGGGAAATGCAAAGAATGTGCAAGAAGTGATTGAGGCCTATTATCTTGATTGAGGAAACCTAAGGTTTACTAGCAAACCATATGTTTAAAATTCCGATCAAGTAGTTTTTCTTTTTTTATCTTATTTCTTGTACAAGATTAGTTAGTGTTAATCAAACAATTTTTTGAATTTTCTAATATAGCATAGATTCCGTGTAGAAAAAGTGGAGAAAATATAAAAGAATGGCCGTATTTTTGTTACATATGTAGGAGTACAAATCAGAATCTGTAGAAAGTGGTCTAGCACAGAGGTCTACGGAACCCATCAACGGTCCTTCGATTAATAAACAGACCGTGAATGGTGTCTGTAGATCCCATGTAAGCCTATAACTTTTTCTAAGTATAAGACTGATTGATGGTATGCATTAACGAACCATCAACTTATCCACTGGGTATTGCGGATCCAATTTTCTAGCAGACAAACCTATGCCGCCTTTCACTATTTAAAATCCTACCATCTAATTCATTTCACCCTTTCCATTTATTTTCAAAACCGTATTATCTCTTTCAAATACTCCGAAATTACTCTACAAATCACTCACGCCCCTACAAATCATCCAGTCACCTCCCTCCCCCTTATCCTAATCATGTCTATAAAAAATTCTCCCACTTTTCATCCCCAAAATTCTGGTGTTCGGGTTCGGCGAGCGTAGGTATGTTGTTGGGGTATAAAATCATAGTAGGCATGCAATCACACTGCTCTTTATTTCTTGAAAGGCAACATGACTTCCCCTTCATTTGTATTCTAATTCTTATGTTTAATATAGGAAGCTGGGAGTCGGATATTGTCCTTGGAACATAGTTTACTAACAGCGCATGCTAAAAGATAAATGGTTATTACCCTTGGTATGATGGATAGTTATTGTGTAGCACTTTAATGCCCGTAAAACGTGTGTCTAACTTTACATGTATGTTTTGACCTAGGGTTGCATAGTTTATATGAAACAGGAATAAAAAAATTGACAAAATTGGAACCATGATGAACTAGCATAGTATATGTTAAAAATGCATGAGTAGACTATATTGTTGTTCAAAATTGATCACTAAATATGGGACTTGAGCTGAAGGAGGTTTGCATTATCACACAAATCTCATTCATGAGACCCCGCCTACACACTGTCATTCAATCAACCGATAATCGATCGGGTCCGTGGTTTGGCACGCTTGTAAAAAATCGCAAGTATCAAACAACAGATGTAGACTATGGTCCTTCGATTGATCGATGGATTGTTCTGCACATCCTTCATTTTTTTCAGAGATCATGTTTTAAACCATCTAATCCATGGAAGGGTTTCACAGATCGTAGAACACTCTATATATCGTCAACCCTACCCGTCAACTTAAAACTGTAGCAAGTGTATTTTATTTTTACATTTTTCCTGTTGTTCGCTCGTTGTCCTACAATATTCTTAGTATGTGGCTAAGTTATTTTAGTACTAAAAATCCCTACGCCTGTATTATTGCTCCCAAAAGGCAAGTGGCCTACACAAAAAGGGGTAAAGCCATGTCAATTGCCCCAACCCACCGGTTAATTAACGAAGACACATACTTGGAGAGGGACCCAACCTATGTTCCCCTGGGAACAAGAACATCACCTACAGCACCCTGAGCCAATAGTGGAACCCCCGGAAGGTGAACACCAACGTAGTAGTTGCCTCCACGTCTGAAAGGAGCGCACACCTATTGGCTCACTATTTTATGAAAAATATAATAAAAAATAAGAAAGAAAAAAAATGACTACGTTTCGAAAAATCAATTAATCTTATGATTTAAGAGAAATTGATTTTTCGAATCAACAGAGTCGCCACTTAAATTTGGTAAAAATCAAGAAAAAACTTATAACTATTTCAAATGATTTAAGTAGATAAAATCAATCGAAAAGGTGTTCGACGTTCAAAATGTACATTCCGAGAAGGTATTGGATCCTCAGAATGTCCGCTAACTCGCGGTTAACCGGCGATTTGACTAAAAGACTTTTTCAAATAATTTCCAAAATTTTAAAACTAAATAAGAGGGAATCATCATTTTTTTACATACTTATCATTGTTATGTTTAGACTAATTATCCTAAAATAAAATAAGCTGAAGGGGTCATTCTAAAGGGAAAATTTTCAAATGTGACAAGACTATAAAACAAAACAAGTAATAAAATATATGTAAGATAATATTTATATAGATTTGAATATAGAAAAAATGGCTATCTTTTGAAAATAAAAAAAATTCAACCAAAAGTATTAGTCAATATAATACATAAGAAAAGAGGAAAAGGGAGGGAATGTTTGAACTTGGGTTATTTGCACAAATTCCACTAAGTTGGGCTTTTGACCCACCTGTCCTATGCCTAAATTTTTTGTAAAAATTAGGCAAATGACATACTGTAAATGATAAATTACATTCTATCCCTATAATGTTGATATTTACCAAAAATCCCTTATTTTTAAGAATTCTGGATACTTTATAAAATAGAAATGATACTTAAATATAAATGACTGAATATTTTTTTTTCTATAACTGTTATAGCTAAAATTTGAGTATCTTTTCATGTGTTGGACATGAAATTTAATCTATCAAAGAAATATATTTTAAATTTAATAATTCGTTTATATATATAGTTTCAATTAGTATTTTGTAAGTATCATGTTAACCTGTTTTTTTATATGTTAGTATAAGATGAGTTGTATTAAGTATCTTTTCAATCTTATCATGATTTTTGAATATATTTGTTAGTATGTTCAATTAATTTTATTAAGTATCATTTTTTGGTGATCATGATAAATAATTCTTTGTTTTATTTTTACTTATATTTCGTATATATTAAGGTATCAAATAATAGTATATGTGTATCATACTGTCATATATCTGTTATTTAAGTATCATATTTATATTAATTATTGATAAGTATATAAAAATTAAAGTATCTAATTTAAATTGTGAATTTGAGTATCTTTTTATGTGTTGGACATGAAATTTAATGTATAAAATTTAATTAGTATCATTTGGGATAAAAAAGGGATTTTTGTAATTTAATACATCAGTAGGGAATTAATGAAATTAAATAAATTAAAGTAGTGTATTTTAGTAATTTTTCCAAATTTTTTTTATCACAACTTGGGCCGAAAATCTGTTGAACCTGTGAAATTCTTTGGGCTTTTGGCCCCTTTTTTCCATATTTTTCATGATATGCACATAGTATATATTTGACGTATGCATCATGTATAGTGCTGATTTATGGACTCTCAATCTTGTAATTTATTAGGATTTTGAATTTTCTGTATTTCCTCCTCCATCAGCACGTTTTACACCAATACAATGATATCTCATCATGTATACTAGTGTATACAACAAATATACAACTAGTATGCAAACTTCTCCTCAGTTCTTTGAGGCTAGAACACTTCAATTCGAATCTTGCATTGTCTTCTATTTGTTTTTACTTCCGATGGACTGCTAATCCGCGCAAAAATGGATCCTTTATGGCTTCACTCTAAATGCAAGTGGGATGAAGAAGCGCGTGAGGACTCAAGGCGAATTCACATACACATTAAATAATTATATTAGCCAACGGAATAAGACATAGAATCGTAATATATGTATATATATATATATATATATATATATATATATATATAAAATAAAAGTCACAAGTGGATGTCCATCTAGGCATACTTAGAAGGTAATTTCGAGTTCCATGACTAAACCACACCATTCATAGCATACCAGTAGGGACGTTAGTGAAATAAGAAGATTTTAACGGTGAGAATACGAATTCGGGAGGGTAATACGTCAAAACATCATTGAAAAAAAACAAATAACAACCAAGGACTTTCAAACAAACTCTGTCATTGTTTTGTAGCCAAATGAGATTCAAAAGAGAATTTCGAAACAAAATACTAACATGTAACAAATCTACGCAGCAGAGAATCGAGAAAGCGATGCATTACGAATAAAAATATGTTTGAAAAAAGTGAGTATTACCTTTTTTGGGCAGCGACTTGATACCGAATGAACAGAGACAACGAGCTTCAACCACCAAATAAAACTCTAAGGAATTTGATGAAGAAAAAAAGAAGCGAACCAGAAAAAAGAGTGAGTAAAATCTGGATTTTTCAATGTATTTTGAAACCTTTTTCCTAAGTATTCATATATAAATGTATATGACTAATAATGTTTCTCGACTTTTCTCTCTAATGTCGTCTCTTTTCTATCTTTTATAAGCTACCTGCCATGTCTATTTCTCCCACTTTTTTCTTATTTTTGTAACCCTCTCACTCTCTTTCTTCCCAACCCTTCACAAAGAGAAAGATGAAGGTATTTATAAAATTAAATTAGGGAAGAAAATGGGGAAAAATTCGAGATGGGATTTTTAACAAATTCGAATTGGAAATAGAGGATAAAGTTTTTAGCTAAGAACGGGTACCAATTTCTAGTTGAAAAATGAAGACAAATACAAGAGAGGCACACAGATGATACCACTTGGAAAATTCGACGACGATCCTTGTATGGAGATAGACACGCGCGAGTGACATGGACTGCTGGAATGCGATATTGCTTCTGGGTTTCGATTTTTGTCTTCTGTAGAAGAAACGAAAGGCACAGGGGTGGAGATCGGGTATTGGTGTCGTTGTAATATCGTTGTATTGAAGGGAATGGGATGCTATTGTGAAAATTGAAAAAACAAAGGGATATGAGTTGGGAATTGGAGGTGGATTTTATGTGGAGGAGACTGGGCTGCTAGAAGCAAGCCCAATTTTTGTCTTAAGATGGGTAAGAAAAAAAAAATTTGAATGGACAAATTGGTCATTAGCCAAATGAATTTTGAACATAATCTAATGGGATTTGATTAGCAAATTTGGCTAAAACTTGAATAAAATGAATTGACAACAATTAATTAATGAGAATCTTGACTTTGACAAGATGAAATAATTAACTCAATTATAAACATATAACTTGAAAATATAAGTATTAATCTAGAAAAAATTAATTTAATACAACATTAAGTAAAACTAAAATCTTTTTGAGATGATTTTCAAATATTTTATACTAATTATATAAAACATACGAAATCACATATCCCTTAGAACATTATAGAATATATCAACTAAAGCTGCTTCAAGATGACTTCAAAATATATTTTATATTTTATAAAGTCAACTATTTGAACTTGTTTAGAATCTAAGAAGTTCGTTAATTAATTCCTATTGGGGAGGGTCAAAATTGGGTGTCAACAAATCTCCCTCATTTTACTTGGATTGATGCAAGAATTTCGGGAAAAATAAAATTGACCAAGCCAATTTTAGACCACATATTCATCTTTGGGAAGGGGATTTGGTACATAATTATAGGAGTTATGGCTGAACCTGAAAATGACCTCCTACATATCTCAAGCTAAATGAGAATTCAGGTCACTTGTCGTTCGATACGCTTGATTTGACGAACAATTTTAAAGAATTCAAAAAAATCATCTCTATATCGAATTATAAAGGTACCATAATGCTCGAGAAATAGATTTAAGAGTGAATTTTGGAATACAATCGAGTTTTTAAGATCGATTCGGCACACATATCTCTCAACTTAGGGAATCAGGCTGCTTGTAGTTCAACTCGATCGATTGAAAAGAAAATCTATTATGCTAGATAACCTTTGGTTCTTGACAAATGACAAATTAAGTCGAGTTTGAAAAGGAGGATTGTAACCTGTTATCCGTAATTTTTGATTCCTTCACATCCACAAGTAAGAACTTAGACGGACATAATTTCCAGAGCTCTTGGTGCATGTCAATCAGATTGAAAAGTTATTTCAGGTAGAGACCAGAATTTCCAGATGCGAAACTGAAACAAGAAAACTAAAGAAGAACCCATATCCCTTATGATAACGGTGTAATTTGATTGTGGTGGAAGTCACTCATTTGCTCGCGTCCTAAGAGTTGGACAATCCTCCTCTGACTATTTCCCAGTTTGCTGCTAAGAAAAAGTTCAACGTTGTGTTGCATCCTTTTTGATGTCGTCCGCACCCGTTGTTACATTCCGAAACCACACCTTAGAAGTTCGGGGCAATCTAATATTGTAATCGGCGTACTTGACCTTTTGGAGGTCTTGTACAAGCCCTTACATATCATTTATCGCATAAACATAATGAAAAGTAGTGCGGAATTCAATCTTTTCACAAAACATATCATAGTATTTAAAAACTCAATCATATAAAGTCATAGTAAATACTTAATCTCAATCTCATCTATCTTAATACACGAGAATACTTGGGACATGACCCGTACTTCAAAATATAAAAATACTAAATCTATTACAATACTTTGAAAAGAAACATAAAAGACAATCTATTCCCTCGAATCAAATGAGGACATACTTCGACTTCACTTGAATGATGCTACAATCCAAGTCTTCATTTCCCAAATGCTCCTCACCTACCAACAACAATGGATATAGATAAAAACATGGATTAGTACAACCACATGTACTAAGTATGACATAATGCATGAAAATCGTGAAAACGGACTTTTATTAGAAATATGCATTTTCATTTAAAAATCATATTATAATCATAAGAGCAACATTTAACAACTTAGAAACACATAAGAGAACATTTGAACCAAATATCATAATTTTGTAAATACTTTACAGTAACCACAAATCAATGTTACGGTGAATTCCTTATGTATAGTGCAATTAATGAGCTTCAACTTAGACACCTCTAGTATGTAATAATCCCACTTAAATCTATCCTAAGACTCACTTAAGCAATACAAAGAGAAACCGCCCATACAACCTTTCTAGGTATGCCTAAATGATCCTTTAGACTACTCATAATGAGTCACATATACACTTCCAAGATATCAAATCATCAACACTTAGACAATATGACATTTTTCTTCTAAAGTGAATCAAGAATATAACGTCTATAATTGACCTCTTCAAGTTAGATATGTAATCCTTAAGACTACATAAGGCTTATATCATGTCCACATTCAACCATTTCCGTAACTATTCATTCTTAAGACTCATCTAGGTAAGATAGGAATTGACCATTCGTATGCACCCTTCACACGTTAACTAGACAACCATTAACTACTCTAGATAAGTACTTATTTATTTAACATACTTTCTTAACTTAAGTCATTACATTCATTAGTGCATTTAAGATACATTAAACACATAAAGGACATTCATGTAATGGTCTTTGACAAGACCTAGGAAATCCAAGTAACACCTTCAAAGCCTATTGTGCAACGTCTAGATAGCGTCTCATACCTCCACCTAAACTTCATAGAACTTTTGTAATGCTAATAGGTATTCCATATGATTAGAATAGGCAATAATCGACATAGACAATGATAGAAAAGAATGGAATCCGAAGTTCTAACCTACTTCGATGAGGGTGTTCTACTTGCCAATGGTAGAACTTAGACACATCCCATGTAGGCACATGTGTAAGGAATATGAAGGGAAAGCTTTGTAATGTAGTCTTATTTATTAAATAGATTTACTTCCCTTACCATACTCACTCGGTGTTAGACTTCTTTTTCATAGAGTAATTCACACTTAAGGTTCATATAAAAGGGTTCCATATCAAGTTCATAACAGAATAATATTTACCCTACCAAAGAAAGGTCCACTAGGGCTAACTCACAATGGCGACAAAAAGCTCATCATGAATTCCCTAAGGATTGATGTGATATCATTCCATCCAATTAACCTTAAGTCTATCATTTCTTTAATTTGAAGGATACCATTACGGCTTACTACTTCAACATTAATAACCTAACAACTAGGTTCAAGGTTTCACATGAAAGACCCCCTTAACTTCATTTAGGGTGACATGTGAATTATACATTCAAGACTAAGATACTTATAATCCTAAGTCAAGACATCACTTTTTCATATTCATATATACGTCAAGCAAGGGACACAAGTCAATTGAGACAAGACACCTCATACTTCATCTTAACTCGTAATACATGTCATTCTAGGAACACATACAAATAACCCTTACCAACTTCAATTTATCCTATATACTATCATATAATCATCAATATGACCAATATAGACTCATATAGTCATGTAGGAATACTATACATCAACCCTAAGACTACACACACAAAGCCACATTCATAGTCTAACATGATCACCTAAATAACATCAATAGAAGAACATATATACTTTCACATTACTTGACATGTAGATAGATATAGTCATACTTCACATAATCAACTACTAAAATAATCAGATTACTTCAAACAGATTGGCGACAAGGCCATGATCATGATATTACTTTAAATAACGTTGACAAGGCCACATCAAGTGCAAGTAAAACACATAACACCACCACCATAAGTCGACCATACCAATCAAAACATAATTGAATTATAATTAACATCAAAATAAAGGAAATAGGGCAGCTTACCACCAAATCATCCTCAACACCTCAATCTAATGTCAAATAACCACATTCGATATCACATGGCCCTTACCCATGGCCATAATAAAAAATTTAACATAATTGCAAGAATATTCATGAAAATAGGTAAAATTACTACATATTCATCAATCTAAAACAACCTAAATATCAACTTACTAGAATTATTACATCATTAGACAGCCAATAGAAAACTTTATCATAATTTATCAACATTAGGTTAAATATCAAGGAACCTATAACTTAGTAAAAAACTAGGGTTCATCCAATTCATGGGTTTATAGGTAATTTATTTTAGAATAATTAATACAATAACGATTTTATCCATGATTAACGTTCAAAAACAATTGATGCAAGAACCCATGGTAGAATCATGAAATTGGATAATTCAACTTTGAAAACTTCAGAAAACATCTTGAGAGTTGGGCTCCTTGATGAAGAGAGTTTTAGGAATAAAAATCCATACCTTGATGAATCTAATTCTTCAATGCTATGGTGAATCTCCACTCATTTTTGTCACTCCAAACCCTTCCTTGAGTTTTGACTCCAATGGGGTTCTAGAGATAATTCTATTGAATTTGAGTTTTTGATTTGGAAGAATGAAATCTTATAAGTGTTAAACACGTATAAACAATTTAAAATACCCAAAATACCCCTAAAGAACCTCCAATACTCTTATTTGTAAAAAGGGTGAAATTACAATTTCACCCCTTTAACTTATAGTGAACCTGCGCATAACACAACTTCACTGATTGAAGGGACATCGACGGCCCATCCCTTGACCAACGGACTGTCCTGTTTGTCCGTGGTCTAGCACTGAGGCTTATCTTTGTTACCTTATTTCCCCATTCTAAGTGACAAACGACGTGACACAACCAAAGGGGTGTCGATTGACCCGCTGGGCGTCGACTGCCTTCGTGGTTTGTGCTGTCTTGGGAAGCCTTGATAGAAACTTTGGGTCCTTCCTCAAGGACCATTGGATGGACCTTGGGGATATTTTTCCTGGGAAGTTTCCAACCCAAACATGTTCATTTAATATTTAAGAACCTCTCACTTCAATTTCATCCAAAACGAACATATAAAACTCGATGAAATATGCTTAGACACACAACGTAATTGCAAGGCAAAACTTTCTAATGTCATGCGCGTTCTTGGACGTTTAACCTCCAAACTCCATGAAACTCTACATAATGCCTATAAATACTATAATCACTCATTTAAGGACCTTAAAACCCCATGAGTCAAACATGACCACATTGAATCAAATATGAGGAACATAGTGACTTAGTCGTCGAACGTCTTAGTCGTCCTTGACGTTTGACTTCCAATGCACCTAAACTCTTAGACACTGCCTCAATACCATATAATAGACCTATTTAGGAACTTAAAACATCATTACAAAAATGTTAGGCTTTAGTTCACCTTAGTTATTTTCAGGGTCTTACAATCTCCCCCATTTGGACAACATTCGTCCTAGAATAACACTTTCCACTCTCCGAACACTTCCAAGAATAGAGGTTCAACTAGAAGCTCATAACCATACATATAACATATAACAAAGAACAAAACATCAATTTCACATAGTCAAGAATCACAACACCACAAGAAACTATAAAACAATTCTATAACTCATTACGCTACAAAACTCACATGCTTCATTTTAAATAATGAAAAATCATTTTATATTCAACATTATACTCATATACATCCGTTATAACAATATTACAACTATTTTAGACCAAAGAATCAATTAGTGAAATTTTGAAAATTGTCACAGTGAATAGACATTGCTTTACATTGATTTTGGAAATTTTTTTCAAAAATGCAACTTTTAGGCAATTCATGATATGAACATGCTAGTATTCAAAGTAACATCATATAAACACATCTTATAACATAATTGTATATTCATAAAGTACACAATGCAAGAAGTTAAAGAAATTATGTTTCAATAAACTCCTAAACATCATGCAACATGCAACATGCTTCTATGAATTTCTATCCCATCTACTAACCGTACTTCCCCACATGGAAGGAACTCATATCACTAAAAATAAATGCAAGGACTTACCCTCATCATACTCATCATTCGCATCTGGCTTTGATCGTCTTGCGCGGAGTGCATAAAAACGCCTCTTTGTTGGAGCATCATCCTTTCGAACACTAGGAGTAACTTTCTAACTCTCTTTTCTTCTAGAAGCAATGTTAAGACAATCTCTCACCTTATGTCCTTCCTTGACACAACCATAGAAACTTTCGGTACCCAATAGACACTCACCCTAATTCCTCTTTCCACAAGGGACACATGTAGGTTAAACATTTTGAGAACGACCTCCTTTCTCAAATTTCATCTTAACATTCTTATGTTCTTCTTGAGTTTGAGCCTCTTCTTAAACCTAGTTTGCTCTTGCTCACTAGGACCACTCCTTTTCAAGTGTATAGCCATCCTCCTAAGTTTAGACTCTTAAATTGATTGGGCATACACCACGAGTCTAGCTAAGATCATATCATCATGTTGCATCCCCGTACGATATTCCTCATTCACTAGAGCAGCTACACCCGTAAACAATGACTCATTTCATTCCTCGTATTAGACACAAGGGAAGGGGCATATATATATAACATCGAAAACTTCAATGAATGTTCCTCAACACTCATAATACCTTGCTTGATATTTATAAACTCCTCTACCTTAAGTCATCTTTTCTCATGGGGAAAGTACTTACAAAGAAAAGCTTCCTTAAATTCATCCCACTCAATAGGACCCTATTCCTCCATCCTATTGTCCTTCCATTTAGTGTGCAATATTTGAGAAACATCCCTCAATTGATATGAAGCCAACTCCGTCTTCTCCCTAGATGTAACCCCATAGCACTCAACACCTTGTACATTAAATCAGGGAACTCTTGGGGATCCTTTCCCACCTTAGAGACAAGAAAGATAGGAGGATTCATCCTCACAAAATCTCTTAACCTAGACGTTATAGTTCTCTCCACAACATTCACCCTAGGTAGCATAATCAAATTCACTTGAGTAGTCACGGTTTTCGCTAAAGCAAGCAAAGCCTCTCTAATTTCCCTATTACTCAATTTCGGGACATAATCACCTCCACCAACAATAGGGACTTTATCACCTTGAGCACCTTGAGGAAGTTGCTCAACTTCTTCAACTTGAGGAGGAATCTGCTCTTGTACCTCATTTTCGTCAACTCTCCTAGCCGGTGTCCTCCCTGTATTAATCTTCCTAGAAACAAAAGGAAAACCATAAGAAAAGAATACTCATAACTTTTACTCTACAACACGACATAGGAGTACAAAAGCAGGGAAACTCTATCGTCGTATAGCCTCTTGCCGATAGATGTGTCGCAACTCACAGCGATTGTCAAGACTCTACTAGACGTGACTTGATGAGACATCTTGATTCCTAATACTACTTTCATAACCTATGCTCTGATACCCATCTTGTCACACCCGAAACCATACCCTAGAATTTAGGGGCAATCTCGGATTGCAACCGGCAAACATGACCTCTTGGAGGTCTTCTACAATCCCTTACATATCACTCAACACATAAACATAATGAAAAGTAGTGTCGAAAAACAAATTTTTCCAAAACATATAATAGTCTTTGAAAACTCTTTCATATAAAGTCATAATAAATTGGAAGTCTCAATCTCATCAATCATAAGACACGAGAATACTTGGGACACCACCCATACTTCAAAATATAGAAATACTTGGTCTATTACAATACTGTGAAAAGCAACATAAAAGACAATCTATGCCTTCGAATAAAATGAGGACATACTAAGACTTCACTTGTATGATGCTACGCTCCAAATCTTCACTTCCCAAATGCTCCTCACCTACGAACAACTATTGAGATAGATAAAAGCGTATTAGTACAACCACATGTACTAAGTATGGAATAATGCATGAAAATCATAAAAATGAACTTTTATTATAAATATGTATCTTCTCAAATAAAAATCATATTATAATCATAAGAGTAACATTCAACAACTTAGAAACACATAAGAAAACATTTAAACCAAATATCATAATTTTGAAATCACTTTACAATAACCTCAACTCACTGTTACAGTGAATTCCTTCACTGTACAGTGAAGTTGCTTAGCTTCAACTTAGACATCTCTAGTATGTAATCATCCCACTTAAATCTATCCTAAGACTTACTTAAGCAACACAAAGAGAAACCTCCCATAAAACCTCTCTAGGTATGCGTAAATGATCCTCTAGACTACTCATAATGAGTCACAAACACACTTTCAAGACCTTAAAACATCAAAACATAGCCAATATGACATTTTCCTTCCAAAGTATATCAAAATACCTACTTAAGTAAATCAAGAAGATAACGTCCATATATAACCTCTTCAAGATACCTAAGTAATACTTAAGAAAACCTAAGGCTTAGATCATGTACACATATTCAACCATTTCCTTAACTAGAGTCATTCTTAAGACTCATCTAGGTAAGATACAAAATGAATATTCCTATGTCGCCTTCACATCTTAACTAGACAACCCTTAACTACTCCAGCTAAGTACTTATTTATTTAACATACTTTATTAACTTAATTCATTACATTCATTAGTTCATATAAAAGACATTCAACACATAAAGGACATTCAAGTATTGGTCTTGGAAAAGGCCTTGGAACTCTAAGTAACACCTTCAAAGACTATTGTGCTATGTCTAGATAGCGTCCCATACCACCACATAAACTTCATAGAAATTCTCTAATGCTAATAGGTATTCCATATGATGAGAATAGACAATAAACGACATAGACAATGATAGCAAATATTTGGATTTGAAGTACTAACCTACTTTGATGAGGGTGTTCTACTTGCCAATGGTAGCACTTGGACACATCCCATGTAGGCACATGGTTAAGGAATATGAAAGGCATGCTTTGTAATCTATTCTCATTCTTTTACTAGAACTACTTCCCTTGCCATACTCTCTCGGTGCTAGCCTTCTTCACACTTAAGGTTCATATAAAAGGGTTCCATATCAAGTTCATAACCCAATCACATTTACCCTACCAAAGAAAGGTCACTAGGGCTACCTCACTATGGAGAAAAGAAGCTCATTATGAATTTCCTAAGGATTAATATGATGCCGTTCCATATAATGAACCTTGAGTCTATCATTCCTTTACTTTGAAGGATACTATTACGGCTAACGACTTCAACATTCATAACATTACCATTAGGTTCAAGGTTTCACATAAAAGACCCCCTTAACTTCATTTAGGGTCACATGT
This sequence comes from Solanum peruvianum, assembly GCA_027705065.1. Classification (NCBI taxonomy): domain Eukaryota; kingdom Viridiplantae; phylum Streptophyta; class Magnoliopsida; order Solanales; family Solanaceae; genus Solanum; species Solanum peruvianum. The sequence continues at coordinate 32,570,093 of JAKWJD010001761.1, read as the reverse complement.
CATTCATACATTCAAGACTAAGATAATTTAGCATCCTAAATCAAGACATCACATATTCACATTCCTACATACATCAAGCAAGGGACACAAGTCAATCGACACAAGACACCACATACTTCATCTTGCTCATAATACATTTCATTCTAGGAGCACATAGAAATAACTCTTACCATCTTCAAGTCATACTATATACTATCATATCATCATCAATATGACCAATATATGTTCATATAGTCAAGAAGGAATAATATATATCAACCCTAAGACTACACACATAAAGCCACATCCATAGTTTAACATGATCACCTACATAACATCAATAGAACAACACATATACTTTCACATTACTTAACAAGTAAATATATATCATCATACTTCACACAATCAAGTACTCAAATAGTCATATTACTTTAAGTAGATTTCCAACAAGGCCATGATCATGATATTACTCAAAATAACGGTGACAAGGCCACATCAATTGTAAGTAAAGCACATAACACCGTCACCATAAGTGGACCATACCAATCATAACATGATTGAAGTCTAATTAACATCAAAATAAAGTAAATAGGTCAGCTTCCCACAACATAATCCTCCACACCTCAATCCAATGTCAAATCACCACATTCGATATCACAAGGCCCTTGCCCAAGGCCATAATTAATGATTCAACGTAATTGTAAATATATTCAAGAAACTACGTCAAATTACTACATATTCATCAATATAGAACCACCTAGATAAAAACTTACTGCAATTATTACATCATTATACATCCCATATAAACTACACCATAATTCATCAACATTAGGTTAATATCAAGTAACCCAAAACTTAGTAAAAAACCATGGTTCATACAAATCATGGGTTCATATGAAATTTGATTAAAATAATAAATAAAATAAAAATTTAATCCATAATAAACGTTTAAAAACAATTGATGCAAGAAACCATTGTAGAATCATGAAATTGGACAATTCAGTATTGAAAACTTTAGAAAACATCTTGAGAGTTGGGCTCCTTGATGAAGAGAGTTTCAAGGATCAAAATACATACCTTGATGAATATAATTCATCAATTATATGAATAATCTTCACTCAATTTATCACTTCAAGACCTTCCTTGAGTTTTAACTCCAATGGGGTTATAGAGAGAATTCTAAGGGATTTGGGTTTTTAATTTGGAAGAATAAAATATTCTAAGTGTTAAACATTTATATACACATTAAAAATACCCAAAATACCCCTAATGAAACTCCAATATTATTATTTTTATGTGGAGTTAAATTATAAGTTCACCACTTAACTTACAGTGAACCTGCACATAATACAGCTTCACTGATGAAGTACCATCGACGACCCGTCCCTTGACCAACGAACCGTCATGTTGGTAGGTGGTCTTCGAATAAGGATTTTATTTGGTCCATATATACCCCAGTATAATTACCAAATGACAATACCCAACCAACGGGGCATCGATTGATCCACTGGGCGTTGACTGCCTCCGTTGTTTGCGCTGTCTTGGGCATCCTTGATAGCAACTTTGGGTGCTTCCTCAAGGACCCCTAGATGGTCCTTCGGGATGTTTTTCCCATATGTTTCCAAAATAAACTTGACCGTATACCATATTAGCACCTCTCACTTTAATTTCATCCAAAACGAACAAATAAAACTCGATGAAACATACTTAGACATATAAGGTCGTTTCAAGGCAACCCTTTTGAATGTCATGGACGTTTGACCTCGAAACTCCATGAAACTCAACATACTGCCTATATATTTTATAATAACTCATTTATGGACTTTAAAAACAAATTAATCACATATTAAATTATAGAACCACATATGACGCACAAAGATGACTTTGTCGTCGAACGTCTTAGTCGTCCCTTGACATTTGAATTCTAGTGCACCTAAACTCTTATAAAGTGAATCAATACCATATAATAGACCAATTTAGGACCTTATAACATCATAACCAACATATTAAGCTCTAGTTCACCTAACTCATTTTTGGGGTCATACAACCGTGGTATTTTTTGGAGAATTCAGCCTTATGGATGTTCTCCACATATACTAAGATAAAACTCATTAGCATTAAAATTCAATTCAAATGGGAGATATTATATTTTACCGTGTTGATTATTAGTCGTTCTCCTTGAATATTTAACATCAACTCCTTTGACGCAAAGCAAATATACCTTATGTCTTATGTTTGCAATATAATCTTCAATGTACTCTTCATTTGATGTCAAAGTCATAAAATATAGATTGATGTAATGTATTTATGACTCTCTTGATGACGTTCTTTCAAATAAAAATAATGATGATGATTATTCATTGGTAAGATGATGATAATGCATCAGTAGCATGATGTTCATCCATTGGTAGGATAATACTACTACATCATAGGATGATAATAATAAAAATCCATCGATAGGATAATGTTGATGACCCATTGGACGGATAATAATAAAGAATATCTGTCGGTGGGATGATGTTTATTCTCTATTGGTAGGATAAATGATTTTTCATTGATAGGATGATGATGTTGCTCCATCGATAGGATGATGATGTTGATGTTGCTCCATTGATAGGATTATGATGTTGATCCATTGATAGGGTGATGATGATGAATATCCATTTATAGGATGATGATAATAAAGATCCATTGATAGGTTAATGTTAATCCATTGATAGGATAAGGATAATATATATATGTGGGTAGGATGATGTTGATCCATTTGTAGGATAATGATAATGATCCACCGATAGGATGTTGATATTCCTTCTCCATTAATAAGATAAATGATTCTTCATTGATAGGATGAAGAAGTTGCTCCATTGATAGGATGATGATGTCAATGATTCTTCGGTAGGATAATGTTGATGATCTATTGGTATGATAATGCAGATTCATTAGTAGGATAATGATGATCCATTGATATGATAATGATGATAAATATTCGTCTGTGGGATGATGTTGATCCATGGTAGGATAATGATAATGATCCATTGATAGCGTAATACTGATTCATTGGTAGGGTAATGATGAAAGATATTTGTTGGCATAATGATATTTATCAATTGGTAGGATTATGCTGATCCATGATATACTGTGGTTTCACGGTATAATTAATACTTTTTACTTAAGTTTAGTGTGTCCGAAAGTCTTTTTGTGCTAATTTTTATATAAGTTTATCTTTGTTTTGCAGGAAATCTGTCCAACACTGAACGCGGAGATTCTGAGCGAAGAAATGCAGAATAGACCACCTACGGAGCTTATGACGGTCCGTCGTGCTTGCGACGGTCCGTAGGTGGCAGCGTAGTGCAGCTGCTGAAGGAAGATGGGGAAGTCTGACCAAGTGTGGGGTTACGAAGCTTGTGACGGTCCGTCTTGTCTATGACGGTCCGTCCTGCAGGTTTGTCATGAAGTTCAGAGAAGTGATCCCAGTACCCAGTTTCCAAGAGTTGTAGAGTTTTGGAATGAAGACCCTCGACGGACCGTGGTGCCTATGACGGTCCGTCATACTTGCCGTCGAGGGGAATTAAGAGAGCAGCAGAAGAAATTGCACAAGTATGGGACGACGAAGTCCATGACAGTCCGTTGTGACCAAGACGGTCCGTCGACCCAGCCGCGTTTTGGCAGATTACCAGCAATTAGAACCCTTGTTTAATTAGGTTTTTGTTTCTTTATAAATTGTTCGAAAAGCCTCGTTTTTGAGGTTAGACTCTGTTAGGTTTGACATCTTATTATCAGACCCTTTGTATTAGTGTTAGATTACTTGGAGATTTTGTGAGATTATTGATTACTTTGAGATTCTTGCAAGTGACTTTTGGTGATTAATCAAGCAAACTTTCGGATTTTACTCTTTTTCATTGAAGTAAGTACATGAATTCTTATATAAAATATTTAAATATTGTGATTATGACTATGGGTAACTAAACTCCATAACTAGGGTTGTGGGAAATATAGGCAAATAATGAGATAAACCCTAACTAAAATAACAATCTAGAATAGTGTCTTGCATGTATTAATAATTCTTTCGCTTAGAAGTCTTTTTAACGGATGGCCAACGTTAGAACTCACCTTAATGCTACTTGCCGGACCAAGGAGGTAGATAATAGGAAAAGAATTATTAACATAGATTTAGTGTATACTATATAATAGGCTAGTATTAATTGGTACGAGATAATAACTTAGTCAAATATCGAATACGATGCTTAATATGAGGTAAGGATAAGGGTTAGGATAGCAACACACGTAGCCGGACCAAGGTGTGAAGTGAGATTTTCTAGATGCCGGACCAAGGATTTAGAAATACATAACTTATCACTTTGCATGCAAGATACTAGGAAAGAATTGTTATAGTTAGAATTATCAAGTTATGAACCTGTGGGTAACACCTAAACCCTAGTTACTTTGATTAATTGATTAAAATCAAACTGTTAAAACTGTTAAGTGTGTCTTTCAAGTTCGTTATTAATTTTACTCATTTAGAAATAGAAACCCCCCTTTATTGTTTTTACTTTCCAAGGAAGTCATTGACCAAACAATAGTAATAACAGGTTAAAGTTAAGTCTAGACTATTTTTCTCGTGGGAACGATCCCAACCTCACTAGTTGGGTTATTTACTTGAGATGACCGCTTTACTTCTTATTTGAGAAGTAAGTTTGAGCGTATCATGTTCTGATTCCACAAAATTCAGGCCTAATAGTGATAGCATGCATAGATTTGATGAGATTAATCGGGATTGAAAGCCAAATGATTGCAAAGGATAAAACATGGATACTATTGTACAAAGATTGTGTAGTGAGTCATAGTGCGTCGCTTGAGGACAAACAACGAATTTAAGTTGAGGGTGTTGATATACCGTGGTTTCACAGTATAATTAATACTTTTTCCTTAAGTTTAAAGTGTCCGAAAGTCTTTTTGTGCGAATTTTTATATAAGTTTCTCTTTTTTTTGCAGGAAATCTGTCCAACGCTGAACGCGAAGATTCTGAGAGAAGATATGTAGAAGAGACCACCTACAGAGCTTATGACGGTCCGTCGTGCTTGCGAAGGTCTGTAGGTGGCAGCGTAGTGCAGCTGCTGAAGGAAGATGGGGAAGTCTGACCAAGTGTGGGGTTACGAAGATTGTGACGGTCCGTCGTGTCTATGACGGTCTGTCTTGCAGGTTCGTCATGAAGTTCAGAGAAGTGGTCCCAGTACCAAGATTCCAAGAGTTGAAGTGTTTTGGAACGAAGACCCTCGACGGACCGTTGTGCCTATGACGGTCCGTCATACTTGCCGTCGAGGGGAATGAAGAGAGCAGCAGAAGAAATTGCATAAGTATGGGACAACGGAGTCCATGACGCTCCGTTGTGACCACGACGATCCGTCGCGAGGTCCCAGGTAACGATATTATCAGCCAGGTAACCTTTCCCCCACATCTGCTGATAATATCGTTACCTGGGATCGAGCAGTGTTGATGGCGGCGATGATAGCCGGATTCGAGGTGGACTTTGCATGGCTTCTCCAGGCAGTCATGCACGAGAGGGCATTCAAGGTCATTACTACCTACCCTTTCCCGTGCATAATCTTTTCCCTTTGCAGGTCCGCAGGTGTGCCCATATGGCACGTAGATCAGCTTATGACCCCGCAGGGAACTGTTGACGTCGGCCTCATCAGAGACGAGGCCAATGAGTTGTCTCCACGCAGAGGGCCCCAACCAGAGGTGCCCCCACTTGCTGATGATCTTGCTGATACGGTAGCCCAGTCCTGCACAGCTACACAAGCGTCCACTAACACTTCCCCGGTCGAGTCTATCCCGGGTAGTAGCACGCTCCGAGCTCCTCTCGCACAGCCCCTTTACCGGCACTGGTCCCGCTTGCAAGGGTCCAAAAACTAGAGGCAAAAATTGCCGCTCTTCTGCATCATATCCAGCCGTGGATGCAGAAGTCGATTACTAAGTCCGAAGAGCGCCTAGAGAGGAAAATGGTGCAGTTTACAGAGCAGAAGATCGCTAAGGTTCACCAGCGCCTGGACGCCTTGGAGTTGAGAATGCTAGCCCAACTTGCCCCTCCGGTAGATGTGTCGACTCTTCAGGCTGCAGTCGACAGTCTTCGTGTAGTCATCGACACGATCTTAGAGGCTAGGGTCCGGAGTCTGAGGCCCTTTCTGTCGAGCCTGCTGAGGACACCGTGTTTGCGGCCCTTTTGCTACATCAGAAATTCCACCACCTCCCACTCGAGAGAGTGCCAAGAGGCGTAGGGTCGAGCAGAGGAAGAGGCGCGAGCAAGGAAGAAGGAGCGCCGAGAGATGGAGGCTGTGCGGAGAGCCTCACTTGCTGAGGAGGCGGCGCACCAGATTAGAGAATCAGAGTTAGCGGCTGGGGCGTCTAGCTACCGCACTATGGAGATAGAAGGAGGCACTACTGATGGTGTAGTTGTTGCTGAGGACACCACTGAGGGTGTCCAGATTGCACAGGACGTGGGTTCCGGGGAACCAGACCCACCATCTTGCTGATCGACGGCGCTTTGCGCCACGGGTTTGCTTCACCTACCACTCTAGTATTTAGATTTTTATGCATTGGGGAGAATTGCATGCTTTTTTGTTGGGGGTGGGGTAAATGGATAGTGAGTCTTAGGGTGAAGTCTGAGTAGCCCAATTCACTATCCTCTTTTGGGGTTTTCTTGCCTGTGTTCTTTTTCCCCAAAAGAATGATTACTTTTTCTGTTGAACTGGCATGTTTATATCTTTCGTACATAGTTTAAGTCTGAAGCATGATGGCTAAAATGATATCCTGATAAACTGGAAAATGATGCATGACTAGGCATAGTAACTGATCATTGTGTGGCTCTAAGCATGACATAGAGTTACACCATTGCATTACCCTAAGTCTTAAATTCAAACTAGGTGTGTGATAATCTGGTATAGTGATGAGATGTCAAGTGAGTGTGAGGAAAATTTGAATAGTCCACTATTGGTACTGAGCTAGAACTTGCCTGGTAAGTCTTGCTAAAAGTAAGCTGTAATAGACAATTAGGAAAGGATCATAGGCCCTTATTCAATACAGCCCATTTCTAGCCTAAATAAAAGAAATCCAAATAATCTGAGCTTAAAATTAGACCTTTCTTTTTCACCCCAACTGATCTTTTCTGGGAACAATGTGTTGGCCCTGGTCCCTCCTTGGACATGTGCACCTTAGCTTATGCCAAAAGCATAAGTTAAGGGTGGCTAATGCATAAACAATCTTAGTTATGGCCCTGACCAAACTTTGGGTATTGTGTACCTTGACTCATGGCAAAACCATGAGTTGAGGGTGGCTATTATGAGGAATGCTCTGGAAAGTGGGGTTGAAAGAACAAAGAGAGAGAAAGAACAAAAGTAAAGTGACTCAAGAATTCGTTGAAAGAAAAGTAAAGAAAAAGAAAAATATACAAGAATTACAAACAAGAAAAGAAGAGAGTCACTTACACAAATGAAGAAAGAAGAGAAAATAGAAAGGTGAAAGAATTTGAGAAACTGGGCGAGATAAAATGATAGAAAGTGAAAGGTTTAGCCGATATGTCAAGGAAGGCAAAAAGTCACTAATGTATACCTAAATATACCTTACCAGACCCCGAGCCTATGTTACTAGCTAAATAAGTCCTATCGTGATCCTAAGGGTTGTATAGCGAACTTAAGGCAGTGAAAATAAGGGCAAGCTTATGGCAATAGGTATGAATGAGTGTGACTTTGTTCTGAGAGCGACTGTTGAAAAATATTCCTTATACTCAAACTAAAATCATTGTGTGAAAAATGAGGATTTTGTTTTGAAGTGAGGACACTAGTTGCATTACCGGAAATATTAACACCTCAGTGAGAAATTGAAGAGGATAGGTGTTAGTGCATGGTGAGTCTGTGTCATATTTCCACAAAATTCAGGCCTAATAGTGATAGCATGCATATATTTGATGATATTAATGATTGATAGCCAAATGATTGCAAAGGATAAAACATGAATACTATTGTACAAAGATTGTGTAGTGAGTCATAGTGCGTCGCTTGAGGAAAAACAACGAATTTAAGTTGAGGGTGTTGATATACCCTGGTTTCACGGTATAATTAATACTTTTTCCTTAAGTTTAGTGTGTCCGAAAGTCTTTTTGTGCTAGTTTTTATATAAGTTTCTCTTTGTTTTGCAGGAAATATGTCCAATGCTGAACACGGAGATTCTGAGCGAAGAAATGCAGTATAGACCACCTATGGAGCTTATGACGGTCCGTCGTTCTTGCGACGGTCCGTAGGTGGCAGTGTAGTGCAGCTGCTGAAGGATGATTGGGAAGTCTGACCAAGTGTGGGTTTACGAAGCTTGTGACGGTCCGTCGTGTCTATGACGGTCCATCCTCAGGTTCGTCATGAAGTTCAGAGAAGTGATCCTAGTACCCAGATTCCAAGAGTTAAAGTGTTTTTGAACAAAGACCCTCGACAGACCATTGTGCCTATGACGGTCCGTCATACTTTCCGTCGAGGGGAATGAAGAGAGTAGCAGAAGAAATTGCACAAGTATGGGACGACGGAGTCCATGACGGTCTGTTGTGACCACAACGGTCCGTCGACCCAGCCGCGTTTTGGCAGATTTCCAGCAATTAGAACTGTTATTTAATTAGGTTTCTGTTTCTTTATAAATAGTTCGAAAAAACTCGTTTCTGAGGTTAGACTCTGTTAGGTTTGACATCAGATTATCAGACCCTTTGTATTAGTGTTAGATTACTTGGGGATTTTGTGAGATTGTTGATTACTTTGAGATTCTTGCAAGTGACTTTTGGTGATTAATCAAGCAAACTTTCGGATTTTACTCTTTCTAATTGAAGTAAGTACATGAATTCTTATATAATATATTGAATATTGTGATTGTGACTATGGGTAACTAAACTCCATAACTAGGGTTGTGGGAACCATAGGCAAATAATGAGATAAACCCTAACTAAAATAACAATTCTAGAATAGTGTCTTGCATGTATTAATAATTCTTTCGCTTAGAAGTCTTTTTAACGGATTGCCAACGTTAGAACTCGCCTTAATGGTACTTGCCGGACCAATGAGGTAGATAATAAATAGGAAAAGAATTATCAACATAGATTTAGTGTATACTATCTAATAGGCTAGTATTGATTGGTACGAGGTAATAACTTAGTCAAATATCGAATATGATGCTTAATATGATGTAAGGATAAGGGTTAGGATAGCAACACACGTAGTCGAACCAAGGTGCGGAGTGAGATTTTCTTGATGCCTGACCAAGGATTTTGAAATACATAACTTATCACTTAGCATGCAAGATACTAGGAAAGAATTGTTATAGTTAGAATTATCAAGTTATGAACCTGTGGGGAACACGTAACCCTAGTTACTTTGATTAATTGATTAAAATCAAACTGTTAAAACTGTTAAGTGTCTCTTTCAAGTTCGTTATTAATTTTACTCACTTAGAAATAGAAACCCCCCTTTATTGTTTTTACTTTCCAAGGAAGTCATTGACCAAACAATAGTAATAACAGGTTGAAGTTAAGTGTAGACTATTTTCCTCGTGGGAACGAACCCAACCTCACTAGTTTGGTTATTTACTTGACACGACCCCTTTACTTTTATTTGAGAAGTAAGTTTGATCGTATCAATCCATTAGAAGGATAATGTTGATCCATTAGTAGGATAATATTAATGATCCATTGGTATAATAATGCTAATGAATATCGATCGGTGGGATGATGTTTATCCATTGACAAGATGATGTCTATCAATGCCGAGCAAGGATAATGCTTCATCGAGCAACATAAATGATATTCTGGGTATCTTCTGAGTGATGGTATCATCTAAATCGACAATACAAATGAAAATGTTCCTCAGAGCAGTGCTATCATCTGCTTTGACAATACCTTATAGATTATTTTCTGTGTAATAATATCATGCTTGATGAAATGATGCAGATAACGCCCATCAAGTTCTTCTTAGTTGATGAAAAACAACAAAAAATCTTTCCTCGATGTTTTCATTTGTTTCATCCTTTAATATAGTTGAACGTTCATTATAGACTTCATGTTGTTGGAGTTGAATAAAATAATGTTATTCATATTCTCGAGTCTTCGATATAAGCAGCATAAAATATTTCCTATAAGCTTGTTGCCACAGAAAAGTTTTCAATTTTGGGGAGGTATTCCTCTTTTTGATTTCTCCATAATCATCGAATGGAGGAATCTTCTGATTTCAAGGTGAACCTATAAAAACCTGCATCCACAAAAAAATTGTTAGTTTTAAAATGAACTGATCTGTGTCGATCTCTTTGCCTGTGTGCTCCTTGTTCTACTATTTTTGGTTGATTTTTCTGATCTTCTTCCTCTTGATAGATAAGAAAAAAGATTCTATGCAAAGATAGATAATATATGTAGATTTTTTTTAATGAAAATATATTTTCAAATATTAGTATTTGGGACTACCGAGTGTCATGCCATGTCAATCTTAATGAACGTCTTTAAGGTTGATTTATTGAAGTCTATCTGATTACTAATTGGAAAGTATTCAAAGTTTCTCTAGACTTCTAATAATCTCATGTTGAAATTTTGAGGGTATACACAAAATTTCTGTCCTAGTTGACTATCTTGGCTTATCTTTAACCGTCGATGAACAAATCACAGAATTTTTGTGAGACCCTCGAAAATTATGTCCTCATTGAAAATCTCAAAGTAAGTTTATGCTTGACTTGTTGAGGAAAATCCTTTCCTCGAGAATTTTTGAGCCCCTCTAAAAACTGATGTCTCACTTTCTATTATAAAGAAAAATAGAAATCTTATAGGAGATATGACCGAACAGTTATGACACCTATATACCCTGTTGAGGAAGGAATCAGGTCAAACGTAGTACTCCCTCAAATATTAACAACAGTAAGAAATTTACAAAGAAACCAACCGAGGATGACATAGGTTGCCTAAGTATCTAATTCTTGAGTATTCAGGTCAAACGTAGTTCATTACAAGAGGTATTAAATTCTAAACAAAACGATTAGAAGAATATAACGCGATTACACATAAATAACAAAAATACAAGCAAAAACTTCACACATAATATATCTTGATGACATTTAAGTAGATCGACGACTTGTGAAATCTAATGTTTATTCTCGAACATGTGATGTCATTAAACAAATGTATCGATTTGTTCGTCAAGACAACTGATGACTTCTTTTTCTACTATTTTTGTTAGATAGGCACCACTTTTTATATATTTGATGGTTAATCATTTTCATGATTCACTGTTAAGATCTCTTCTGAAATTGACTTATCAGGAATTTCGAACTGTCTGAACTCTTAAACCAAGTGTTTGGTTAACACGATCTTCTCTCTGTAATCCTCAAATTGTTCCGCATCTACCCCATTTTGTTCATTAAGCTTGTGACATGACATGCTATTGACAAATTTGAAAATATTTTCACTGAAACCATAGGCACATACCGTTAGATAGCAAATATAATGCAAGGAAATCTATTTTTCACAATAAAGGAGGTTTTCTCTTGAAATAGGAAAATATGAACCCTGCCATTAAATCATTTTACTTTTTTTTTCTTCAAAAATATTAGGAGGGAGATTAAAATATATTGGGAAAAAAATAGATTAAAGGAAGGGTTTCGAGCCTCATCCAAAATACCACAAATTTTGAAATAACATATAAAATTATCTATTTCTACCAAGATTAGCAGAGAATCAATAGTGGAGTGGATGTCCAATTAGGCATTTTCTCCCTTGGTTTGTTGTCTAGCATGACTCGTGTCTCAGTCATCTCTTCAAGAACAATATCACCTTCTTTGAACATATTTTTGATTCCTTACCCTAGAAATTTTTGCATTGGAACAGACTGAAATGATTGAGACAATGATTAAGGAAAAAACTTAATCAACCGTCTGCTTGTTCTGACCCTCCTTTAGCCCCAGAGAAAATGCTTGATCAGGTTTCATGATTCCTAATTTAGATTTATCTCTTTTGGTTGCACAGGCTGCAACTTTCTCAAGCATTTTATGGTGGGCTGACATTATAACTTTCTCCACATGCAAATCTTCTTCGACTTCAATAGGGTTACTATTTACATTAGTAGTGGCGTTCTGAAGAGTGATGACCTTTTGGTCTATCAATATAGAATTTCATGCTTTAACTTTACACAATCCTCAGTAATATGCCCATAAGCCCAATGAAGATCGGGTCTATAAAGCTTTGAGTTGACATTGATATTTTTTGCATAAATTGTTTGTCGAGTTAATTGTAATCTCTCAAAAAGTTGTGTTCAGCTCTAAACGAAAGAGTAAAGACTCTATAAGGTTTCTTCTCAAGATTTGGACGAGGAGGATAATGTGAAGGTACTTGATTGGTAGTTTTGAGGATTTAGTGAGTTGGTGCTTCCATTTAGAAATTTGAGTATTGTAGAGCTCGGTATCTCGGAAGGGTATTTTGGAAGTATGATGGTGGATTTTGGTAACTTAGTTGGATATTTGAACAATTAACTGATGGAACTTGATAATATGGATGGGTATTTTGGTAATGTGGACGTGGATTTTGGTAAATAAGAGGTGGAATTAGATAACTAAGTGATGGAATTTGGTAATAAGGAGGCGGAATTGGGTAACTTGGTGGCAGCGTTTGATAACTTGATTGTGTTTGACAAGATGGATATGTATTTTAGTGAACTCGAGGATAACCTTTTAAAAGTTGGGTATTTTCTAAGGTCATCTTCATCAGATGCGCAGGAAATAGAAGACACATCCTCTCTCTTCTTTTTCAATAATCCTGAAGATTCAGTAGGGGCAGCGAAATGAGAAATCTTTCCAGTTTTAAGACATCCTCGATAGCCTCACCACCGTAACTATCTCGGTAAATTTTTCTCCAATGAGCAATATTATCCTGTTATAACACTCTGGCTCTTGAATGTGTATGAACACTTCAATGATCTCCTTCTCAGACCTACGAGGTCGAATATGAGCGGCCTATTTCCTCCAACTATACACATATTCATAATAACTTTAAGTGGACTTCTTATTTCTCTCCAAAAAATAGCGATGGGGAACAATCTCGACATTGTAGGAAAACCGTTCGATGAAATCTTTAGCTAGTGCATTCCATCTAGACCATTGCTTTATATCAAGGGAGGTAAACCATTGTTACGCTTCTCCATTCAATCTTCTGCTAAAAAGTCTCATTAATAAGTCTTCATTCCTTCCAACTCCTACGAGTTGATCACAGTAGGCTTTCAGGTGCGCCAATGTATTTCATGTTCCTCCAAAAGTGTCAAATTTTGGAATTTTGAACCCTTCTGGGTCGAGATTCTGATGGATGCACAAAACCTTATAGCTCAATCCATCGACTTTGGGAATATAGTGCAACTCGTTCATGGCTTTCCTGATCTCTTCTTTCATATTCAGCTTGACTGCCTCTTGTTTTGACCTCCATTCTCTCTCATGTTACTTATAGTGATCAATCTCGGAACCGTCGACATAAGGTTCATTTGGAATTTGGATTTTGAAAGTAGTCTTTTGAGATAGGGGTTGAGAAATGGAGGGATTCAGGGTATTTTAAATGCCTTGAATATTTTGGTGGAAAGTTTGAGGGTTGGTATTTTTGTTTGGAAGATGGGGGAAGGTTTGATCATTGTTCATATTTTGATTTTGAGGAAGACGAAAGGTTAGATGGTTGGTAATTTTAGGACGATGCGGTTCTTGACACGATGTGGTGGCGTGAATAAGCTAATTCAATCCATAATCACATAATCACACCTCAAGAATGGAGGACTTAGCCCCACATCGGAAAAATTTGAAAAATAATTACAAATTACTTTAACCGTCGTCTGGTTAAGAGTATTCAAGTTTTACGATGGTAAAATTGAGGATAATCAATAATCCACTTGCAAAATCACGAAATTGAATATCAAAATGCCTTCAAGTCTACTACGGAACTATGAAACTTCAAAAGAATAATCTTTTAAGTGGTTCCAATCTCTAAAAATAACTCTAATTTACTGATCAAAATCCTATTTAAAGTTGCCAAAAATTAACAACAAAAGGGCATTACTTGAGGTATGGTTGAACGAATTGCCTTTTGTTCTCTTCTATCTCCTTTTTGCATTGGATCTCAGCATCCACAAGTCTGTAACTTTGGGCAATCAATCCTGTCATCATGTATCAAATTATTGATTTGTCAATGCCGTTTTCCTATATCCAACTTTATTTCTTCCCTTAAGCTGTCACACTGGAATTTTTGGCGAACTAAAGAGCTACTAGGAGGCTCGCTGAGTGGACTTGGCGATCACATGCTCTCCTTTATCCACTTCTTCAACTTGTTTTTTTCTCTCCTTATTTCTGTTAGTGTCTATTGGTTACTCGTTAGTAAACATACCTAAAATCAAGGCTTTAACATCATTTTATAGCACAAATTTTTCTTTTGAGAACCCTAAAACTATCAAAATAAAACCCTAAATGGGGCCAATACTAGGACGCATAAACATCCCCAACTTAAACTTTTGCTTGTACTATCGTAAAACTCAAGTACACCAGTTGAATAAGGATGTGTAAGCCTAGATGCATAAGACTCAACATATATATGACAAGGTTCAAACTAATTAAACAATATTCAAATGTGCACTCAAGACTCAAAGTTCAAATGACCATTATCACCGATGCTCATATTAATAATATGTGCTTCAAATGCAACTTCAAGCTAAACGAAGTTACTAAAATTACCTCACACAAAGATGATTCCACATTCACATAAAATTTCTCAATAATTTAAAGTTTTTAGAATCACATACAATGCTCACACTCACAAAGTTGAACACTTGCATGACTTGACCCATAGGTTTGCCCTTATTTTTCAATCAACATTTCCTTCACCTTATTAAAGATAACAAATTTGTTTCTAAGTTGTTTAACGGGGATGAGTGTGAATGTATGATCATTTAGGCTTAGTGACTTTTACCATCATGACATATGACTGAACAAAAGTTTTCTCATTTTCTTTTACTATTTCAACATGCTCATAACCCACCCCATTATTCAACTTAATCTGAACTACCGAATTACCCACTTTGCTCGCAATTTCCACTACTTCATTTCACAACTTTTTTGGTCATTTGCTTTTTTCCTTCTTATTCATTTCTTTTTCTGTTTTTTCACATGGAGCAGTTCTATCTTTTTCAAATCAATCACAACAAGGGTGAATTTCTCACATTTATTGACTTTTATTCTCTTTTTACCAAACCCCAACTTGGCTTTTGTCCAAAATTGGCTATTCAAACAAACCGTATTTCATGAAAGTTATGGTTAATGGAAAAATAGAGGTCACAATTGCTATAGTTTTGTCCAAGAAATGAGTAAGACTCCAACTTTGCCAAGAAAGGTTCACTCATCTAACAAGGTTTGCCATAAAGAGGTATTTTATCAAATAATTTTCACTCTTCAAAAATTGTTATCTAAGATCATTCAAGTGCTAACATCACTCATTCAACAGGACAAAAGGGAAAATTCTAAGCGTCGTCATACACAATGTTCAAAGTAATCTCATCACTTAATGCAATGGTACAAATATAAAACAACACACCACACATTCTAGTTAGTGTGTAATGTTCATCACAAGAGACTCATTTGTCAACAAGCTAGTCACAATGAGATGCTAAATGTTCGCATATCGCCTATGGAACTTCGTTTGCCTCATCATAGTTGTTCAAAGAAATCTATTCAATTCATCGCTATTGATCACAACAAATGATCAAATACATTCATCAACAATCACATACAAAAGAGGTGGAAAAATTTTAAAAATTGGTCAAAACCCATTTTGATTGACAACCATGGGCCATAAACTCAAACATTCAAAAGATCTAGATAAAAGATATATCGAGAAATCAATAAAATCATCAAAATATTTACAAAACAAATCAAAAATGAAAACACAAGAGGTAGATATGGAAATACGTTACCCAACCCGATCAAAATGAAGAAATTTTCCTCAAATGCAACTAAAGAAAAAGAACAAAGTATCAAAAAAATAACGAAGAGGGGGGACTGGGGGGGGAGGGGAGGGAAACAATACTGTATTACTAAGCTTTGACGTCTGCATATCAGTAAATAAATATATCGGATCATCTACACATGAGGTCACATCATCATTGCCTCTACTAGAGTTGGCCACATAATATCTCTCAAGGATGCTTGAACAACAAAATGTTCCAGAACTTCTTCTAACTCAGTTAGACCTCATAAAAAGTCTTTGTTAGAACGGTAAACTAATCCTTATCAGTCTCATCCTCTAAATTTGTAGTCTCCTCATCATCTCTAAGTCATAACCGATGATAGCCGAAGGCACATCAGAATAGACTGGAATATCTCTGCTCAGGTTATCATGTATCTCTAAATTCTAGAAAATCATAGCTATACCAATGGCCTTTATCTTGTCCACATTTCTCTCAACTCTACAACTACTTCCTTAAAAGGCATAACCTCATGAGTTACTCCCTAGCCTCACACACACACCTCAATAATTGTTGTGAGGGAATCAATAGAATCTCCAAGAGGTGTTAATGCAAAAGTAAGAGCTTTATCAATCATCATTGTAACTATAGACTCTATCATGGAGACCTGCACATTAATAGAATGGGCTACGCTAACCATTCGTAACAACAAGCCCTCAATAAGCAAGAGTCGGGAT
Source organism: Solanum peruvianum (assembly GCA_027705065.1). NCBI lineage: Eukaryota > Viridiplantae > Streptophyta > Magnoliopsida > Solanales > Solanaceae > Solanum > Solanum peruvianum. The sequence goes on along the minus strand of JAKWJD010001761.1, from coordinate 32,553,391 downwards.
GCAATAGAGGCAGTCATAGATATAGTAGGCAGAGGGGCAATATCCACCAGAGTTTCCCTCATTCTCTCAGTCTTATCTTTAAGGTACTCCGCCTTAATATGGCACATGTGAGTAGAGATGTGGTATTCACCTCAACATATGTCTTCTCATATCGTGGAACATAGGACCATCTATAGGTCTCGGTGATCAACACTTGAAAAGGAAATAATTTCTTGCATTTCTCGTCTCTTAGGACCATCTCTGAGTAATTATGGCGCCTAAATTGAGTCTTTCACAACAATAATCAATCCAACATACAACTCCTTGATGTGGCATAGGATGGATTCATTATTGGATTGTATGATTGTACTACTAATAAACATGATCTAATACCTTGCAGCCACATTGAGATCCTTCTTATCTATTGGTGCACCATCCTTAATCCACCTTATAGTTCCATAACAAAGTAGAGAGACCAGCCAACTTTTCATTTCCTGTAATGGCATTGTCTTGATCATGCTCTGGTAGTCATTAGATAATATATAGTTATAGCCCAAAATGACATATATATCGTAACTATAAGATTTCACCTTCTTCTCGTGGAAAACGACAAAATCCATTAGTTTAAAGGTATTATCCTTGTTCTTCTCTTTTGATACCAAGTCATCGGACGCAAAGTAGTATTCCTAGACCCAATAAGAAATATAACAAATCAAGGTTATAACAATATATTTAATTTATTGTCCTTGAGGGTATTCGATAAATCTGGATTCTTGTCCATCACACTATTTATGAAAAAACTCTTCCTCTTCAATAATAGTCTCCTGTCCCTCGGCCTTTATTCTATTAAGATACTGGGGAGGAGAACCCAGTACAAGTTGTGCTGGGAACACAAATAAAATGAAGCTGGAAAGTAAAAAGAGTTTGGGGCACCCAGATCCTAAACGGATCATTTATATCATAAGAGTGAATCTCTGCTATCCGTCAATGTAGAAGCTGGTTATCCTCAAGCTTAGAGTTGGATGCCTGTGAATCCAGAAAATCTCCCTCATATTCTAATTAGGTTAGAGGAGTCTCATAGACTTCCTTAGTATAAAAAACGATCTCTGGTGACTCCACACTAATCCATATGCCCTTTGTCTTTCCATTACTTCCCTTTGTTGGGAGTTTAGACGACTTTGCATGGGATGCATCTTCATCCTCATTTATCGTGATTCCACGTGAAAAATTTCGGTGCAAATTATATCTTCCAGTAACCTTAGGTCTATATAAATATGCAAAACACATAAAAAAGAGTTAGAAACAATCCAAGAAAAACGCAGAAATTTAGTTGCCGAAAGCCTCACAAAAAGAAGTCGGTAACTCACTTAGGTTAACTAGATCAGGCACGCTAAAAGTACTAGAACAAAAAGTTACCAGCATCATGTCATGTTAGGGATGTTCAGGGTCTTTCAGCGAGTCATTGGAACTATTCAACGATCAAGGAGTAGCTGCACGAAAGATATAGTGCATTTTAAGGGTAGGGGCGCAGAAACAACAATCAAACAAACCTTTTTGTGAGTCACCCAGTGAACTCAGTGACCGCAGGCATCTTACAGAAAGTAAACCAAAACTCAACAAAAATCTTGAAATTAAGGGTGATATAAACGGGACGTCTAAGAACCTTCAAACCTCTTGAAGTATTCGACGCAACTCGCCAAATCGTCTAATGTGGAAATTATAAATCTCGTTTTCCAAATCAAGTGTATAGCCCCCGAAATAAAAATCTAACTTATACTATATTAAATAAAAGGCAAACCCATATGAACAATGCCTTCAGGGTACTCAGGATTCTGTGATTTTGGCCAAAATTGGTCATTTGATGACTTAGCCCTTAAATGGCATCAAATGCTCTATCATTTTCTAAAATATGCCATTTGGAACAATTTAGGGTTAATTGTTCTTCATCCAACAAGAACCAATTATATACCATTAGTATACATTATTTTTAATACAATTTAATTAAGAGTTGCATATTTCTATGGAAATTTTGTAGTGGTATTAATTCTTTTACCATGTTTGTAGGAAATAAATTCAAACGTGGAGGTGTGAGACGCAACGAAAGAATTGTGCAAAAATGATCTTCTATAGTTGTGATCTTCGAATCGTAGGTCCTCTCACGCCGCATAGATGGAGACATAGATGTGGAAGAAAGCCTTGAAGGAAAATCAGGGAATTTGACAAAGTATGGAACCACGACTACGAAATACAGACCGTAGATTGAACTACAGGATGTACAACAACTTTGTGAAACTATTCAAAAAAAGGGTCCGAGTACTTGATTTTGAAGATTCTAAGTATCCAGCTATGGATCAGTATTCACAGACCATGGATCGATCCATGGTTTGTTGTTTTGGTCCGTCGATTAAAGATTTGAGTAGAGATTTTAAATTTGAAAAAAATCCCCAAAAATTGTGTCACAAAAGAGACCTATGAACCGTGGGTCATTAAACGGTCCGTAGATCAACGCCATGATCTAAACTGCGATGAAACATTATTTCCCTATTTCATTACTTTTTATTTGGGACTTATTTTTCTCTATATAGGGCATGTAAACATCGTTTAGAGGGTTAGAGATTATTGCTTTTTTCTAGTTTTTGTGTTTAGAGATAAATTTTTCAAAATTTGTAATTCTTAAATTCTTATGGTTAGTTTTGAAGATTTTTGCTTTTCAATTCAAGTTGAGATTTTGGGTGTCTTATATTTATTAAGCTCATTATTATTTAAATATAAATATGGATTGTGATCTTGTAATTATGCATAACTAAATATATGACTAGGGTTCTTTGGACCACGAGCAATTAACAACGTATGAATAGTAACTAAGGAATTCTTGAATTGTGTTTTTGCATGCATTGATAATTCTTTTATCAAGAAGTCTTTTTGAGGGTGGTAAACGTAAGACCTCGCCTTGTTGCTACTGGTCGGACCAAGGGCAGTTAATTAGAAAATAATTGTCAACATAGATTTAGTGTGATACAAACTAATAGTCTAATCTCAATTGGTGCATGTCTTAAATCAAAGTTATACATTGATGTAATGTCTAATGGGGGAAGGTAAGGTTTAGTAAATTACAGTGACTTAGGCAATACCATGATGCAGGGGTGAAATTTTTTGGTTGCCGGATCAAGGAATTAGAGATACCCAACTTATCATTTAGCATATAAAACACTAGGAAAGGACTGATACTAGGAGTACCGCGTTACCAGCTTATGGGAAAAACATATACCTAGTTACTCTATCACATTGATAACAACAAAGTTGAAATCGTGTACACTATTACCTGACATTAATCAACTGTTTGTTTAAAAAAATCCCTCTTTATTTATTTCTCTCAGACATAACAGGCCTAAACGAATATAATATATAGTTAAGTTTAAGTTTAAATCATATTCCTTGTGGGATTGACCTTAAACTACAAGTTGGGTTGTTTACCTGATAATGATTGCTTATACTTCCTTAGGGAACTGTAACTTGAATGTATCAACTTTTGGCACCAGCTGGGGGAATTGGCTTTTAGATTAATCTTAACTATAGTATAGAACTTTAGTCTATTATTTTATAATTTTACTTGTTTCTTTTGTTTTAATGTCTTTCAAGCACATACTCCTTACGATCCAAAGTTTAATAGAACTTCAAGAAAGATGATAAATCAAGTGATACAGGATGACCCTATTGAAGGAAATATGGGTGATGGAGTTAACTTACAACCTCAAAGGGTTAGTAAGGAGAATGCTTGAAATTAAGGTGGTAATCTAGTGGTAGATTTATTAAGAGCATAGATCCCACAAGAACTGAGGCTACGTGATAACTATAGAGTCGACTTCAATTTTTTTGATACCGAAGGACCTATTGTCTTACCTCCTCTCCATCCAGGTAAACATTCATGCTAACCAGTAGGTTGATGGAAATGTTCACTGCAAGGGCTTTGTTTTGTTGATCGGCTACAAAATATCCACTTGGTCATATGGAAAAGTTGAGATGTAAGTCCAGGAGTTGTGTGGGGTGACCGTATTTAGACATGGATGTTATTGGGCTAAAAGTCTTCCCTCTATCTCTGACCGGTGAAGTTGTTATATGATTTACTTAACTACCATACAACTCGATTTAGACATGGACAAATTGATCAAGGTGTTCATGGAAAAGTACTCCTTGTTTTAGAGAAGTTGAACCACAAAGATAATCTCAACAGCTTCATAGCACTACGCGGAGAGTGTGTGAGTACTTCTTCAAACATATTCACTGCTTTCATAAGAACTGCTCCGAACACCGCATTGATGATGTGTCACTAATGGAGTATTTCTACAAAGAAAGATTATAATGGTAAATATGCGCTTGATTATATTGTAGGAGGATTATAAAGAAAATGTATTTTTGAGGATATCACTAGTCATAACCGGCTTCTTCGTCCTACAAAGAGGCCTTAGGCAAGCCCGTAGCAAACATCATTGCATCATTGATAGAATAAGAAGGAATTTTTTTTTCATTTGAAGTACAACTTCATTTTACATATACTAAAAGTAGAATATATAATTGTCTCACATGAAAATTTAAACATAAGAGTACAAGAACTGAGACTTAGCCCTTACATCATTAAAATAAATCTTATAATAGGAATTATAATAAAGTCTTTGAATAAGAAAATATGAAACAAGAATTAGCAACTCCCTACTCGGACTCCAGGACTCACGAACTTGGGGATATCAATCCAAGTTCATCAAGAAAGGAGTGGAAACTCTTCAATGGCACGAACCTACACTTTGTGTAGTAAATAGAAGAGATATGTGATAGTACAAACCACAGGTAATAAGTATGGATACACTGATGTAAAACATTTGGAACAATACCCAAAGGGATATTTTTTTTTATAAACAAGCAAATCTCACTTTTAAAGCCTTTACAGACATTCTAAGAAACATACACAAGTCCATATCAAAACAACAATAAGACATATTCATATTCATGTTCAAGAGTACCATCATAACAAAGTCATAGTTAACATTTCATGTTTATAGTCCATTTCATCATCACATCATAAGACGTTACTCGTAACAGCAATCCAAAACTACTAGTCAAATTTGTATGCCCAATAACCCCACACAAACCAAGTAAACTAGCAAAGATACCATAAGCATTGTCTTTACATCATATATTATCATAACAAGTGTATCAAATTCATACATAACAATTTAAACCATATCATGTATATCAACTGAAACAAACATCTTATAGACCAACATCATGCATTCATTTATAACATCTCTAGATAAAGAACCCACCCTTGAATTCCCCTAAAGCTGAACTTCTACAATGTAAAGGTAAAGTTCCATACCTTTACCTCTTAGTTAGTGTTCATTTTCTTACTTTAATTAATTTATCTTAATTTTGATAAAGTTCTCCATAACCGACATTATACCATGTGAGATGAACATGGAATCCGCTGTCACCCCCATGCATTGAAACGAGGGTGTCCTCCTGGCCAAGGTAAGACATATACATTCATATAGCATCTAAGTGGATCCACTAGATAAGTTTCTTATGGGAGGCACATAGTAAAAGAACTAGGAGGTTGTTACTAGAAGCCTTCTTTATGCTAATTCGCATTGTAGTTTCCACCTTATGAGAACGTTGGCTGAACCTACCTTCTTCTTGGAAAAGACACCTCTCATTGTAAAGTTCATTTGATACTAAGCTAAATTATGTTTTTGAAGTATCTTAATGTCTTCCATATCACTAATGCATAACATAAGCCTTAGGAGTTTACCCCCTCCTATAACTTGTTCATAGCTCATATGTTTTAGGATGAGCAAATCCTTTCATGACAAACCCAACATCATGTGAGAACATTACATCATAGCTCAGTAATAAGATGCACATAGCAATAACCTTCAAACCCTCATAATAGCACACCTATCATCATCTCATAATCATATTTATAGCATAATCATACATATATAACATCATTATTAATAGTTCAATTAACAAATATTACCGAGGATAAGCAATCAATACTTCAATAACAAGTTCATGACCTTCAAGGTCTTACCAATTGCTTCCATGCAACCTCTTTAAAGACTTTTCCCCAAACCAATGACATTTACTTATTAAACAAACTATTATCATCATACAATAGTCAATTTTTCAAGAACGTACTCATTACATGATCACTAGTCATTAGCTAACATAATTGAAGAGTTAGGGTTAAGAGAAAAAAGGAAATTCATGAATATTTAAGGAATTTGGTCAATATCCTAAATGAAACATCATATAAGGAAATTCATGGAATAATAACATAAGTAACATCAATATAACAATATTCATATGCATAATCATCAACCGATTCATCAATTTCAAAAATATTTTTTATGAAATTGGGGAAGAACATGGGTCTAAGGGAATATCAAGTGAAAAAAAAAAATTAACCATGATTTCACACTTAAACAACCCTAAGTAATCATAATTAGTCATAATTGATTCATAAATTCGTTTTTCAAAGAAGACCCATTTGTAAAGAAAACCCTAGATCTTGGTAGGTTTGAGAACATCTTTGAGGGGACCTCTAGGGGAAAGGCATCCTAAAAGTGAAAGAATCCATAGCTAGATCAATACTTTATCCACAAAATTGAGTAGAAAATTTGGAGATTTTGTCTTCATCTTGAAGCTTCAATGTTTCCTCAATGAAGGTCAGGTACAGATAGAGAATTTAGAGAGAAGTGGGAGAAATTGGGTTTTCAATTTCGGATTAGAATTAGGTGTGGGAATTTAGTGAAAAATGACATAAAATCAGTATATATTCAACCCCAGAAAATCCAAAATACCCCTCACTTAGTTAGACTTTTAAAATAAAAGTCAAACTTGATCTCAACTTGGAATTCCATCCAGCCTTCATGAGCCGTAAAGAGCTCAACAACTCGTGGTGGTGCTTGTGAAGTGTAGGGCAGTAGCCTCCCAAAACGTGCCACCCTCCCCCTAGGCTCTAAATCAAGTTCACGACCAAGCCTACTTGCCCATCAAGTGAACCACGAGCCGTCAAGTTGCTCGTGGTATTCAAGGCAATAAGCTCACCAACTCCTCCATTTTCCCAAATGCCTAAGGAATCTTCACGACAAGCCTTAACCTTGTGTCAAGTACACCATGAGTTGTGAAGTGACTCATGTTGATTTAGGCAGTAACTCCCCCAAATTGGCCCTTCCCCAAACTTCAAATTAAGGTTCACGACCAAGTTAGGTGATTTGTGAAATGGCCCGTGGTTCCTTGTACAGTAGCTAGTCGAAGGTGCCACCATTTTCTATTTCCAATGCCACTTCATGAGCTCCTCACTTACCATTGGTCATAACCATGAGCCATGGTCATGCCTGTGAAGGTTTGAGGCAGTAGCCTCCCTTTTAGGCATCCTTGGCCTTTGGCTTTTGTATGCCCCTTAGTCTTGGCCCCTTAGGCCCTTTCTTAGGTACATATATTAATCTTCATTATCATTTCATTGTCAAACCCTTAGACACCACTTTTTTTACTACCCTACCATCACTAGAACCACACTGGCCGGGGTTACTAGTTCACCATACGTGATGGGCGTTTCTAATTTCTTATCAACCTATCTTTCAAAACTAAGTTTGTTAGCATAAAAGAGAATCTATAACAATTTTACAACACTTTTTAAGTCATCTAACTATACATGGATACCTAACTTCAGCCATTGGATTTATTCGGTGTAACAATATCCACCCTTGGGAACCATTCATCCTCGAATGAAAATTTTCAAGACTAGCAGCCCAACCAACAGAAGATATATAATTAGTTCCACAACAAAGGAGGAAACATTAACTTCCAAGCATGCATACATTTCATCATTACACATTAGATAAGGAGGAATTTCCTTATCTGTCATTTAATTGAACATGTTCAGCAATAAGCATATACATCATTTCATCACCTCTTAGTTGAAACAGTTTCATATCAAGAAATATCACATAATTTCAGCTATACCAACCATATAGTTGAGGTGCCACCACATACGAACCACATATAATTTGAGACACATATGAAACATGGATTCTAATGAGAACATGCATATTCAAAGAAAATATAGAAGTTTAAACACACATAACTCTAAATAGGAAAAAGGTAGGAGGAATTACTAACCTCAACGTTGATTAGTAGAGGAAGGAAAAAGATGAGGATATTGAGACATCACATCGGCCTCGGCCTCCCAAGTATAACCTTTCACAAGATCATTCTTCCAAAGATCCTTTTAAAGAAGCTACTTCCTTATACCTCACCTTCTTCACTTGCGGGTCTAATATTTCAATCGGGACCTCTTCATAGGAAAGGTTAGCATCAACATTTGAACTTTCAAGTGAAGGATAGACACCGGATCGCCTATGCAATTTTTGAGCGTTGATACATAGAACACCGGATGCACCAAAGCCAACTCAACAGGTAGTGTCAACTCATACGCAACATTTCCAATGTGTTTAAAAACCTCATATGGCCCCACATATTAGGGACTAAGTTTCACCTTTTTACCAATCCGTATCACCCCTTTCATAGGTGATATCTTCATATAGACCAAGTCACTTACCGTAAACTCAAGGTCCCTCTTTCTATTGTTGGCTTATGATTTTTGCTGACTTTGAGCCGTCTTCAATCTATCCCTTATGAGTCGGACTATCTCTAAAGCTTCGTAAATTTCTTCGATACCTATAAGAGAAAACGCACCTACCTCAAACCACCCAATCAGATATTTACATCTCCTCCTATAAAGGGTATCAAAGGGTGCCATGGCAATTCTTGAGTGATAGCTATTATTGTAAAAACTCAATCAATAGTATATGGTAATCTCAATCCCAATTGAAGTCAATGACACATTCCCTTAACATAGATTCTAGGATTTTGATGGTTTGTTCTGCCAAACCATCCGTTTGTGGATGAAATGCGGTACTAAGTTTAACTTTGGTACCAAGCCCACTTTGAAATTTTTTCCTAATATGAGAAGTAAATTGAGTACCCCTATCAAAATGATAGACAAAAGAATTCTATGCATTCTCACAATGTGCTTAAGATAAAACTTAGCATATTCTTCCGCCGAAAAAGTAGCCTTCACAAGAAAAAAATTGGCTAATTTGTTCAACCTATCGACAATAATAAAAATTGAATCAATATGCCTTCATTTACGAGGCAAACCCACAATGAAATCCATATTGGCATCTTACAACTTCCAAGTGGGGAAAGCTATATATTGAGTTTATCCTCCCTGTCTTTATGTTCGGCCTTGAGTTGTTGACAATAAGTACATTTGGCCAAAAATACCTCTATATCCCTCTTAATACTATTCCACCATTTGATCTTTTGTTGGTCGCGATACATTTTGGTTGCACCCGGATAAATGGAATATCGGGAACCATAAGCCTCTTCCAAAATTTGTCCTCTTAAGTCATCCTCATCCGGCAAACTACCTGCCTTGGTACCTAGGTACCCCATCCCTCCTTAGGAGAATGACTCATTCTACATACTAACAACCGAATCCTTCAATTCAGTTAATAAATAATCAAGTTGTTCCTTAGATTTCACCCCAACTACTAAGGATGATTCGGAGTTATAATGATCTATAAAACTCCATTTTGGAAAATCTTCAAGTTGGACACCAAACTGGGCCAATCTATATTACATTCACTAGTAAGAGATACACTTCCCATAGAAATTCAACTTAAGGCATCCGTAATAACATGGGCTTTTCCAGGGTGGTAAAGGAAACTCATATCATAATCTTCAAAAAGCTCTAACCACCTTCTTTGTCAGATATATAACTCATTTTGAGTGAACAGATATTAAGATTTTTATATCTGCGAACACATCCACATGCACTCTATATAGAAAGTATTTACATAATTTCAAATAAAACACTACGACCACTAGTTCAAGATCATGAGTTGGATAGTTCTTCCCATGAACCTTGAGTTGCCTAGAGGCAAAATTTATCATTTTAGCATGATAAATGAAGAAACAACCAAAACCTACTCAAGAAGAATTGATATGCTCAAACTTACTTCTCCAATAAGTAGTAAAGCGGTCGTATCAAGTAAAGAACCCAACTAATGAGGTTGGGATCGTTCCCATGAGGAAAATAGTTCAGACTTAACTTCAATCTATTAGTACTACTATTTAGTCAATTATTTCCTTGGAAAGCAAAGACAGTAAAAGGGTTTTTTTTAACTTCTAAATGAATGAAAATAACTAGCTAAGCAAAAGAAGACAACTAACAGCTTCAAATGTTGGAGTTCAATCAATTAATAAAAGTAACTAGGGTTTACGTGTTCCCCAAAGGTTCATAACTTGATAATTCTTACAATAAAAATTCTTTCCTAGTATCTGGTATGCAAAGTGATAACTTATGTATTTCTAAATCCTTGGTCTGGCATCTAGAAAATTTCACTCCGCACCTTGGTCCTGCTAGGTGTGTTGCTATACTAACCCTTACCTTTACCTCATATTAAGCATCGTATTCGTTATTTGACTAAGTTATTACCTCGTACCAATCAATACTATCCTATTAGATAGTTTACACTAAATCTATGTTGATAATTATTTTCCTATTATCTATCTCCTTGGTCCGGCAAGTAGCATTAAGGCCAGTTCTAACGTTTGCCATCCGTTAAAAAGACGTCTAAGCGAAAGAACTATCAATACATGCAAGACACTATTATAGAATTGTTATTTTGGTTAGGTTTTACCTCATTATTCTCCTATGGTTCCCACAACCCTAGTCATGGAGTTTACTTACCGATAGTCATAATCACAAAATTGAAATATGTAATATAAGAATTCATGCACTTACATCAATGAGAAAGAATAAAATCTAGAAGTTCACTTATTAAATAACAAAATCACCAACAAATAATTACTGAAATTAATTGAAGACTAAAGATTCTCCAAAACTGTAATAATAATAACCAAGTATAATCCATAAAATAAGCTCAAATAACCAAGTGTCTAACCCCAAAAATGAGTTTTTTCGAACTATTTATAAAAAAAAACATAATTAAATAAGGACTCTATTTGTTGGAAATCTATCAAAACGCGACTGGATCGGCGGACCTCACAAAGGATTGTCGTGGTCAGACGGGCCGTCATGGACTCCATCGCCCCCATACTTTTGCAATTTCTTCTGGTGCTGCACTCTTCATTACCCTCGACGGCAAGTATGTTGGATCGTCACAGGCACAACGGTCCGTCTGGGGTCTCTGTTCCATAACACTTGAACTATTGGAAGTTGGGTACTGGGATTTCTTCTCTGGTTTTCATGACGAACAAGCAGGACGGACCCTGATTGCTACAACGGTACGTCACGCACTCCGTAACCCCACACTTAGTCAGACTTCCCCATCTTCATTCAACAGCTGCACTACGATACCACCCACGGACCGTCACGGGCACGACGGACCGTCACAAGCTCCATAGGTGGTACTTTTCTGCATTTTTTGCTCAAAAACCTCTGCATTCATCTTTTAGGAAGATTTCCTACAAATAAAGAGAAACTTACATAAAAATTAGTACAAAAAGGCTTTTGGACACACTAAACTTAAGGAAAAAGTATTAAAAATACCGTGAAACCACGGTATATCAACACCCTCAACTTAAATTCATTTTTTGTCCTCAAGCAACGCACTATGACTCAATCCAAAATATTTGTACAATAGTATCCATGTTTAATATTTCACAATCATTTGGCTATCAATCCCGATTAGTCTCATCATATTTATACATGCTATCACTAGTAGGCTTGAATTATGTGGAATCAGACCATGACACTAACTCACCATGCACTAACACCTATCGTCTTCAATTTCTCACCGAGGTGCTAATATTTCCAGTATTGCAACTAGTGTCCTCACTTCAGAACAATATCCTCAGTTTTCACACAACGATTTCAGTTTGATTATAAGTATTACTTTTCAAAACTCACTCTCAGAAATGATTCACAACTCATTCATACATATTGTCATAAGCTTGCTCTTATTTTCACAGCTTTAAGTTTGCTATACAACTTTTAGGATCACAATAGGACTTTCTTAGCTTGTAACAAAGGCTCAGTGTTAGGTAGGGTATATTTAGGTATACTTTAGTGACTTTTTGCCTTTCTTGACATATCGGCTAAACATACCTGTTTTCATCATTTTATTCCTCCCAATTTCCCATATTCTTTTACCTTGCTATTTTCCCTTCTTTCTTCATTTGTGTAAGTGACTCTCTTCTTTTCTTGCTTGTATTTATTGTATTTTTTTATTTAACTTTTCTTTCAACTAAATCTTGAGTCACTTTACTTTTGTTCTTTCTGTGTCTTTGTTCTTTCAACCCCACTTTCAAGAAAATTTCACATAATAGCCACCCTCAACTCATGGCTTTGCCATGAGTCAAAGTACACAATACCCAAAGTTAGGTCAGGGCCATAAAAAGGTTGTTTACAGCATTAGCCACCCTCAACTTATGCTTCTGGCATAAGCTGAGGTGTACATGTCCAAGGAAGGACCAGGGCCAACACATTATTCCCAGAAAAGATCAGTGGGGGTGAAAAAGAAAGGTCTAGTTTAAGCTCAAATCATTTGTATCAAAGAAGGATTAATTTTATTTGCTTTTTTTTATTTAGGCTAACAATGGGCTGTTTTGAACAAGGGCCTATGATCCTTTCCTAATTGTATATTACAACTTACTTTTAGCAATACTAACCAGGAAAGTTCTAGCTCAGTACAAATAGTGGACTATTCTAATCTTCCTCACACTCACTTGACATCTCATTACTCTACAAGATTATCAGATACCTAGTTCAGATTTTAGACTTGGGGACATGCAGTTGTGTACCTCTATGTCATGCTTAGAGCCACACATTTATCAATTACTATGCCTAGTCAAAGATCATTTTCATTTAACAAGGATATCATTTTAGCAATCATGCTTCAGAATTAAACTATGTACACAAGATATAGACATGCCGGTTCAACAGTAAAAACAATCAGTCTCTTGGGGAAAAAAAACAGGCAAGAAAACCCCATAAGAGGATAGTGAATTGGGATACTCAGACATTACCCTAGTACTCACTTTCCATTTACCCCACCCCAAAAAAAGACATGCAATTGTCCCCAATGCATAAAAAAAATTGGAATACAAGAGTGGTAGGTGAAGCAAACCTAGGGCGCAAAGCGCCGACGATCAGCAAGTTAGTGGGTCCAGTTCCCCGGAGCCCACTACCTCTGTAATAAGGACACCCTCAGTAGTGTGCTTAGCATCACCAGCACTATCAGCAATGCATCCCGCTATCTGCTCATTTCTTCAGCTAGATCCCCCAGCAGCTGACTCTACCGCCCTCATTCGAAGCGCCTCCTCATCAGCAAGCGAGGCTCTCCTCGCAACCTCTATCTCAGGGCTCTCCTTGTTTCGTGCTCGAGCCTCATCCTCATCTCGAACCCTACGCCTCTTGGCATTCTCTCGCGTGGTGGAATCTCAAAAGTGGCAAATAAGGACGCCATCACAATTTTTTTCAGCAGGCTCTGCAGAAGGGGCCTCAGACTCAGGCACCCTAGCCTCTAAGATCATATCGATGTTTGTGCGAAGAGTGTCGACCGCAGCCTGAAGGGTGGACACATCCACCTGAGGGGCTGGCCGGGATAGCACCCGCAACTCAAAAGTGTCCAAGCGCTGATAAACCTCAGCGATTTCCGCTCTGTGTGCTAGACAATTCTCCGCTCCAAGCGCTCTTCTGCCTCGATAATAGACCTCTGCATCCAAGGATGGATGTTATGCAGAAGTGTAGCAATCTGTGCCTCTAATTGCTGGACCCTAGCAAGCGGGCCCAGAGCGGGGAAAGGGGCTGAGCGAGAGGAGCGGGACAGTGCTACTACCCGAAAGCCTCCTGTGTAGCCGTGCGGGCCAGTGCTATCGTATCAGCCAGATTGTCACCAAGTGGAGGCAACTCTCGAGGGGGCCCTCTGCATGAGCCAACTCATTGGCCTCATCCCTGATGAGGCCGATATCAACAGTGCCTAGCGGGGTCTTGAGGTGATCAACGTGTTATATAGGCACACATGCGGACCTACATAGAGAAAATATCATGCAGGTGAAAGGGTAAGTAGTTGTGACCTTAAAATCTCTCTCGTGCATGACCGCCTGTAGAAGCCAAGCAAAGTCCACCTCAAAATTTGTTATCATCACCGCCATTAGTACTGCACGATCTGATGTGACTATATTATCAACGGCTGTGGGGGAAAGGCAGTGGAGGACAATCAACCATACAAACTTCACCGTGAAGGTCAGGTTAGCCTTCTTGATGGCTCCCTTCGGCTCTGTCACCCAGTCAGCACCCTCTCCATAAACAGACAAGTGCAAGTCCATCACCCTCTTGGTGGTCTCTCTCAACGATGGCTCACGCAAGGATTGGCCATCTTTGAAAAATTTGCCAACGGTAGTCAAAATTGGCGGTGAGAGGGGTACGGTTGGCATCAACATCCTCGCCGTATAGATACCGATGGATGGAAAGTAGGGAGATATCAACCTGAATGCCAAGTACTCGGACATGCTTCAGTGGGGCCTATTTGGCGGGGGCAGCCTTCCTATCAATCTGTGATCTGAGATTAGCTATGTAGGAGGCGTAGAACTCTCAGACCAATTCTTCACTATAATGGCCCAACGAACGCGTTGTCTACTCCAGTCGATGTCTGGTGAAGAGATTGTGGATATCTATCATAGTTGGGACACTTCCCGTAAGGACCCGCGCTCCAATGTAAGGGTCCGTGTCATGACTCCTTTGTCAGACATAAACTTTGCGTCTGATTAAACTTTATACTGCCCGTCGACATACCACCTATTGGGCTAGTCGGCAACCGGGGTGAGAGCACTAGTCGCTGAGCCGGGTGTGGATTTAGAACTATCAGCTTCATCAGACGAGGCAGACTGTGCAGTTGTGGCAGGTGTAGGGACCTCAGCAGATTTGGAGGCTTCCTATGACCACGAAACTCCTAAGGAGCCAGACGCTCTTTCTTCATGAGTAGCTAACCAAGAAGGTGTGCCAGTCAGTGTGCACTCTTCATCAGACTGGGAGGCAGTGACTACGTCGGATGCCACCTTTTTGGGTGTGGCTCTTGCAGCACGTGCAGCTCGGGATGGGGTAGAAGTTCCCGGGGGCACGTACTTGGAGTCACGCTCATCATCAGAGCCAATGACCAGGCGGGCATACGGGGCGATAGACTTAGATCGCCCAGGTGCGTAGACGCGATCTTGTTTTGATACCATAATAGATAGCACATGTAATTAATCAATATTATTACTAGAAGGATCAAACAAGACAAGAAAAACGACACAAAATAAATAAAAGAGTTAAGATGTAATGACATTTGTATAGTAACAATGAAACACGACGGACCAGGTAATGGCTCATCGTGAGTACGACGGACCGTCATGGGGTCCGTAATCTCTTACTTGAACTATGTTTATGTGGAGACCCTTGAAGGAAAGTCTATCACAAGTATGACGGATAAGCAGGATGGAACGTTGTGATGATTACAGTCCGTCGTCGATGTCCATCGTGGGTCACTTAAAAGAAAAAAATGGGAACCCTTAGGAGAGGGGTCTCTGACCATCATGAAAGTATGTGCAGGACGGTCCGTCGTAGGTGTCCGTCAGAGGACACTTGGAAAAAGTTTGGAGACCCTTAGGAGAGGGGTCTCTGATCGTCATAACGGTTGGGCAGGACGGACCATCGAGGGTTTGACGCTCCATCGTACTTGTACGTAAGAAAACATTTGGAAAACGTTAGAGACCCTTAGGAATAGGGTATGTGACCGTCATAACGGTTATGCATGACAGATCGTCGAGGGTATGACAGTCCATCGCATGTGTCTGTTAGATAACACTTAGAAAAAGTGAGAGACCCTTAGGAATAGGGTCTCTAAAAACCAGAACGCTTGTGCAGGACGGACCGTCATTGAAACAACGGTCCATCGCATGTGTTCGTTGGTGGACACTCGGAGAATATTTGACAATGGGGTGTTAGGGATGTTGGGACGGGCCTAATGACGGTCCGTCATGGGTACGACGGTCCGTCATCGGGGTCTCGTTCTGTCATTCAGTGACAGAACTAGGGATGCCTCATTCATCCCCTATGACCCAAATTGAATTGTTAGTGTTTTAACCTACATTTGTCTAACCCAAATGCCTAGTAAACTAGCAATGCTAGAGCACCTATACTAGAGTTTTAACAAGGCAATTTTGAGGATTCTCAACCTAGGTTAGATAGAATATGTATTAAAGAATGAACCCATCAATAAGAAATAGGCTAATACATATTGATAAACAAAAATGCAATGTAAATGGGTAGAAATCAGAGACACATAATTGAGAATTTTAGAAAAACAAGGGAGGAAGGTACTTCGTGATCACGTGAGAACCACAACAGGAGACTCCGACTAGTAGAGAATGGATTTTAGAAATTGGGGAATTTGGGAAAATGATCGGTTGAAAGAAAGAGAGGTAGGAAATTGGAAGTTGAAAAGGGAGGGAAATGGGTGGAAGAGGGAATGAAATGGGTGAAATGAAGGGGGTGGGGTTTTTAAATGATAAGATATTTTTTAAAAAAACCCAGTCGGGTCGGGTCGGGTACGCTTCATTGATACCGCGACAAGTCCCCGACAATGGTCCGTCGCAGTTGTTATGGTCCATCATTGGTTCCTTTATGTATGCCCTAGTTTTGAAAATAATTGAAAGACGAACCTGGCACGACGGATTCATGCTACGGTCCATCGCGATCGTGATGGGCCGTCAATGGGCCCGTCAGTGACTGCTGCAGAGTGATTTTTTTTTTGCAGAATTTCCTGGTGATGTGCCTGCAAATTTAAAATCTATTAGTAGAAAATGATACCATTAATAGAAAGAAAAACTATAAGTATTGGGTTGCCTCCCAACAAGCGCCTGATTTAACGTCGCGGCACGACTGAGGACACTTGATTACTCAAACTTCATCAAGATGGTATGGCTCGATCACCCCATTCGCCGATTCAGCATGCCTGAAATAGATTTTTATGTGTTGTACATTCACCTTGAACCACACACCCTCGTTAGTTTCCAACTCAACTTCTCCATGAGGGAATAGTTGGGTAACCAAGTAAGGACCAGTCCATTTGGACCTGAGCCTGCCCGGAATAAAGCGCAACCTAGAATTGAAGAAAAGAACCAAATTCCCAACCATATACTCTCGTTTTTCAATTTTTAGATCATGGTACTCATTCATCTTTTATTTGTAGAGGGCTGAGCTTTCATAAGATTTTAGGGAAAATTCATTGAGTTCAGTTAACCTAGTTAACCGTTGTTCTGCAGCTTTGCTCCAATCCATTTTCAACTTCTTCATAGCCCACATGGCTTTATGCTCTAATTCAACCGAAAGATGACAGGCTTTGCCATATACAAGTTGTTATGGGGACATACCTATGGGAGTCTTATACGCTTTCCAGTAGACCCACAGAGCATCATCAAGCCTCCTTGACCAATCCGTTCTACTAGTGTTCACTGTTTTTGACAATATCTGTGTGATCTCCCTATTTGACACTTCAACTTGCCCACTAGTTTGAGGATGGTAAGGGGTGACCACACTATGGCGAACCCATATTTCTCTAATAACCCCTTGAACAATCTGTTGCAGAAGTGGGAGACCCCATCACTAATAATTTCCCTTAGGGTGACAAAACGAGAGAATATATTCTTTTGTAAGAATGCAGTGACACTCTTACCTTCATTGTTTGGGAGGGCGATAATTCCACCCATTTAGATACATAATCAACTGCTACTAAAATATACTTCATTCCATGAGAACTTACAAAAGGACCCATAAAGTCAATACCCTAAACATCAAATAACACAATCACAAGAAAGGGGTTTAGAGGGAGCTCTTGCTTTCTTGAAATGCCACCATCTCTTTGGCATCTATCACATGCTTTAGCAAACTCATGAGCATCTTGATGAAAAGCTTTCCAATAGTACCCATATTGTAATATCTTTTGAGCGATTCAGATACCACTATGATGTCCACCAACGGGTGAGGAATGGAATCCTCTAAAACACTCAACATCTCACATGCTGGCACACAACACCGAATAAGCCCGTCGGCACAACTCCTGTATAAATATGGTTCATCCCAAAAGAATTTTGTCACATCGTACATAAACTTTTTTCTTTGATGAAAGGACAAGTCCGATGGAATAATTTCACTAGCCAGATTGTTTGTGAAATACGCGAACCATCGAATCAAGTCTTGTGAGGCAGCCAATACATGGTCATCGGGAAAAGTATCATCAATATCAGTCTTATCCCCTAAATCTATCATAACTTCATCTTCTAGTCTAGACAAGTGATCGGCAACTTGATTTTCGGTCCCTTTTCTAACCCTTACTTCAAAATCAAATTCTTGTAGCAGTAGTACCCAATGAATCAACCTCGATTTCGCATCCTTATTTTCCATCAAATATCTTAATGAGGAATGGTCGGCATGCACTATAACTTTAGTACCTAGAAAATAGGAGCGAAATTTTTCAAAAGCAAAGACTACTGCAAGGAGTTCTTGCTCAGAGACTGTGTAGTTCTTCTGAGCTTCATTTCGGGCTTTACTAGCAAAGTAAATGGGGTGAAGGATTTTGTTCTTTCTTTGTCCCAATACTATACCTAGAGCATCACCTCAAAGGGACTGCTCCAATCAGGAGAAATAATGATAGGTGTAGACACAAATTTTTCTTTTAGCTCGCTGAATGCTTTAAGACAAGATTCATCAAAATAAAATGTACAATCTTTCTCCAATAGATGTGCAATCTTTGAAAAATATTTGATGAATGTCCAGTAAAAACCTGCATGCCCAAGAAAGCTTCTCACACCTTTTACTGAGATTGGGGGGGGAAGTCTCTCTATTACCTCTACTTTAGCTCGATCAACCTCTATGCCCTTTTCTGAAATGCGATTACCCAAAACAATACCTTATTTCACCATGAAATGGCATTTTTCCCAATTTAGTACTAAATTTCAGTCTTCACATCTCTTAAGGACCTCAGATAAATTGTTCAAACAACACTCGAATGAATCACCAACCAAAGAAAAATCATTCATAAAAACTTCTATAGTATCTTCCACTATATCAGAAAATATCAACATCATACATCTCTGAAATGTGGCGAGTGCATTGTACAACCCAAATAACATTCTGTTGAACGCAAAGGTCCCATATGGACAAGTAAAAGTGGGTTTATCTTGATCTTCTGGTGCAATAGAAATCTGATTATACCCCGAATATCCATCAAGAAAATAGTTCCACCCTTTTCCGGCAAGTTTGTCCAACATCAGAACCATGAAGGGCACATAAAAATGGTCTTTTTCAGTCCATGCATTTAATTTGTGGTAATCCATACACACCCTCCATCCAGTAACCGGTTTCATTAGAACACGTTTATTTTTCTCATTGGGGACCACAGTCATTCCCTCTTTCTTAGGTACACACTGAACAGGGCATACCCAACTACTAACGGTGATCGGATAGATTACTCCGGCATCCAACCACTTAATGATTTCCTTCTTCACGATCTCTTGCATAGGTGGATTTAAGCATCTCTTGTGATCAATACTTGGCTTATGATTAGGCATGAATTGGATTTTATGAGAACAAATACAAGGAGGGATCCCAATAATGTCTGCAATAGTTCACCCAATAGCTCTTTTGAACCTTTTTGGCACTTTCACCAAACTCTGAGCTTGTTGTTCATTCAGGTCTGATGCAATGATTACCGCCAAAGTGTCTTCCTTTCCTAAGAATTCATACCTGAGATGAGGTGGGAGAGATTTTAGTTCTAACTTTGGAGCCTTTTCTATAGATGGTTTCGCGAGTGGAGACTCGCGATTCTTCATATCTAACTCATATTTCTTTGGTTTAAACTAAACATCACCTCGATCAATAGCCGCGACTAATGACTCATACTCTTCAATGCAATCGTTATAAAAATTCATTATCACTGCCGCTAATGCTTCTACACCTAGACGTTTTTCTATTTGTGTCTCAGATGACTCACCAACGTTGTAGGATATAGTAGATACCGATTCGAGCTCACACTCTTCCTCATGGACCTTCAAATGTTAAACGTCACTTTCTCATTGTTCAATCAAAATTTTATATGCCCATTTTCTATATCTACTAAAGCTCTTCCCGTAGAAAGGAATGGCCTCCCAAGAATAATGGGTACTTCAAAATCGACTTCATAATCAAGAATAACCAAAACTGACAGAAATATGAGCGACTCCACTTTTACTAGCACATCGTGGAGTATCCTTATAGGCCTTTTTATTGTTTGATCGGCCATCAGTAGCCGCATCGCAGTGGGCTTTGGATCACCCAACCCAACTTCTTGTAAATCGAGAAAGGCATGAGATTTATGCTTGCCCCGAGATAACATAATGCTTTTGCAAAATGTAATAGCCCGATTGTACAAGGAATAGTGAACGCACCCAGATCTTCTTTCTTTTTTACCAGAAATCTTGTAGCAATAGCACTACAATGCTGCATTCTATCATCATCCTCAAAAGTGACCAACCTTTTCTTTGTAACCAGATCTTTCATAAACTTGGCATAACCGAGCATTTGTTCTAAAGATTCTACCAAAGGGACATTGATACAAAGTTGCTTCAACATGGTTATTAAACGCCGATATTTAGCATCTTCAGTCTTTTTCACTAATATTTGAGGAAATGAAGGTGGTGGCCTAGGCATGGGAGTTACCTTTTTAGGCACTTCATCATCCTTTCCAGTGTTATCTTCTACTTCAACACTAACCTCTACCACTTTGGTATCTTTTGTCACCTTTTTCTCACTAGACGGTATAAAGGGGTCAATGGTTTGCTTACCACCGCGAGTAGTGATTGCCATACAATGTCCATCATTTTTCTAATTTTGGACAGTATTACTCAGAAGAGTGCCCGGTTGCCGTGTTTTCACAGTCGCAGATAATTGGGCCAATTGTAACTCAAACTGCTTAATCGATATTGCATGTGTATCGACTTTCTGCAAAAAAAAAAACAAATACCCGCTAAATCATTCCTCAAATATTTAGTGTGCTCATCACTAGCATCGAACCTCCTCATCATTTTATGAAACATATCCTCAACTTGCTCCATACTACCTCCACCATCCCTAGGAGTAACTTCACGATTTTGAGGAGGAACATAGGGCTCATTCCTATCATTTCTATTACCATAATTACCCCTGTTTAAATTGTTGTCGCGGTTGTAGTTTCAATCTTGTACATAATGACCCTCATGGTTATAGTTACCATACTTCCGACTTTGGCTCCCTTGACCTTGGCACCAATTCTGCTGACCAGAGCCTTGGGTACTCGGTCGGAAACCCCCCGTCTGCTCATTTACCGCATAGGAATCCTCCTTATAATAGCACTCATCATTCGGTGGCGGCGGTTTCAACAAGTAGTTGACTTCATTTATCTTTTCTGCACCCTAGTGACATGTTTTAATACCAACCCAAGCTCAGTTCTCATCTGAGTCATCTCTTCACGAATCTCATTTGTGGCCGGGTTGTGAGTAGATTGCACTGCGAAGGTATTTCTCCCAGTATCTAACTTTCTTGTACTCCAAGCTTTATTGTTCCGGGAGATTTTTTCTAACTTTTCAGCAATCTCAGCATAAGGACACTCCCCATAAGAACCACCTGCTATAGTATCCAACACCGCTTTATTATTATCAACCTTTCCTCGATAGAAGTATTCCTTCAGTGACTGATCATCAATGCTGTGATTGGGGACGCTTCTCAAAAACAAGGTGAATCTATCGCAAGAACTACTAATTGACTCTCCTGGTAGTGCCACAAAGTTGTCCATTCTGTCTTTGCGGTTTAGATTCTTAGAGATCGGGTAGTAGCGTGCTAAGAATTCATTACTTAGTTGGTTCCAAGTGAAAATTGAGTTGTAAGGGTGCTCACTGAACAAAATAGTAGCTTTTCCCGTCAGTGAGAGAGGAAACGCTCTTAGCCCTATTACATCCAAGTCCAAGTGAGGCCTCCCTACACAGCTTTTACACACTGCCCTTACTTTAGCTATATGGGAATGTGGATCCTCAGAAGGTAGCCCTGAAAACAATCCTTTGGCAGAGAGCATTTGCATCAGGCTACTAGTTACCAAAAAGGTGTTGTCTGGTGGTAAAGGGGGCAATACAAGTGGCCCATCAGATTCTTCTATATTGTCATAGCCTCTGTAGTATTCTTGGACTCGTGGAGCGGGATTTTGTCCCCTCTATTGGTTTTCACCCAGAGCAACGGGTAACAACTGACCATGAACATCAACCAGAGCTAGGATGTTCTGGTTTGGATCATCATCATTAATACCCAAGTTTCGATTCATGTTGCGTAGTGTACGCTCTAATTCGTGATTGTAGGGAAACGAGGGTTCTCTTCCTCTCTGTGTATTTTGCATACAAGGAAGATAGTTCTGCAAGAATAAAAAACAACAATAAACAAATTAAAATTAAGAAAATATCAACTAAATTATAGTAATAAGTTTAAGTTAATCTAAAAGCTACTTTCCCCGGCAGCGGCGCCAAAATTGATACGCTCAAGCTTACTACTCAAATAAGAAGTAAAGCGGTCGTATGAACTAAAGAATCCAACTAAAGAGGTTGGGATCATTCCCACGAGGAAAATAGTTTAGACTTAACTTCAATCTATTATTACTACTATTTAGTAAATTATTTCCTTGAAAAGCAAAGACAATAAAAGGTTTTTTTTTACATCAAAATGAATGAAAATAACTAGCTAAATTAAAGGAGACAACTAACAGCTTCAAATATTGGAGTTCAATCAATTAATTAAAGTAACTAGGGTTTACGTGTTCCCCACAAGTTCATAACTTGATAATTCTAACTATAACAATTCTTTCCTAGTATCTTTCATGCAAAGTGATAAGTTATGTATTTCTAAATCCTTGGTCAGGCATCTACAAAATTTCACTCCGCACCATGGTCCGGCTACGTGTGTTGCTATACTAACCCTCATATTTACCTCATATTAAGCATCATATTCGAGATTTAACTAAGTTATTACCTCGTACCAATCAATACTAGCCTATGAGATATTATACACTAAATCTATGTTGATAATTCTTTTCCTATTATCTAACTCCTTGGTGCGGAAAGTAGCATTAAGGCGAGTTCTAACGTTGGCCATCTGTTAAAAAGACTTCTAAGCGAAAGAATTATCAATAAATGCAAGACACTATTCTAGAGTTGTTATTTTAGTCAGGTTTTACCTCATTATTCGCCTATGGTTCCCACAACCCTAGTTATGGACTTTAGTTACCCAGAGTCATAATCACAATATACAAATATGTAATATAAGAATTCATGAACTTACTTTAATGAGAAAGAATAAAATCCAGAAGTTCACTTGATTAATCAACAAAAATTACCAACAATCAATTACTGAAATTAATTGAAGACTAAAGATTCTCCAAAGTTGTAATAATAATAATCAAGTCTAATCCACAAAAGATTCTCAAATAACCAACCGTCTAAACCCAAAAACGAGGTTTTTTAAACTATTTGTAGAAAAATAAAAACCTAACTAAATAAGGACTCTATTTGCTGGAAATGTGTCAAAACGTGGCTGGATCGACGGACCTCGCGATGGATTGTCGTGGTCACGTTGGGCCGTCATGGACTCTGTCTTCCCATACATATGCAATTTCTTCTGCTGCTCTCTTCATTACCCTCGACGAGAGGTATGATAGACAACCCAACTAATGAGGTTGGGATCATTACCACGAGGAAAATAGTTCGGACTTAACTTCAATCTATTATTACTACTATTTAGACAATTATTTCCTTGGAAAGCAAAGACAATAAAAGGCTTTTCTTTTTTACTTCTAAATGAATGAAAATAACTAGCTAAATTAAAGGAGACAACTAATAGCTTCAAATGTTGGAGTTCAATCAGTTAATAGAAGTAACTAGGGTTTACGTGTTCCCCACAGGTTCATAACTTGAGAATTCTAACTATAACAATTCTTTCCTAGTATCTTGCATGTAAATTGATAAGTTATGTATTTCTAAATCCATGGTCCAGAATCTAGATAATTTCACTCCACACCTTGGTCCGGCTACGTGTGTTGCTATACTAACCCTTACATTTACCTCATATTAAGCATCGTATTCAATATTTGACTAACTTATTACCTCGTACAAATCAATACTAGCCTATTAGATAGTATACACTAAACCTATGTTGATAATTCTTTTCCTATTATCTACCTCCTTGGTCGGGCAAGTAGCATTAAGGCAAGTTCTAACGTTGGTCATCCGTTAAAAAAACTTCTAAGCAAAAAAATTATCAATACATGCAAGACACTATTTTAGAATTGTTATTTTAGTTAGGTTTTACCTCATTATTCGCCTATGGTTCCCACAACCCTAGTTATGGAGTTTAGTTACCGATAGTCATAATCACAATATTCAAATATGTAATATAAGAATTTATGCACTTACTTCAATGACAAAGAATAAAATCTAGAAGTTCACTTATTAATCAATTAAAATCACCAACAATCAATTATTGAAATTAATTGAAGACTAAAATTCTCCACAAGTGTAATAATAATAACCAAGTCTAATCCACAAAAGAAGCACAAATAACCAAGCGTCGAACCCCAAAAATGAGTTTTTTCGAACTATTTATACAAATATAAAAACCTAATTAAATAAGAACTCTATTTGCTTGAAATCTATCAAAACGCGGCTAGATCGATGGACCTCGTGAAGGATTGTCGTGGTCATGACGGGCCGTCATGGACTCCGTTGTCCCATACTTTTGCAATTTCTTCTGCTGCTCTCTTCATTACCCTCGACGGCAGGTATGACAGATCGTCACAGGCACAACGGTCTGTCGGGGGTCTCCGTTCCATAACACTTGAACTCTTGGAATTTGGTTACTAGGACTAATTCTCTGATCTTCATGACGAACCAGCAGGACGGACCTTCATGGCTACGACGGTCCGTCACGCACTCCGTAACCCCACACTTGGTCAGACTTCCCCATCTTCCTTTAGCAGCTGCACTATGATGCCACCTACGTACCGTCACGGGCATGACGGACCGTCACAAGCTCCGTAGGTGGTACTTTTCTGCATTTGTTGCTCAAAAATCTCTACATTCATCTTTTACACAGATTTCCTGCAAATAAAGAGAAACTTACATACAAATTAGTACAAAAAGGCTTTTGGACACACTAAACTTAAGGAAAAAGTATTAAAAATATCGTGAAACTATGGTATATCAAGTGTCACACTACATAACAAACCATTCGGTACCCTCAGATAGGGTCAATAGTGGAGCGCACGTCAGCTTATTTTTAAACTTTAGGAAGTCATTTTCATAAGCTTCTGTCCATTTAAACATAACTTTATTTTGGTTTAAGGTAGTTAATAGAGAAAATATTAATGCAGACCCGTCAACGAATCTCCTATAATACTTAGATAAACCCAAAAAACTTTTAATATCGATAGGTGTTAAAAATCTAGGTAAATTCTGAAGCTTCTCTGACCTCTTCGGACCAGCCTCAATATACACACTAGAAACAATGTGACTAAGAAAATAATTCTTTGCAAAATTTTACACTTTCTATATTTAGCAAAAAGTTTATGCTCCTTGAGGACTGATATACCGTGGTTTAACTGTATTATTAATACTTTTTCCTTAAGTTTAGTGTGTCCAAAAGCCTTTTTGTGCTAATTTTTATATAAGTTTCTCTTTGTTTTGCAGGAAATCTGTCCAAAGCTGAATGCGGAGATTTTGAGCGAAGAAATGCAAAAGAGACCACCTACGGAGCTTATGACGGTCCGTCGTACTTGTGACGGTCCGTAGGTTGCAGCGTAGTGCAGCTGCTGAAGGAAGATGGGGAATTCTGACCAAGTGTGGGATTACGAAGCTTGTGATGGTCCGTCGGGGCTATGACGGTCCGTCCTGCAGGTTCGTGGTGAAGTTCAGAGAAGTGATCACAGTACCCAGATTCCAAGAGTTGAAGTGTTTTAGAACGAAGACCCTTGACGGTCCGGCATACTTGCCGTCGAGGGGAATGAAGAGAGCAGCAGAAGAAATCGCACAAGTATGGGACGACGGAGTCCACGACGGTCCGTCGCGAGGTCCGTCGACCCAGCCGCGTTTTGGCAGATTTCCAGCAATTAGAATCCTTGTTTAATTAGGTTTTTGTTTTTTTATAAATAGTTCGAAAAACCTCATTTTTGAGGTTAGACACTGTATACTTAGACTCTGTATTGTTAGACATCATATTATTAGACTCTGAATTATTGATCATTTATTACTTTGAGATTTTGTGAGATTATTGATTACTTTGAGATTCTTGCAAGTGATTTTTGGTGATTAATCAAGCAAACTTCGGATTTTAATCTTTCTCATTAAAGTAAGTACATGAATTCTTATATAACATATTTGAATATTGTGATTATGGCTATGAGTAACAAAACTCCATAACTAGGGTTGTGGGAACCATAGGTAAATAATGAGATAAACCCTAACTAAAATAACATTTCTAGAATAGTGTCTTGCATGTATTAATAATTATTTCGTTTAGAAGTCTTTTTAACGGATGGCCAACGTTAGAACTTGCCTTAATGCTACTTGCCGGACCAAGGAGGTAGTTAATAGGAAAAGAATTATTAACATAGATTTAGTGCATACTATCTAATATGCTAGTATTGATTAGTACGAGGTAATAACTTAGTCAAATATCGAATACGATGCTTAATATGAGGTAAGGATAAGGGTTAGGATAGCAACACACGTAGACGGACCAAGGGACGGAGTGAGATTTTCTAGATGCCGGACCAAGGATTTAGAAATACATAACTTATCACTTTGCATGCAAGATATTAGGAAAGAATTGTTATAGTTAGAATTATCAAGTTATGAACCTGTGGGGAACACGTAAACCTTAGTTACTTCGATTAATTGATTAAAACCCAACATTAAAAGCTGTTAATTGTCTCTTTCAAGTTTGTTATTTATTTTCACTCATTTAGAAACAGAAACCCCCCTTTATTGTTTTTATTTTCCAAGGAAGTCATTGACCGAACAATAGTAGTAATCGGTTGAAGTTAAGTCTAGACTATTTTTCTCGTGGGAACGATCCCAACCTCACTAGTTGGGTTATTTACTTGACACGACCGCTTTACTTCTTATTTAAGAAGTAAGTTTGAGCGTATGAAATTTTGGCGCAGCTGCCGGGGAATCTAGCTTTTAGATTAACTTGAACTTATTACTATAGTTTAGTTGATATTTTCTTGATTTTACTTTGTTTTATTGTTTTTGATTTCCTTTCAGAACTATCCTCCTTGTATGCCAAATACACGGAGAGGAAGAGAACCCTTGTTTCCCTATGATCATGAGCTAGAGCGTACACTGCGCAATATGAATCAAAACTTGGTAATAAATGATGAGGATACAAACCAGAACATCCCAGATCCAGTGGATGTTCATGGTCAGATGTTACCCGACGCTCCAGGTGAACATCAACAGAGGGGACAGAATCCAGTTCCACGGCCCCAAGCATACTATAGAGGGTATGATAACATAGCAGACTTAGATGGGCCAATTGTCTTACCCCCTCTACCCATAGGCCACACTTTTGTGGTAACTAGTAGCCTGATGCAAATGCTCACTGCCAGAGGTTTGTTTTCAGGGCTACCTTCTGAGGAGCCACATGCCCATATAGCTAAAGTAAGGGCAGTGTGTAAAAGTTGTGTGGGGAGGCCTGATTTGGATCTAGATGTAATAGGTCTCAAAGTGTTTCCTCTCTCACTGACCGGAGAGGCTGCTATGTGGTTCACTGAGCTCCCATACAACTCCATCGTCACTTGGAACCAACTAAGGGATGTCTTCTTAGCACGCTACAATCCGGTATCCAAGAAATTAAACCACAAAGACAGGGTGAACAACTTTGTGGCACTACCAGGAGAGTCAGTTAGTAGTTCTTGGGATCGATTCACCTCATTCTTGAGAAGTGTTCCAAATCACCGTATAGATGATGAGTCACTGGAGGAATACTTCTATCGGCGACAGGATGATAACAATAAGGTGGTGTTGGACACTATAGCAGGTGGATCTTATGGAGAATGCCCTTATGCTGAGATTGCAGAAAAATTAGAGAAAATCTCCCGAAATAACAAAGCGTGGAGTACTAGGAAGTCCGATACAGGGAGAAACACCTTCGCAGTGCAGTCCACTCACAACCCAGCCATAGATAATATTCGTGAAGAAATGGCTCAGATGATAACTGAGCTTGTGTTGGTACTAAAAGATGTCACTGGGGTGCAGAAAAGATAAATGCAGTCAACTACTTGGCTAAACCACCACCTCCAAACGATGAGTGTTATTATGAGGAGGATTCCAATGCAGTAAATGAATAGATGGGGGGTTTCTGACCAATTGCCCAAGGCTCTAATCAGGAGAATTGGCGCCAAGGTCATGGGAACCAAGGTCGGAACTATGGTAACTACAATCGTGAGGGTCATTATGTCCGAGATGGAAACTACAATCGCGACAACAACTTTAACAGGGGTAACTATGGTAATAGAAACGACAGGAATGGACCCTATGTTCCTCCTACAAATCGTGAAGTTACTCCTAGGGATGGTGGAGGTAGTATGTCGCGAGTTGAGGATATGTTGCATAAAATGATGAGGAGGTTCGATGCTAGTTATGAGCACAATAAAGAGTTGAGGAATGATTTAGCGGGTACTGGGCAAAAAGTTGATATTCATGCAATATCGATTAAGCAACTTGAGTAACAATTGGCCCAATTATCTCCAACTGTGAACACACGGCAACCGGGCACTCTTCCTAGCAACACTGTCCAAAATCCGAAAAATGATGGTCATTGTATGGCAATTACTACTCGCGGTGGCAAGAAAACCATTGATCAACCAATGCCATCTAATGAGAAAAAGGTGAAAAAAGATACTGATAAAGTGGTAGATATTGATGCTGAATTAGAGGATAACACTGAGAAAGATGCTGAAGTGCCTACAAAGGTCAGTCCTATGCCTAGGCCACCACCCCCATTTCCTCAAATATTATTTGAAAAAAACCGATGATGGCAAATATCGGCGTTTTATAACAATGTTGAAGCAACTTTCTATGAATGTCCTTGTGGTAAAAGCTTTAGAACAAATACCGGTTACGCCAAGTTTATGATAGATTTAGTCACAAGAAAAGATCAGTCACTTTTGAAGATGATGATAGAATGCAGCATTGTAGTGCTATTGCTACAAGATCTCTGGTCCAAAAGAAAGAAGATCCGGGTGCGTTCACTATTCCTTGTACAATCGGGCTATTACATTTTGCGAAAGCATTATGTGATCTGGGGGCAAGCATAAATCTCGTGCCCCACTCGATTTACAAGAAGTTGGGCTTGGGTGACCCAAAGCCCACTGCGATGCGACTACTCATGGCTGATCGAACAGTAAAACATCCCATAGGGATACTTCATGATGTGCTAGTAAAAGTGGAGTCATTCATCTTTCCGGCTGATTTTCTTATTCTTGATTGTGAGGTTGATTTTGAAGTGCCTATTATCCTTGGGAGGCCATTCCTAGCCACAGGTAGAACCTTATTAGACATGGAAAAAGGGCAGATGAAATTTTGGTTGAACAATGAGGAAGTGACCATTAATATTTGTAGGTCCACGAGGAAGAGTGGTGAGCTCCAATCGACATCTGCTATATCCTACAACATGGGTGAGACATCTGAGACACAAATAGAAGAACATCTAGGTGTCGAAGCATTAGCGGAAGTGATAATGAACTTTGATAGCGATTGCATTGAAGAGTATGAGTCATTAGTCGCGGCTCTCGACCGAGGTGATGTTTGCTTTAAACCGATGAAATTTGAGCTTGATATGAAAAATCGCGAGTCCCCACCTGCGAAACCATCTATAGAGGAGGCTCCAAAAGTTGAACTAAAAGCTCTCCTACCTCATCTTAGGTATGAATTCTTAGGAAATGGTGACACGTTGCCGGTAATCATTGCATCATACCTGGATGAAGAACAGGTTCAGAGTTTGGTGAAGGCACTAAAAAGGTTCAAAAGAGCTATTGGATGGACTATTGCGGATATTATTGGGATCCAACCTGGTATTTGCTCTCATAAAATCCAACTCATGCCTAATCATAAGCCGAGTATTGAGTACTAGAGACGCTTGAATCCTCCTATGCAAGAGGTTGTGAAGAAGGAAATCATTAAGTGGTTGGATGCCTAAGTAATCTATCCAATCGCCGATAGTAGTTGGATATGCCCGGTTCAGTGTGTACCTAAGAAAGGGGGAATGACTGTGGTCCCCAATGAAAGAAATGAACTTGTTCCAATGAGACCGGTTACTGGATGGGGGTGTGTATGGATTACCGTAAATTGAACTCATGGACTGAAAAAGACCATTTTCCTATGCCCTTCATGGATCAGATGTTGGATAGACTTGCTGGAAAAGGGTGGTATTTGTTTTTTGATGGGTATTCGGGGTATAATCAGATTTCTATTGCACCAGAAGATCAAGAGAAAACCACTTTAACTTGTCCATATGGGACCTTTGCGTTCAGAAGAATACCGTTTGGGTTGTGCAATGCAACCGCAACATTTCAGAGATGTATGATGTCAATATTTTCTGACATGGTGGAGGATACTATAGAAGTTTTTATGGATGATTTTTCTGTGGTTGGTGACTCATTCGAGCGGTGTTTGACCAATTTATCTGAGGTCCTTAAGAGATGTGAAGACTGCAATTTAGTACTAAACTGGGAAAAGTATCATTTCATGGTTAAAGAGGGTATTGTGTTGGGTCATCGCATTTCAGAAAAGGGCATAGAGGTTGATCGAGCTAAAGTCGAGGTAATAGAGAGACTTCACCCACCGATCTCTGTTAAAGGTGTGAGAAGCTTTCTTGGGCATGCAGGTTTTTATCGGATATTTATCAAAGACTTTTTATCGGATATGAATCCTGTCTTAAAGCATTCGGTGAGCTAAAAGAAAAGTTAGTGTCTACGCCTATCATTATTTCTCCGGATTGGAACAGTCCATTTGAGGTAATGTGCAATGCTAGTGGGGTGGCTCTAGGTGTAGTATTGGGACAAGGAAAAAACAAAATCCTTCACCCCATTTACTATTCTAGTAAAGCCTTAAATGAAGCTCAAAATAACTACACAGTGACTGAGCAAGAAATCCTAGCAGTAGTCTTTGCTTTTGAGAAATTTCGCTCCTATTTGCTAGGTACTAGAGTTATAGTGCATACTGACCACTCAGCATTGAGATATTTGATGGAGAAGAAGGATGTGAAACCGAGGCTGATTCGTTGGGTATTACTGCTACACGAATTTGACTTTGAAGTGCTGGATAGAAAAGGAACTGAAAATAAAGTTGCTAATCACTTATCTCCTCTAGAGGATGAAGCTATGAGAGAGTTAGGGGATAAGACTGACATTGATGATACTTTCCCCGATCAACATGTATTGGCTGCTTCACAAGACTTGATTCCATGGTTCGCAGATTTTGCGAACTATCTAGCCAGTGATATTGTTCCATCATGCTTGTTCTTTTATCAAAGGAAAAAGTTCATGTACGATGTGAAATTCTTTTGGGATGAACCATACTTGTATAGGATTGTGTCGACGGGCTTATTCGGCGTTGGTGCTAGAATGTGAAATTTGAGTGTGTGGAGGCATGCCATTCTTCACCCGTGGTGGACATCACAGTGGTATCCGAACAGCTCATAAGATATTACAATGTGGTTACTATTGGCAAACTCTTCATCAGGATGCCCATGGTTTTGCTAAAGCATGTGATAGATGTCAACATGATGGTGGTATTTCAAGAAAGCAAGAGCTCCCTCTAAACCCCATTCTTGTGATTGAGTTATTTGATGTTTAAGGGTATTGACTTTATGGGCCCTTTTGTGAGTTCTCATGGCATGAAGTACATTCTAGTAGCAGTCGATTATGTATCTAAATGGGTCAAAGCCATAGCCCTTGCAAACAATGAAGGGAAAAGTGTCACTGCATTCTTGAAAAAGAATATATTCCTCTCGTTTTGGCACCCCAAGGGCCATTATTAGTGATGGGGCTCCCACTTCTGCAACAGATTGTTCAGGGGTTATTGGAGAAATAAGGGGTTCGCCATAATGGGCCACTCCTTACCACCCTCAAACTAGTGGGCAAGTTGAAGCGAATCGGGAATCGGAAATAAAAAGATATTGTCAAAAATAGTGAATGCTAGTAGAACAGATTGGTCAAGGAGGCTGATGGTGATGCTCTTTGGCCTAGTGGAGAGCATATAAGACTGCCATAGTTATGTCTCCATACCAACTTGTATATAGGAAGCTTGTCATCTTCTGTTGAGTTAGAGCATAAAGCTATGGGGGCTATGAATAAGTTAAAAATGGATTGGAGCGAAGCTGCAGAGCAACGGTTAAATGGGTTAAATGAAGTCGATGAATTTTGCCTAAAAGCCTATGAAAGCTCAGCATTATACAAATAAAAGATGAAGAAGTACCATGACAACAAAATTGAAAAGCGAGAGTTTATGGTCGGGGATTTGGTGCTGTTATTCAATTCCAGGTTGCGCTTGTTTCCGGGCAAGCTCAAGTCCAAATGGACTGGTCCTTACTTGGTTACCCAACTATTCCCTCATGGAGCAGTTGAGTGGAAACTAAGGAGGATGTGCGGTTCAAGGTGAATGGACAGCGCATAAAAATCTATTTCGTGTATGCTGAATCGGCGAATGAGTGAGTGAGAGAGTCATACCATCTTGACGAAGTCTGAGTAATAAATTGTCCCCAGTCGTGCCGCGACATTAAATCAGGCGCTTGTTGGGAGGCAACCCAATAATTATCATCTTTTTAGTAATGGTAGAATTTTTCTACTAATGGGTTTTAAATTTCCAGGCACATCACCAGGAAATTCTGCAGAAAATTACTTTGCAACAGTCACTGACGGACACATCGACGGACCGTTGCGCCTGCAACGGACCGTCGTATGCATCCATCGTACCAGGTACGTTTTTCTTTTATTTTGAAACTAGGGCACACTTGACGGAACAAACGACGGGTCGTCACAACTGCGACAACCCGTCGTCGGGGAACCATCGCGTGATTAATGAGGTATACCCGACCCGACCCGGCTGGACCCTTTTTCAAAAATTAGACCTTTAAACTCCCCAACCGCTCATTTCACCCCCATTACTTCATTGTTTCTCCATTAATCTCTCTTTTCAACTTCCACATTCCCTCCACCGATCATTTCCCGTCTCACAATTCTCCAAATGGAAACTGTTGCTGTGAGTGTCTACCTTGCCACCGAATACTTGTGCATCTGTTTTTCTCCATTTCTAAGGTATGTGCCTCAAATTTATACTCATTTATCTTGCTTTTTTTTTACTAGTTAGTATTAAGATTAGTTCCTCATCGTATTCTGTTTACTTTATATGATTCTGTCTAACCTAGGTTCAAAAACAATATAAGGTTGATGTGGGTTCATCGAGGATGCTTAGGGTACCCTTATTTCTGTCACTGTCATTCAGAACGAGACCCCAATGACGGACCGTCGTACCCAAGACCGACCATCGTCGTTTCTGTCGCAAAAGCCCTAACACCCTGTCCCAATGGACACATGTGACGGATCGTCGTACTCACGACGGTCCGTCCTGCACAACTGTTTTGGTTATCAGAGACCCTGATTCTAAGGGTCTCTCATTTTTTCCCCAAGTGTTCCTCAACGGACACGTTTCACGACGGTCCGTACTGCAAAACCGTTCTGGTTGTCAGAGACCCTATTTCTAAGGGTCTCACTTTTTCTATGTGTTTAACAACGGACCAATGTGACGGACCGTTGTACCCACGACGGACCGTCCGGCATGACCGTCGTGATGGTCAGAGACCCCTCTCCTAAGGGTCTCCATATTTTTTTCAAGTGTCCACTGACGGGCACCTACGACAGACCGTCGCACCTGTGACGGTCAGTCCTGCACCCACCGTCATGCTAGTAAGAGACCCTCCTTCAGGGTTCTCTATACATACATAGTCTAAGTAAATAACGACGGCCCTAACGACGGTCCGTCATAGTCACGAAGAGCCATCACCAGGCCCGTCGTGTTTCACTATTTCTATAGCAATTACATACTATTTTCACTGTTTTATTTCGTATGGTTTCTCTTGTCTTGTTTGCCCCTACTCTTACTAATAGTGATCCTTTGAAGGTACTATCTACTATGGCACCCAAGCAAGACCAAACCTACGCACGCGGGCGATCAAAGTCTATCGCCCCCTCGGCACGCATGATCATCGGCTCTGATGATGAGCGGGACCCTTAGTATGTGCCCCCAGGCACTTCCACACCTTCCCGTGCTGCACGTGCTCCCAGAGCCACACCCAAAAAGGTGGCGTCCGGCGTAGTCACTGCCTCCCAGTCTGATGAGGAGTGCACACTGACTGGCATACCCTCTAGGTCAGCCACAAATGAGGAAGGAGCGTCTGGCTCCTTAGGAGTATCATGGTCCTAGGAAGCCTCTAGCTCTGCTGAGGTTCCCGCACCCGCCACTGCTGCAGCGTCGGCCTCGTCTGATGAGGCTAACAGTTCAGACTCTACATCCGACTCACCAGCTCAGGTCCCCACTCCAGCCACTGACCAGCCCAACTGGTGGTGTGTCGACAGGCAATTTCAAGTCTACTCCGATGTCAAGTTCCTGACTGATAAAGGAGTAATGACTCGAACACTAACTTTGGAGCGGCAGGTACTTACAGGGAGTCTCCCGACGATGCTGGAGATCCACAACCTCTTCACCAGGTATCGCTTGGACTGGACAGCACGTCCGTTGGGGAGATACAACGAAGAAATGGTTCGAGAGTTTTATGCATCCTACGCAGCTACTCTCCGATCAAAGATCGATAAGCGGGCTGCCCCCGCTAAACAGGCCCCACTGGAGCAGGTCCGAGTCCGGGGAGTGTAGGTCGACATTTCCCTGCCAGCTATCCGCCAGTTTTTATACGGCGAGAGAGTACAGGTGCTACTCAGACCCCCCTCACTGCCGAGTTTGACTACTGCTGGCAGATAGTAAGGATGCCAGTTCTTGCGCGAGCAAGCACTGAGAGAGACCACCAAGAGGTGGATGGCCCTTCATCTATCAGTAGATAGAGAGGGTGCCGATTGGGTCACTGAGCCGAAGCGGGGCATCAAGAAGGCCAACCTGACGTTCACAGAAAAAGTCTTGTGGCTGCTTGTCCGTCACTGCCTTTCCCCCACAGCTGCTGATAACATCGTTACCTCGGATAGAGCACTGTTGATGGCGGCGATGATAGCCGGATTCAAGGTGGACTTCGCATGGCTTCTCAAGGCAGTCATGCAGCAGAGGGCATTTAAGGTCACTACTACCTACCCTTTCTTGTGCATGATCTTTGCCCGTTGTAGGTCCGCAGGTGTACCTATATGGCACGTAGATCATCTTAAGACCCCATAGGGCACTAGAGACGTCGTCCTCATCAGAGACGAGGCCAATGAGTTGGCTCTACGCAAAGGTCCCCATCCGGAGCTTCCCCCACTTGCTGATGATCTTGCTGATACAGTAGCCCAGGCCCGCACAGCTACACAGGTAGTAGCACAACCCCTAGCTCCTCTCGCACAGCCCCTCTACCGGCATTGGTCCCGCTTGCAAGGGTCCAAAAAGTAGAGGCACAAATGGCCACTCTTCTGCATCATATCTAGTCGTGGATGCAGAAGTCGATTACTGAGTCCGAAGAGCGTCTAGAGAGGAAGATGAGGCAGTTTACAAAGAGGAAGATCGCTGAGATTGACAAGCACCTAGACGCCTTTAAGTTGAGAGTGCTAGCTCGACCAGCCCCTCCGGTAGATGTATCGACTCTTCAGGCTGCAGTCAACGGTCTTCGTGCAGACATTGACACAATCTTAGAGGCTAGGGTGTCGGAGTCAGAGGCCGCCTTCTGTCGAGCCCGCTGAGGACACCGTTGTGGCGGCCTTTTTGCTACTCTGACATTCCACCACCTCTCCCTCGATAGAGTGCCAAGAGGCGTAGGGGTCGAGCAGAGGACATGGCGCGAGCACGGAAGAAGGAGCCCCGAGATATAGAGGCTGCGAGGAGAGCCTCCCTTACTGAGGAGGAGGCGCACCGACTGAGAGCATCTGAGTTAGCGGCTGGGGCATCTAGCTCCCGCACTGTGGAGATAGCAGGAGGCAGTACTGATGATGCGGATGTTGCTGAGGACACCACTGAGGGTGTCCAGATTGCATAGGATGTGTGTTCCGGGGAACCGGACCCACCATCTTGCTGATCAACGGCGCTTTGCGCCACAGGTTTGCTTCACCTACCACTCTAGTATTTACATTTTTTTATGCATTGGGGACAATTGAATGATTTTTTTGTTTGGGGTGGGGTAAATGGATAGTGAGTGTTAGGATGAAGTCTGAGTAGCCCAATTCACTATCCTCTTTTGGGGTTTTCTTGCCTGTGTTCTTTTTCCCAAAAGACTAATTACTTTTTCTGTTGAACCGGCATGTTTTTATCGTTTGTACATAGTTTATGTCTGAAGCATAATGGCTAAAATGATATCCAGATAAACTGGAAAATAATGCATGACTAGGCATAGTAACTGATAATTTTGTAGCTCTAAGCATGAAATAAAGTTACCCCATTGCATTACCCTAAGTCTTAAATTCGAACTAGGTGTCTGATAATCTGTATAGTGATGAGATTTTAAGTGTATTAGGAAATTTTAATAGTCCACTATTGGTCTTGAGCTAGAACTTGCCTGGTTAGTCCTGCTAAAAGTAAGCTATAATAGACATTAGGAAAGGATCATAGGCCCTTATTCAATATAGCCCATTTCTAGCCTAAATAAAAGAAACCAAATGAAATTTATCCTTCTTTGATCCAAATAATCTGAGCTTAAAATTTGACCTTTCTTTTTCACCCCAACTGATCTTTTCTGGGAACAATGTGTTGACCCTGGTCCCTCCTTTGACATGTGCATCTCAGCTTATGCCAAAAGCATAAGTTGAGGGTGGCTAATGCATAAACAACCTTCGTTATGGCCCTAACCCAACTTTGGTATTGTGTACCTTGACTCATGGCAAAGCCATGAGTTGAGGGTGGCTACTATGAGGAATGCTCTGGAAAGTGGGGTGAAAGAACAAGAGAGAGAAAGAACAAAAGTAAAGTGACTCAAGAATTAGATGAAAACAAAAGTAAAGAAAAATAAAAATACACAAGAAATACAAGCAAGATAAGAAGAGAGTCACTTACACAAATGAAGAAAGAGAGAAAATAGCAAGGTGAAAGAATATGAGAAACTGGGCGAGATAAAATCATAGAAAGTGGAAGGTTAGGCGATATGTCAGGGAGGGAAAAAAGTCACTAAAGTATACCAAAATATACCTTACTGACCCCGAGCCTATGTACTAGCTAAAAAAGTCCTATCGTGATCCTAAGGGTTGTATAGCGAACTTAAGGCAGTGAAAATAAGGGCAAGCTTATGGCAAAAGGTATGAATGAGTGTGTGACTTTGTTTTGAGAGTGAGTGTTGAAAATTAATCCTTATACTCAAACTGAAATCATTGTGTGAAAAAGGAGGATTTTGTTTTAAAGTGAGGACACTAGTTGCAATACCAGAATTGTTAGCACCTCGGTGAGGATTGAAGAGGATAGGTGTTAGTGCATGGTGAGTCTGTATCATGTTATGATCCCCAAAAATTCAATCCTAATAGTGACAGCATGCATAGAGTTGATGATATTAATCGGGATGATAGCCAAATGATTGCAATGGATAAAAAACTGGATACTATGTACAAAGATTGTGTAGTGAGTCATAGTGTGTTGCTTGAGGACAACAACGAATTTTAGTTGACGGTGTTGATATAACGTGGTTTCACGGTATTATTAATACTTTTCCTTAAGTATAGTGTGTTCAAAAGCCTTTTTGTGCTAATTTTTATATAAGTTTTTCTTTGTTTTGCAGGAAATCTGTCCAAAGCTAAATGCGGAGTTTTTTGAGCGATGAAATGCAGAAGAGACCACCTACGGAGCTTATGACGGTCCATCGTGCTTGTGACGGTTCGTAGGTGGCAGCGTAGCGCAGCTGCTGAAGGAAGATGGGGAATTCTGACCAAGTGTGGGATTAAGAAGCTTGTGACGGTCTGTTGTGGCTATAACGGTCCGTCCTGCAGGTTCGTCGTGAAGTTCAGAGAAGTCATCCTGGTACCCAGATTCCAAGAGTTGAAGTGTTTTAGAATGAAGACCCTTGACAGACCGTTGTGCCTATGACGTTCCGTCATACTTGCCGTCGAGGGGAATGAAGAGAGCAGCAGAAGAAATCGCACAAGTAAGGGACGACGGAATCCACGACGGTCCGTCGAGAGGTCCATCGACCCAGTCGCGTTTTGGCAGATTTCCAGCAATTAGAATCCTTGTTTAATTAGATTTTTTGTTTTTGATAAATAGTTCAAAAAACCTCGTTTTTGAGGTTAGACTCCATATACTTAGACTCTGTATTGTTAGACATCATATTATTAGACTATGGATTATTGATCATTGATTACTTTGATATTTTGTGAGATTATTGATTATTTTGAGATTCTTGCAAGTGATTTTTTGTGATTAATCAAGCAAACTTTCAGATTTTGATCTTTCTCATTTAAGTAAGTACATGAATTCTTATATAACATATTTGAATATTGTGATTATGGCTATGAGTAACTAAACTCCATAACTAGGGTTGTGGGAACCATAGGTAAATAATGAGATAAACCCTAACTAAAATAACAATTCTAGAATAGTGTCTTGCATGTTTTAATAATTCTTTCGTTTAGAAGTCTTTTTAACGGATGGCCAACGTAAGAAGTCGCCTTAATGCTACTTTCCGACCAAGGAGGTAGTTAATAGGAAAAGAATTATTAATATAGATTTAGTGTATACTATCTAATAGGCTAGTATTGATTGTACGAGGTAATAACTTAGTCAAATATCGAATACGATGCTTAATATGAGGTAAAGATAAGGGTTAGGATAGCAACACACGTAGCCGGACCAAGGTGCGGAGTGAGATTTTCTAGATGCCGGACCAAGGATTTAGAAATACATAACTTATCACTTAGCATGCAATATACTACGAAAGAATTGTTATAGTTGGAATTATCAAGTTATGAACCTGTGGGGAACACGTAAACCCTAATTAGTTCGATTAATTGATTAAAACCCAAAATTCAAAGCTGTTAAGTGTCTCTTTCAAGTTTGTTATTTATTTTCACTCATTTAGAAATAGAAACCCCCCTTTATTGTTTTTATTTTCCAAGGAATTTATTGACCGAAAAATAGTAGTAATCCGTTGAAGTTAAGTCTGGACTATTTTCCTCGTGGGAACGATCCCAACCTCACTAGTTGACGCCGCTGCCGGGGAATCTAGCTTTTAGATTAACTTGAACTTATTACTATAGTTTAGTTGATATTTTCTTGATTTTACTTTGTTTTATTGCTTTTGATTTACTTTCATAATTATCCTCCTTGTATGCCAAATACACGGAGAGGAAGAGAACCCTTGTTTCCCTACGATCACGAGCTAGACTATACACTACGTAATATGAATCGAAACTTGGGAATAAATGATGAGGATCCAAACCAGAACATCCCAGATCCAGTGGATGTTCACGGTTAGATGTTACCCGACGCTCCGGGTGAACATCAACAGAGGGGACAAAATCCAGTTCCACAGCCCCAAGCATACTTTAGAGGGTATGATAACATAGCAGACTCTGATGGGCCACTTGTCTTACCCCCTCTACCCACAGGCCACACTTTTGTGGTAACTAGTAGCCTGATGCAAATGCTCACTGCCAGAGGTTTGTTTTCAGGGCTACCTTCTGAGGATCCACATGCCCATATAGCTAAAGTAAGGGCAGTGTGTAAAAGTTTGTATGGAGGCCTGATTTGGATCTATATGTAATAGGTCAAAGAGTGTTTCCTCTCTCACTGACAGGAGAGGCTGCTATCTTGTTCACTAAGCTCCCATACAACTCCATGTTCACTTGTAACCAACTAAGGGATGTCTTCTTAGCACGCTACTATCCGGTCTCCAAGAAATTAAACCACAAAGACAGGAGGAACAACATTGTGGCACTACCAGGAGAGTCAGTTAGTAGTTCTTGGGATAGATTCACCTCATTCTTGAGAAGTGTTCCAAATCACCGTATTGATGATGAGTCACTGAAGGAATACTTCTATCGGGGACATGATGATAACAATAAAGCGTGTTTAGACACTATATCAGGTGGATCTTATGGAGAATGCCCTTATGCTTAGATTGTAGAAAAATTAGAGAAAATCTCCCGAAATAACAAAGCGTGGAGTACTAGGAAGTCCGATACAGGGAGAAAAACCTTCGCAGTGCAGTCCACTCACAACCCAGCCACAGTTGATATTCGTGAAGAAATGGCTCAGATGAGAACTGAGCTTGGGTTGGTACTAAAACATGTTACTGGAGGTGCAGAAAAGATAAATGCAGTCAACTACTTGGCTAAACCACCACCTCCAAACGATGACTATTATTATGAGGAGGATTCCTATGCAGTAAATGAACACATGGGGGGTTTCCGACCAAGTGCCCAAGGCTCTAATCAGGAGAATTGGCGCCAAGGTCAAGGGAACCAAGGTCGGAACTATAGTAACTACAATTGTGAGGGTCATTATGTCCGAGATGGAAACTACAATCCCGACAACAACTTCAATAGGGGTAACTATGGTAATAGAAACGACAGGAATGGACCCTATGTTCCTCTTCAAAATCGTGAAGTTACTCCTAGGGATGGTGGAGGTAGTATGTCGCGAGTTGGGGATATGTTGCATAAAATGATGAGGAGGTTCGATGCTAGTGATGAGC
Source organism: Solanum peruvianum (assembly GCA_027705065.1). Classification (NCBI taxonomy): domain Eukaryota; kingdom Viridiplantae; phylum Streptophyta; class Magnoliopsida; order Solanales; family Solanaceae; genus Solanum; species Solanum peruvianum. The sequence goes on along the minus strand of JAKWJD010001761.1, from coordinate 32,512,374 downwards.
ACAATAAAGTGTTGAGGAATGATTTAGCGGGTATTGGGAAAAAAGTTGATACACATGCAATATCGATTAAGCAACTTGAGTTACAATTGGCCCAATTATCTGCAACTGTGAACACACGACAACCGGGCACTCTTCCTAGCAACACTGTCAAAAATACGAAAAATGATGGACATTGTATGGCAATTACTACTCTCGGTGGAAACAAAACCATTGATACACCTATGCCATCTAATGAGAAAAAGGTTACAAAAGATACAGATAAAGTGGAAAATGTTGATGTTGAATTAGAGGATAACACTAGGAAAGATGTTGAAGTTCCTAGAAAGGTCAGTCCTATGCCTAGGCCACCACCCCATTCCTCAAAGATTATTGAAAAAAAAACGATGATGGCAAATATCGACGTTTTATAACAATGTTGAAGCAACTTTCTATCAATGTCCCTTTGGTAGAAGCTTTAGAACAAATGCCCGGTTACGCCAAGTTTATGAAAGATTTAGTCACAAAGAAAAGATTAGTCACTTTTGAAGATGTTGATAGAATGCAGCATGTGTAGTGCATATGCTACAAGATCTCTCGATTTACAAGAAGTTGGGCTTGGGTGACCCAAAGCCCACTGCGATGCGGCTACTGATGGCTGATCGAACAGTAAAACGTCCCATAGGGATACTTCATTATGTGCTAGTAAAAGTGGAGTCATTCATCTTTCCGGCTGATTTTGTTATTCTTGATTGTGAGGTTTATTTTGAAGTGCCTATTATCCTTGGGAGGCCATTCCTAGCCACAGGTAGAGCCTTAGTAGACATGGAAAAAGGGCAGATGAAATTTCGGTTGAACAATGAGGAAGTGACCTTCAATATTTGTAGGTCCATGAGTCAAAATAGTGAGCTCCAATCGGCATATACTATATCCTACAACATGGGTGAGACACCTGAGACACAAATAGAAGAACGTCTGGGTGTCGAAGCATTAGCGGCAGCGATAATAAACATTGATAGCGATTGCATTGAAGAGTATGAGTCATTAGTTGCAGCTCTCAACCGAGGTGATGTTCGGTTTAAACCGAAGAAATTTGAGCTTGATATGAAAAATCGCGAGTCCCCACCCGCGAAACCATCTATAGAGGAGGCTCCAAAAGTTGAACTAAAAGCTCTCCCACCTCATCTTAGGTATGAATACTTAGGAAATGGTGACACGTTGCCGGTAATCATTGCATCAGACCTGGATGAACAACAGGTTTGGAGTTTGGTGAAGGTACTAAAAAGGTTGAAAAGATATATTGAATGGACTATTGCGGATATTATTGGGATCCCTCCTGGTATCTGCTCTCATAAAATCCAACTCATGCCTCATCATAAGCCGAGTATTGAGCACCAAAGAGGCTTGAATCCTCCTATGCAAGAGGTTGTGAAGAAGGAAATCATTAAGTGGTTGGATGCCGGAGTAATCTATCCAATCGCCGATAGTAGTTGGTTATGCCCGGTTAGTGTGTACCTAAGAAAGGGGGAATGACTGTGGTCCCTAACAAAAAAATGAACTTGTTCCTATGAGACCGGTTACTGGATGGAGTGTGGTGTGTATGGATTACTGTAAACTAAACTCATGGACTGAAAAAGACCATTTTCCTATGCCCTTCATGGATCAGATGTTGGATAGACTTGCCAGAAAAGGATGGTATTGTTTTCTTGAAGGGTATTTGGGGTAAAATCCGATTTCTATTGAACCAGAAGATCAAGAGAAAACCACTTAACTTGTCCTAATGGGACCTTTACGTTCAGAAGAATGCCGTTTGGGTTGTGCAATGCACCCGCAACATTTCAGAGATGTATGATGTCAATATTTTCTGACATGGTGGAGGATACTATAGAAGTTTTTATGGATGATTTTCATGTGGTTGTGATTCATTCGAGCGGTGTTTGACAAATTTATCTAAGGTCCTTAAGAGATGTGAAGACTTCAATTTAGTACTAAACTAGTAAAAGTGTCATTTCATGGTGAAAGAGGGTATTGTTGTTGGGTCATCGCATTTCATAAAAGGGCATAGAGGTTGCTCGAGCTAAAGTCGAGGTAATAGTGAGACTTCCCCCACCAATCTCTGTGAAAGGTGTGAGAAGCTTTCTTGGGCATGCAGGCTTTTATCGGAGATTCATCAAAGACTTTTCAAAGATTGCACACCCATTGTGCAAAATGCTGGAGAAAGATTGTAAATTTTGTTTTGATGAATCCTGTCTTAAAGAATTCGGTGAGCTAAAAGAAAAGTTAGTTCTTGCGCATATCATAATTTCTCCGGATTGGAATAGTCCATTTGAGGTAATGTGCGATGCTAGTGGGGTGGGTCTAGGTGAAGTATTGGGACAGAGAAAAAACAAAATCCTTCACCCCATTTACTATGCTAGTAAACACTTATATGAAGCTCAGAAGAACTACACAGTGACTGAGCAAGAACTCCTAGATGTAGTCTTTGCTTTTGAGAAATTTTGCTCCTATTTGCTAGGTACTAGAGTTATAGTGCATAATGACCACTCAGCATTGAGATATTTGATGGAGAATAAGGATGCGAAACCGAGGCTGATTTGTTGGGTATTACTGCTACACGAATTTGACTTTGAAGTGCTGGATAGAAAAGGAACTGAAAATCAAGTTGCTGATCACTTGTCTCGTCTAGAGGATGAAGCTATGAGAGAGTTAGGGGATAAGACTGACATTGATGATACTTTCACCGATAAACATTTATTGGCTGCTTCACAAGACTTGATTCCATGGTTCGCAGATTTTGCGAACTATCTGGCTAGTGATATTGTTCCATCTGACTTGTCCTTTCATCAAAGGAAAAAGTTCATGTACGATGTGAAGAAGTTCTTTTGGGATGAACCATACTTGTATAGGAGTTGTGACGACGGGCTTATTCGGTGTTGTGTGCCAGAATGTGAAATGTTGAATGTATTGGAGGCATGCCATTCTTCACCCGTTGGTGGACATCACAGTGGTATCCGAACAGCTCATAAGATATTACAATGTGGTTACTATTGGCCAACTCTTCATCAAGATGCCCATGGGTTTGCTAAAGCATGTGACAGATGTCAACGAGATGGTGGTATTTCAAGAAAGCAAGAGCTCCCTCTAAACCCCATTCTTGTGATTGAGTTATTTCATGTTGGGGTATTGACTTTAGGGGCCCTTTCGTGAGTTCTCATGGCATGAACTACATTCTAGTAGCAGTCTATTATGTATCTAAATGGGTCGAAGCTAACCCTTGCAAACAATGAAGGGAAGAGTGTCACTGCATTCTTGAAAAAGAATATATTCTCTCGTTTTGGCACCCCAAGGGCCATTATTAGTGATGGGGGCTCCCACTTCTGCAACAGATTGTTCAAGGGGTTATTGGAGAAATACGGGGTTCGCCATAATGTGGCACTCCTTACAACCCTCAAACTAGTGGGCAAGTTGAAGTGTCTAATTGGGAAATAAAATAGATATTGTCAAAAACAGTGAATGATAGTAGAACAGATTGGTCAAAGAGGCTTGATGATGCTCTTTTGGCCTACCGGACAGCATATAAGACTTCCATAGTTATGTCTCCATCCAAACTTGTATATGGGAAAGCTTGTCATCTTCCGGTTGCATAAAGCCATGTGGGCTATGAAGAAGTTAAAAATTGATTGGAGCGAAGCTGCAGAGCAACGGTTAAATGGGTTGAATGAACTCGATGAATTTTGCCTAAAAGCCTATGAAAGCTCAGCATTATACAAAGAAAAGATGAAGAAGTACCATGTAAACAAAATTGAAAAGCGAGAGTTTATGGTCGGGGATTTGGTGCTGTTATTCAATTCCAGGTTGCGCTTGTTTCCGGGCAAGCTCAAGTCCAAATGGACTGGTCCTTACTTGGTTACCCAACTATTCCCTCATGGAGCAGTTGAGTTGGAAACTAAGGAGGGTGTGCGGTTCAAGGTGAATGGACAGCGCATAAAAATCTATTTCGGGCATGCTGAATCGGCGAATGAAGTGATAGAGGCATACCATCTTGACGAAGTCTGAGTAATCAAGTGTCCCCAGTCGTGCCGCGACATTAAATCAGGCTCTTGTTGGGAGGCAACACAATACTTATCATCTTTTTAGTAATGGTAGCATTTTTCTACTAATGGGTTTTAAATTTGCAAGCACATCACCAAGACATTCTGTAGAAAATTACTCTGCAACAGTCACTGACGGACACATCGACGGACCGTTGCGCCTGCGACAGACCATCGTATGCATCCGTCGTACCAGGTAAGTTTTTCTGTTATTTTGAAACTAGGGCACACACGACGGAACAAACGACGGGTCGTCACAACTGCGACAGACCGTCGTCGGGGAACCGTCGCGTGATTAATGAGGTATACCCGACCCGACCCGGCTGGACCCTTTTTCAAAAATTAGACCTTTAAACTCCCCAACCCCTCATTTCACCCCCCATTACGTCATTATTTCTACATTACTCTCTCTTTTTAACTTCCACATTCCCTCCCACCGATCATTGCCCCTCTCTCAATTCTCGAAAGCCCAATCTATTAGTGGAAACTGCTGCTGTGAGTGTCTACCTTGCCACCAAATACTTGTACATCTGTTTTTCTCCATTTCTAAGGTAAGTGTCTCAAATTTATACTCATTTATCTTGCATTTTTGTTTACTAGTTAGTATTAATCTTAGTTCCTCATCGTATTTTGTTTACTTTATATGATTCTGTCTAACCTAGGTTACAAATGTTCGAAATTGCCATGTTTACCACCCTAGACATAGGTGCTTTTGCATTGCTAGTTCCCTAGGAAGTTGGGTTAGACACATGTAGGTCCAAAACAATACAAGGTTTATCTGGGTTCATCGGGGATGCTTAGAGTACCCTTAGTTCTGTCACTGTCATTCAGAACGAGACCCCGATGACGGACCGTCGTACCCACGATGGACCGTCGTAGGGTCTGTCGCAAAACCCTAAACCCTACACCCTATCCCAAAAGAAACATTGTGACGGATCGTCGTACTCACGACGGTCCATCCTACACAACCGTTTTGGTTGTAAGAGACCCTGATTCTAAGGGTCTCTCATTTTTTTTCCAAAGTGTTCCTCGACGGACACATGTGACGGACCGTCGTCTTCACGATGGTCCGTACTGCACAACCGTTCTGGTTGTCAGAGACCCTGTTTCTAAGGGTCTCACTTTTTCTTTGTGTCCTACAACGGGTCAATATGACGGACCGTCGTACCCACGACGGGCCGTCTTGCATGACCGTCATGATGGTCAGAGACCCCTCTCCTAAGGGTCTCTATATTTTATTCAACTGTCCACTTACAGACACCTACAACAGACCGTCGCACCTGTGACGGTCCGTCCTGCACCCACCGTCATTCTAGTCAGAGACCCTCCTTCAGAGTTCTATATATACATAGTCTAAGTAAAACACGACGGACCTCACGACGGTCCGTCATAGTCACGACGAGCCGTCACAAGACCCGTCGTGTGTCACTGTTTCTACAGCAATTGCATATTATTTCACTGTTTTATTTTGTATGGTTTCACTTGTCTTGTTTGCCACTACTCGTACTAATAGTGATCCTTTGCAGGTACTATCTACTATGGCACCCAAGCAAGACGGAACCTACGCTCGCGGGTGATCATAGTCTGTCGCCCCGTCTGCACGCATGATCATCGGCTCTGATGATGAGCGGGACCCTAAGTATGTGCCCCCAGGCACTTCCACACCTTCCCGTGCTACACGTGCCCCCAGAGCCACACCCAAAAAGGTGGCGTCCGGCGTAGTCACTGCCTCCCAGTCTGATGAGGAGCGCACGCTGACCGGCACACCCTCTGGGTCAGCCACAAATGAGGAAGGAGCTTTTGGCTCCTTAGGAGTATCATGGTCCGAGGAAACCTCTAGCTCTGCTGAGGTTCCCGCACCCGCCACTGCTGCAGCGTCGGACTCCTCTGATGAGGCTGACAGTTCAGACTCTACATCCGGCTCACCAGCTCAGGTACCCACTCCAGCCACTGACCAGCCCAACCGGTGGTGTGTCGACGGGCAGTTTCAAGTCTACTCCGACGCCAAGTTCCTGACTGATAAAGGAGTAATGACTCGGACACTAACTTTGGAGTAGCGGGTACTTACAGGGAGTCTCCCGACGATGCCGGTGATCCACAACCTCTTCACCAGGCATCGCTTGGAGTGGACAACACGTCTATTGGGGCGATACAACGAAGAAACGGTTTGAGAGTTCTACGCATCCTACGTAGCTACTCTCCAATCACAGATCGATAAGCGGGATGCCCCCTCTAAATAGGCCCCACTGGAGCAGGTCCGAGTCCGGGGTGTGCAGGTTGACATTTGTCTGCCAGCTCTCCGCCGGTTTCTATACGGCAAGAGTACTGATGCTACTCGGACCCCCCTCACTGCGGATTTTGACTACCGCTGGCAGGTAGTAAAGGATGGCCAGTTCTTACGCGAGCAAGCACTAAGAGAGAGACCACCAAGAGGTGGATGGCCCTGCACCTATATGTAGATGATGAGGGTGCCGATTGGGTCACTGAGCCGAAGGGGGCCATCAAGAAGGACAACCTCACGTTCACAGCAACATTCTTGTGGCTTCTTGTCCGTCACTGCCTTTCCCCCACAGGTGTTGATAACATCGTTACCTGGTATAGAGTAGTGTTGATGGCGGCGATGATAGCCGGATTCGAGGTGGACTTCGCATGGCTTCTCCAGGCAGTCATGCAGGAGAGGGCATTTAAGGTAACTACTACCTACCCTTTCTTGTGCATGATCTTTGCCCGTTGCAGGTCCGCAGGTGTACCTATATGGAACGTAGATCATCTTAAGACCCCGGAGGGCACTATAGACGTCGGCCTCATCAGAGACGAGGCCAATGAGTTGGCTCCAAGCAGAGGGCCCCGTCTAGAGCTGCCCCCACTTGCTGATGATCTTGCAGATACTGTAACCCAGACCCACACAGCTACACAGGCGTCCACTGACACTTCCCCGGTCGAGTCTATCCCGGGTAGTAGCACAGCCCCTAGCTCCTCTCGCACTGCCCCTCTACCGGCATTGGTCCCGCTTGCAAGGGTCCAAAAAGTAGAGGCACAAATGGCCACTCTTCTGCATCATATCTAGTCGTGGATGCAGAAGTCGATTACTGAGTCCGAAGAGCGTCTAGAGAAGAAGATGAGGCAGTTTACAGAGCGGAAGATCGCTGAGGTTAACCAGCGCCTAGACGCCTTTGAGTTGAGAGTGGTAGCTCCCCCCTCCGGTAGATGTGTCGACTCTTCAGGCTGCAAACGACGGTCTTCGTGCATACATCGACACGATCTTAGAGGCTAGGGTGCCAGAGTTTGAGGCCCCTTCTATCGAGCCCGCGGAGGACACCGTGTTGGCGGACCTTTTTGCTACCTCTGACATTCCACCACCTCCCCCTCGAGAGAGTTCCAAGAGCGTAGGGGTCGAGCAGAGGACGAGGCGCTAGCACGGAAGAAGGAGCGCCGAGATATAGAGGCTGCGAGGAGAGCCTCCCTTGTGAGGAGGAGGCGCATCGACTGAGAGCATCTGAGTTAGCGGCTAGGGCGTCTAGCTCCCTCGCCTTGAAGATAGCAGGAGGCACTACTAATGGTGCAGATGTTGCTGAGGACACCACTGAGGGTGTCCAGATTGCAGAGGACGTGTGTTCCGGGGAACCGGACCCACCATCTTACTGATCGACGGTGCTTTGCGCCACAGGTTTGCTTCACCTACCACTCTAGTATTTACATTTTTTTGTGCATTGGGGACAATTGAATGATTTTTTTGTTGGGGGTGGGGTAAATGGATAGTGAGTGTTACGGTGAAGTCTGAGTATCCCAATTCACTATCCTATTTTGGGGTTTTCTTGTCTGTGTTCTTTTTCCCCAAAAGACTGATTACTTTTTCTTTTGAACCGGCATGTTTATATCTTTTGTACATAGTTTAAGTCTGAAGCATGATGGCTAAAATGATATCCTGATAAACTGGAAAATAATGCATGACTAGGCATAGTAACTGATAATTGTGTGGCTTTAAGCATGAAATAGATTTACACCATTGCATTACCCTAAGTCTAAAATTCGAACTAGGTGTCTGATAATCTGGTATAGTGATGAGATGTCAAGTGAGTGTGAGGAAATTTGAATAGTCCACTATTGGTACTGATCTAGAACTTGCCTGGTTAGTCTTGCTAAAAGTAAGCTGTAATAGACAATTAGGAAAGGATCATAGGCCCTTATTCAATATAGCCCATTTCTAGCCTAAATAAAAGAAACCAAATGAAATTTATCCTTCTTTGATCCAAATAATCTGAGCTTAAAATTTGACCTTTCTTTTACACCCCAACTGATCTTTTCTGGGAACAATGTGTTGGCCCTGGTCCCTCCTTGGACATGTTCACCTCAGCTTATGCAAAAATCATGAGTTGAGGGTGGCTAATGCATAAACAACCTTCGTTATCGCCTGACCCAACTTTGGGTATTGTGTACCTTGACTCATGGCAAAGCCATGAGTTGAGCGTGGCTACTATGAGGAATGCTCTGGAAAGTGGGGTTGAAAGAACAAAGAGAGAGAAGAAAAAAAGTAAAGTGACTCAAGAATTAGATAAAAACAAAAGTAAAGAAAAAGAAAAATACACAAGAAATACAAGCAAGAAAAGAAGAGAGTCACTTACACAAATGAAGAAAGAAGAGAAAATAGCAAGGTGAAAGAATATGAGAAACTAGGCGAGATAAAATGATTGAAAGTGGAAGGTTTAGCCGATATGTCAAGGAGGGAAAACGTCACTAAAGTATACCAAAATATACCTTACCTGACCCCGAGCCTATGTTACTAGCTAAAAAAGTCCTATCGTGATCCTAAGGGTTGTATAGCGAACTTAAGGCAGTGAAAATAAGGGTAATCTTATGGACAAAGGTATGAATGAGTGTGACTTTGTTTTGAGAGTGAGTGTTGAAAAGTAATCCTTATACTCAAACTGAAATCATTGTGTGAAAAAGGAGGATTTTGTTTTAAAGTGAGGACACTAGTTGCAATTTTTGAATTGTTAGCACCTCGGTGAGGAATTCAAGAGGATAGGTGTTAGTGCATGGTGAGTCTGTATCATTTTCTGATCCCACAAAATTCAAGCCTAATAGTGACAGCATGCATAGAGTTGATGAGATTAATCGGGATTGATAGCCAAATGATTGCAAAGGATAAAACATGGATACTATTGTACAAAGATTGTGTAGTGAGTCATAGTGCGTCGCTTGAGGACAAACAATGAATTTAAGTTGAGGGTGTTTGTATACCGTGAGTTTCACGGTATTATTAATACTTTTTCCTTAAGTTTAGTGTGTCCAAAAGCCTTTTTGTGCTAATTTTTATATAAGTTTCTCTTTGTTTTGCCGGAAATTTGTCCAAAGCTAAATGCGGAGATTTTTGAGCGAAGAAATGCAGAAGAGACCACCTACGGAGCTTATGACGCACCCGTCGTGCTTGTGACGGTCCGTAGGTGGCAGCGTAGTGCAGCTGCTGAAGGAAGATGGGGAAATGTGACCAACTGTGGGATTACGAAGCTTGTGACGGTCCGTCGTGGTTATGACGGTCCATCCTGCAGGTTCGTCGTGAAGTTCAGAGAAGTGATCCAGTAACCAGATTCCAAGAGTTGAAGTGTTTTAGAACGAAGACCCTTGACGGACCGTTGTGCCTATGACGGTCCGTCATACTTGCCGTCGTGGGGAATGAAGAGAGCACCAGAAGAAATCGCACTGGTATGGGACGACGGAGTCCACGACGGAGTCCACGACGGTCCGTCACCACCACGACGGTCCGTCGCGAGGTCCGTCGACCCAGCCGCGTTTTGGAAGATTTGCAGCAATTAGAATCCTTGTTTAATTAGGTTTTTGTTTTTTTTATAAATAGTTCGAAAAACATCATTTTTGAGGTTAGACTCCGTATAGTTAGACTCTGTATTGTTAGACATCATATTATTAGACTCTGGATTATTGATCATTGATTACTTTGAGATTTTGTGAGATTATTGATTACTTTGAGATTCTTGCAAGTGATTTTTAGTGATTAATCATGCAAACTTTCGGATTTAATCTTTCTCATTGAAGAAAGTACATGAATTCTTATATAAAATATTGTAATATTGTGATTATTGCTATGAGTAACTAAACTCCATAACTAGGGTTGTGGAACCATAGGTTAATAATGAGCTATACCCTAACTAAAATAACAATTCTAGAATAGTGTATTGCATGTATTAATAAATCTTTCATTTAGAAGTCTTTTTAACGAATGGCCAACGTTAGAACTCGCCTTAATGCTACTTGCCGGACCAAGGAGGTAGTTAATAGGAAAATAATTATTAACATAGATTTAGTGTATACTATCTAATAGGGTAGTATTGATTGGTACGAGGTAATAACTTAGTCAAATATCGAATACGATGCTTAATATGAGGTAAGGATAAGGGTTAGGATAGATACACACGTAGCCGGACCAAGGTGCGGAGTGAGATTTTCTAGATGTCGGACCAAGAATTTAGAAATACATAACTTATCACTTTGCATGCAAGATACTAGGAAATAATTGTTATAGTTAGAATTATCAAGTTATGAACTTGTGGGGAACACGTAAACCCTAGTTACTTCGATAAATTGATTAAAACCCAACATTCAAAGCTGTTAAGTGTCTCTTTCAAGTGTATGCTCCTTGAGGACTTGCACTACTATCCTAAAATGACCCATATGGTTATCTGCTCTTTTTCAATATATAAATATATAATCAATAAATGCAATTACAAATGAATAAAAATAATTCTAGACAACCCTATTCACAAAGTCGATTAAAGTAATAGCGAAACTAGATAGACCAAAAGACATGACTAGAAACTCGTAATGACTACATCTTACTCGAAAAGCCATTTTTGGAATATCAACTTCTCTAATTCTAAGTTGGTAATACTCTGACCTCAAGTCAATCTTCAAAAAGCAACTCGCCCCTTGGAGTTGGTCAAAGTAATCATCAACTCTAGGAAGATACTTATTCTTTATAGTGAGCTTATTCAATTGTCGGTAGTTAATATACATTCTAAAATACCCATCTTTCTTTTTCACAAATAATACCGGAGCTCCCCATGGAAATATGATTGGTTTTATAAAACCGTTATCTAGCAAATACTTGTGTTGAGCCTTTAATTCTTTCAACTCGGCAAGAGCTATCGAGTAGTTAGGAGGAATTGATATGGGTTTTGGTATCCAGAATCAAATTTATGCCGAAATCTAGTTCCCGTTCGGGAAGAATTATGGGTAAGTCATTTGGGAAGACTTCCAAAAAATCCTTCATTACGAGGACATAATGTAAACGAGGAGCCTCGGACTCAAAGTCTTTGACCCTCACAATATGATAGAGACATCCCTTAGAAATAATTTTACAAGATTTCAGGCATGATATAATTTGACCTCTAGGGATTGAGTTTCTCCCCTTCCATTCTAAAATGGGTTCATTAGGAAATTGGAATTTAACTATCCTTGTTCTACAATCAATTGTAATAAAATAAGCATGTAACCAATTCATCCCAATATGATATCAAAGTCAAACATATAAAGTTTTACCAAATAAACAAATGTAAATCTATTGGACAATTAATATGGGACAACTACTATAGACTCTTACAACAACAATGGATTCACCCACTAGGGTAGAAATCGAAAAGGTTCAATTAAGACATAGGGGAGTATATCAAACATCATAGAAACTAAAGGAGTTACAAAATATAAAGTGCCACCGTGATATAGCAACACATACATATTAATTAAAATTACTGGCAACAAAATGGTATTAAAATCGGGAGAACCATCTTGATCACCCCTAGATTTAAGAGCATAATAGAGTTTCTTCTTAGGAGCATCGAAGTTAAGACCACTTTATTTTGCTTCATTACTATCCCTTCCTTAATTCTTGGCCAAGGGACAATATTTAACCATATGACCACTTTTTCCTCAACCAAAATAATTATTTGTTCCTACTAAACATCTTCCCATATGCTTCGTGCCACATTTGTCACAATTGGGTTTCCCACTTTATGAACACCACCTTTTCCCATTTGTGGCTTAGGGTTAGGCACCCTATCCTTGTTTGCCTTGGAGAAATCAAAAGGAACTTGATTGGAGAATCTCTTTTTAATCTTTTGTTTGCCTTGGATTTCAAACATTCCCTTCGAAGTACCTCACTTGCCCTCTTAACCTTCCTATTCTTCCTCTTGAGCCTAGTCTCCTCAATTCCTTGAGCATGTATCATCAACCGAGATAAATTCATGTCATTGTGAAGCATTTCCGCATGACGCTCTTCCACAAGATCATTGGACACCTCTGTCACAAAGCGACTCATTTCATCCCTCGGGTTAGTAATAAAAAAAGCATACTTGGACACCTTGATAAATTTCAAAGAGTATTCTTGAACACTCATACCTCTTTGACGAAGGTTGATGAAATCTTTCCTTTTTCCTCCCTTTCATCCCTTGGAAAGAAACTATCAAGAAATTTCCTCTTAAAGACTTCCCACCTTATGGGACAAGCTCTCAAAGACCTACGGTCTTTTAATTGAGTGTGCCAAGTTTGAGCCACATCCTTGAGTTGATAAGATGCTAGATCAGCCTTCTCATTTGAACTCACTCCCATAGCATACAAGATCTTATAAACCTCATATGGAAATTCTTGAGGATCTTCATGTATCTTTGATCAAAAGAACATGGGAGGGTTTATCCTCGTGAAGTCCCTCAAACGTGAAGCCATGGTACTAGAATTTTGGTTGACAAGTGGTGCAACTTCCTGATTTACTTGAGCCGTCATAGCTTGAGCTTAAGTAGCCATGACTTGAGTCAAGTCTAAGAAATCCACCCTTATCTCCCTATCCATGATAATTAGAGGATTGACCGGAGCTTGGCCACCTAGAGGAACTTTTTTTTGTTGAGGATCTTGATTGCTTTGTGGAGGAACTCCCGTATTTTCAATCTCCCCTTAAACTTTTCTTGCGGCTTCAATTTTAGTAGTCTTAACATATATCCACAAGAAAATGATTATAAGAGAATGATACAAAGAGTTAAGAATATTAAGGCACGAATTAAGAATACCAAAGATATGAGAATTTCCTATGCATAACATAGCCATTCATTCATAAGTGGGACGCGCTTCACAATTACGAGCAATACTCTACATAGACGTGGTTTGTGAGACATCATTCCAAAGATTATTCAACCTATTTCTCTGATACAAAGTTTGTCACAATCGCAGAGCACACCCTAGTCGTAACCAGAGTCTTCGTCCTCCCAGAGACCTTAGACGATCCCTTAGCATACATCATTGAATCATTGATAAAATATAAAGCGATAAAATTAAAACTTTTCATTTGAAGTAAATCGTCACTTCACATATATCAAAAGTAGAATCTATAATTATCTAACATGACCATCTATACATAAGAATAGAACTTAGACCTTACATCATTGCAATAAGTCTTATAATAGATATTCCAATAAATTCTTAGAATAACAAAATATGAAACTAGAATCAGCATCTCCATCCGCAAACTTGAGGACTCACCAACTTTGGGATAACAATCAAAGTGCTTCAAGTAAGGAGTAGACACTACACCGTTTTAGTTCTACGGCCACTCCACTAAAGTGTAGTCTAAACTAGAAAAAAGTGTGGCCTTTGATAAAAATGCTACACTTTTGGACTTTAAGCAACACTTTTCCAGGGCTGTGCAAAAGAAGTGTAACATTACAGTTTAGGCAACACCTTTCAAGTGTTTCATTATAAGCTATGCTTAAAAGCGTAGCCTAAAAGGTAAAAAGGTTACGCTTTTATGTACCTTATATAATAACATTTCTATCTCATACAAACTACACTTCTAAGTGTGACATTAGCTTTCTTAATCCCCACAATTTTAAAGTGTTGCCTTTTCTACCGAATATGTGACAACAATTTTAAACTGTTGCCTTTTCTATCTTATGTATGACAACGCATTGAAGTGTCCTTGCACATGTGCATACGACAATTACAACCCCATGGCTCCACTTTTATGTGTGGTAATACTAGTTTGGCTATAAAATATTTACATGCCACAAATTATAATTAAAAAAATACCGATATTGTTTAAATAATCTCAAACATAAATTGACTAATAAGTAATTCAAATATATTGTTTACATTGATTTGCAATAAACTTCAAAAGATATTGTGTACTAATAAGTAATTCAAATATATTGATTTGCAATAAACTTCAGAAGATAGTATGTCTTGTGTACATTCACAACATACTTATAAAGCAATATTCTAATTATGTGTACACACTAGTTAAAAAAGTGCTCTTACAATAGTTCAATATATTTGACAAAATCAAACATAATGTATTCAAACTTTTACAATATTTCAAAAACTCTTCACCACCCACTAAAATTAGATCAAATTGGCATGAGACCTTAAAATTTGATCACCTCCATTTCTCTAAACATTTAAAATATAAAACAAAATCATATTTCAAGAGTTACAGAGGAGGAAGAAGTTCCAGATAATAGATTGCAGACTGCACCTTTTTTTAGTTCACTTTGCAGATTCTTAGGACAATTAAAGTCAAATTAAACATTGCAGATTTTTTTTTGAGAAAGGTAACATTTGAATATTGCAGATTACAGTTTGAGATTCATATTATTTCAAGATTGGATATCATAGTTCTAGATTAAATTCCAAATTGCAATTACAATTCCAGTTCACAGATTTATTGAGTTCCAGATTGCAGACCACATTTTAGAAATACTATTACAGGATGACACCATAAAACATAGAAGAGATTCCAGATTGCATTCTAAATCAATAGTATTTCTTCAATGTTTGCAACAAGACCAAAATTTCCATACATATACCAAAAATCTCAACATTATTTGTTGTACACAGTCTCCTAGTCGAGAGACCAAACTAGTCGATTAATAAGCCAGAAAAAGAATAGACATTCATAACTATATATTCATTTCCTTGTCTTCATGGCATGTACAAAAAATTGAACAATCAATTAATGAGCAAATTAAATCCGTAATGAGATACCTTATCTCATATAATAGAAAAGTGTGCAACTTTAATACAAAAGGTTCTCCTTGAATGGTTGTTCATGAATCACTTCAAATATTTTTACATTGGATGACAATCACATGCCACATAAATAATAAATACATTTATTCAAAATGTCTATCAAACTGCTTGTGATAAAATTAGAGGGAAAAGAACCAACTCACAAATTTGGTCAACAACATGTCAAGTGTTTCTGCTGCAATAAACCAAGAAACAAATTGACATGAGCATAGTTTTACTAGTAGCTATACATGTAATTATCGTTAATTTATTACTTGAATGACATTGGCTCAATCATGTATACCACATTTATTTATCAAAGTTAAAACACACACAAATAACCTGGTCATCTCTCTGGTAATTACCATTTTTCCATAAAAATCAAAGTTCTAAATCACATTCAGTATCAAAAAGCAGAGACAATAAGGAAAAGGGGTAAATAATTATGTAAGAGAATTCGATTATGAAATGAATAGTATGAGGAATTGGTTATCTAACAACCATAAATTACTTACACATCCTTGTAAAACTTCCAAATGCTGAATATGTAATGAAGGATACGTCTGGCATCAGAAACTTTGGTAAAACTTGCAATGCCCTCATTTTTAGTTCTGGTCAAGGGATTGTGTTGTCATGATAGCATAACCCATTGTAATAACCTGAATTGATGTTAGCTCCTTTCTCTAATCATTTGATCTTTCAAACAAATAGAATAACTAATGAAATAATGCAAGGAGAACTCAAAAATATGTAATAACTGTTGTACTAATGCAATATCTTCCATGTATTAACGACGGATATGTCGTGGACCTTCAGGAAAGATAGGAGGAAGGAACATGTTTATCCCAATATGACTTACTTTAATTGCTACTAACCAGTTTCACATATATTTTTGCATTGAGATGCAGATGCTATAGGTAACGTTTGTTTTCAAGGAACACGGTAGATTGCGGTCGAGTTACATGTTGACTGTCAGAGTCAATTTGTATGAAATGGCCAACAATAAGATTTTGGGGAAGAGCTCGGCATCGCGCTAGAAAATTTTTTGATCTCTATTTCTTCAGCTAGGGAAGTCTGAGTTCCAAAATCCTACAGAAGGGGTAGCAAGTATGCACTATATCAGTTAAAACTATGTAAAAGTGAAGATTCAAATGAAAGATTGTATTCATGAGACTACTCTAATTAACTAAAATGTCAAATCACAGCTTACTAAGAGGATAACATATAATAAAAGGCACATATGTGGTTAAAGCGCAAATAAGAGGCGTATCCTAGGGACAAACATATATGTGGTTGATGCATTCGATAAACTTGTTGAATCTTCTGATAGTTTCCCTACATAGTTATCTCATTAGTGTAGAAGACTTTTACAAGAATAGCTTGTCGTTGTTTCAGCTAAACTATTGTGCATAGTTATCACAAAATTGGCATGCAAAAGAACTGAAAACGCAATATAAATAGCAAATCAATATACAATGTAATGTGTTCCAGATCTATGACTCTGTTTATACAATGGCAGTATAGTCGGCTTATACACATGACTGAAGATATGCTTTCACAAGTCATAACCAATGTAGCCTCACAATATAAGTACATA
Source organism: Solanum peruvianum (assembly GCA_027705065.1). Taxonomy (NCBI): domain Eukaryota; kingdom Viridiplantae; phylum Streptophyta; class Magnoliopsida; order Solanales; family Solanaceae; genus Solanum; species Solanum peruvianum. Next base: position 32,495,646 of record JAKWJD010001761.1, on the reverse strand, counting down.
ATTTAACTTTTTGAACTCCCCACGAAAGGAATACAATAAAAAGACATACAAATGAGAGAAGGAAGAATAAACAAGTCCGCGGCACGATAATCCCCTCTAACTATAAATAATGAAACTATTGACCAAATAATGTAAAAATAGTTTTAGTCTACCCGTGCTAAAAAAGTTATTGTGGTAACTAAATGACAGGTCTAGATGAACTAAATGGATGTGCCTACACATTAAAAACAATATTGTTAGATGAAAAACATAGGGAAAAAAGATATCAAACATTAAGACAAGTCATACCTCAATCTGGCTCCTTGGGTCTACTAGTTTCAATGCTCCTTGGGTTTACTAGTTTCAAGACAATTCATACCACAACACCATCACTTGTCCTAAGAAAAACAAAGCAAGTAGTGTTGTCGGGTTATTCCGAACCTGATTTATTTAAGTTGTTTGTACTTGGAAGATTTACTAGTTATCCTGAAAACTTCAAATACAAAAGTATTTTATATGCCAAAAGAACGTGAAAAAGCTATATAGTCCTACCACAGTGGGCCTTCAGTTAATATTCTTCTATGACACGTGGGAAACTAACCAGAATGAGTGATACCATGGTCTATAATTCATCTTTGATCATTGTAACAACAACAAGAGTCAACTTAGATCATGTTTTTTTTTATAAAAAAAAATCATGTATAACAGGAAAAAATAGTAACATGCATAAATAATTATTGATATTAGATAAATCCAAGTGAGATACATAACTAAATCTTCATTAGAAATACCTTAATAATTGCATATATTATGGCACCAACAACTGAGGCATTAATACATTCAACTCATTCAACTATTTAAGCTAACCTTGCTAAACCAGTGACCTAGTTCCAATTTTGATGATTCAAATGGGAAAATGACAGCCTTTTAATCAAATGACATATGGTTTAGAACAAATCAGATAATGACAATGAAGCTTCTATACTTAAATTCCCCTCAATTCATCAAAATACATTTCTAAAGGGAGGTATTTCCTTCTTGGACCAATAAACCTACTCTTATATTCTATTTATAAAAAAATTCTATTGCCAGATTGCCATGGAAAAATATAGACAACAGATAAAGTACCAAACAAGAAGTATGATAAGAAACTAGATTCATTTCTTAATATAAAACTTATCTCAATAGATTCATTTCTTAATAGAAAAGCTCAGCGAAGGACATGAAAATTGTATTTATCAAATTGATTATTATAGCTATAGTTGTGTGCAGATATTTGTTCAAGATCAAAGTATACTAAGAATGAGCGAAGTACAATTTAGTAAAGGACTCTTAGATGTTTTCATAAGAACAACATACACATTATAAGCATTGCATATGTTAGATCACGACTCCAGGAACTAAAGTATGTATATGTACCGAAATCTTAATTTAATGTAATAGTATGCTACTTCTTCACGTAGCTATACAATATGTAAAGAGTAAATTTATTTTGTCATTGAAGAATACAATGTAAACATTTATTAAATTAGCAAAGCTAAGAGAGATAAAACAAAGAATGTTTATGACACAATATAAGAGAATATCAGAGGTATGTGACAAATGCATTTCCTATCATCTAGAAGGATGTTCTTTGAGCATATTTGATGCATTTGTGTATTTTCTTTGTTTGATTTTCAGATACTATGAAAAAGACATAAAACAAGATGATCAGATCAAGAACAACTACTTAAAAAACAAAGGAAAATGAGATACTGGAGAAATGTATTATACATATATTCAGATTTAGAAAATGAAGATTCAAAAATGAAAATGGAATAAATCATAGTCAATTAAAAGTCAGAATCCCAGACTGCTAAAACTCCTGAGAACATTATTGCTTTGTATGATAGATATCAACAAGAGTTACACTTAATGCATCTAGTTTGTATTTGCACTAGTTGAAGGGCTGAAGCAAGGTTATAGTATTTATAAAGTATCTAATTATGGATAGGACTAGAACAAAACTGATGTAGAGCAAAAATTAATGGGGAAAATGCAGTACAAATTTTGTAATCACCCATGCTAGAGTCTAAACACAAAACAAACCATGTGAACTAGATGGTAACTGTAGGTCTTGACTTATTGCAATGTAAGAAAATATACGTTGAAGAGCGTATATAAAGAAAATGCTTGAGATTCTCCTAGGAAAAAAGCAAATTCCCGAGAAAAAAACAAAAGAATTACATTAACTTTGTGCAAGAATCAGTTTATGGTGTGCAAGTCGACATAAGCTTATGATATTTCTTTTATCCTAAATCAAATGAAAAATTAAGAATCCATTAAATGAAGGGAGAATTTGAAGTATATAGAACAGAAAGCATAACAACTTAGAAGCCAGCGAAATATAATCATGTTAAGGAAAAACTTAAAGCATTTTTTTAGCTCATTTGTAATATCCTTTCTTGGAAATGTAGAGGTAGAGGAAATCCCAACAATGCAGCAAATACAAATTCATTTGAGTCTAGTAGATAAAATTAATAGTAAGAAGGGAGAGATCGGATTTTAATTGCTATCGGATTCAATCCCTTTAAGTACGACATATCACTCTTTGTCTAGAACAAAAACAATGTCCTTGCTTATATTATGGTATATGTTGATGATATCGTTATTGCTGGCAGTCATTCATCTCTCCTAGAATCAGTCATCTCACAACTATTTACTGAATTCTCCATTTGTGACATAGAGGCCCTTAGCTTCTTTCTTGGTATTCAAGTACTACAGCAATCCGATGGCATCTCATTGTCCCAACATAAATATATTCTCTCCCAAAGCGGGTATGCAAAATTATAAGCCCACTCTAACTCCTATGTCTGTCAACATCAAGCTATATAATGGTGATAGTCCTTTATTCCATGATGCAACTTTCTATCAGCGCATCATTGGGGCATTGCAATACGTTACTCTTTCTCGCCCAAACGTCGCCTTTGTGGTTAATAAATCTTGTAAATTTATGCATAATCCCACAGTGTATCAGTGGGCAGCAGTGAAGCGAATCCTTCGTTTTTTAAAGGGCACAACAACTTCGTTTCCATATTCTGTGCTCCTCCCATTGTTTGGTGCAAGCATTCACCGATTCTAACTGGGCTGGGTCTGTGGATGATAGAAAATCCACTAATGGTTATGCCATTTTCATGGGAGCATCTCTAGTCTCTTGGTCCTCCAAAAAGAAACGAACTGTCACTAGATAGTCTACAGAGTCGAAATATAAGGCTATGGCTGATATAGCCGCTGAATTGACTTGGATATAGTCCCTTTTGTTCGAATTGTGTGTCACTATTCCCAAAGCTCTTCTACTGTGGTGTGACAACATTGGAGCTTCTTATCTTTCGATAAATCCGGTGTTTCATGCACGCAAAAGGCATGTTGAGATAGATATTCATTTTGTGCGTCACGAAGTAGCTCGTAAGGACCTCAAAGTTCAGTTGTTATCGTCAAATGATCAACTAGAAGATGTCCTAACGAAACCTCTGACATCTTCCAGGTTTGAACTACTTCAATCAAAGATGAACGTGTCCTCGCCACCATCAGCTTGCACGGGGAATAATTGGACATGTCAATTAGTGTCCAACTCTAACAAGAGTTCCACGGACAAAGGCTAGGCACAAGAATATAGTTAGTCTCCCTTTACAACTAAATATCTACACTAGAATATTGTAATTATAAATACATGATTTCTTGTATTTTATGTTGAGGTGAAAATAATAAAAACAACGCTGCAATCTGCAGCTTCTCTAGTTTTCACTCTCTCTCAATTCTCTTGTTCTAACACATATCATATCTTTTAACTTTAGATAAAAACATTTTTCTTGTTACAAAAAAAAATAACATTAAATTTTTTTTAGGTATTCATCAAAAGATTTTTATGTATGTATTAAAGGGAACAAAAACAAAAAAACATATAACATAAGGAACTTTTTCAAAGCGAACCTGCAAAATATTGCAACAAAAGATATCGGAACATCCATATATGTTGCATCCTCATCACCGTCAACTTGGTACATGCTTATCCATATGTTATATTTTGATACATTGAAGTATGAAGTTAATTATGGTTGGATAAGAAGGTATCAGATGAGAAGAATTGCTAAGTTGTAAAATTGGGTTAGACGTTTTGCCACTAGGGTTCGAAACCAGTGCTTAATCTTGAATTAACCTGCGTATCATCCTCTTATAAATTGAGTTTAGTATATTAAAATAGAAAATTAAATATTAGGTGTATGAAATTATTTATATTTCATAAAAGTTATGTTAATTGGGGGAACTATGACCTTCCCTTAGTTTAAACTTTAGGAAATTGATTTTATAATTAGGTGAGTTTTTGGGTCTAAGCTAAACATAGAATAATAGGAGTGATTATAGGCTTTTAAACTTACAAATTATGTATATATAATTGATAGATTGAAAAGGTTCGAAAGCATTGAGGAAAGGAAAAGTATTGGACCTTGCTTGAATTCGATTCTTTGGTGGAGGTAGGTTATGGTTTATTTCTATGTGATAGATAAAACTCTAAATAGCAATTGATAAGTATTGAGTGATATTGTAAAGTCTCCTATGTACTTGATTGTGTGGTTTTATGTTTTGATTGTGTGGTATATGGTTGGCTTAAAATTATGAGAGTGTTGAATTTCTAATCTTGAACTCTCTCTATTAAAATGACGCCTTGAATAAAGAAGGCTTGCTGAAATAAAATAATGATATAATTGGATCGGATTGTCACGTTCCGACACAGTATTATGGGATCGGAATGTCACGTTCCGACACGGTATTATGGGATCGGAGTATCACGTTCCGACCCAATAACATTAAAGTCAAGGAATCTTGAAGTAACTTAATATACTTAATCTCAAAGAACCTATTTTCCAAATAAGTATGGTGTGGAGGAATGAGTCCTCATAGATGTGCTTGATATTGTGATTTATGGTGTACCTATTATGGTGTTGTTGGCAATGATTCATGTAATGTTGTTTGCCACCTGTTAAGTAGTGTGGTTGATTTTATGTTATTATTCAATGTATATTGGTTTCTATTTTGAGTTGGCCGATGATACCTACTCAGTACGTGTTCCTTGTACTGACCCCTACTTGTATTTTTCGTCTTTGTTCTTTTGTGGAGTGCAACAAGTGTAACATCGACTTCGACTCACCTTCAGCTCTAGTAAGTCTCCAGCACATCAGAGTTCAGGGTGAGCTATTATTTCTAGCTCGTGCTGGATTCTCTCATTCACGTCTTTGATGTCTTTGATTTTCGGACATGGACCATCTTTTTACTTGTTTTGGTTTCTTAAATGCTGTTAGACTTGGTAAATTTGAGGATAGATGTTCTTGATGTGATGACTTCCAGATTTTGGGGATGATAAGTATTAAACTTTTAGAAACTTATTTAAATTGGTTGCTTAGTATCTTTTGGAGCTTCCGCATTATTTATATTATAATAGTTGCACTGTTGGTACATGTTGGGGTTTAGATGTGTTGGTTCGTACATGTTGGGGTTTAGATGTGTTGGTTCGCCCACCTAAGGAGGTAAGTGTGGGTTCCACTCACGAATCATTTTTGGTCGTGACAAGAATACACTTGTGCATTTAAGGAATATTATTACAAAGTAAAATACAATTTAAATGGAGCAAAAGAAATAAGACAACAATATTTTACAAAATTACCTGAACCATTTAGCACAAAAATAATTAATGATTGGAATGATGAAGGATTAGTAGATACTTTAGGAGTTAGAATAAAATTTGTACATCAATGGTTCATACAACTATGTGAAAACCAAAAAGAAAAATTAAAAATGGAAAAAGTACTAAACAAGAATTTAGCCTGTTGTAAAAATAAAATAGCATTACAGTTTGGATGTGCAAATAAAAAGCAAAAGCCTAAAAGGTATAAAAGTTATAGAAAAACTAAAACCAAGTATAAATATAAAAAACCAAGATGAAGATATTATATATAAAAATTATAAAATAAAAAGACCATATATACAAAAAAGAAAAATATCCCAATGTACTTTTTATAATTGCGGAAAGAAAGGATATTTAGCTATAGATTGTAAATTACCCAAAGATCCGAAAAGGAAGCAAAATGCAGAAGTAATTATAGATAATGACTAATATATGCAAATAGAATACATAGACTATGAATTAAGTGAAAACGATAGTATATATGAAGTATCAGATATAGAAACTGAAAATGAAGAAGAAAATATTAATCTAGATAATAATGAAACAGCTGAAGAAATATAATGTCTGAAGATGAGATAAAAATAATATCTAAAGAAGATTATCAAAATGAAGAATTATCAGAACAAAAAATTATATTTGATAATACAATATTTGAACAAATAAAAGGAGAAGAATTAGATTTAAGTGTTCAAAAAGTACTTGAAATACCTATTTTAAGAAATTGGTTTAAAACACAAAAAGAAGAATACTATGTAATTAGTCAGAAAGAACATATCACAGATTGCAAATATACAAGAGGAAAAGTACATATACCTATACTAAGTAAACGAATAATAAACAAATAAATACAACATATAAAAGCTAAAATACCAATAAAATATGTACATTTAGGAGGAACAGAAATATTAATAAAAGCTCGTTTTAGAGAAGGAATAGATACACCTATTGAAATATATTTAGCAGATGATAGAATTATACACCCTATAGAAAAAAGCATGATAAGTGCAGTAAAAGGAAATTTAATATACAAAAAATTTAAATTTATAATAAGTGTCAATTATACAGTAGCATTAACAGATAGAAATATCGATAAATCATTAGTTCTATATTGGAAAATGTCAGGAATAGAACTAGCACTAGGCAGCAAAATATTTACAGCAAGATGTAAAAACCTATATATATTAACAACAAAACACAAAGTAATAGCAAAAAATAAAATTGATAAAATAAAGATAGAAAATCCTTTTGAAAAAATAATTACTGTAATAGACAATAATGACTATAGCTATAAAGAAATTGACATAGAAGAAGATTTAGAAAATGTAAAAGAAAGATTAAGCACTTCAAGCATACCAAATATACTAACAAGAGCTACCTCATCAAGAATGAGTACATCTAAAAGAAACTATGAAATCCCACAAAACTTATTAGATAGGGAAGAAATAACACCATATCATTATTTCATAACATGAATAATAGACCAAAGAACATATAAAATTTTGATAAATACAGGACAAGAAGAAAATTACATAACAAGAGAGTTAGTATTACAAGAAGAAATTATAAAAAAAGGACACATATACCCTGGATTACCTAGTGAGATAGTAAATACAAATGAAAAAAAAGACAAAGAATTTGAATTAACCAATGAAATAAATGAGATAAAACAAAAATTAAATGAAAATCTTGAAGTAAATGAAAATCTTGAAGTAAAAGAAAATCTTGAAGTAAATGAAATAGATGAATCAGATACGGTAAATGATCAAAATTCAGAGATAAGTGATATAAGTGAAACATACACAGAAATCCTAGAACAAGTAAATAAACCAAAAAAAATTAGAAATAAACACAGGAGATAGGAATCGACCTAGCACATCAAGAGTTAAAACTCCATGGAGATCCATCCATTTTCTTGTCACTTCTAAGTACTTCTATACTTTCTGAGGGTAGATTTTCTATCCATAATCTTGTTGTTCCTACAAATGTTCTTTCTATTTACCTTGGTATTTCTGTTGTTTTCATTTTGTTATCTATTAGTTGCTTAGATATATTTCCTATCCATAGTAATATTGTTTTATTTAGATTTGTAACACAATCTAGATCTAAGAAATTATATTGTTCGTTTATTGGTTTTGGCATCCAATTTTTATTTAATCTACTATTCCATATTGCGTTATTAGTAAATCAAGTAAGAGAATATATAGCAAAATTAGCAGAATATTTAAAACAATAACATAAAAAACTCAAAAAAGATGTTGAATACTATTTTGACAATAAAGATAAGGAACATTGATATACCGTGGTTTCACGGTATTATTAATACTTTTTCCTTAAGTTTAGTGTGTCCAAAAGCCTTTTTGTGCTAATTTTTATATAAGTTTCTCTTTGTTTTGCAGGAAATCTGTCCAAAGATGAATGCGGAGATTTTGAGCGAAGAAATGTAGAAGACACCACCTACGGAGCTTATGACGGTCCGTCGTGCTTGTGACGGTCCGTAGGTGGCAGCGTAGTGAAGCTGCTGAAGGAAGATGGGGAAGTCTGACCAAGTGTGGGATTACGAAGCATGTGAAGGTCCGTCGTGGCTATGACGGTCCGTCCTGAAGATTCGTCGTGAAGTTCAGAGAAGTGATCCAGTACCCAGATTCCAAGAGTTGAAGTGTTTTAGAACGAAGACCCTTGACGGACCGTTGTGCCTATGACATTCCGTCATACTTGCCATCGAGGGGAATGAAGAGAGCAGCAGAAGAAAACGCACAAGTATGGGACGACGGAGTCTACAACGGTCCATCAAGACCACGAGGGTCCGTCGCGAGGTCCGTCGACCCAGCCGCGTTTTGGCAGATTTCCAACAATTAGAATCCTTGTTTAATAAGGTTTTTATTTTTTTTTATAAATAGTTCGAAAAACCTCGTTTTTGAGGTTAGACTCCGTATAGTTAGACTCTGTATAGTTAGATATCATATTATTAGACTCTAGATTATTGATCATTGATTACTTTGAGATTTTGTGAGATTATTGCTTACTTTGAGATTCTTGGAAGTGATTTTTGATGATTAATCAAGCAAACTTTCGGATTTTAATCTTTCTCATTGAAGTAAGTACATGAATTCTTATATAACATATTTGAATATTGTGATTATGGCTATGAGTAACTGAACTCCATAACTAGGGTTGTGGGAACCATAGGTAAATAATGAGATAAACCCTAACTAAAATAACAATTCTAGAATAGTGTCTTGCATGTATTAATAATTCTTTCGTTTTGAAGTCTTTTTAACGGATGGCCAACGTTAGAACTCGCCTTAATGCTACTTGCCGGACCAAGGAGGTAGTTAATAGAAAAAGAATTATTAACAGAGATTTAGTGTATACTATCTAATAGGCTAGTATTGATTGGTACGAGGTAATAACTTAGATAGCAACACACGTAGCCGGACCAAGGTGCGGAATGAGATTTTCTAGATGCCGGACCAAGGATTTGGAAATACCTAACTTATCACTTTGCATGCAAGATACTAGGAAAGAATTGTTATAGTTAGAATTATCAAGTTATGAACCTGTGGGGAACACGTAAACCCTAGTTACTTCGATTAATTGATTAAAACCCAACATTCAAAGATGTTAAGTGTCTCTTTAAAGTTTGTTATTTATTTTCACTCATTTAGAAATAGAAACCCCCATTTATTTTTTTTTATTTTCCAAGGAAGTCATTGACCGAACAATAGTAGTAACCGGTTGAAGTTAAGTCTAGACTATTTTCCTTGTGGGAACTATCCCAACCTCACTAGTTGGGTTATTTACTTGACACGACCGCTTTACTTCTTATTTAAGAAGTAAGTTTGAGCGTATCAAATTTTGGCGCCGCTGCCGGGGAATCTATCTTTTAGATTAACTTGAACTTATTACTATAGTTTAGTTGATATTTTCTTGATTTTACTTTGTTTTATTGTTTTTGATTTCCTTTCAGAACTATCCTCCTTGTATGCCAAATACACGGAGAGGAAGAGAACCCTTGTTTCCCTACGATCACGAGCTATAGCGTACACTGTGCAATATGAATCGAAACTTGGGAATAAATGATGAGGATCCAAACCAGAACATCCTAGATCCAGTGGATGTTCATGGTCAGATGTTACCCGACGCTCCGGGTGAACATCAGCAGAGGGGACGAAATCCAGTTCCACTGCCCCAAGAATACTACAAAGGGTATGATAACATAGCAGACTCGGATGGGCCACTTGTCTTACCCCCTCTACCCACAGGCCACACTTTTGTGGTAACTAGTAGCTTGATGCAAATGCTCACTGCCAGAGGTTTGTTTTCAGGGCTATCTTCTGAGGATTCAAATGTCCATATAGCTAAAGTAAGGGCAGTGTGTAAAAGTTGGGTGGCGAGCCCTGATTTGGATCAAGATGTAATAGGTCTCACTATGTTTCCTCTCTCACTGACGCGAGAGGCTGCTATGTTGTTCACTGAGCTCCCATACAACTCCATCTTCACTTGGAACCAACTAAGGTATGTCTTCTTAGCACGCTACTATCCGTTCTCCAAGAAATTAAACCACAAAGACAGGGTGAACAACTTTTTGGCACTACAAGGAGAGTTAGTTAGTAGTTCTTGGCATAGATTCACCTTATTCTTGAGAAGTGTTCCAAATCACCGTATAGATGATGAGTCACTGAAGGAATACTTCTATCGGGGACAGGATGATAACAATAAAGCGGTGTTGGACACTATAGCAGGTGGATCTTATGGAGAATGCCCTTATGCTGAGATTGCAGAAAAATTAGAGAAAATCTCCCGAAATAACAAAGCGTGGAGTACTAGGAAGTCCGATACAGGGGGAAACACCTTCGCAGTGCAGTCCAATCACAACCCAGCCATAGATGAGATTCGTGAAGAAATGGCTCAGATCAGAACTTATCTTGGGTTGGTACTAAAACATGTCACTGGGGGTGCAGAAAAGATAAATGCAGTGAACTACTTGGCTAAACCACCACCTCCAAACGATGAGTGTTATTATGAGGAGTATTCCTACGCAGTAAATGAACAGATGGGGGGTTTCCGACCAAGTGCCCAAGGCTCTAATCAGGAGAATTGGCGCCAAGGTCATGGGAACCAAGGTCGGAACTATGGTAACTACAATCGTAAGGGTCATTATGTCCGAGATGGAAACTACAATCGCGACAACCACTTCAACAGGGGTAACTATGGTAATAGAAACGACAGGAATGGACCTTATGTTCCTGCTCAAAACCGTGAAGTTACTCCTACGGATGGTGGAGGTAGTATGTCGCTAGTTGAGGATATGTTGCATAAAATGATGAGGAGGTTCGATGCTAGTGATGAGCACAATAAAGAGTTGAGGAATGATTTAGCGGGTATTGGGCAAAAAGTTGATACGCATGCAATATCGATTAAGCAACTTGAGTTACAATTGGCCCAATTATCTGGAACTATGAACACACGGCAACCGGGCACTCTTCTTAGCAACATTGTCCAAAATCTGAAAAATGATGGACATTGTATGGCAATTACTACTTGCGGTGGCAAGCAAACCATTGATCCACCTATGCCATCTAATGAGAAAAAGGTGACAAAAGATACTGATAAAGTGGTAGATGTTGATGATGAATTAGAGGATAACACTAAGAAAGATGCTGAAGTGCCTAGAAAGGTCAGTCCTATGCCTAGGCCACCACCCCCATTTGCTCAAAGATTATTGAAAAAAACCAATGATGGCAAATATTGGCGTTATATAACAATGTTGAAGCAACTTTCTATCAATGTCCCTTTGGTAGAAGCTTTAGAAAAAATGCCCGGTTACGCCAAGTTTATGAAAGATTTAGTCATAAAGAAAAGATCAGTCACTTTTGAAGATGATGATAGAATGCAACATTGTAGTGCTATTGCTACCAGATCTCTGGTCCAAAAGAAAGAAGATCTGGGTGCGTTCACTATTCCTTGTACAATCGGGCTATTACATTTTGGTAAAGCATTATGTGATCTGGGGTCAAACATAAATCTCGTGCCCCTCTCGAATTACAAGAAGTTGGGATTGAGTGACCCAAAGCCCACTACGATGCAGCTACTGATGGCTGATCGAACAGTAAAACGTCCCATAGGGATTCTTCCTGATGTGCTAGTAAAAGTGGAGTCATTCATCTTTCCGGCTGATTTTGTTATTCTTGATTGTGAGGTTGATTTTGAAGTGCCTATTATCCTTGGGAGGCCATTCCTAGCCACAGGTAGAGCCTTAGTAGACATGGAAAAAGGGCAGATGAAATTTCGGTTGAACAATGAGGAAGTAACCTTTAATATTTGTAGGTCCATGAGGAAGAGTGGTGAGCTCCAATCGGCATCTGCTATATCCTACAACATGGGTGAGACATCTGAGACACAAATAGAAAAACGTCTAGGTGTCGAAGCATTAGCGGCAGTGATAATGAACTTTGATAGCGATTGCATTGAAGTGTATGAGTCATTAGTCGCGGCTCTCGACCGAGGTGATGTTCGGTTTAAACCGAAGAAATTTGAGCTTGATATGAAAAATCGCGAGTCCTCACCTGCGAAACCATCTATAGAGGAGGCTCCAAAAGTTGAACTAAAAGTTCTCCCACCTCATATTAGGTATGAATTCTTAGGAAATGGTGACACGTTGCCGGTAATCATTGCATCAGACCTGGATGAACAACAGGTTCAGAGTTTGGTGAAGGTACTAAAAAGGTTGAAAAGAGCTATTGGATGGACTATTGCGGATATTATTGGGATCCCTCCTGGTATCTGCTCTCATAAAATCCAACTCATGCCTGATCATAAGCCGAGTATTGAGCACCAGAGACGATTGAATCCTCCTATGCAAGAGGTTGTGAAGAAGGAAATTATTAAGTGGTTGGATGCCGGAGTAATCTATCCAATCGCCGATAGTAGTTGGATATGCCCGTTTCAGTGTGTACCTAAGAAAGGGGGAATGACTGTGGTCCCCAACGAAAGAAATGAACTTGTTCCAATGAGACCGGTTACTGGATGGAGGGTGTGTATGGATTACCGTAAACTGAACTCATGGACTGAAAAACACCATTTTCCTATGCCCTTCATGGATTAGATGTTCGATAGACTTGCCGGAAAAGGGTGGTATTGTTTTCTTGATGGGTATTCGGGGCATAATCAGATTTCTATTGCACCAGAAGATCAAGAGAAAAACACTTTAACTTGTCCATATGGGACCTTTGCGTTCAGAAGAATGCCGTTTGGGTTGTGCAATGCACCCGCAACATTTCAGAGATGTATGATGTCAATATTTTCTAACATGGTGGAGGATACTATAGAAGTTTTTATTGATGATTTTTTTGTGGTTGGTGATTCATTCGAGCGGTGTTTGACCAATTTATCTGAGGTCCTTAAGAGATGTGAAGACTCCAATTTAGTACTAAACTGGGAAAAGTGTCATTTCATGGTGAAAGAGGGCATTGTGTTGGCTCATCGCATTTCAAAAAAGGGCATAGAGGTTGATCGAGCTAAAGTCGAGGTAATAGAGGGACTTCCCCCACCGATCTCTGTGAAAGGTGTGAGAAGCTTTCTTGGGCATGCAGATTTTTATCGGATATTCATAAAAGACTTTTCAAAGATTGCACACCATTGTGCAAACAGCAAGAGAAATATTGTAAATTTTGGTGTGATGAATCCTGCCTTAAAGCATTCGGTGAGCTAAAAACAAAATCCTTCACCCCATTTACTATGCTAGTAAAGCCTTAAATGAAGCTCAGAAGAACTACACAGTGACTGAGCAAGAATTCCTAGCAGTAGTCTTTGCTTTTGAGAAATTTTGCTCCTATTTTCTAGGTACTAGAGTTATAGTGCATACTGACCACTCAGCATTGAGATATTTGATGGCGAAGAAGGCTGCAAAACCGAGGCTGATTCGTTGGGTATTACTGCTACAAGAATTTGACTTTGAAGTGCTGGATAGAAAAGGAACTAAAAATCAAGTTGCTGATCACTTGTCTCGTCTAGAGGATGAAGCTATGAGAGAGTTAGGGGATAAGACTGACATTGATGATACTTTCCCCGATGAACATGTATTGGCTGCTTTACAAGACTTAATTCCATGGTTCGCAGATTTTGCGAACTATCTGGCTAGTGATATTATTCCATCATGCTTGTTCTTTTATCAAAGGAAAAAGTTCATGTACGATGTGGAAATTCTTTTGGGATGAACCATACTTGTATAGGAGTTGTGTCGACGGGCTTATTCGGCGTTATGTGCTAGAATGTGAAATTTTGAGTGTGTTGGAGGCATGCCATTCTTCACCCGTTGGTGGACATCACAGTGGTATCCGAACAGCTCATAAGATATTACAATGTGGTTACTATTGGCAAACTCTTCATCAGGATGCCCATGGTTTTGCTAAAGCATGTGATAGATGTCAACATGATGGTGGTATTTCAAGAAAGCAAGAGCTCCCTCTAAACCCCATTCTTGTGATTGAGTTATTTGATGTTTAAGGGTATTGACTTTATGGGCCCTTTTGTGAGTTCTCATGGCATGAAGTACATTCTAGTAGCAGTCGATTATGTATCTAAATGGGTCAAAGCCATAGCCCTGCAAACAATGAAGGGAAAAGTGTCACTGCATTCTTGAAAAAGAATATATTCCTCTCGTTTTGGCACCCCAAGGGCCATTATTAGTGATGGGGCTCCCACTTCTGCAACAGATTGTTCAGGGGTTATTGGAGAAATAAGGGGTTCGCCATAATGGGCCACTCCTTACCACCCTCAAACTAGTGGGCAAGTTGAAGCGAATCGGGAATCGGAAATAAAAAGATATTGTCAAAAATAGTGAATGCTAGTAGAACAGATTGGTCAAGGAGGCTTGGTGATGCTCTTTGGGCCTAGTGGAGAGCATATAAGACTGCCATAGTTATGTCTCCATACCAACTTGTATATAGGAAAGCTTGTCATCTTCTGGTTGAGTTAGAGCATAAAGCTATGTGGGCTATGAATAAGTTAAAAATGGATTGGAGCGAAGCTGCAGAGCAACGGTTAAATGGGTTAAATGAAGTCGATGAATTTTGCCTAAAAGCCTATGAAAGCTCAGCATTATACAAATAAAAGATGAAGAAGTACCATGACAACAAAATTGAAAAGCGAGAGTTTATGGTCGGGGATTTGGTGCTGTTATTCAATTCCAGGTTGCGCTTGTTTCCGGGCAAGCTCAAGTCCAAATGGACTGGTCCTTACTTGGTTACCCAACTATTCCCTCATGGAGCAGTTGAGTTGGAAACTAAGGAGGGTGTGCGGTTCAAGGTGAATGGACAGCGCATAAAAATCTATTTCGTGTATGCTGAATCGGCGAATGAAGTGATAGAGTCATACCATCTTGACGAAGTCTGAGTAATAAATTGTCCCCAGTCGTGCCGCGACATTAAATCAGGCGCTTGTTGGGAGGCAACCCAATAATTATCATCTTTTTAGTAATGGTAGAATTTTTCTACTAATGGGTTTTAAATTTCCAGGCACATCACCAGGAAATTCTGCAGAAAATTACTTTGCAACAGTCACTGACGGACACATCGACGGACCGTTGCGCCTGCAACGGACCGTCGTATGCATCCATCGTACCAGGTACGTTTTTCTTTTATTTTGAAACTAGGGCACACTTGACGGAACAAACGACGGGTCGTCACAACTGCGACAACCCGTCGTCGGGGAACCGTCGCGTGATTAATGAGGTATACCCGACCCGACCCGGCTGGACCCTTTTTCAAAAATTAAACCTTTTAACTCCCCAACGCCTCATTTCACCCCTATTACTTCATTATTTCTCCATTACTCTCTCTTTTAAACTTCCACATTCCCTCCCACCAATCATTGCCCCTCTCACAATTCTCCAAAGCCCAATCTACTAGTGGAAACTGCTGCTGTGAGTGTCTACCTTGCCACCGAATACTTGTGCATCTGTTTTTCTCCATTTCTAATAAGGTATGTGTCTCAAACTTATACTCATTTATCTTGCATTTTTGTTTACTAGTTAGTATTAAGCTTAGTTCCTCATCGTATTCTGTTTACTTTATATGATTCTGTCTAACCTAGGTTCAAAAACAATATAAGGTTGATGTGGGTTCATCGAGGATGCTTAGGGTACCCTTATTTCTGTCACTGTCATTCAGAACGAGACCCCAATGACGGACCGTCGTACCCAAGACCGACCATCGTCGGTTCTGTCGCAAAAGCCCTAACACCCTGTCCCAATGGACACATGTGACGGATCGTCGTACTCACGACGGTCCGTCCTGCACAACTGTTTTGGTTATCAGAGACCCTGATTCTAAGGGTCTCTCATTTTTTCCCCAAGTGTTCCTCAACGGACACGTTTCACGACGGTCCGTACTGCAAAACCGTTCTGGTTGTCAGAGACCCTATTTCTAAGGGTCTCACTTTTTCTATGTGTTTAACAACGGACCAATGTGACGGACCGTTGTACCCACGACGGACCGTCCGGCATGACCGTCGTGATGGTCAGAGACCCCTCTCCTAAGGGTCTCCATATTTTTTTCAAGTGTCCACTGACGGGCACCTACGACAGACCGTCGCACCTGTGACGGTCAGTCCTGCACCCACCGTCATGTAGTAAGAGACCCTCCTTCAGGGTTCTCTATACATACATAGTCTAAGTAAATAACGACGGCCCTAACGACGGTCCGTCATAGTCACGAAGAGCCATCACCAGGCCCGTCGTGTTTCACTATTTTATAGCAATTACATACTATTTTCACTGTTTTATTTTCGTAGTTTCTCTTGTCTTGTTTGCCCCTACTCTTACTAATAGTGATCTTTGAAGGTACTATCTACTATGGCACCCAAGCAAGACCAAACCTACGCACGCGGGCGATCAAAGTCTATCGCCCCCTCGGCACGCATGATCATCGGCTCTGATGATGAGCGGGACCCTTAGTATGTGCCCCCAGGCACTTCCACACCTTCCCGTGCTGCACGTGCTCCCAGAGCCACACCCAAAAAGGTGGCGTCCGGCGTAGTCACTGCCTCCCAGTCTGATGAGGAGTGCACACTGACTGGCATACCCTCTAGGTCAGCCACAAATGAGGAAGGAGCGTCTGGCTCCTTAGGAGTATCATGGTCCTAGGAAGCCTCTAGCTCTGCTGAGGTTCCCGCACCCGCCACTGCTGCAAGCGTCGGCCTCGTCTGATGAGGCTAACAGTTCAGACTCTACATCCGACTCACCAGCTCAGTCCCCACTCCAGCCACTGACCAGCCCACTGGTGGTGTGTCGACAGGCAATTTCAAGTCTACTCCGATGTCAAGTTCCTGACTGATAAAGGAGTAATGACTCGAACACTAACTTTGGAGCGGCAGGGTACTTACAGGGAGTCTCCCGACGATGCTGGAGATCCACAACCTCTTCACCAGGTATCGCTTGGACTGGACAGCACGTCCGTTGGGGAGATACAACGAAGAAATGGTTCGAGAGTTTTATGCATCCTACGCAGCTACTCTCCGATCAAAGATCGATAAGCGGGCTGCCCCCGCTAAACAGGCCCCACTGGAGCAGGTCCGAGTCCGGGGAGTGTAGGTCGACATTTCCCTGCCAGCTATCCGCCAGTTTATATACGGCGAGAGTACAGGTGCTACTCAGACCCCCCTCACTGCCGAGTTTGACTACTGCTGGCAGATAGTAAAGGATGGCCAGTTCTTGCGCGAGCAAGCACTGAGAGAGACCACCAAGAGGTGGATGGCCCTTCATCTATCAGTAGATAGAGAGGGTGCCGATTGGGTCACTGAGCCGAAGCGGGGCATCAAGAAGGCCAACCTGACGTTCACAGAAAAAGTCTTGTGGCTGCTTGTCCGTCACTGCCTTTCCCCCACAGTGCTGATAAATCGTTACCTCGGATAGAGCACTGTTGATGGCGGCGATGATAGCCGGATTCAAGGTGGACTTCGCATGGCTTCTCAAGGCAGCATGCAGCAGAGGGCATTAAGGTCACTACTACCTACCCTTCTTGTGCATGATCTTTGCCCGTTGTAGGTCCGCAGGTGTACCTATATGGCACGTAGATCATCTTAAGATAAGACCCCATAGGGCACTAGAGACGTCGTCCTCATCAGAGACGAGGCCAATGAGTTGGGCTCTACGCAAAGGTCCCCATCCGGAGCTTCCCCCACTTGCTGATGATCTTGCTGATGATACAGTAGCCCAGGCCCGCCACAGCACAGGGTAGTAGCCAACCCCTAGCTCCTCTCGCCACAGCCCCTCTACCGGCATTGGTCCCTCCCGCTTGCAAGGGTCCAAAAAGTAGAGGCACAAATGGCCACTCTTCTGCATCATATCTAGTCGTGGATGCAGAAGTCGATTACTGAGTCCGAAGAGCGTCTAGAGAGGAAGATGAGGCAGTTTACAAAGAGGAAGATCGCTGAGATTGACAAGCACCTAGACGCCTTTAAGTTGAGAGTGCTAGCTCGACCAGCCCCTCCGGTAGATGTATCGACTCTTCAGGCTGCAGTCAACGGTCTTCGTGCAGACATTGACACAATCTTAGAGGCTAGGGTGTCGGAGTCAGAGGCCGCCTTCTGTCGAGCCCGCTGAGGACACCGTGTTGGCGGCCCTTTTTGCTACCTCTGACATTCCACCACCTCTCCCTCGATAGAGTGCCAAGAGGCGTAGGGGTCGAGCAGAGGACATGGCGCGAGCACGGAAGAAGGAGCCCCGAGATATAGAGGCTGCGAGGAGAGCCTCCCTTACTGAGGAGGAGGCGCACCGACTGAGAGCATCTGAGTTAGCGGCTGGGCATCTAGCTCCCGCACTGTGGAGATAGCAGGAGGCAGTACTGATGATGCGGATGTTGCTGAGGACACCACTGAGGGTGTCCAGATTGCATAGGATGTGTGTTCCGGGGAACCGGACCCACCATCTTGCTGATCAACGGCGCTTTGCGCCACAGGTTTGCTTCACCTACCACTCTAGTATTTACATTTTTTTATGCATTGGGGACAATTGAATGATTTTTGTTTGGGGTGGGGGGGTAAATGGATAGTGAGTGTTAGGATGAAGTCTGAGTAGCCCAATTCACTATCCTCTTTTGGGGTTTTCTTGCCTGTGTTCTTTTTCCCAAAGACTAATTACTTTTTCTGTTGAACCGCATGTTTTTATCGTTGTACATAGTTTATGTCTGAAGCATAATGGCTAAAATGATATCCAGATAAACTGGAAAATAATGCATGACTAGGCATAGTAACTGATAATTTTGTAGCTCTAAGCATGAAATAAAGTTACCCCATTGCATTACCCTAAGTCTTAAATTCGAACTAGGTGTCTGATAATCTGGTATAGTGATGAGATTTTAAGTGAGTATTAGGAAATTTTAATAGTCCACTATTGGTCTTGAGCTAGAACTTGCCTGGTTAGTCCTGCTAAAAGTAAGCTATAATAGACAATTAGGAAAGGATCATAGGCCCTTATTCAATATAGCCCATTTCTAGCCTAAATAAAAGAAACCAAATGAAATTTATCCTTCTTTGATCCAAATAATCTGAGCTTAAAATTTGACCTTTCTTTTTCACCCCAACTGATCTTTTCTGGGAACAATGTGTTGACCCTGGTCCCTCCTTTGACATGTGCATCTCAGCTTATGCCAAAAGCATAAGTTGAGGGTGGCTAATGCATAAACAACCTTCGTTATGGCCCTAACCCAACTTTGGGTATTGTGTACCTTGACTCATGGCAAAGCCATGAGTTGAGGGTGGCTACTATGAGGAATGCTCTGGAAAGTGGGGTTGAAAGAACAAAGAGAGAGAAAGAACAAAAGTAAAGTGACTCAAGAATTAGATGAAAACAAAAGTAAAGAAAAATAAAAATACACAAGAAATACAAGCAAGATAAGAAGAGAGTCACTTACACAAATGAAGAAAGAAGAGAAAATAGCAAGGTGAAAGAATATGAGAAACTGGGCGAGATAAAATCATAGAAAGTGGAAGGTTAGGCGATATGTCAGGGAGGGAAAAAAGTCACTAAAGTATACCAAAATATACCTTACCTGACCCCGAGCCTATGTTACTAGCTAAAAAAGTCCTATCGTGATCCTAAGGGTTGTATAGCGAACTTAAGGCAGTGAAAATAAGGGCAAGCTTATGGCAAAAGGTATGAATGAGTGTGACTTTGTTTTGAGAGTGAGTGTTGAAAATTAATCCTTATACTCAAACTGAAATCATTGTGTGAAAAAGGAGGATTTTGTTTTAAAGTGAGGACACTAGTTGCAATACCAGAATTGTTAGCACCTCGGTGAGGAATTGAAGAGGATAGGTGTTAGTGCATGGTGAGTCTGTATCATGTTATGATCCCACAAAATTCAATCCTAATAGTGACAGCATGCATAGAGTTGATGATATTAATCGGGATTGATAGCCAAATGATTGCAATGGATAAAACATGGATACTATTGTACAAAGATTGTGTAGTGAGTCATAGTGTGTTGCTTGAGGACAAACAACGAATTTAAGTTGACGGTGTTGATATAACGTGGTTTCACGGTATTATTAATACTTTTTCCTTAAGTATAGTGTGTTCAAAAGCCTTTTTGTGCTAATTTTTATATAAGTTTTTCTTTGTTTTGCAGGAAATCTGTCCAAAGCTAAATGCGGAGTTTTTTGAGCGATGAAATGCAGAAGAGACCACCTACGGAGCTTATGACGGTCCATCGTGCTTGTGACGGTTCGTAGGTGGCAGCGTAGCGCAGCTGCTGAAGGAAGATGGGGAATTCTGACCAAGTGTGGGATTAGAAGCTTGTGACGGTCTGTTGTGGCTATAACGGTCCGTCCTGCAGGTTCGTCGTGAAGTTCAGAGAAGTCATCCTGGTACCCAGATTCCAAGAGTTGAAGTGTTTTAGAATGAAGACCCTTGACAGACCGTTGTGCCTATGACGTTCCGTCATACTTGCCGTCGAGGGGAATGAAGAGAGCAGCAGAAGAAATCGCACAAGTAAGGGACGACGGAATCCACGACGGTCCGTCGAGAGGTCCATCGACCCAGTCGCGTTTTGGCAGATTTCCAGCAATTAGAATCCTTGTTTAATTAGATTTTTTGTTTTTGATAAATAGTTCAAAAAACCTCGTTTTTGAGGTTAGACTCCATATACTTAGACTCTGTATTGTTAGACATCATATTATTAGACTATGGATTATTGATCATTGATTACTTTGATATTTTGTGAGATTATTGATTATTTTGAGATTCTTGCAAGTGATTTTTTGTGATTAATCAAGCAAACTTTCAGATTTTGATCTTTCTCATTTAAGTAAGTACATGAATTCTTATATAACATATTTGAATATTGTGATTATGGCTATGAGTAACTAAACTCCATAACTAGGGTTGTGGGAACCATAGGTAAATAATGAGATAAACCCTAACTAAAATAACAATTCTAGAATAGTGTCTTGCATGTTTTAATAATTCTTTCGTTTAGAAGTCTTTTTAACGGATGGCCAACGTAAGAAGTCGCCTTAATGCTACTTTCCGGACCAAGGAGGTAGTTAATAGGAAAAGAATTATTAATATAGATTTAGTGTATACTATCTAATAGGCTAGTATTGATTTGTACGAGGTAATAACTTAGTCAAATATCGAATACGATGCTTAATATGAGGTAAAGATAAGGGTTAGGATAGCAACACACGTAGCCGGACCAAGGTGCGGAGTGAGATTTTCTAGATGCCGGACCAAGGATTTAGAAATACATAACTTATCACTTAGCATGCAATATACTACGAAAGAATTGTTATAGTTGGAATTATCAAGTTATGAACCTGTGGGGAACACGTAAACCCTAATTAGTTCGATTAATTGATTAAAACCCAAAATTCAAAGCTGTTAAGTGTCTCTTTCAAGTTTGTTATTTATTTTCACTCATTTAGAAATAGAACCCCCCTTTATTGTTTTTATTTTCCAAGGAATTATTGACCGAAAAATAGTAGTAATCCGTTGAAGTTAAGTCTGGACTATTTTCCTCGTGGGAACGATCCCAACCTCACTAGTTGACGCCGCTGCCGGGGGAATCTAGCTTTTAGATTAACTTGAACTTATTACTATAGTTTAGTTGATATTTTCTTGATTTTACTTTGTTTTATTGCTTTTGATTTACTTTCATAATTATCCTCCTTGTATGCCAAATACACGGAGAGGAAGAGAACCCTTGTTTCCCTACGATCACGAGCTAGACTATACACTACGTAATATGAATCGAAACTTGGGAATAAATGATGAGGATCCAAACCAGAACATCCCAGATCCAGTGGATGTTCACGGTTAGATGTTACCCGACGCTCGGGTGAACATCAACAGAGGGGACAAAATCCAGTTCCACAGCCCCAAGCATACTTTAGAGGGTATGATAACATAGCAGACTCTGATGGGCCACTTGTCTTACCCCTCTACCCACAGGCCACACTTTTGTGGTAACTAGTAGCCTGATGCAAATGCTCACTGCCAGAGGTTTGTTTTCAGGGCTACCTTCTGAGGATCCACATGCCCATATAGCTAAAGTAAGGGCAGTGTGTAAAAGTTTTGTATGGAGGCCTGATTTGGATCTATATGTAATAGGTCAAAGAGTGTTTCCTCTCTCACTGACAGGAGAGGCTGCTATCTTGTTCACTAAGCTCCCATACAACTCCATGTTCACTTGTAACCAACTAAGGGATGTCTTCTTAGCACGCTACTATCCGGTCTCCAAGAAATTAAACCACAAAGACAGGAGGAACAACATTGTGGCACTACCAGGAGAGTCAGTTAGTAGTTCTTGGGATAGATTCACCTCATTCTTGAGAAGTGTTCCAAATCACCGTATTGATGATGAGTCACTGAAGGAATACTTCTATCGGGGACATGATGATAACAATAAAGCGGTGTTAGACACTATATCAGGTGGATCTTATGGAGAATGCCCTTATGCTTAGATTGTAGAAAAATTAGAGAAAATCTCCCGAAATAACAAAGCGTGGAGTACTAGGAAGTCCGATACAGGGAGAAACACCTTCGCAGTGCAGTCCACTCACAACCCAGCCACAGTTGATATTCGTGAAGAAATGGCTCAGATGAGAACTGAGCTTGGGTTGGTACTAAAACATGTTACTGGAGGTGCAGAAAAGATAAATGCAGTCAACTACTTGGCTAAACCACCACCTCCAAACGATGACTATTATTATGAGGAGGATTCCTATGCAGTAAATGAACACATGGGGGGTTTCCGACCAAGTGCCCAAGGCTCTAATCAGGAGAATTGGCGCCAAGGTCAAGGGAACCAAGGTCGGAACTATAGTAACTACAATTGTGAGGGTCATTATGTCCGAGATGGAAACTACAATCCCGACAACAACTTCAATAGGGGTAACTATGGTAATAGAAACGACAGGAATGGACCCTATGTTCCTCTTCAAAATCGTGAAGTTACTCCTAGGGATGGTGGAGGTAGTATGTCGCGAGTTGGGGATATGTTGCATAAAATGATGAGGAGGTTCGATGCTAGTGATGAGCACAATAAAGTGTTGAGGAATGATTTAGCGGGTATTGGGAAAAAAGTTGATACACATGCAATATCGATTAAGCAACTTGAGTTACAATTGGCCCAATTATCTGCAACTGTGAACACACGACAACCGGGCACTCTTCCTAGCAACACTGTCAAAAATACGAAAAATGATGGACATTGTATGGCAATTACTACTCTCGGTGGAAACAAACCATTGATACACCTATGCCATCTAATGAGAAAAAGGTTACAAAAGATACAGATAAAGTGGAAAATGTTGATGTTGAATTAGAGGATAACACTAGGAAAGATGTTGAAGTTCCTAGAAAGGTCAGTCCTATGCCTAGGCCACCACCCCATTTCCTCAAAGATTATTGAAAAAAAACGATGATGGCAAATATCGACGTTTTATAACAATGTTGAAGCAACTTTCTATCAATGTCCCTTTGGTAGAAGCTTTAGAACAAATGCCCGGTTACGCCAAGTTTATGAAAGATTTAGTCACAAAGAAAAGATTAGTCACTTTTGAAGATGTTGATAGAATGCAGCATTGTAGTGCTATTGCTACAAGATCTCTCGATTTACAAGAAGTTGGGCTTGGGTGACCCAAAGCCCACTGCGATGCGGCTACTGATGGCTGATCGAACAGTAAAACGTCCCATAGGGATACTTCATTATGTGCTAGTAAAAGTGGAGTCATTCATCTTTCCGGCTGATTTTGTTATTCTTGATTGTGAGGTTTATTTTGAAGTGCCTATTATCCTTGGGAGGCCATTCCTAGCCACAGGTAGAGCCTTAGTAGACATGGAAAAAGGGCAGATGAAATTTCGGTTGAACAATGAGGAAGTGACCTTCAATATTTGTAGGTCCATGAGTCAAAATAGTGAGCTCCAATCGGCATATACTATATCCTACAACATGGGTGAGACACCTGAGACACAAATAGAAGAACGTCTGGGTGTCGAAGCATTAGCGGCAGCGATAATAAACATTGATAGCGATTGCATTGAAGAGTATGAGTCATTAGTTGCAGCTCTCAACCGAGGTGATGTTCGGTTTAAACCGAAGAAATTTGAGCTTGATATGAAAAATCGCGAGTCCCCACCCGCGAAACCATCTATAGAGGAGGCTCCAAAAGTTGAACTAAAAGCTCTCCCACCTCATCTTAGGTATGAATACTTAGGAAATGGTGACACGTTGCCGGTAATCATTGCATCAGACCTGGATGAACAACAGGTTTGGAGTTTGGTGAAGGTACTAAAAAGGTTGAAAAGATATATTGAATGGACTATTGCGGATATTATTGGGATCCCTCCTGGTATCTGCTCTCATAAAATCCAACTCATGCCTCATCATAAGCCGAGTATTGAGCACCAAAGAGGCTTGAATCCTCCTATGCAAGAGGTTGTGAAGAAGGAAATCATTAAGTGGTTGGATGCCGGAGTAATCTATCCAATCGCCGATAGTAGTTGGTTATGCCCGGTTTAGTGTGTACCTAAGAAAGGGGGAATGACTGTGGTCCCTAACAAAAAAAATGAACTTGTTCCTATGAGACCGGTTACTGGATGGAGGGTGTGTATGGATTACTGTAAACTAAACTCATGGACTGAAAAAGACCATTTTCCTATGCCCTTCATGGATCAGATGTTGGATAGACTTGCCAGAAAAGGATGGTATTGTTTTCTTGAAGGGTATTTGGGGTAAAATCCGATTTCTATTGAACCAGAAGATCAAGAGAAAACCACTTTAACTTGTCCTAATGGGACCTTTACGTTCAGAAGAATGCCGTTTGGGTTGTGCAATGCACCCGCAACATTTCAGAGATGTATGATGTCAATATTTTCTGACATGGTGGAGGATACTATAGAAGTTTTTATGGATGATTTTCATGTGGTTGGTGATTCATTCGAGCGGTGTTTGACAAATTTATCTAAGGTCCTTAAGAGATGTGAAGACTTCAATTTAGTACTAAACTAGTAAAAGTGTCATTTCATGGTGAAAGAGGGTATTGTGTTGGGTCATCGCATTTCATAAAAGGGCATAGAGGTTGCTCGAGCTAAAGTCGAGGTAATAGTGAGACTTCCCCCACCAATCTCTGTGAAAGGTGTGAGAAGCTTTCTTGGGCATGCAGGCTTTTATCGGAGATTCATCAAAGACTTTTCAAAGATTGCACACCCATTGTGCAAAATGCTGGAGAAAGATTGTAAATTTTGTTTTGATGAATCCTGTCTTAAAGAATTCGGTGAGCTAAAAGAAAAGTTAGTTCTTGCGCTATCATAATTTCTCCGGATTGGAAAGTCCATTTGAGGTAATGTGCGATGCTAGTGGGGTGGGTCTAGGTGAAGTATTGGGACAGAGAGAAAAACAAAATCCTTCACCCCATTTACTATGCTAGTAAACACTTATGAAGCTCAGAAGAACTACACAGTGACTGAGCAAGAACTCCTAGATGTAGTCTTTGCTTTTGAGAAATTTTGCTCCTATTTGCTAGGTACTAGAGTTATAGTGCATAATGACCACTCAGCATTGAGATATTTGATGGAGAATAAGGATGCGAAACCGAGGCTGATTTGTTGGGTATTACTGCTACAAGAATTTGACTTTGAAGTGCTGGATAGAAAAGGAACTGAAAATCAAGTTGCTGATCACTTGTCTCGTCTAGAGGATGAAGCTATGAGAGAGTTAGGGGATAAGACTGACATTGATGATACTTTCACCGATAAACATGTATTGGCTGCTTCACAAGACTTGATTCCATGGTTCGCAGATTTTGCGAACTATCTGGCTAGTGATATTGTTCCATCTGACTTGTCCTTTCATCAAAGGAAAAAGTTCATGTACGATGTGAAGAAGTTCTTTTGGGATGAACCATACTTGTATAGGAGTTGTGACGACGGGCTTATTCGGCGTTGTGTGCCAGAATGTGAAATGTTGAATGTGTTGGAGGCATGCCATTCTTCACCCGTTGTGGACATCACAGTGGTATCCGAACAGCTCATAAGATATTACAATGTGGTTACTATTGGCCAACTCTTCATCAAGATGCCCATGGGTTTGCTAAAGCATGTGACAGATGTCAACGAGATGGTGGTATTTCAAGAAAGCAAGAGCTCCCTCTAAACCCCATTCTTGTGATTGAGTTATTTCATGTTTGGGGTATTGACTTTAGGGGCCCTTTCGTGAGTTCTCATGGCATGAACTACATTCTAGTAGCAGTCTATTATGTATCTAAATGGGTCGAAGCTATAGCCCTTGCAAACAATGAAGGGAAGAGTGTCACTGCATTCTTGAAAAAGAATATATTCTCTCGTTTTGGCACCCCAAGGGCCATTATTAGTGATGGGGGCTCCCACTTCTGCAACAGATTGTTCAAGGGGTTATTGGAGAAATACGGGGTTCGCCATAATGTGGCACTCCTTACAACCCTCAAACTAGTGGGCAAGTTGAAGTGTCTAATCGGGAAATAAAATAGATATTGTCAAAAACAGTGAATGCTAGTAGAACAGATTGGTCAAAGAGGCTTGATGATGCTCTTTTGGCCTACCGGACAGCATATAAGACTTCCATAGTTATGTCTCCATCCAACTTGTATATGGGAAGCTTGTCATCTTCCGGTTGCATAAAGCCATGTGGGCTATGAAGAAGTTAAAATTGATTGGAGCGAAGCTGCAGAGCAACGGTTAAATGGGTTGAATGAACTCGATGAATTTCGCCTAAAAGCCTATGAAAGCTCTGCATTATACAAAGAAAATATAAAGAAGTACCATGAAAACCATATTGAAAAGCGAGGGTTTATGGTCAGGGATTTGGTGTTGTTATTCAATTCCAGGTTGCGCTTGTTTCCGGGCAAGCTCAAGTCCAAATGGACTGGTCCTTACTTGGTTACCCAACTATTCCCTCATGGAGCAGTTGAGTTGGAAACTCTGAAGGGTGTGCGGTTCAAGGTGAATTGACCGCGCATTAAATCTATTTCGGGCATGCCGAATCAGCGAATGAAGTGATAGAGGCATACCATCTTGACGAAGTCTGAGTAATCAAGTTTCCCCAGTCGTGCCGCGACATTAAATCCGGCGCTTGTTGGGAGAAAACCCAATACTTATCATCTTTTTAGTAATGGTAGCATTTTTCTACTAATGGGTTTTAAATTTGCAAGCACATCACCAAGGAAATTCTGTAGAAAATTACTCTGCAACAGTCACTGACGGACACATCGACGGACCGTTGCGCCGCGACAGACCATCGTATGCATCCGTCGTACCAGGTAAGTTTTTCTGTTATTTTGAAACTAGGGCACACACGACGGAACAAACGACGGGTCGTAACAACTGCGACAGACCGTCGTCGGGGAACCGTCGCGTATACCCGACCTCTCTTTTAACTTCCACATTCCCTCCCACCGATCATTGCCCCTCTCTCAATTCTCGAAAGCCCAATCTATTAGTGGAAACTGCTGCTGTGAGTGTCTACCTTGCCACCAAATACTTGTACATCTGTTTTTCTCCATTTCTAAGGTAAGTGTCTCAAATTTATACTCATTTATCTTGCATTTTTGTTTACTAGTTAGTATTAATCTTAGTTCCTCATCGTATTTTGTTTACTTTATATGATTCTGTCTAACCTAGGTTACAAATGTTCGAAATTGCCATGTTTACCACCCTAGACATAGGTGCTTTTGCATTGCTAGTTCCCTAGGAAGTTGGGTTAGACACATGTAGGTCCAAAACAATACAAGGTTTATCTGGGTTCATCGGGGATGCTTAGAGTACCCTTAGTTCTGTCACTGTCATTCAGAACGAGACCCCGATGACGGACCGTCGTACCCACGATGGACCGTCGTAGGGTCTGTCGCAAAAGCCCTAAAACCCTATCCCAAAAGAAACATGTGACGGATCGTCGTACTCACGACGGTCCATCCTACACAACCGTTTTGGTTGTAAGAGACCCTGATTCTAAGGGTCTCTCATTTTTTTTCCAAAGTGTTCCTCGACGGACACATGTGACGGACCGTCGTCTTCACGATGGTCCGTACTGCACAACCGTTCTGGTTGTCAGAGACCCTGTTTCTAAGGGTCTCACTTTTTCTTTGTGTCCTACAACGGGTCAATATGACGGACCGTCGTACCCACGACGGGCCGTCTTGCATGACCGTCATGATGGTCAGAGACCCCTCTCCTAAGGGTCTCTATATTTTATTCAACTGTCCACTTACAGACACCTACAACAGACCGTCGCACCTGTGACGGTCCGTCCTGCACCCACCGTCATTCTAGTCAGAGACCCTCCTTCAGAGTTCTCTATATATACATAGTCTAAGTAAAACACGACGGACCTCACGACGGTCCGTCATAGTCACGACGAGCCGTCACAAGACCCGTCGTGTGTCACTGTTTCTACAGCAATTGCATATTATTTTCACTGTTTTATTTTGTATGGTTTCACTTGTCTTGTTTGCCACTACTCGTACTAATAGTGATCCTTTGCAGGTACTATCTACTATGGCACCCAAGCAAGACGGAACCTACGCTCGCGGGTGATCATAGTCTGTCGCCCCGTCTGCACGCATGATCATCGGCTCTGATGATGAGCGGGACCCTAAGTATGTGCCCCCAGGCACTTCCACACCTTCCCGTGCTACACGTGCCCCCAGAGCCACACCCAAAAAGGTGGCGTCCGGCGTAGTCACTGCCTCCCAGTCTGATGAGGAGCGCACGCTGACCGGCACACCCTCTGGGTCAGCCACAAATGAGGAAGGAGCTTTTGGCTCCTTAGGAGTATCATGGTCCGAGGAAACCTCTAGCTCTGCTGAGGTTCCCGCACCCGCCACTGCTGCAGCGTCGGACTCCTCTGATGAGGCTGACAGTTCAGACTCTACATCCGGCTCACCAGCTCAGGTACCCACTCCAGCCACTGACCAGCCCAACCGGTGGTGTGTCGACGGGCAGTTTCAAGTCTACTCCGACGCCAAGTTCCTGACTGATAAAGGAGTAATGACTCGGACACTAACTTTGGAGTAGCGGGTACTTACAGGGAGTCTCCCGACGATGCCGGTGATCCACAACCTCTTCACCAGGCATCGCTTGGAGTGGACAACACGTCTATTGGGGCGATACAACGAAGAAACGGTTTGAGAGTTCTACGCATCCTACGTAGCTACTCTCCAATCACAGATCGATAAGCGGGATGCCCCCTCTAAATAGGCCCCACTGGAGCAGGTCCGAGTCCGGGGTGTGCAGGTTGACATTTGTCTGCCAGCTCTCCGCCGGTTTCTATACGGCAAGAGTACTGATGCTACTCGGACCCCCCTCACTGCGGATTTTGACTACCGCTGGCAGGTAGTAAAGGATGGCCAGTTCTTACGCGAGCAAGCACTAAGAGAGAGACCACCAAGAGGTGGATGGCCCTGCACCTATATGTAGATGATGAGGGTGCCGATTGGGTCACTGAGCCGAAGGGGGCCATCAAGAAGGACAACCTCACGTTCACAGCAACATTCTTGTGGCTTCTTGTCCGTCACTGCCTTTCCCCCACAGGTGTTGATAACATCGTTACCTGGTATAGAGTAGTGTTGATGGCGGCGATGATAGCCGGATTCGAGGTGGACTTCGCATGGCTTCTCCAGGCAGTCATGCAGGAGAGGGCATTTAAGGTAACTACTACCTACCCTTTCTTGTGCATGATCTTTGCCCGTTGCAGGTCCGCAGGTGTACCTATATGGAACGTAGATCATCTTAAGACCCCGGAGGGCACTATAGACGTCGGCCTCATCAGAGACGAGGCCAATGAGTTGGCTCCAAGCAGAGGGCCCCGTCTAGAGCTGCCCCCACTTGCTGATGATCTTGCAGATACTGTAACCCAGACCCACACAGCTACACAGGCGTCCACTGACACTTCCCCGGTCGAGTCTATCCCGGGTAGTAGCACAGCCCCTAGCTCCTCTCGCACTGCCCCTCTACCGGCATTGGTCCCGCTTGCAAGGGTCCAAAAAGTAGAGGCACAAATGGCCACTCTTCTGCATCATATCTAGTCGTGGATGCAGAAGTCGATTACTGAGTCCGAAGAGCGTCTAGAGAAGAAGATGAGGCAGTTTACAGAGCGGAAGATCGCTGAGGTTAACCAGCGCCTAGACGCCTTTGAGTTGAGAGTGGTAGCTCCCCCCTCCGGTAGATGTGTCGACTCTTCAGGCTGCAAACGACGGTCTTCGTGCATACATCGACACGATCTTAGAGGCTAGGGTGCCAGAGTTTGAGGCCCCTTCTATCGAGCCCGCGGAGGACACCGTGTTGGCGGACCTTTTTGCTACCTCTGACATTCCACCACCTCCCCCTCGAGAGAGTTCCAAGAGGCGTAGGGGTCGAGCAGAGGACGAGGCGCTAGCACGGAAGAAGGAGCGCCGAGATATAGAGGCTGCGAGGAGAGCCTCCCTTGTTGAGGAGGAGGCGCATCGACTGAGAGCATCTGAGTTAGCGGCTAGGGCGTCTAGCTCCCTCGCCTTGAAGATAGCAGGAGGCACTACTAATGGTGCAGATGTTGCTGAGGACACCACTGAGGGTGTCCAGATTGCAGAGGACGTGTGTTCCGGGGAACCGGACCCACCATCTTACTGATCGACGGTGCTTTGCGCCACAGGTTTGCTTCACCTACCACTCTAGTATTTACATTTTTTTGTGCATTGGGGACAATTGAATGATTTTTTTGTTGGGGGTGGGGTAAATGGATAGTGAGTGTTACGGTGAAGTCTGAGTATCCCAATTCACTATCCTATTTTGGGGTTTTCTTGTCTGTGTTCTTTTTCCCCAAAAGACTGATTACTTTTTCTTTTGAACCGGCATGTTTATATCTTTTGTACATAGTTTAAGTCTGAAGCATGATGGCTAAAATGATATCCTGATAAACTGGAAAATAATGCATGACTAGGCATAGTAAACTGATAATTGTGTGGCTTTAAGCATGAAATAGATTTACACCATTGCATTACCCTAAGTCTAAAATTCGAACTAGGTGTCTGATAATCTGGTATAGTGATGAGATGTCAAGTGAGTGTGAGGAAATTTGAATAGTCCACTATTGGTACTGATCTAGAACTTGCCTGGTTAGTCTTGCTAAAAGTAAGCTGTAATAGACAATTAGGAAAGGATCATAGGCCCTTATTCAATATAGCCCATTTCTAGCCTAAATAAAAGAAACCAAATGAAATTTATCCTTCTTTGATCCAAATAATCTGAGCTTAAAATTTGACCTTTCTTTTACACCCCAACTGATCTTTTCTGGGAACAATGTGTTGGCCCTGGTCCCTCCTTGGACATGTTCACCTCAGCTTATGCAAAAATCATGAGTTGAGGGTGGCTAATGCATAAACAACCTTCGTTATCGCCCTGACCCAACTTTGGGTATTGTGTACCTTGACTCATGGCAAAGCCATGAGTTGAGCGTGGCTACTATGAGGAATGCTCTGGAAAGTGGGGTTGAAAGAACAAAGAGAGAGAAAGAAAAAAAGTAAAGTGACTCAAGAATTAGATAAAAACAAAAGTAAAGAAAAAGAAAAATACACAAGAAATACAAGCAAGAAAAGAAGAGAGTCACTTACACAAATGAAGAAAGAAGAGAAAATAGCAAGGTGAAAGAATATGAGAAACTAGGCGAGATAAAATGATTGAAAGTGGAAGGTTTAGCCGATATGTCAAGGAGGGAAAAACGTCACTAAAGTATACCAAAATATACCTTACCTGACCCCGAGCCTATGTTACTAGCTAAAAAAGTCCTATCGTGATCCTAAGGGTTGTATAGCGAACTTAAGGCAGTGAAAATAAGGGTAATCTTATGGACAAAGGTATGAATGAGTGTGACTTTGTTTTGAGAGTGAGTGTTGAAAAGTAATCCTTATACTCAAACTGAAATCATTGTGTGAAAAAGGAGGATTTTGTTTTAAAGTGAGGACACTAGTTGCAATTTTTGAATTGTTAGCACCTCGGTGAGGAATTCAAGAGGATAGGTGTTAGTGCATGGTGAGTCTGTATCATTTTCTGATCCCACAAAATTCAAGCCTAATAGTGACAGCATGCATAGAGTTGATGAGATTAATCGGGATTGATAGCCAAATGATTGCAAAGGATAAAACATGGATACTATTGTACAAAGATTGTGTAGTGAGTCATAGTGCGTCGCTTGAGGACAAACAATGAATTTAAGTTGAGGGTGTTTGTATACCGTGAGTTTCACGGTATTATTAATACTTTTTCCTTAAGTTTAGTGTGTCCAAAAGCCTTTTTGTGCTAATTTTTATATAAGTTTCTCTTTGTTTTGCCGGAAATTTGTCCAAAGCTAAATGCGGAGATTTTTGAGCGAAGAAATGCAGAAGAGACCACCTACGGAGCTTATGACGCACCGTCGTGCTTGTGACGGTCCGTAGGTGGCAGCGTAGTGCAGCTGTTGAAGGAAGATGGGGAAGTCTGACAAAGTGTGGGATTACGAAGCTTGTGACGGTCCGTCATGGCTATGACAGTCCGTCCTGCAGGTTCGTCGTGAAGTTCAGAGAAGTGATCCCAGTACCCAGATTCCAAGAGTTTAAGTATTTTAGAACGAAGACCCTTGACGGACCGTTGTGCCTATGACGGTTCGTCATACTTGCCGTCGAGGGGAATGAAGAGAGCAACAGAACAAATCGCACAAGTATAGGACGACGGAGTCCACGACGGTCTATCACGACCACGACGGTCCGTCGTGAGGTCTGTCGACCCAGCCGCGTTTTGGCAGATTTCCAGCAATTAGAATCCTTGTTTAATTAGGTTTTTGTTTTTTTTATAAATAGTTCGAAAAACCTCATTTTTGAGGTTAGACTCCGTATAGTTAGACTCTGTATTGTTAGACATCATATTATTAGACTCTGGATTATTGATCATTGATTACTTTGAGATTTTGTGAGATTATTGATTACTTTGAGATTCTTGCAAGTGATTTTTGATGATTAATCAAGCAAACTTTCGGATTTTAATCTTTCTCATGGAAGTAAGTACATGAATTCTTATATAATATATTTGAATATTGTGATTATGGCTATGAGTAACTAAACTCCATAACTAGGGTTGTGGGAACCATAGGTAAATAATGAGATAAACCATAACTAAAATAACAATTCTAGAATAGTGTCTTGCATGTATTAATAATTCTTTCGTTTAGAAGTCTTTTTAACGGATGGACAACATTAGAACTCTCCTTAATGCTATTTGCCGGACCAAGGAGGTAGTTAATAGGAAAAGAATTATTAACGTAGAATTAGTTTATACTATCTAATACGCTAGTATTGATTGGTACGAGGTAATAACTTAGTCAAATATCGAATACGATGCTTAATATGAGGTAAGGATAAGGGTTAGGATAGCAACACACGTAGCCGGACCAAGGTGCGGAGTGAGATTTTCTAGATGCCGGACCAAGGATTTAGAAATACATTACTTATCACTTTGCATGCAAGATTCTAGGAAAGAATTGTAATAGTTAGAATTATCAAGTTATGAACCTGTGGGGAACACGTAAACCCTAGTTACTTCGATTAATTGATTAAAACCCAACATTCAAAGCTGTTAAGTGTCTCTTTCAAGTTTATGCTCCTTGAGGAATTGCACTACTATCCTAAAATGACCCATGTGGTTATCTGCTCTTTTTGAATATATAAATATATAATCAATAAATGCAATTACAAATGAATAAAAATAATTCTAGACAACCCTATTCACAAAGTAGATAAAAGTAATAGCGAAACTAGATATACCAAAAGACATGACTAGAAACTCACAATGACTACATATTATTTGAAAAGCCATTTTTGGAATGTCAACTCCTCTAATTCTAAGTTGGTAATACTCTGACCTCAAGTCAATCTTCAAAAAGCAACTCGCCCCTTGGAGTTGGTCAAAGTAATCATCAACTCTAGGAAGATACTTATTCTTTATAGTGACCTTATTCAATTGTCGGTAGTTAATATACATTCTAAAAGACCCATCTTTCTTTTTCAAAAATAATACCGGAGCTCCCCATGGAGATATGATTGGTTTTATAAAACCGTTATCTAGCAAATACTTGTGTTGGGTCTTTAATTCTTTCAACTAGGCCAGATCCATCGAGTAGTTAGGAGGAATCTATATGGGTTTCGTATCCTGAATCAAATTTATGCCGAAATCTAGTTCCCGTTCGGGAGGAATTCTGGGTAAGTCATTTGGGAAGACTTCCGAAAAATCCTTCACTACGGGGACATAATGTAAACGAGGAGCCTCAGACTCAAAGTCTTTGACCCTCACAATATGATAGAGACATCCCTTAGAAATAATTTTACAAGCTTCAGGCATGAAATTATTTGAACTCTAGGGATTGAGTTTCTCCCCTTCCATTCTAAAACGGGTTCATTAGGAAATTGGAATTTAACTATCCTTGTTCTACAATCAATTGAAATAAAATAAGCATGTAACCAATCCATCCCCAATATGATATCAAAGTCAAACATATAAAGTTTTACCAAATAAACAAATGTAAATCTATTGGACAATTAATATGGGACAACTACTATAGACTCTTACAACAACAATGGATTCACCCACTAGTGTAGAAATCGAAAAGGTTCAATTAAGACATAGGGGAGTATATCAAACATCATAGAAACTAAAGGAGTTACAAAATATAAAGTGGCACCGTGATATAGCAACACATAAACATTAATTAAAATTACTGGCAACATAATGGTATTAAAATCGGGAGAACCATCTTCATCACCCCTAGATTTAAGAGCATAATAGAGTTTCTTCTTAGGAGCATCGAAGTTAAGACCACTTTCTTTTGCTTTATTATTCTCCCTTCCTTAATTCTTGGCTAAGGGACAATCTTTAACCATATGACCTCTTTTTCCTCAACCAAAATAATTATTTGTTCCTACTAAACATTTTCCCATATGATTCGTGCCACATTTGTCAGAATTGGGTTTCCCACTTTATGAACACCACCTTTTCCCATTTGTGGCTTAGGGTTAGGCACCCTATCCTTGTTTGCCTTGGAGAAATCAAAAGGAACTTGATTGGAGAATCTCTTTTTAATCTTTTGTTTGCCTTGGATTTCAAACTTTCCCTTCGAACTACCTCAATCATAGGGCCTTGCCCTCTTAACCTTCCTATTCTTCCTCTTGAGCCTAGTCTCCTCAATTCTTTGAGCATGTATCATCAACCGAGATAAATTCATGTCATTGTGAAGCATTTCCGCATGACGCTCTTCCACAAGATCATTGGACACCCCTGTCACAAAGCTACTAATTTCATCCCTCGGGTTAGTCATAAAAAAAAAAGCATACTTGGACACCTTGATGAATTTAAAAGAATATTCTTGAACACTCATACCTCTTTGACGAAGGTTGATGAAATCTTTCCTTTTTCCTCAGTTTAATCCCTTGGAAAGAAACTATCAAGAAATTTCCTCTTAAAGACTTCCCACCTTATGGGAAAACCTCTCAAACACCTACGATCTTTTAATTGAGTGTGCCAAGTTTGAGCCACATCCTTAAGTTGATAAGATGGTAGATCAGCCTTCTCATTTGAACTCACTCCCATAGTATACAAGATCTTATAAACCTCAAATGGAAATTCTTGAAGATCTTCATGTATGTTTGATCAAAAGAACATGGGAGGGTTTATCCTTGTGAAGTCCCTCAAACGTGAAGCCATGGTACTAGCATTTTGGTTCACAAGTGGTGCAACTTCCTGATTTACTTGAGCCGTCATAGCTTGAGCTTGAGTAGCCATGACTTGAGTCAAGTCTAAGAAATCCACCCTTATCTCGCTATCCATGATAATTGGAGGATTGACCGGAGCTTGGCCACCTAGAGGAACTTGTTTTTGAGGAGGATCTTGATTGCATTGTGGAGGAACTCCTGCATTTTCAACCTCCCCTTCAACTTTTCTTGCGGCTGCCCTTTTAGTAGTCTTAACATGTATCCACAAGAAAATGATTATAAGAAAAGGTCACAAAGAGTTAAGAATATTAAGGCACGAATTAAGAATACCAAAGAAATGAGAATTTCCTATGCATAACATAGCCATTCATTCGTAAGTGGGACGCGCTTCACAATTACGAGCAATACTCTACATAGACGTGGTTTTGTGAGACATCATTCCGAAGATTATTCAACCTATTTCTCTGATACAAAGTTTGTCACAATTGCAGAGCACACCCTAGTCGTAATTTGAGTCTTCGTCCTCCAAGAGACCTTAGAAGATCCCTTAGCATACATCATTGAATCATTGATAAAATATAAAGCGAAAAAATTAAAAATTTTCATTTGAAGTAAGTCGTCACTTCACATATATCAAAAGTAGAATCTATAATTGTCTAACATGACCATCTATACATAAGAGTAGAACTTAGACCTTACATCATTAAAATAAGTCTTATAATAGAAATTACAATAAAGTCTTAGACTAAACAAATATGAAACTAGAATCAGCATCTCCATCCGCAAACTTGAGGACTCACCAACTTTGGGATAACAATCAAAGTGCTTCAAGTAAGGAGTAGACACTACACTGTTTTAGTCCTACGGCCACTCCACTAAAGTGTAGTCTAAACTAGAAAAAATTGTGGCTTTTGATAAAAATGCTACACTTTTGGACTTAAAGCAACACTTTTCCAGGGGTGTGCAAAAGAAGTGTAACCTTAAAGTATAGGCAACACCTTTCAAGTGTTTCATTATAAGCTATGCTTAAAAGTGTAGCCTAAAAGGTAAAAAGGTAACGCTTTTATGTACCTTATATAATAACATTTCTATCTCATACAAACTACACTTTTAAGTGTGACATTAGCTTTCTTATTCCCCACAATTTTAAAGTGTTGTCTTTTCTACCGAATATGTGACAACAATTTTAAAGTGTTGCCTTTTCTATCTAATGTATGACAATGCTTTGAAGTGTCCTTGCACATGTGCATACGACAATTAAAACCCCATGGCTCCACTTTTAAGTGTGGTAATACTATTTTGGCTATAAAATATTTATATGCCACAAATTATAATTAAAAAATACCGATATTGTTTAAATAATCTCAAACATAAATTGACTAATAAGTAATTCAAACATATTGTGTACATTGATTTGCAATAAACTTCAAAAGATATTGTGTACTAATAAGTAATTCAAATATTGATTTGCAATAAACTTCAAAAGATAGTATGTCTTGTGTACATTCACAACATACTTATAAAGCAATATTCTAATTATGTGTACACAGTAGTTAAAAAAGTGCTCTTACAATAGTTCAATATATTTGACAAAATCAAACATAATGTATTCAAACTTTCACAATAATTCAAAAACTCTTCACCACCCACTAAAATGAGATCAAATTGGCATGAGACCCTTACAATTTGATCACCTCCATTTCTCTAAACATTTAAAATATAAAACAAAATCTTATTGCAAGAGTTACAGAGGAGGAAGAAGTTCCAGATAACAGATTGCCGACTGCGCATTTTTTTAGTTCACTTTGCAGATTCTTAGGACAATTAAAGTCAAATTGAAGATTGCAAATTTTTTTTTTGAGAAAGGTAACATTGAATATTGCATATTACAGTTCGAGATTCATATTATTTCCAGATTGCATATCATAGTTCTAGATTAAATTCCGAATTGCAATTACAATTCCAGTTAACAGATTTATTGAGTTCCAGATTGCATACCACATTTTAGAAATACTAATACAGGATGACACCATAAAACATAGAAGAGATTCCAGATTGCATTCTAAATCAATAGTATTTCTTCAATGTTTTCAACAAGACCAAAATTTCCATACATATACCGAAAACTCTCAACACAATTTGTTGTACACATCTCCTAGTCGAGAGACCAAACTAGTCGATTAATAAGACAGAAAAAGAATACACATTCATAACTATATATTCATTTCCTTGTCTTCATGGCATGTACAAAAAATTAACCAATCAATTAATGAGCAAATTAAATCCGTAGTGAGATACCTTATCTCATATAATAGAAAAGTGTGCAACTTTAATAGAAAAGGTTCTCCTTGAATGGTTGTTCATGAACCACTTCAAATTTTTTTACATTGCATGACAATCACATACCACATAAATAACAAATACATTTACTCAAATTTCTATCAAACTGCTTGTGATAAAATTAGAGAGAAAAGAAACCAGCTCACAAATTCGGTCAACAACATATCAAGTGTTTCTGCTGCGATAAACCAAGAAACAAATTGACATGAGCATAGTTTTACTAGTAGCTATACATGTAATGATGGTTAATTTATTACTTGAAAGACACTGGCTCAATCATGTATACCACATTTATTTGTCAAAGTTAAAACACACACAAATAACCTGGTCATCTCTCTGGCAATTACCATTTTTCCATAAAAATCAAAGTTCTAAATCACATTCAGTATCAAAAAGCAGACACAATAAGGAAAAGGGGTGAATAAGTATGTAAGAGAATTCGATTATGAAATGAATAGTATGAGGAATTGCTTATCTAACAGCCATAAATTACTTACACATCCTTGTAAAACTTCCAAATGCTGAATATATAATGAAGGATACGTCTGGCATCAGAAACTTTGGTAAAACTTGCAGTGCCCTCATTTCTAGTTCTGCTCAAGGGATTGTGTTGTCATGATAGCATAAACCATTGTAATAACCTTAATTGATGTTAGCTCCTTTCTCTAATCATTTGATCTTTCAAAGAAAAAGAATAACTAATGAAATAATGCAAGGAGAACTCAAAAATATGTAATAACTGTTGTACTAATGCAATATCTTCCATGTAATAACGACGGATATGTCGTGGACCTTCCGGAAAGATAGGAGGAAGGAACATGTTTATCCCAATGTGACTTGCTTTAATTGGTACTAAGCTGTTTCACAGATATTTTTGCATTGAGATGCAGAGGCTATAGGTAAGTTTGTTTTCAAGGAACACGGTAGATTGCGGTCGAGTTACATGTTGACTGTCAGAGTCAATTTGTATAAAATGGCCAACAATAAGATTTTGGGGAAGAGCTCGGCATCGCGCTAGAAAAATTTTTGATCTCTATTTCTTCAGCTAGGGAAGTCTGAGTTCCAAAATCCTATAGAAGGTGTAGCAAGTATGCACTATATTAGTTAAAACTATGTAAAAGTGAAGATTCAAATGAAAGATTGTATTCATGAGACTACTCTAATTAACTAAAAGGTCAAATCACAGCTTACTAAGAGGAACAAACATATGTGGTTAAAGCGCAAATAAGAGGTGTATCCTAGGGACAAACATATATGTGGTTGATGCATTCGGTAGAATTGTTGAATCTTCTGATAGTTTCCCAACATAGTTATCTCATTAGTGTAGAAGACTTTTATAAGAATAGCTTGTCGTTGTTTCAGCTAAACTATTGTGCATAGTTATCACAAAATTGGCATGCAAAAGAACTGAAAACGCAATATAAATAGCAAATCAATATACAATGTAAAGTGTTCCAGATCTATGACTCTGTTTATACAATGGCAGCATAGTCGGCTTATACACATGACTGAAGATATGCTTTCCCAAGTCATAACAAATGTAGCCTCACAATGTAAGTACATAATTTAAATTTTTTAACTCCCCAGGAAAGGAATACAATAAAAAGATAGACAAACGAGAGAAGGAAGAATAACCAGGTCTGCGGCACGATAAGCCCCTCTAACTATAAATAATGAAACTATTGACCAAATAATGTAAAAAAAGTTTTAGTCTACCCGTGCTGAGAAAGTTATTGATGGTAACTCAATGACAGGTCTAGATGAACTAAATGGATGTGCCTACACATTGAAAACACTATTGTTAGATGAAAAAAATAGGGAAAAAAGATATCAAACATTAAGACAAGTCATACCTCAATCTGGCTCCTTGGATCTACTAGTTTCAATGCTCCTTGGGTTTACTAGTTTCAAGACAATTCACACCACAACACCATCACTTGTCCTAAGAAAAACAAAGCAAGTAGTGTTGTCGGATTATCCCGAACCTGATTTATTTAAGTTGTTTGTACTTGGAAGATTTACTAGTTATTCTCAAAACTTCAAATACAAAAGTATTTTATTTGCCAAAAGAACATGAAAAAGCTATAAAGTCCTACCACAGTGGGTCTTCAGTTAATCTTCTTCTATGACACGTGGGAAACTAACCAGAAAGAGTGATACCATGGTCGATAATTCATCTTTGATATTTGTAACATCAACAAGAGTCAAATTAGATCATCTTTTTTTTAAAAAAAAATCATGTATAACAGAGAAAAATAGTAACATGCATAAACAATTATTGATATTAGATAAATCCAAGTGAGATACATAACTAAATCTTCATTAGAAATACCTTAATAATTGCATATATTATGGCACCAACAACTGAGGCATTAATACATTCAAGTCATTCAACTATTTAAGCTAACCTTGCTAAACTAGTGACCTAGTTCAAATTTTGATGTTTCAAATAGGAAAATGACAGACTTTTAATTAAATGACATATGATTTAGAAGAAATCAGATAATGACAGTGAAGCTTCTATACTTCAATTCCCCTAAATTCATCAAAATACATTTCTAAAGGGTATTTCCTTCTTGGACCAATAAACCTACTCTTATATTCTATTTATAAAAAAATTCTATTGCCAGATTGCCATGAAATAATATAGACAACAGATAAAGTACCAAAT
This sequence comes from Solanum peruvianum, assembly GCA_027705065.1. Taxonomy (NCBI): domain Eukaryota; kingdom Viridiplantae; phylum Streptophyta; class Magnoliopsida; order Solanales; family Solanaceae; genus Solanum; species Solanum peruvianum. Next base: position 32,454,697 of record JAKWJD010001761.1, on the reverse strand, counting down.
AAGAAGTATGATAAGAAACTAGATTAAGTTTTTAATATAAAACTTATCTCAATAGATTCATTTCATAATAGAAAAGCTCAGTGAAGGACATGAAAATTGTATTTACCAAATTGATTATTATAGCTATAGTTGTGTGCAAATATTTGTTGAAGATAAAAGTACACTAAGAATGAGCGAAGTACAATTTAGTAAAGGACTCTTAGATGTTTTCATAAGAACAACATACACATTATAAGCATTTCATATGTTAGATCACGACTCCAGGAACTAAAGTACGTATATGTACCGAAATCTTAATTTAATGTAATCGTATGCTACTTCTTCACGTAGCTATACAATATGTAAAGAGTAAATTTATTTTTTCATTAAATAATACAATGTAAACATTTATTAAATTAGCAAAGCTAAGAGAGATAAAAAAAAAAGAATGTTTATGACACAATATCAGAGAATATCAGAGGTATGTGACAAATGCATTTCCTATCATCTAAAAGGATGTTCTTTGAGCATATTTGATGCATTTGTTTATTTTCTTTGTTTGATTTTCAGATACTATGAAAAATATATAAAACTAGATGATCAGATCAAAAACAACTACTTAAAAAACAAAGGAAAATGAGAGACTGGAGAAATGAATTGTAACGACCTGTTTAGTCGTTTTGAGCAGCAAATTTTATTTCTGGAAAAACTGACTGGGACGACGGATGTCACGACGGACCGTCGTGGTCACGACGGCCCGTCGAGGAGGTTTCGTTCCATGACACTTAGAATTCTTCAATTTGGATATTAAAATCGACTCTCTGAACTTCGTAACGAACTTGCAGGACGGACCGTCACAGGTGTGACGGACCGTCACAGTCCACTTGAGTTCTAAGGGGCTGCGACGACCTGCGTGAGGGACCGTCGCAGGCATGACGTCCCGTCACAGGTTGCGCAAATCCCAGGCAGAATCGGATTTCTTCACACGTTTTAAGGGACGTTTTGGACTATTCTTTCCTTAATTATAGATTTCGTGGGTTTATATTAATAACTCATATTCTTGAGGGATAAAAGACGTAACTTTGGATTAATTAGTGGGGTATTATTGTAATCTTTTACACTTAATTATATGTTACTTAGGGTAAAAGAAAGAGGGTTTGAATAAGAAAAAGAGAAAAGAACAGAGAGAGAGAGAGAATTGAATCGAACGAGGCTGAAGAGGAGAACAAGGCTTGAGAATTTCTTGCTTGATCACTAGTCTTCGGTGGAGGTAGGTTATGGTTATTTCACACTATTCGTAGTAAACTCTTAATAGTGAATGATATGTGTTAGTAATATTGTAAACCCTTCTATATGCTTAATTGTATGCTTGCATGAATATGAATATGAAATTGTGAATAAATAAGAATGATGAAGCTATTGAATCCCAAATCTTGAAAAGAAACCCTAATCTACTTTGTTAATGATGATGCCTTGGTATAAAAGAAGGCTTGATGAACGAAAGTGGTGGGATTAGGGGATCGGGTGCCACGTTCCGGTACCAGGATAAAATGAGGATCGGAGTGTCACGTTCCTACACCAGGATAGTATATGGATCGGGTGCCACGTTCCGGTACCAGGATAGAATGAGGATCGGAGTGTCACGTTCCGACACCAGGCTAGTATATGGATCGGGTGCCACGTTCCGGTACCAGGATAGAATGAGGATCGGAGTGTCACGTTCCGACACCAGGACAGTATATGGATCGGGTGCCACGTTCCGGTACCAGGATAGAATGAGGATCGGAGTGTCACGTTCGGACACCAGGATAGTATATGGATCGGGTGCCACGTTCTGGTACCAGGATAGAATGAGGATCGGAGTGTCACGTTCCGACACCAGGATAGTATATGGATCGGGTGCCATGTTCCGGTACCAGGATAGTATATGAGGATCGGAGTGTCACGTTCCGACACCAGGATAGTAGATGGAGCGGAGTGTCACGTACCGGCACGAGGGGAATAAATATAATGAATCTCAAAATATGTTAATGAATTCAATCTAATGAATCTAATTCCCAAATGAGTATGATATTGAGGCTTGAGTCCTCATGGATGAACTTGTTAGTACTTATGGATTATTTAGTACTTGTTGTTGCTACATGTTGAGTATTATAGTTGATTTATGATATTACTTGATGTATATTGTTTTCTATTTTAAGTTGGCCAATGATACTTACTCAGTACCCGTGTTTTGTACTGACCCCTACTTGTTTGTTTCTTTCTTTGTTATTTGTGGAGTGCAGCAAACGTTCCGTCATCTTCAACTCAACAGTAATCCTAGCCAGTCATCAGTATACCGGATTTCAGGGTGAGCTAATGCTTCTAGCTTGGACTGGATCTCCCTCTTCATGTCTTGATGCCTTCAACTTCCGGCATGGACTAGCTTTTTAGTTATTTTGTTCTTAGACATTCTTAGTTTAGTAATTCGAGATAGATGTTCTTGTGGTGATGACTTCCAGATTTTGGGGGAATAGTAGATGTTGAACAATAATAGTTTTTGAATTGTTTTTATTAATGAGTTTAAGTCTTCCGCATTACTCTCTGTCGATATTATATTGAAATGTTAAGGGTTAGTTTGGTTGGTTCGCTCACATAGGAGGGTAAGTGTGGGTGCCAGTCGCGGCTCGGTTTTGGGTCGTGACAAACTTGGTATCAGAGCATTAGGTTCGTTGGTCTCATCACACAAGAACGAGTCTAGTAGAGTCTTAAGGAACGATGGGGGGACGCCTTTACTTTTCCTTGAGAGGCTATAAGACTTTAGGAAAATTTCATTCTTTCATTCTTCTTTCGTGCTACTACTTGAGTCCAATTTGTATCTAGGTGATACAAATTGGTATCTGACCATCTCCACTCTATTTCGCAGATGGTTAGAACTAGAGCAACGACCGCACCAGCAGCAACAACGGAAAGACAAGAAACGACTGAGCCAGCTACTGGGGCTGTAGCTCGAGGAAGAGCAATGGCAAGAGGCCGTGGAAGAGGTCGTGGGAGGACGTCCTCTAGAGGAAGAGGACGAGCACCTAGCCCATCTGATGCTAGGGCGGTGACTCCTCCACCGACTGAGGAGGTAGTAAGAGAGGGTGAGGAAGGGGAAACTGAACAAGAACAGAATGAGGAATTGCCACCCCAACCTACCCCAGAGATGATCAATCAGGTTCTTGCTTATCTTAGCGGGTTATCTGATCACGGTCAGGCACCTCCAGTGGTTTCTGCACAAACACCTCCGGTTTTAGAGGTACGACATGCGGCTACTATGGCTCCCCGCATGGATGCCTCATTGGAGATAGGCACATTTCCACGTCTGACTACTAGACCGATAATGACAAACGATCAGCACGAACTTTTCAGTAAGTTCTTGAAATTGAAACCTCCAGTTTTCAAGGGTGCAGAATCTGAAGATGCTTATGATTTTCTAGTTGATTGTCATGAGCTACTACACAAGATGGGGATAGTAGAACGGTTTGGCGTTGAGTTCGTAAGCTATCAGTTTCAAGGGAACGCCAAAACGTGGTGGCGATCACATGTCGAGTGTCAACCGACAGAGGCCACACCTATGACTTGGGAATCATTCTCTAGCTTGTTTATGGAGAAGTATATCCCAAGGACTTTGAGAGATAGAAAAAAGGATGAGTTCTTGAGTCTTGAGCAAGGAAGGATGACGGTTAATGCATATGAGGCTAAATTCCGCGCATTATCTAGGTATGCCACCCAACTTTGTTTCAGTCCACAAGAACGCATTCGCCGTTTTGTGAAGGGGTTGAGGTCAGAATTGCGGATTTCAGCCTTACAGGTAGCGGCTACGGCAAAATCCTTCCAAGAGGTGGTAGACTTTGTGATAGAGGTGGAAGGAGTGAAGCAAGATGACTTCACCACGACATCGACATCAAAAAGGTTTCTAAGGGGAGGTGAGTTTAATGGTTCTTACTCTAGAGGACAGAGCTCCGGAGGTTACTCAAGTCGACCAATTCAGTCTTCACTACAGACTGTAGTTGGGGGTCCACCTCAGAACGGTCAACACTTCTCTGAGAGACCTATGCATGAACCCAGAGAGTGCTATGGATGTGGGGAGATTGGACATATTAAGAGATATTGTCCAAAACAGAGTTATCGGCCCCCAATAGCTAGAGGTAGAGGTGGTTATGGAAGAGGCCGTCATTCTGGAGGACGCGGTGGTCGAGGTAATGGTGGTCACCAAAACGGCCGAGGTGATGGGCAAACTGGAGCCACTACATCACAACATTGTAGGGGCAATGGACAGACAAACGATAGAGCCCATTGTCACGCTTTCCCTGGGAGATCGGAGGCGGAGACATCTGATGCTGTCATCACAGGTAATCTTCTGGTTTGTGATTGCATGGCTTCTGTATTGTTTGACCCCGGATCCACATTTTCTTATGTATCTTCCTCATTTGCTAATGGTCTAAATTTGCATTATGAATTACTTGACATGCCTATTCGTGTTTCTACTCCGCTGGGAGAGTCTGTGGTAGTTGAGAAGGTATATAGGTATTGTTTGGTGAATTTTGTGGGGAGCAACACTTATGTAGATTTGGTTATCTTAGAAATGGTTGACTTTGATGTAATTCTGGGTATGACTTGGCTTTCTCCGAATTTTGCGATCTTGGATTGTAATGCTAAGACGGTAACGTTAGCCAAACCTAGGACAGATCCGTTAGTGTGGGAGGGCGACTACACTTCCAATCCGGTTCGTATCGTGTCCTTTCTTCATGCTCATAAGATGGTTAGTAAGGGTTGTTTAGATTTCTTGGCACACCTTAGGGATGACACTGCCCAAGTACCTTCGATTGAGTCGGTTTCGGTAGTCCGCGAGTTTTTGGATGTGTTCCCTGCAGATCTTCCTGGTATGCCACCGGATAGGGATATCGACTTTTGCATTGATTTGGAACCGGGCACTCGCCCCATTTCTATACCCCCTTATAGAATGGCTCCCGCGGAGTTAAGAGAGTTAAAGGCACAACTTCAAGAGTTGTTGAGCAAAGGTTTCATTAGACCAAGTGCATCTCCTTGGGGTGCTCCGGTTTTGTTTGTGAAGAAGAAGGATGGGAGTTTTCGGATGTGCATAGACTACCGGCAGTTGAACAAGGTAACTATTAAGAACAAGTATCCTCTTCCTCGCATTGATGACTTATTCGATCAGTTACAAGGTGCTTGTGTATTCTCTAAAATTGACTTGAGATCCGGTTATCACCAATTGAAAATACGATCAACGGATGTGCCAAAGACTGCTTTTCGAACTAGGTATGGGCATTATGAATTTGTGGTAATGTCTTTTGGTCTTACGAATGCCCCTGCTGCTTTCATGAGCTTGATGAATGGGATTTTTAAGCCACATCTGGATCTCTTTGTGATCGTGTTTATTGATGATATACTGATTTACTCTAAAAGCAAGAAGGAACATGAGGAGCATTTGAGAATGGTATTGGAAATGTTGAGGGAGAAAAAGCTTTATGCCAAGTTCTCTAAGTGTGAGTTTTGGCTAGATTCAGTGTCCTTCTTGGGACACGTGGTTTCTAAGGATGGAGTGATGGTGGATCCATCTAAGATTGAAACGGTGAAAAACTGGGTAAGGCCTACTAATGTGTCAGAAATATGGAGTTTCGTGGGGTTAGCTAGTTACTACCGCCGATTCGTCAAGGGATTCTCTTCTATTGCTTCTCAATTGACGAACTTGACTAAGCAGAATGTTCCATTTGTATGGTCAGATGAATGTGAGGAGAGCTTTCAGAAGCTTAAGACTTTGTTGACTACCGCACCAATTCTTACCTTGCCAGTAGAGGATAAAAACTTCATTGTTTATTGTGATGCATCCTACTCTGGGTTGGGTGCAGTGCTAATGCAAGAGAAGAATGTGATTGCTTATGCTTCGAGGCAATTAAAGGTGCATGAACGTAACTATCCGACCCATGATTTGGAGTTGGCTGCGGTAGTGTTTGCATTAAAGCAATGGAGACACTATTTATATGGGGTTAAGTGTGAGTTCTATACGGATCATCGTAGCCTATAGTATGTCTTTACTCAGAAAGATTTGAACTTGAGACAGAGGAGATGGATGGAACTACTGAAGGACTACGACATCACTATCTTGTATCATCCGGGGAAGGCGAATGTTGTGGCAGATGCTTTGAGTAGAAAGGCGGGAAGCATGGGAAGTCTAGCTCATTTGCAAGCTTCTAGACGCCCATTGGCTAGAGAGGTTCAGACTCTGGCTAACGACTTGATGAGGTTAGAAATAAATGAGAAGGGAGGATTGTTGGCTAGTGTGGAGTCAAGATCTTCTTTTCTTGACAAGATTAAGGGAAAACAGTTTGATGATGAGAAACTAAGGCAAATCCGAGATAAAGTGTTGCAAGGAGAGGCTAAAGAAGCAACAATCGACGAGGAAGGTGTTTTGAGGATCAAGGGAAGGGTATGTGTACCCTGCATCGATGATTTGATTAGCAATATTTTGACAGAGGCTCATAGTTCAAGGTATTCTATACATCCGGGTGCAACCAAGATGTATCGCGACCTAAAGCAACACTTTTGGTGGAGTAGAATGAAGCGCGATATTGTTGACTTTATTGCCAAATGTCCAAACTGTCAACAAGTAAAGTATGAACACCAAAGGCCCGGAGGAACGCTTCAGAGAATGCCCATTCCTGAATGGAAGTGGGAGAGAATCGCAATGGACTTCGTGGTTGGCCTTCCAAAGACAATGGGTAAGTATGACTCCATTTGGGTGATTGTTGATAGGTTAACTAAGTCCACTCATTTCATCCCGGTCAAGGTGACTTACAATGCAGAGAAGTTAGCAAAAATCTACATCTCAGAAATCGTTCGACTGCATGGAGTTCCACTCTCCATTATATCAGATAGAGGTACGCAGTTTACTTCTATGTTTTGGAAAACATTGCATGCTGAATCGGGTACTAGGTTAGACCTTAGTACTGCGTTCCACCCTCAGACTGATGGTCAGTCTGAGCGAACGATTCAAGTGTTGGAGGATATGCTTCGTGCATGCGTGATAGAATTTGGTGGCCATTGTGATAACTTCTTACCGTTGGTAGAGTTTTCATACAATAATAGCTATCACTCCAGTATTGATATGGCCCCATTTGAAGCATTGTATGGGAGGAGGTGTAGATCTCCCATTGGGTGGTTTGATGCATTTCAGGTTAGACCTTGGGGTACTGACCTCTTGAGGGATTCTGTCGATAAGGTGAAGGGCATTCAAGAAAAGCTTCTGGCGGCGCAAAGTAGACAAAAGGAGTATGCAGACCGAAAGGTTAGAGACTTGGAGTTCATGGAGGGTGAAAAAGTCTTGTTGAAGGTTTCACCCATGAAAGGGGTGATGCGGTTTGGCAAAAGAGGTAAGCTAAGTCCAAGGTATATTGGACCATTTGAGGTACTAAAGCGAGTAGGGGAGGTGGCTTATGAATTAGCCTTACCTCCAGGGCTGTCCGGAGTGCATCCGGTATTTCATGTGTCCATGTTGAAAAGATACCATGGAGATGGAAACTACATTATCCGTTGGGATTCAGTTTTGCTTGATGAGAATTTGACTTATGAGGAGGAACCGGTTGCTATATTAGATAGAGAGGTTCGCAAGTTGAGTTCGAGAGAGATTGCATCCATCAAAGTTCAATGGAAGAATCGACCGGTTGAAGAGGCTACCTGGGAGAAGGAGGCAGATATGCAAGAAAAATACCCACATCTGTTTACAGATTCAGGTACTCCTTTTCGCCATTGTTTTTCTTCTTTTGATCGTTCAGCGACGAACGATGGGTGAATTGGTATATATTGTAACGACCTGTTTAGTCGTTTTGAGCAGCAGATTTTATTTCTGGAAAAACTGGCTGGGACGACGGATGTCACGACGGACCGTCGTGGTCACGACGGCCCGTCGAGGAGGTTTCGTTCCATGACACTTAGAATTCTTCAATTTTGATATTAAAATCGACTCTCTGTAATCTGTGACGGACCTGCAGGACGTGCCGTCACATCTACGACGAACCGTCGTGAGGCACCGTTTCAATATACTTAGGAATTCTGAAATTGGGTACTGAAAATCGACTCTCTGAACTTCGTAACGAACTTGCAGGACGGACCGTCACAGTCCACTTGAGTTCTAAGGGGCTGCGACGACCTGCGTGACGGACCGTCGCTGGCATGACGGCCCGTCACAGGTTGCGCAAATCCCAGGCAGAATCGGATTTCTTCACACGTTTTAAGGGACGTTTTGGACTATTCTTTCCTTAATTATAGATTTCGTGGGTTTATATTAATAACTCAAATTCTTGAGGGATAAAAGAGGTAACTTTGGATTGATTAGTGGGGTATTATTGTCTTCTTTTAAACTTAATTATATATTACTTAGGGTAAAAGAAAGAGGGTTTGAATAAGAAAAAGAGAAAAGAACAGAGAGAGAGAGAGAATTGAATCGAACGAGGCTGAAGAGGAGAACAAGGCTTGAGAATTTCTTGCTTGATCACTAGTCTACGGTGGAGGTAGGTTATGGTTATTTCACACTATTCGTAGTAAACTCTTAATAGCGAATGATATGTGTTAGTAATATTGTAAACCCTTCTATATGCTTAATTGTATGCTTGCATGAATATGAATATGAAATTGTGAATAAATAAGCACTATGAAGCTATTGAATCCCAAATCTTGAAAAGAAACCGTAATCTACTTTGTTAATGATGATGCCTTGGTATAAAAGAAGGCTTGATGAACAACAGTGGTGGGATTAGGGGATCGGGTGCCACGTTCCGGTACCAGGATAGAATGAGGATCGGAGTGTCACGTTCCGACACCAGGATAGTATATGGATCGGGTGCCACGTTCCGGTACCAGGATAGAATGAGGATCGGAGTGTCACGTTCCGACACCAGGATAGTATATTGATCGGGTGCCACGTTCCGGTACCAGGATAGAATGAGGATCGGAGTGTCACGTTCCGACACCAGGATAGTATATGGATCGGGTGCCACGTTCCGGTACCAGGATAGAATGAGGATCGGAGTGTCACGTTCCGACACCAGGATAGTATATGGATCGGGTGCCACGTTCCGGTACCAGGATAGAATGAGGATCGGAGTGTCACGTTCCGACACCAGGATAGTATATGGATCGGGTGCCACGTTCCGGTACCAGGATAGTATATGAGGATCGGAGTGTCATGTTCCGACACCAGGATAGTAGATGGAGCGGAGTGTCACGTACCGGCACGAGGGGAATAAATATAATGAATCTCGAATTATGTTAATGAATTCAATCTAATGAATCTAATTCCCAAATGAGTATGATATTGAGGCTTGAGTCCTCATGGATGAACTTGTTAGTACTTATGGATGATTTTAGTACTTGTTGTTGCTACATGTTGAGTATTATAGTTGATTTATGATATTACTTGATGTATATTGTTTTCTATTTTGAGTTGGCCGATGATACTTACTCAGTACCCGTGTTTTGTACTGACCCCTACTTGTTTGTTTCTTTGTTTGTTATTTGTGGAGTGCAGCAAACGTTCTGTCATCTTCAACTCAACAGTAATCCTAGCCAGTCATCAGTATACCGGATTTCAGGGTGAGCTAATGCTTCTAGCTTGGACTGGATCTCCCTCTGCATGTCTTGATGCCTTGAACTTCCGGCATGGACTAGCTTTTTAGTTATTTTGTTCTTAGACATTCTTAGTTTAGTAATTCGAGATAGATGTTCTTGTGGTGATGACTTCCAGATTTTGGGGGAATAGTAGATGTTGAACAATAATAGTTTTTGAATTGTTTTTATTAATGAGTTTAAGTCTTCCGCATTACTTTCTGTCGATATTATATGGAAATGTTAAGGGTTAGTTTGGTTTGTTCGCTCACATAGAAGGGTAAGTGTGGGTGCCAGTCGCGGCTCGGTTTTGGGTCGTGACATGAATTATACATATATTCTGATTTAGTAAATGAAGATTCAAAAATGAAAATGGAATAAATCATAGTCAATTAAAAGTCAAAATGCCAAACTTCTAAAACTCCTGAGAACATTATTTCTTTTTGTGATAGATATTAACACGAGTTACACTTAATGCATCTAGTTTATATTTGCAGTAGTTGAAGGGCTGAAGCAAGGTTATAGTATCTATAAAGTATCTAATTATGGATAGGACCAGAACAAAACTGATGTAGAGCAAAAATTAATGGGGAAAATGCAGTACAAATTTTGTAATCACCCATGCTAGAGTCTAAACACAAAACAAACGATGTGAACTAGATGGAAACTATAGGTCTTGACTTATTGCAATGTAAGAAAATATACGTTCAAGAGTGTATATAAAGAAAATGCTTGAGATTCTCCTAGGAAAAAAAAATTACCGAGAAAAAAACAAAAGAATTACATTAACTTTGTGCAAGAATCAGTTTAAGGTGTGCAAGTCGACATAAGCTTGTGATATTTCTTTTATAATAAATCAAATGAAAAATTTAGAATCCATTAAATGAAGGGAGAATTTGAAGTATAGAGAACAGAAAACAGAACAACTTAGAAGCCAGCGAAATATAACCATGTTAAGGACAAACTTAAAGCATTTTTTTAGCTCATTTGTAATATCCTTTCTCGGCAATGTAGAGGTAGAGGAAATCCCAACAATGCAGCAGATATAAATTCATTTGAGTCTAGTAGATAAATTAATAGTAAGAAGGGAGAGATCGAATTTTAATTGCTATCGGATTCAATCCCTTTAAGTACGACATATCACTCTTTGTCTAGAACAAAAACAATGTCCTTGCTTATATTTTGGTATATGTTGATGATATCGTTATTGCTGGCAGTCATTCATCTTTCCTAGAATCAGTCATCTCGCAACTATTTACTGAATTCTCCATTTGTGACATAGAGGCCCTTAGTTTCTTTATTGGTATTCAAGTACTACAGCAATCCGATGGCATCTCATTGTCCCAACATCAATATATTCTCTCCCCAAAGCGGGTATGCAAAATTATAAGCCCACTCTAACTCCTATGCCTGTCAACATCAAGCTATATAATGGTGATAGTCCTTTATTCCATGATGCAACTTTGTATCGCCGCATCATTGGGGCATTGCAATATGTTACTCTTACTCGCCCAAACGTCGCCTTTGTGGTTAATAATTCTGGTAAATTTATGCATAATCCCACAGTGAATCAGTGTGCAGCAGTGAAGCAAATTCTTCGTTATTTAAAGGGTACAACAACTTCGTTTCCATATTCTGTTCTCCTCCCATTGTTTGGTGCAAGCATTCACTGATTCTAACTGGGCTGGGTCTGTGGATGATAGAAAATCTACTAATATTTATGCCATTTTCATGGGAGCAGCTCTAGTCTCTTGGTCCTCCAAAAAGAAATGAACTGTCACTAGATAGTCTACAGACTCGAAATATAAGGCTATGGCTGATATAGCCGCTGAATTGACCTGGATACAGTCCCTTTTGTTCGAATTGGGTGACACTATTCCCAAAGCTCTTCTAATTTGGTGTGACAACATTGGAGCTTCTTATCTTTCGATAAATCCGGTGTTATCATGCACGCAAAAAGCATGTTGAGATAGATATTCATTTTGTGCGTGACAAAGTAGCTCGTAAGGACCTCATAGTTCAGTTGTTATCGTCAAACGATCAACTAGAAGATTTCCTAACGAAACCTCTGACCTCTTCCAGGTTTGAACTGCTTCAATCCAACATGAACATGTCCTCGCCACCATCAGCTTGCACGGGGAATATTGGGACATGTCAATTACTGTCCAACTCTAACAAGAGTTCCACGGACAAAGGCTAGGCACAAGAATATAGTTAGTCTCCCTTTACAACTAAATATCTGCATTAGAATATTGTAATTATAAATACATGATTTCTTTTATTTCATGTTGAGGTGAAAATTATAAAAACAACGCTGCAATCTGCAGCTTCCCTAGTTTTCACTCTCTCTCAATTCTCTTGTTCTAACACATATCATATCTTTTAACTTTAGATAAAAACATTATTCTTGTTACAAAAAAAAATTAACATTAAATTTTTTTTAGGTATTCATCAAAAGATTTTTTATGTATGTATTAAAGGGAACAAAAACAAAAAACAAATAACATAAGGAATTTTTTCAAAGCGAACCTGCAAAATATCAACATTTGCTTTTTCCAGTGCAATAAAAGATATCGGAACGTCCATAAATGTTGCATCCTCATCACCGTCAACTTGGTACTGCTTATCAATATTCTATTCGAATGTATGAAAAATAATTAGATATTTGTTAAAATAAATAATTTTGTAGAGTAATTGAGAACACATTTTGCGAAAAATCAAAATCGCTCGATTGCTAGGAACTTACATACACACGCATGCACAAACGCACACGCATACACAAACAGATTATGTACGTATATATATATATATATATATATATATATATATATATATGTGTGTGTGTGTGTGTGTGTATTTTGTAACAAGAACAATGATTTTTGTGGTTAAGCATCTTTTATCATACACTAATAATTTGATATGTGATGAAAATTTAATCCTAAATTTTAATTTTATTCTATCTAAATTAATATTTTTTGTGAAAACTAAATTCAAAAGATTCTATTTCTAAAGAAATTGTTAATTTGAGAGATGTACAATTATAAGCATACTTATATTTTAGCATTCAGATTTTATTACATCATGTTAATACAAAGATGTTTATTCAAAGATTCATGCACAACTTATCATTCAATTAACCACTAAAATTATGACGTCTTAAATATAATCATAAAAATGAAATAAGACGTTAAACTTGTTAGAGAACTTCTAATACTACTACTATTACTATTATCCATATGAATTTAAATTACTGTTTTACTTTTATTATTATATATGTCAGTATAGCCCGATTTGTTTTGTTTAAATACAGAAATGAGGATTCACATAACCTATTTTATTTTATTTGCATTAAGATATAGTTAAATGTTATTGTTGTTATGCGACTTGAATTTTTTTAGCTTGAGAATTTTTTATATCATTTTTCCATAGTACTTAAAAAGTTATTACCGAACAAATCAAAAGACTTGTGTACAGGTATTGATAAAAAAAATTAAATACATATATTAAAGAGTAAAGGATTTTTTCAAAACTTACCAATGAGACACCAGTTTGTGGTGCAATAGAAGATACAGGAACCGCTGGTATTGCATTTATACGATCAACTTTGTGATGCTTATTCATTTTCTAGAAGAAAATATGAAATAAAAAAGTAGTTACCGTATATATCAAAAAATTTGTCTGCATGTCTCGATTAAAAAAAAAACCTTATAATAAGTATGTTAAAATAATAGAGAAAAAGTTTCAAACCTTACCAATGACACCACGTGTGGTACAATAAAAGATATGGGGATACCCATTATTGCATTTCTACGATCAACTTTATGGTTCCTATTTTTTTCAATAAGAAAATATGAAATTAATTAAAGTTCGAGAATATCAAATATAAAGAAATATATGTTTTTCCATAAGTCTTATTATTTCAATAATAAGTGCAATGATTTTCTTGAGAAACTCAAACTTGTTAGTAACTTTTCTAGCATCCTCACAAAAAAGAAATTGTTACTTTCTGTTCTTGTAAAGAAATTATAGTTTCAATGGTCACACAAATTAATATATGTTTTGATAGATTTATCTATAACACAATTTGAGGAGAGTAATAATAGTGAGCCAAGTGCTCTTTGTTAATTAAAAGTTTGTTCAATTTTCATCAAATTTACTATGTATAGTTAGTAGGCGTATAGACATGCTATTTCCTCTTTATTATTAAATCATCAGACGAAATAAACAATGGATAAGTTATTTCATCTCATGATTTTAAATTATGAGATGAAATCTCAATTTCTCCGAAAAAGACTTGATTGAGAATTTGCTAGGTTATTAGCATTTTAATATCAATATTTAACATATTAAATTGCTTTATTATGGAGTTATAAGAATGATCATTGGTAGGCATTTGTCTTTTAAACTACCAATTTAATCATGTTATTCATCTTTGACTTGGTAGCCATGTAATGCCATTGAGATAAAAACATTCCAATAAACATTGGAATGGATAACTTCTACATTATCCATTAGTATTGGTTGTCCATCACTTTATTTCATTCTTAATTCCTCCATTACTCTTTGTAACCTATGAAACTCCTATTGTAACCTATGTAACCTATGAAACTCCTAAGGTCATTATCTTCACTATTTACTACCTCCCTCAATTATCTTCGTATTCATTTCTAGGAAGACTTCTTGTAGTATAAATAGTGGTCGTCTTCAATTGGTTTGAAACACACAAAACACAAGAGAAAACAAAGAGTGAAAGAGTTAGTCTAAAAGATAGTTCTTATTAGTTGAAGGAAGGTGTTCTTTTTTGTGGAGCTTTGGACTCAACTCTTGTCCAGAGTTGTTGAGTTATACTTTGTGAAGGCTATTGTATCTTGGAGGGGACAAGTCAAAGAGGACTACTGCTGGACCGGTGAAAACATTTGCTGTAGTGGGCGTGAATCTCCTTAAAGAGAGCGAGATATCCGCGCCTCAGCCTGAAGAGATAAAGTTCATCATTTTATTTTCAATTGTAATTTTGTAATTTTATTATCTTGTATGTTCTTTCACTAACAATTTTAAGGAGAATCAAAGATGACTACAATTTAAAAAACCGCGGATGTCAAGATGGGAGATCTTAACAATCCATTTCGGTTCAATGGTAACCATTTGAAGAGATGGAAGGGTAAAGTACTTTTCTACTTAAGTCTTCTCAATGTTTCTTATGTATTAACCAAGAAGAATCTAAATAAAAAAGACATCACCATATGAATGATGATGAAACTATTTCTCATCTAGAGAAAGTGGAAAAGTACGATGGTGATTCCTATAAGTGTCGGTATTATCTTCTTAATTGTCTATCTGATAATTTTTATGATTATTATTATAGAACTTACTCTAGTGCAAAGAAAATTTGGAAGGTATTGCAGAGTAAGTATGATACTGAAGAGGCTGGAGCGAAAAAATATGGAGCTAGTAGATTTTTTCGTTTCCAAATGGTGGACAACAAATCAGTGGTAGATCAAGCTCAAGACTTTATCATGATTGTTGGAGAGCTTAGGTCCGAAGAGGTTAAAATTGGAGATAACCTTATTGTTTGTGGCATAGTGGAAAAAATTTCACCTTCTTGGAAGGAATTTCAAAAAACTACGCGCCACAAACAAAAGGAAACCTCTCTTGAAACCTTGATAATGAAAATCCGCATGGAAGAAGAAGCAAGAAGCCAAGATGCACTTTTACAAACAAAAGAGAACAACATCACATCGAAGGTAAATTTAATTACTTCGAAAAATGATACTCTTGAAACTCACAAAAATACTTCTTCAAATTCTAAGGAGAAAAAATTCAACAAAAATGATGGTAGACCTCCCAAGAAAAATAATGTTGAAAATCACCAAGCACAAAATCAACAAGTTCAAGAAAAGGGACCATGCTTTGTTTGTGGCAAGAGTGAGCATATTTCTCGATTTTGTAGATTCTAAAAACGTGGTCTTAACCCTCAAGCAAACGTTACCGAAGAACCTTTTTTGGCGGTGATTACCTACATAAACATGGTTGAGAATGTTGTATATGGTGGCATATTCTGGTGCAAACCGTCATGTCTGTTATAACAAAGACTTGTTTAAAAAATATACTCATTTTGAGGAGCCTGAAACCATCATGCTTGGTGATGCTCACACTACTCAAGTTCTTGGAAAGGGAGATGTTGAATTGTGTTTTACCTCAGGAAGGATATTAACATTGAAAGATGTGCTTTATACTCCTTCTATGAAAAAAATTTTGATGTCTAGTTTTCTTCTTAATAAAGGAGGCTTTAAACAGATTATTGAATCTCATCAATAGTAATAGTGAAGAAAGGAATTTTTGTGGGGAAGGGGTATGCATGTGATGGGATGTTTAATTTGAATGTTGAAATGAATAAAAAATCTATTTCTGTTTATATGCTTTCTTTTACTAATTTTTGCCATGGTCGTTTGTGTCATATTAATGATCATTATGTTGGAATCATGAGTAATTTTGGATTAATACCAATGGTTAAAAGAATTTTGAAAAGTGTGAGGCTTGTAGTAAAGAAAAGATCACTAAAAGGCCTCATTTTAAAGTTGAAAGAAAAACTGATTTGTTAGAATTAGTTCACACTGATATTTGTGAACTTGGTGGAATTCTAACTCGTGAAGGTAATAGATATTTTATCACTTTCATTGATGATTTTTCTAAGTTTACATATATTTATTTGATGAAAAATAAAAGTGATGCTTTTGAAAATTTCAAAATTTATCTCAATGAGGTTGAAAATCAGATTGGAAGAAAAATAAAAAGAATTAGAAGTGATAGAGGCTGTGAATATGAATTAAATGAGTTAAATTCTTTTGTTAGATCATTGGGAGTAATTCATGAAACTCCTACTCCTTACTCTCCTTCGTCTAATGGAGTAGCAGAAAGGAAAATAGAACTTTGATTCAATTGACTAATGCTATGCTTATCGAGTAACATGCACCTTTAAATTTTTAGGTGAAGCTATCTTAAATGCTTGTTATGTGTTGAATCGTGTGCCTCATAAAAAGTCTAAATTGACACCTTTTGAACTGTGGAAAGGTTACAAGCCAAGTTTGGGATATCTAAGATTTTGGGGTTGTCCTAGCCTTTGTGAGGCTAATTGATCCCAAGATTACAAAGTTGGGTAAGAAAGTTACTACTTGCGCTTTTCTTGGTTATGCTTCAAATAGTACAACCTATAGATTTTTTAATCTTGAAGTCAATATTATAATAGAATCTGGTGATGCTATTTTTCATGAAAATAATTTCCTTTTGATACTAAATATAGTGGGGGTCAAAGGATTGAACAAAATAATTTTTCACTACCTAGTTCTTCTACTTCAACGTTGAAAAATAAAGAAGTTGTTGATTTTGAGTTAAAAAGAAGTAAAAGATCTAGAGTAGAAAAAGATTTTGGTCCTGATTTTTATGTGTTTAATGTTGAAAATGACCATCTAACTTTGAAAGAAGCATTATCTTCACATGATTCTATTTTTTGCAAAGAAGTTGTAAATGATGAAATGGAATTTCTAATTTCTAATAAAACTTGGACGTTAGTTGATTAACCACCGGGTTGTAAAACAATTGGTTGCAAATGGGTCTTGAGGATAAAGTCGAAATGGGATGGTTCTATTGATAAATACAAGGCTAGGCTAGTTGTAAATGGTTTTAAAAAACTAGAAGGCCTAGAATTTTTTGATACTTTTTCTTCGGTAACAAGAATTACATCGATTAGACTTTTAGTTTCTATGGCTGCAATTTTTGATTTGCAAATTCATCAAATTGATGTAAAAAATGCTTTTCTAAATGGAGACCTAAATGAAAAAATTCATATGGACCAACCCGAGTATTTTGTTGAAGCAAGCCAAGAAAGCAAAATATGTAAACTTACTAAATCCCTATATGACTTGAAACAGGCACCAAAGCAATGACATGAAATTTTTGATTCCTGCATGATTGAAAATGGTTTTAAAACAAATGAGTGTGATAAGTGCATATATCATAAGTCTTGGAATAATTCACATGTGATCATTTGTCTATATGTTGATGATTTGTGGATTTTTGGCTCTAACATGAATGTTATTGATGAAGCTAAAAATGTTTTTAGAAGCCATTTTTATATAAAAGATCTTGGTGAGGCAAATTTTATTCTTGGAAGAAAAATAACAAGAACATGTGAGGGGATTTTCCTTGACCAGTCACATTATGTTGAGAAAATTTTGAAAAAATATAAATTTCATAATTGCAAGCATGTTGCTACTCCTTTTTATTCAAGTGTTCACTTATTTCCTGTTGAAAGTGAAAAAGATGTAACAAATAAAAAGAAATACGCTAGTAGAATCGGAAGTTTGAGATATGTGACTGATTGCACTAGGCCTGATATTGCATATGTAGTAGGAGTACTTGGCAGGTTTACACACAAGCCAGGTAATGAACATTGACATGTTATAACAAGAGTTATGAGATATTTAGTTGGAACGAAAAATTGTGGTTTGTTCTATAAAAAATATCATGCTTTACTTGAAGGCTTTTGTGATGCAGATTGGAATACTTTGTCAGGTGATTCATGTTCTACCACTTGTTATGTCTTTAGCTTCCGCTAGTGAGGAAGTGAATTGGTTAAGAGATTTATAATTTCAAATTCCTTATTTTGAAAAACCAATTCCTCCTATTTTAAGTCATTGTGATAGCACCGCTGCAATTGGTAGAGTTCAAAATCGTTATTACAACGGTAAATCCAGACCTATAAGGAGAAAACATAGTAATATAAGATTGTATTTGACAAATGTTACCATTAATGTTGATTATGTCAAATCTTGTGATAATCTTGCAGATCCTCTTACGAAGGCCTTAACAAGAGAAAAGGTCTGGAGCACATAGAGGGGGACGGGGTTGAAGCCTACAAATCCTTGAGTCATATATGAGGAAATCCAACCTGGGGACTAGAGATCGTATAACCAAGTTCTATGATCATATGATGACTTGTTGTGAAAATGGCACTATTTTTTCCCTCCCTATGATGTGAGGCATTGTTTCTTGTAGTTTGTGAAGGTTAAGTTGATAAAACTCTTAATGAATATATGTAGCCCGTTTGGGTGGAGTGTTAATCACACAGAAGCACTCTCGACGGATCACCTATGTGATCTGTGGAAGTAGGTCGCTTCCTATGAGAATGAAGCTTATTCTCAAATGCACTCATGAAACCGGGATAGCACATGACAATAACATGTTGGCTGTTAAAGATTTTGAAACCACCTTGATTATTATGTATGAGTAGTGATATTTTCTTTCCCTTATGTAGTCATAGTTCATGTCTGAGACCACTACGACTCTAGAGTAAAAGTTACTGTTTCACTAAGTGAGGTTCAATGCAGAGCACACCTTCATTATGCATAAAAGTCTTCCTTCAACTGATATACTCTCTTATCTAAATATTAAAATGAGTGGGGGATTGTTAGGTTATTAGCATTTTAATATTAATATTTAACATATTAAATTTCTTTATTTTGGAGTTGTAAGGATGACCATTGGTAGGCATTTGTGTTTTAAACTACCAATTTAATCATGTTAATCATCTTTGACTTGGTAGACATATAATGCCATTACTTTTGGCTTTATTGGTTTAATTCATTGTGAAATAAAAACATTCCAATAAACATTGGAATGAATAACTTCTACATAATCCATTAGCATTGGTTGTCCATCACTTTATTTCATTCTTAATTCCTCCATTACTCTTTGTAACCTTTGTAACCTATGTAACTCCTATTGTAACCTATGTAACCTATGAAACTGCTAAGGCCATTATCTTCACTATTTACTACCGCCATTATCTTCCTATTCATTGCTAGGAAGACTTCTTGTAATATAAATAGTGGTGGTCTTCTTTTGGTTTGAAACACACAAAACACAAGAAAAAACAAAGAGTGAAAGAGTTAGTCTAAAAGAGAGTTCTTATTAGTTGAAGGGAGGTGTTCTTTTTTGTGGAGCTTTGGACTCAACTCTTGTCCAGAGTTGTTGAGTTATACTTTGTGAAGGTTGTTGTATCTTGGAGGGGACAAGTCAAAGAGGACTACTGCTGGACCGGTGAAAACATTTGTTGTAGTGGGCTTGAATCTCTTTAAAGAGAGCGAGATATCCGCGCCTCAGCCTGAAGAGATTAAGTTCTTCATTTTATTTTCAATTTTAATCTTGCAATTTTATTATCTTGTAAGTTTTTTTCACTAATAGAATTTCATATCATGATTTATCATTTTTCAAATGCAAATATTTACCCACAAATTTGTTTTTCATATATAAAAAAGTATGATATAAATATATAAGTTTTTGCGAGAATACGAAAAGACTAACGAAATATTTACAAAACGTGAACATCATGATATGATTAGTAATTCTATGGACCATGGTCAATTTTATTAAACAATACTTGAATGAATTTAAAGTTTTGTACAACTCATTATTAATGTAACCTTTTCATTTAAAAAATTATAATTTAATCAATAAATACCGTATTTTTTCGAATAACATTTTTATGATTTAAATACCTAATTTCATCGTTCTGGAAAATTAAATGAAGAAAGAATTGTAACCACAAAACTTTTTAATAGAACTTTTGAATTTTCCAACCTAGTCCAGATTTGGATGATATTAGAGGCATTAAGGTGTACGAAAATTGAGTAATGAATTACTGATCTAATTGTGCATTTATTACATGAGTGGGTAGCTAATATTAAAAGGAACCCCTACAACTTTACGGAATCGAATACGGACGAGTAGAACTCCCAGCAATGAATCATTCGTGAATGGGTACATTCTGTCTTCGTCGAGGCCACTGGAGCGGGATCCAGGGCGCAGGAGTGGCAGGGGTGTAGAGGGATGGGTCCGGTCGAAAGGACCATAGGTGACATAAAGTCTCTAATAGACCCCTATATAACCATATTTGATATTTTTTAAATTTTACAGCCAAGGAGGTAACCCCATAAGAGTTCTTGATAGATTTTCACCATTCTTGAGGCTAAGGGTAAGATTTTGGCCCCCTGAATCCATTTTTCGACCTCTAAACCTATTTTCATGGTTTATAATCTATGGGGAAGTGTTTTGATCCGACAATTATGGTGGAAAATCCCTAAATTAGGTGTTAGGATCTTGGTTTGGTCTAGGCTTATTGGGTTTGTTATAATCTGGATAATTAGATCCTTGATTGTTGATCCTTGCGTATATTAATTGTTTTAGACCTAGAAATAGAGAAAATAATCCGAAAAGGGAAGATTCAAGTACCTTGGGGAATTGGAGCTTAATTCGAGGTAGGTGATGCTTATGATTTCATGTTTGTGTGATATTGGTTTATAATTGCTTGTAATGCATGTATGTATGTGAACGTTGCATTATTGATCACCCTAATATTAGTTGAGGATAATTGAATGATTGTATGCCATGAATCACCTCTTGTTATAGGATCGTGATGATGTACTTGTGATTGTGATTGTGGTGTGTGATTGGGGATCGGATTGCCACGTTCTGACAAGCTAACAAATTGAGTTTGGGTTCCCTGAGAGGACCATTATTTTGTGTTCCGTGATAGGACCATTGAATTATGATGTGTATATACTTGTGATGATTATGTTCATATCTAATGATGATTGATACTAAAAGACTATTTTCTGATGTTAAATGATTTAATTGTATATTGCTGAGAATTGTGAAATTGTTCGTTGTTATGAAGGATGATGATATTGTATCTGTTTGGTATATGCCTTTTTTATAATGTTGTGGTTACTTATATGTGTTTCACTTAGTGGGATTGTCGTGTGATCCTACCAGTGCACTGTGGTTGTATATTGATACTGTAGTTGCTCATATTTTTGTTAAGTATAGGGCATCTTTCTGCGGCTATTGATAGACCTTGTTTAGAAAATGAGCAACTATTCGAATTCATGGGTGAGAAATTTCTTCCGGGCTGCCTTAAGTTCTCTTTATTTAAGTCCACTATTTTCGCTATCAGACTATTGTTTAAATTGTTTTTAGTTTAAAGGTTGTACCCCTTGTATTAATATTTTTCATTGGTTGAGTTTTGGTACGTTCACTTTCAGGTTCTAGGGGTTTTATATTGGCATTGTTTAGTTGTTTAGTCCCTAAATAAATAATATAGTTATTCAGAAATACTTTTGTATGTTTAAATGCTTTAGTTTTTGGTTTATTTGCTTATTTTTGTTGTAGTAGTGGTTCTCCCTTTGTAGGGTTAGTATGGGTGTCAATCACGTCGATTTGGGTCGTTACAAGTTTGTATCATAGCATAGGTTCATTGATCTCATATACCGAAATAAGTCTAGTTGATTCCTGCGGAACGATATGATGACATCAGTACTTTTCTCTGAGAAGCTATACGACTTTAAGAAATACACAATTCTTTATAATCCTTTATGCTATAACTTGAATCTAATTGGTACTTGGGTGATATAGATCAGTATCTTTCCTCCTTCACTCTACGGTCTGAACTAGAGAAACAAAAGTAATAACACCATCGCTAGTAAGAGAGGATATGTATAGGCAACGATAGTTTAATAGAGTTACTATTTGGGAGAAGTATCCATCGCCTCATATAGAACACCTATTTTACCAATAGCAAAGTGCATTAATTTTCTCTATGATTGATCTATGGTATGGTAAGGTTACAATCAATTAATGATTGACGCAGTTAAGAATTGTGTTCGACCAAGTCCTTTGATTGAAATTAGTAATTTTGTGGGGCTTATTATGTACTATTGTCGCTTGTGGTATGAGATGAGTCCAATTGGTATCTTCCGATTCCACTCAATGTCTCAAAGAAGTGAACTAGATTGAACACAAGCAAGTAAATTGGAACTGAGAGGGTTCCAATTGGTATCTGTCCTTAGGAACCGTTTAAGGCATAAGTGATAGTCTTTTATGGAACGAACCAATTAGCTAAAAATTTAGACTTATTTGTGAATAGTAAGTTGGAACATTAAATCTGTGATTTTAGATGTCTGTATTAACTATGAATGTAGATGGTGCATTACTTGAATACTTTGATATGATTAGGTGCCCAATATTGGTTGAATAAATGTGTTGTATGTGCAATGTGTTGGTAAAAATATTTATACTGTGCAGGTTGTAAAAGCTTCAGTGTCGTGGGACTTATTATAAAAGGAAAATTATCATGAGATTTGGCTCAAGGGGCTAGATAAATTACGGTGTGCTTTGTATGAGAGAAATATTAATATGCATCGTGATCAACAAATAATTGTTTGAATGTCTCGGTGTATTCTTGGAACAAGTGTGTTGCAGTGTTGAATGTAACATAAGGGAAATTGTGGAACTTGTCTCTCAAAGGGGATTATTCCAAAGGTGGTAAGTAAAGTTTGGAGCTTGGTGAAATTACAAAATATAGAAAAACCCTAGGAAATATTAGGGTTGGGTTTTGGTCGTGTCAGAGACGCTACAAAAGGATTGTTCTCGCTTGAGCGGTGTCGGTACAACGAGATTTTTTCCGCTACAGCGGGATGAATGGAGGCAAAATCTCGCTTGTTTCCCCTATTTTCCAAGTCATAATTATGGACCCCAAACCGTATATCGGTGTTCAACAATCAAATATAAGTTAAAAGTTGTAGTAAAATTGTTGAAAACCTAGGCATATGAGGGTCAGATGTAGTGATCACAAGTGCTTTAATTGTTGTGATAGGATGACTAATGTGTTCTTGATCCGGATTATGTGTATTCATACGTGTTAGTTCAATTTCATTGGGATTTAATGTGAATTTTGATATACTTGATGCCCTCATCTATGTTTGTGCCCCAGCTGAGGAGTAAGTCATAGTCACCCATGTGTATCGTGTTGTTCTATTGTATGGTGGATTCTCAGATTTGGGTTTATTGGGTTATGTTGGATATGACTTAGTCCATATAATCTTATGTATGACTTGGATGTCCCCTATTAAACCGGGGTTTAATTTTGATGCCACGACGGTTACTCTAGAGATCCACGCTAGGGAAAGATCAGAGTGGGGACGCGTATACAAGCCTGAGCTTACTAAGATCATGCCCTTCATTCAGTCTAGAAAACTGGTATGGCAAGATTGTTTGGCGTAATTGGCTCATATTCGTGATGCTGAGGTCAATCCTCCTTTTTTGAGTCTATTCTTGTGGCGTAACTTCATTGTAAATCTACATTCTTGGTGATATATTTTTTTAAGGTATGAATTTGCAAAGGTGTAAATTCATTGGAAATCTACATTCTTGGTGATATATTTTTTTAAGGTTGAATTTGCAAAGGTGTGGAATGATCACTTGTATCAATTATTGAGCATTTAAAAAGATTTACACTTGGTTTGAGCTGTAAAGTTTATTACTTTTGATCGATAAAGTGCCTAAGAAAGGTTTTCATTTTAAAAGTGTTGGCTAAAAGTAAGATAAATGGTCGAAGTGTCCATGATGGTGGTTAGTATTGAGAGTTCGATCTTAAATGGAAAGATGTGAAGAGTATGTGGAGTGAAGTGAATTAAAATTACTAGTATCGACTTTTCAAGGAAACCTTTCATCTTATTCGATATATTCTTATGTGACCATCTATTTCATTTGTACATGTTTGTGAGTGTGATGAACTAGCTAGGCTCACGTCTTTTTTCCCTCTTGGGGGTGGTTCCCTAGTGGTTGATCAACTGTATTGATCCTGTGATGTTCTCTTCGTTGAGTGGGTTGATTTAGGAAGACATGGTTGATTCAGATCACTTTTGTGGTATGGTTTTTGAGTTGGTAAAGTATTTTAATGGTTCTACGTGTACCACCTTTCTTATGAGAAATTATTGAAGATCTGTGTTGTGTACTGATGGTTGTTCGACAGCCTTAATTCTTATCTTGTCGTCAAGGTCATATATCGATTATGTGTGGTTGAATGTGGGGATTTGAACCAAATTTTGTTATTCTTATGAGGAAATCTAAAATTACTGAATCTATCATTTCGATAGTGTTGTTGGGTGGTTTGTATGGTTGGACATATCTCTCAAGGAATATTTGATGTCTAAAGATTGAAATTTGTGTAACTTAATCTTGTGGAAATTTATGTTGTGAGATGGAGATGCTGATAAGAAATATGACTGCTCGGATATTATGAGCGTATGTTGGAGGGTTTAGGTTCACCTCAAATTGTGGCGAGTTTTGATTTAGGAAGTTATCATGTTTATGTTAGAAAGGAATCATCTTGATGTTTGTGTCATGTCCTTGACAACAGTTGCAGACATATGTATGATCAACTATGGTGGTTATTGGAATTTTTTTTGTTGATTAGTTAGTTTCATACAACAATATTTATCGCTTCGGTGTTGAGATGACTTCATTGATTCATGGTAAGAGAGGATATGTAGGTATTAAATTAGTTGGTTTCAGGTTGGACATGTGAAAAACTTAGGGGTTATGAGATTCGGTAAGAAGGGCATGCGAGACAAATATCCCTAGTCATTCATTCTTTTAGATACTACTCTACCATTATCATCCCCAATTATTTATAGTTGATAACTCTAGGATGAGTGATGGTTAAATTTATATTCATTGTAACTACCTAATTTCATCGTTATGGTAAAGTAAATCAAGAAAGAATTGGGACTAGAAAGTGTTTTGGTAGTAACTTGGAATTTAACAACCTAGGCCAGATTTTGATCAAATAGGAGGGATTAAAGTATGGGTAAATCTATTAAATAATGGAGATATAATTGTGAATAAAATTACATGAGTGGATAGCCAAGGATATAAGGAACTCATGCCACTTTAAGGAATCTATGTCGGGCGAGCAGAACTTCTGAAATGATCTTTGCGTTAATGGATACAGTTTGTCTCCGTCGAGGCCATTGGAGCAGGATTCTGGGAGTTGGAGTGGCGCCGCTAGAGTGGGATGGGTCCGCTGTTGCAGGAGAGATGTGACTTGAAGTCACTAATAAACCCCTAAATGACCATATTTGATAATTTTTACTTTTAGGTCCAAGGAGGCGACCCTAGAAGAGTTCATAATAGTTTTTCACCATTCCTGAGGCTAAAGGTAAGATTTTAACATCCTGACTCCGTTTAATTCGTATAACCTATTTTCTTGTTTTATAATCTATGGCGAAGGGTTTATGATATGAAAATTATGGTGGAAAAAGCCCTAAATTGGGTATTATGATTTTAGGTTGATCTAGAATTTTTCGGTTTGTTATAATTCAGATAACTAGACCTTTGATTGTTCATCCTTGCGTATATTAGTTTTAGTAGACCCAGAATAAGAACAAAGAATTAGGAAAATGAAGATTCAAGTGTCTTAGGAGATTCAATCTTGGATTTGAAGTAGGTGATGGTTATGGTTTCATTTTGTTGTAATATATGTTTGTAATTGCTTCACTATAATGCATATATGTATGCGGATGTTGCACTATTGATCGCCCTATTCATAATTGAGGATAATTAAGTAAGTGTATGACATGAATCTCCTGTGGTTTTATGATCTTGATTGTGTACTTGTTATTATGATTGTGGTGTGTGATTGGGGATCAGATCTCACTTTGGATCGGGTTGCCACGTTCCGACATAAATATTTGATTGGGTTGCCACATTCAGACAAAAATATAGGATCGGGCATCCACATTTTGACAGAATTATGGGATTAATTGCCACGTTCCGGGATTTGATTGTCATGGTCTAGTAAGCTAACATATTGAGTTTTGATTCAATGAGAGGAGCAGTAAATTGGATTCTATGAAAGGATCATTGAATTGTCATGTTTACATTCTTATGATTATGTTCATATCTAATGATTATTGATATTAAAGGACTATTTATTTCTCTAAAAATGATATAATTGTATATTGTTGAGAATTGTGAAATTATTCATTGATGTGAAGGATGATGATATTGTATATGTTTGGTATACGACTGTTTTATAATGTTGCGGTTACTTACATGTGATTCACTTAGTAGGATAGTCACGTGATTCTACTAGTACATTGTGGTTGGGTACTGATACTACACTTGCTCTTATTTTTGTTAAGTACAGTGTATCTTTGGGTTGCTATTGATAGCCCTTGATTAGAAGATCAGTGACAGTTCCAATTCAAGGGTGAGTTCGTTATTCCGAGCTACTTTGAGTTCCTTTTATTTAAGTGCACTCTTTTTGGACTAAGACTATTGGTTTTGTTGTTAGTTTCGGGGTTTTACGTCGTATTTTTTTATTTATCATTAATAGAGTTTTTGTACACTGACTTTCAGATTCGAGGTGTTTTATTCCCGCATTGTTTAGTTGTTTAGACCCTAAATAAATAATTTAGTTATTTAAAACTGCATCTTAGTTAAATGCCTTAGCTTTTGGTTTAGTTGCTTGTTTTTGTTGTTGTAATGGTTCTCCCACCGTAGAGCTAATGTGGGTGTCAATCACGACGGTTTGGGACATGAACATAGTTTATAGTTCTTTTTTAATGATATTTTTATTATTCGTATAAATTTAAAAATAAAGAATTGGGATACTTTTGATAGTTTTCATAATTTACAAGGGTTTTATATTTATGAGTCAAAATCACAATTTTAAAATTCAAATTGCACGTCGAGACAAAGCGTGAACTTGATTTCATATTATCATTTCATCTGACATGGTTATTAATTAATCTAATATTTATTATCTAGGCATAAAGGATATCAAAGACTTCCAGATAAGGTGAGTTTTATTAAGGGTAGATGTAATATTTCCTTCATAACCAAATGTATTTTGTACTAAGTTCATAGCATGTCATGTATGCTTTGACTTAGAACAAAATTTATATATTTTTAATACTCGAAAAGATATTCACTCTCCAAAATAAAAACATTTGTCATGCACCATAGACATCAATACTATAATAATTGTTCATTGTGTTTTAAAATTTTTCATTGTATATTCTAGGATACTCGTAATGTATATTGGTTTAGAAAATAAATATATTGGTTTGGAAAATATATATATTGTCCTTCTAGGATTTGGACAACCTTTTAATTATAGGTTTGGGACAACTGAAATTTATATAGACAGATATAGTTGGGTATTATAACTCATGGTACACGATGCAATGTAGTCCTAAAGGATTGAGAAGATTCTAAACCAAATTCTTCTTTTCTTTCATAGTGGAAAACTCTTTTGCTTTCTTCTTAGAGGATTAGGCCTAGTTGAACCTCGTTAAATCCTTGTATTATTATTTTTCTCTATTATTTGTTTGTGATTGTGTACTTGTTAGCCCACAAGATTCTCACAAAAACAAATAATGTTATATGGATTAAAATTAATCTTGAATTTCTATCATTATTTACATGAAAGTAAGACTTACCTATGAAAAGGCTCAATTGGAGAATAGAATTTAGAATTATTAAATCACCTGTAAAAGTATTATTTAAAATATTATTAATCATATACCCCATGTGTTACATTTTATATCATACACTTTTTTTAATCAATTTAAAAAGATAACACAGGTCCTTGTTTTGCAAACATTTAATTAGACTATTTACGTTTTACCATGTTGGTTTTTCTTATTTGGCAAAATATTCATAAAGGTACTCTTATGTTTAAAACTTACATATGTTTCAAAGCTTTTTCATATTTGTGTTTAGTGAAACTACATCACATAAATTAAAATAGAAAGAGTATATATTTAACTTACTGTAAGATGTATGACATACTTAAATTTTGTTGTTGTGATACAAGCCATACATTTTAGTAATATATCACTAAATTAACATTAAAATTTATTCAAAAATCCATCGAAATATTTTTGTACTTTAAAGAAAATAAACTAAAAACTTTATAATTGGATAAACTTTTAAAGATCTTACCTCTATAACAATTCTTTTGATTCATCATGTGTGGTAAAATATATTGGAACTTCTATTAGTATTGGTTCCATATCATCACTAGTTTTACATTTCTTATCCATATTCTAAAGGATAATATGAAAAAAGTTACTTATATATTTAGTAAAAAAAAAATTATGTGAAATTATTGAAGGTTTTCTAGAAGAGATAAAAATTGCTCGCTTGATACTCATCTGTGTAGATGCATCAAGTAACATTTTAAAAACATAATTTAAGTGATAGATTACACAATATATAAAATAAAAGGATGAATGTTTATCAATCTTGTTCACTTTATACGAAGATAAAGGGTGGTCGTGGTCATGCAACTCTTAAGATTACTAAATACGTGATAAATAGTATCATCATATTGTAACGTGTAGCTCGTCTCCTGCTTTGACTACGATTCCTAGTATACCTAGTAGTCCTAAGGACAAGGGATAGCTTATTCAGTGTATATTTCATCAAAATATTTTTATGTGTATCTTAAAAAGGTGAAAACTAATACCTTGTAATTGGATTTCTAAAGATTACCTCAACCCATCAGCTTTTGCTTCTTGAGGTTCAATAAAAGATATGGGAACTTCCATCAATTTTGCATCTTTATCACAAACTTAGTACTTCTTATCCATATCAAAGTTGCAAAAATAGAAAAGTTACTAAAAACATTTTAAAATTTAAATCTTCTATGCACTGATGAAGAAGGTTAAAAAAAAGATATTAACTACTTACTTACTATGTTTCATGTAGTATTTTAGAAACCTATTCAAAGTAATACATACCCAAAAAAGAAGGTTAACAAAAAAGGTGTATTCATCAATAGTTTGCATTATGTGACAAGATTAATGATAATTGTGATCTTGCATCTCTTAAGTTTTACTAAAATCAATAAATTTGTGATAAAAGTCGTCCTAAATTCAATTTATGACTAGCGAGTATCTATGGTTGTAGCTTTCCAATAATTAGTGAATAACGTAGTCATATGGAAAGTTTTAGGAAATGGTGGGCCACTACTGGAATCGATTTTAAAAGAGCTAGAGTCAAAATGAAAACATAATGGGATGATAGCAACCTTAAGAGTGAGGTGAGAGCAATAATATATTATCAATTGCGAAGGCTAAAGTTATATATTTAGAGGAATAAATAATTGATTTAGAGACACGTGTTTTATTTCGTGATGATGTGGATATGGTAATAGCGTCACTAGTCTATTAGATTGGTTAAAAACTATTTAAAAAGGACTTGAGAAAGAAGTGTACACACATTAGCTTTAGTGTGATGATAAGTGCTTTTTCTTTTAGCTAGTAATGATTATGATTGAATCTTAAAGGATATTGTATGATTAATACGTATGTAATCTATGATAATAAAAGATTCATTAATTTATATAAAAAAATAATATTCGAGGTATAAGATAATGTTGACAGATAACGAGATTGTATTATGCGGTTGAATTATAATTAGGATTTTTCATTGTAAATCTACATTTGTAGTGATATTTTTTGTTAATGTATGAATTTGCAAAGGTGTGGAATGATCACTTCTATCATGTATTGAGCAGTTAAAAAGATTTACATTTGGTTTGAGTTGTAAAGTTTATTACGTTTGTTTACTACAATACCGAAGAAAGGTTTAACTCTAAAAGTGTTGGCTTAAAGTAAGGTAAATGACCGGGTCGTCCATGATGGTGGTTAGTATTATTAGTTTGAGCTTGAATCGGAAGATGTGAAGAGTATGTGGAGTAAAGTTAATTAATATGACTAGTATCGACTCTTCAAGGAAAACCTTTCATGTTCATCAATAAAGTCTTATGAGACAATCTTTTTCGTTTTGTGCATGGTTGTGAGTGTGATGAACTAGCTAGGCTCACGTATGTTTTCCCTCTTGGGATGGCTCCCTAGTGGTGGATAAGTTATATTGATCCTGCGATGTTCTCTTGGTTAAGTGAGATGATTTGAGAAGACGTGGTAAATTCAGATGACTTATGTGGTATGGTCTTGGAGTTGTTAATGTATTTTAATGGTTCTTTCTACCTGTACCACATTGCTTATGAGAAATTATAGAACATATGCCTTGTGTATTGATGATTTTTTGACATTCTTAATTCTTAGCTTGTCGCCAAGGTCATGTATGGATTATGTGTGTTGAATGTGGGTAATTGAACCAAATTTTGTGATTCTTAAGAGGAAATCTAGAATTATGAAATCTAGCATTTCGATAGTGTTGTTGGATGTTTTGTATGTTTCGACAATTCTGTCAAGGAGTATCTGATGTTTACAGATTGAAATTTGTGTAACATAAGCATATGGAAATTTATGTTGTGAGAGGGAGATGTTGATAAGAATTATGATTGCTCGGATATTATGAGTGTGTGTTGGAAGTTTAGGTTCATGTCTACAAGTGGCGAGTTTTGATTTAGGAGTTTATCATGGTTATGTGAAAAAATGATTCATCTTGATATTTGTGTCACTCCCTTGACAACATGTGCAGACATGTGTTCGATCAACTATGGTGGTTATTGAGATTTGTTTTATTGATTAGTTAATTAACATACAACAATATTGATCCCTTGAGTATTGAGATTAGTTAAATGATTCATTGTAAGAGAGGATATGTCTGTATTAAATTAGTTGGTTTGAGGTTGGACATGTGAAACACTCAGGGTAATGAGATTTGATAAGAAGGACATGCAAGACAAGTATCCTTAGTAATTTGTCGTTTTAGATATTACCCTACCTTTATCGTACCCAAATCTCTTATAGTTGATCACTCAAGGATGAGTGATGGTTAAATTTGTAACTATTGTAACTACCTGATTTCATCATTAAAGAAAAGTAAATCAATAAAGAATTTGGGCTAGAAGGTATTTTGGTAGTAACTTTGAATTTCCCAACCTAGTCCAAATTTGGATCAAATAGGAGAGATTAAGGTATATTTAAATCTAGTAATTTATAAGAGATATAATAGTGAATTTCATTACATGAGTGGATAGTTAAGGCGATAAGGAACTCATACCACTTTACGAAATCAAATACGGACGAGTAGAACTCCTGAAATGATGTTTTCATGAATTTGTACATTTTGACTACGTCGAGGCTATTGGAGCGGGATTCTTTGCGTTTGAGTGGCACTGCTGGAGTGGGATGGGTCCGCTGTTGTAAGTCAGATGCGACTTGAAGTCACTAATAAACCCCTAAATGACCAGATTTGATATTTTTTGACTTTTAGGTCCAAGGAGGCGACCCTAGAGAAATTCTTGGTAGTTTTTCACCATTCTTGAGGCTTAATGTTAGATTTAAACATTCTAAATCCGTTTTTCATCCGCAGAACCTAAATTCTTTGTTTATAATCTATGGGGAAGGGTTTTTGATATGAGCATTATGGTGGAAACACCTTAAACTGGGTAATAACATCTTGGGTTGGTGTAGCATTTTTTTTGTTTGTTATAATACATTTAATTAGACCTTTGATTGTTTACGTATATTAATTGTTGTAGACCTAGAATAGGCAAAAAGAATTAGGAAAAGAAAGATTCACGTGTCTTACATGATTCAATCTTGGATTCGAGGAAGGTAATGATTGTGATTTCATGTTGGTGTATTTTATGTTTGTAAATGCTTCACTATAACACATGTATATTTGCTGATGTTGCATTATTGATCACCCTACTCCTAATTGAGGATAATTAAGTAATGGTATGACATGAATAACCTCTGGTTGTATTATCTTGATTGTGTACTTGTTATTAGGATTGTGGTGTGTGATTAGGGATCATATTCCCACTTTCCGGCAAGCTAACATGGATAAGTTACCACGTTCCAACAGAACTATTTGATAGGTCTTCCACATTCAGACACAACTATTGGGTCGGGCTGCCACATTTTGACACTATTATGGGATTGATTTCCATACTGGCATAATTATGAGATTGGATTGTCATGTTTTATTAAGCTAACTAATTGAGTTTTGATTCCATGAGAGAAAGATTAAATTGAATTCCGTGAAAGAACCATTTAATTGTGATGTTTTAATACTTATGATGATTAAGTTCATATCTAATAATTATTGATATTAAAAGACTATTTATTGCTCTAAAAAAGACTTAATTGTATATTGTTGAGAATTGCGAAATTGTTCGTTGATGTAAAACAAGATGATATTGTATATGTTTGGTATATAAATGTTTTATAATGTTATGGTTACTTACATGTGTTTCACATAGCGGTATACTCACGTGATTCTACCAGTACATTGTGATTGTGTACTGATGTTGCACTTGCTCTTATTTTTGTTGAATACCGTGCATCTTTAGGTGGCTATTGATAGAACTTGATTAGTAGATCATTGACTGTTCGAGTTCAAGGGTGAGCTCGTTATTCCGAGCTTCCTTGAGTTTTCTTTATTTAAGTCCACTCTTTTCGGACTCAGACTATTGGGTAAGTTGTAGTTAGTTTCGGGGTCTTATGCCCTATTGTTTGATTTATCTTTGGTAGAGTTTTGGTATATTGACTTTTAGATTCTAGGGGTTGTATTCACTCATTGTTTTGTTGTTTAGTCCCTAAATGAATAATCTAGTTATTTAAAATTGCTTCTTGTTTAAATGCCTTACCTTTTGGTTTAATTTCTTGTTTTAGTTCTAGTAGTTGTTCTCCTACTGTAGAGTTAGTGTGAATGTCAATCACGACAGGTTGCCTAATAAACATAGTTTATTGTTCTTTGTTCTTGATGTTTTTCTTATTAGTATGAATTTAAAAATAAAGAATTGGAACACTTCTGACAGATATCATAACTTACGGGGTTTTAGATTTATCAGTCAAAAATACAATATTAAAATTCAAAATGCATGTAGAGACAAAGCATGAACTTGATTTCATATAATCGTTTCATCTCACATAGTTATTAAGTAATCTGATATTTATTATCTTGGCATAAAGGGTTTAAAAGACTTCCATATAAGGTGAGTTTAATTAGGGGTAGATGTTTGATTTCCTTTCATAATCACACGTGTTCTCTACCAAGGTTATACAATAGTAATTTTCTAT
The DNA here is from genome assembly GCA_027705065.1 of Solanum peruvianum. Taxonomy (NCBI): domain Eukaryota; kingdom Viridiplantae; phylum Streptophyta; class Magnoliopsida; order Solanales; family Solanaceae; genus Solanum; species Solanum peruvianum. The sequence continues at coordinate 32,421,170 of JAKWJD010001761.1, read as the reverse complement.
GTCATGTATGCTTTGAATTAGATTTTTTTATATATTTTTAATACCTGAAAAGAATTTCACAGTAAATAATAAAAACATTCATCATGCACCATAGACATCAACTCTATAATAAATGTTCATTGTGTTTTAAACTTTTGCTTTTTGTATTTTAGGATACTCATAATCTATATTGGTTTAGAAAAGAAACATATCGGTTTGGAATATAAATATATTGTCCTTCTAGGATTTGGACAACCTATTCATTATAGGTTTGGGACAAATGGAATTTATTTAGATAGATATAGTTGGGTATTATAATGCATGGTACACGACAAAATGTAGTCTTAAAGGCTTGAAAAGATTCTAAGGAAAAAACTTCTTATTTTCTTTCATGGTGGAAAACTCTTTCGCTTTCTTCTTAGAGGATTAGGCCTAGTTGAACCTCGTTAAATCCTTGTATTATTTTTCTCCCTATTTTTTTGTGATTGTGTGCTAGTTAGCCCACGAGATTCTCACAAAAACAAATAATGTTCTATGGATTAAAATTAATCTTGAAATTTCAATCATTCTTTACATGAATGTGGGACTTAACTAAGAAAAGACACAATTGAAGAACATAATTTAGAATTTTTAATAACGTTTAAAAGTATTTTTTAAAATATTATTAATCATATATCCCATGTGTCACATTTTATATGGCACGCTATTTTTAATCAATTAAAAAAGATAAAATATGTCCTTGTGTTGCAAATGTTTAATTTGATTATTTACGTTTTACCATGTTGGTTTCCCTTATTTGGCGAAATAATTATGAAGGTACTTTTTTGTTTAAAACTTCATATTTTTAAGGATGATTCTCGAACATATGTATCCAAGATTTTTCATATTTGTGTCTAGTGAAACTACATTACATTTATTTAAATAGAAAGAGTATATATTTAACTTATTTTTAGATGTATGACATATTTAAATTTTGTTGTTGTGATACAAGCCATGCGTTTTAGATGTATAGAAGAAATTTGTTCTTTATTTCATCACACAATTAATGTTAGAAGTTATTGAAGAATCGATCAAAATATTTTTGTACATTAATTTAAAGAAAATAAACTAAAAACTTTATAATTGGATAAACTATTAGAAATCTTACCTCTAAAACAATGTTTTTTATTCATCATGTGTAGTAAAATATACTTGAACTTCCGCTAATATTGCATCCATATCATCACTAGTTTTACATTGCTTATCAATATTCTAAATAAAAATATGAAAAAGTTACTTATATATTTACTAAAACAAAAAACGTGTGAAATAACTGAAGGTTTTCTAGAAGAGATAAAAATTGCTCGCTTGCTACTCATCTATGTAGATATATGAAGGAACATTTTAAGAATATAATCTAAGAGATATATTATCCAATATATAAAATAAAGGGATGAATGTTCATCAAATTTATGCACTTTATAAGAAGATCAAGGGTGGTCGTGGTCATGCATCTCTTAAGATTACTAAATACGTGATAAATAGTTTCATCATATTGTAACATGTAGCTCGTCTCTTGCATTGACTACGATTCCTAATATACCCTGTAGTCCTAAGGACAAGGAATAGAGTATTTAGTGTATATTCCATCAAAATAATTTGTGAATATCTCAAAAGGATGAAAACTAATGCCTTTCAATTGGATTTATAAAGATTACCTCAACTACATCAGCTTTTCATTCTTGAAGTTCAAGAAAAGATATGGGAACTTCCATCAACGTTTCATCTTCATCACAAACTTTGTACTTCTTATACATATCAACGTTGCAAATATAGAAAAGTTAGTAAAAACTTTTGTAAACTTAAAACTTGTATGTAGTGATGAAGGTTTAAAAAAAATATGTAAACTACTCACTTACTATGCTTCATATAGTATTTGTACAACCTAATCAAACTAATACAAACAAAAAAAAAAGGTTAAGAAAAAAAGTTTTATTCATCAATAGTTTACATTATATGACATTGGTTATGGTCTTGCATCTCGTAAGTTTTACTAATCATTGAATTTGTGATAAAAATCGTCCTAAAATCATTTTATGACTAGACAGTATTATGGTTGTGGTTGTCCAATAATTTGGTGAATAACGTGGTCATAATTGAATGTTTAAGAAATGGTGGGAAAAATTGGAATCGAATTTAAAAGAGCTAGAGTCAATATGAAGAAAAATAATTGGATGATTGCAACCTTGAGAGTGAGGAGAGAGCAATTGTATCGTATCAATTGCAAAGGCTAAAGATATATATTTGAGGCATAAATAATTGACTTTAGAGACACGTGTTTTATTTCATGATGATTTGGATATGGTAATAGGGTTACAAGTCTTTTATATTGATTAAAAACTATTGAAAAAGGACTTGAGAAACAAGTGTACACACATTAGCTTGAGTGTGATGATAATTACTTTAGTTTTGTTTTAAGTTAGTAATGATTACAATTGAATACTAGCAAAGGATAGTTTCATATTGATAGGGATGTGATAAGTTATAAGCAAAGATCCATGAATTTATATAAAAAAATGATCTTCGAGGTAATGTTGATAGATAAGAGGATTGTATTATACGGTTGAATTTACAATTAGGACTTTTCATTGTAAATATACATTGGTGGTGATATTTTTTTTAGGAATGAATTGCAAAGATGTGAAATGATCACTTGTATCAAGTATTGTGCATTTAAAAAGATTTACATTTTTTTTGAGTTGTCCAGTTTATTACTTTGATCGGTACAGTACCTAAGAAAGGTTTCATTTTAAAAGTGTCGGATTAATGTAAGGTAAATGGTCGGGGTGTCCATGATGGTGGTTAGTATTGAGAGTGTGAGATCAATGGAAATATTTGAATAGTATGGGGAGTGAAGTGAATTAAAATGACTAGTATCGACTCTTCAAGGAAAACCTTTCATGTTATTCGATAAATTTGATCATCTTTGTTTTGTACATGGTTATGAGTGTGAGGAACTAGCTAGGATCACGTCTGTTTTCCTTCTTGGGATAGGTCCCTAGTGGTGGATCAGTTGTATTGATCCTGCGATGTTCTCTTGGTTGAGTGGGATGATTTGGTAAGACGTGGTAAATTCAGATGACTTATGTGGTATGGTCTTGGAGTTGTTAAAGTATTTTAATGATTCTGCTTGTACCACATTACTTATGAGAAATTATAGAAGATATGCGTTGTGTATTGATGGTTGTTCGACAATCTTAATTATGTTGTGAGATGGAGGTTCTTATAAGAATTATGATTGCTCGAATATTATTAGTGTGTGTTGGAGGGTTTAGGTTCACCTCTAATTGTTGAGAATTTTTATTTAGGAGTTTATCATGGTTATGTGATAAAGGATTCGACTTGATGTTTGTGTCACTCCCTTTACAACATGTGCAGACATGTGTGCTATAAACTATGGTGGTTATTGAGATTTGTTTTGTTGATTAGTTAAGTTACATACAACAATATTTATCGCTTGAGTGTTGAGATTACTTCATTGATTCAAGATAAGAGAGAATATTTATGTATTAAATTAGTTTGTTTGAGATTGGACATGTGAAACACTTAGGGGTAATGAGATTCTGTAAGAAGGGCATGCGAGAAAAGTATCCTTAGTAATTTGTCCTTTTAGATACTACTCTACCTTCATCGTACCCCATTCTCTTATAGTTGATCACTCCAGGATGAGTGATGGTTAAGTTTGTAATTATTTTAAATACCTGATTCCATCATTAAAGAAAAGTAAATCAAGAAAGAATTTAGGCTAGAAAGTGTTTTGGTAGTAACTTGGAATTTCTCAACCTAGTCCATATTTGGATCAAATAAGAGGGATTAAAGCATAGGTAAATCTAGTAATTAATAAGAGATATAACATGAGTGGATAGTTAAAGCGATATGGAACTCATACCAATTTTTGGAATCAAATACGGGCGAGTAAAACTCCTGAAATGATATTTTCCTGAATTGGTATATTTTTTCTCTGTCGAGGCCATTGGAGTGGGATTCGTGGCGTTGGAGTGGCGCTGCTGGAGTAGGATTTGTCCGCTGTTGTAGGTCACATGTGACTTGAATTCACTAATAAAATCCTAAATCACAAGATTTGATATTTTTTGACTTTTAGGTCCAAGGAGGCGATCCTATACGAGTTCTTGAGAGTTTTTCACCATTCTTGAGTCTTAAGGTATGTTTTTAATATTCTAAATCCGTTTTTCATCCATAGAACCTATTTTATTTGTTTATAATATATGGGGAAGGGTTTCTAATATGAGAATTATGATGGAAATAACCATAAATTGGGTATTAAGATCTTGGGTTGGTATAGAATTTTTTTGGTTTGTTATAAGTCAGATAAGTACACCTTTGATTGTTTATCCTTGCGTATACTGATTGTTATAGGGAAAAAATACGCAAAAACAATCAGGAAAATGAAGATTCAAATTTCTTCAAGAATTCAATCTTGGATTCGAGGTAGGTGAGGATTGTGATTATATGTTGGTGTGATATATCTTTTAAATGCTTCACCATAACGCATGTATGTATGCGGATGTTTCATTATTGATCAACCTACACATAATTAAGGATAATTAAGTAATGGTATGACATGAATAACCTCTGGTTGTATGATATTTATTGTGTACTTGTTATTATGATTATGGTGTGTGATTGGGGATCAAATTCCCACTTTCCAATAAGCTAACATGGATCAGGTTGCAATGTTCCGGTATAACTATTTGATCGGGTTGCCATATTCAGACACAACTATTGGGTTGGACTGCCACATTTTCACACAATTATGGGATTGGTTGCCACGTTACGACATTATTATAAGATTGGATTGTTACGTTCTAGTAAGCTAACAGATTGAGTTTGGGTTCCATGAGAGGACTATTAAATTGGATGTTGTTAAAGAACCATTGAATTGTGATGTGTATATACTTATGATGATTACGTTCATATCTAATGATTATTTATATTAAAAGGATATTTATTACTCCAAAAATGGTTTAATTTTATAGTGTTGAGAATTGTGAAACTGTTCGTTGATGTGAAGGATGATGATATTGTATATGTTTGGTATATCACTGTTTGATAATATTATGGTTACTTAGATGTGTTTCACTTAGTAGGATAGTCACGTGATTCTACCAGTATATTGTGGTTGTGTACTGATACTGCACTTGGTCTTATTTTGTTAAGTACAGTGCATCTTAAGATGGCTATTGATAGACCTTGATTATTATAAATTTAAGTCCACTCTTTTTGGACTCAAACTATTGGGTAAGTTGTTGTTAGTTTCGGGGTTGTACGGCCTATTCTTTGATTTATATTTAGTAGAGTTTCATTTCATTGACTTTTAGATTCTAGTGGTTGTATTCTCGCATTGTTTAGCTGTTTAATCCCTAAATAAATAACTTACTTATTTAAAACTGCTTCTTGTTTAAATGCCTTAACTTTTTGTTTAATTGCTTGTTTTGGTTGTAGTAGTTGTTCTCCCAATGTAGAGTTAATGTGGGTGTCAATCACGATGGTTTGAGTCATGAACATAGTTTATTGTTCTTTTTTCATGAAGTTTTTCTTATTCGTATGAATGTAAAAATAAAGAATTGGCATACTTTTAATAGTTTTCATAACTTATGGGGGTTTTATATTTATGAGTCAAATTACAATTTTAAAATTCAAATTGCATGTAGAGACAAAGCATGAACTTTATTTAATATTATCATTTCATCTCACGTAATTATTAATTAATCTAATATTTATTATCTAGGCATAAAGGGTTTAAAAGAGTTTCATATAAGAAGAATTTAATCAAGGGTAGATTTTTTATTTCCTTCATAACCACACATGTTTTGTACCAAGGTCATACCATAGTAATTTTCTATGTCAGGTATGCTTTGACATAGAAAAAATATTATACATTTTTAATACTTGAAAAGATATTCACTCTCAAAAATAAAAACATCCGTCATGCACCATAGACATAAAATCTATAATAATTGTTCATTGTGTTTTATAATTTTTTTTTGTACACTTTAGTATACTCGTAATCTATATTGGTTTGGAAAAGAAATATATTGGTTTGGAAAATAAATATATTGTCCTTCTAGGATTTGGACAACCTTTTCATTATAGGTTTTGAACAAATGTAAATCATATAGAGAGATATAGTTTGGTGTTATAAAGTATGGTACACGAAAAAATGTAGTCCTAAAGGCTTGAGAAGATTCTAAGGAAAATAATTCTTCTTTTTGTTCATAGTGAAAAACTTTTTTGCTTTCTTTTTAGAGGATTAGGCCTAGTTGAACCTCGTTAAATCCTTGTATTATTTTTCTTCTATATTATATGTTTGTGGCTGTGTGCTAGTTAGCCCATGAGATTCTCACAAAAACAAATAATGTTATATGGATTAAAATTAATCTTGAAAAATTTATTATTGTTTACATAAATGTAAGACTTAGATAAGCAATATCACAATTGGAGAATCGAATTTAAAATTATTAAATAACATTTAGAAGTATTATTTTAAATATTATTAATCATATGCCCCATGTGTTACATTTTAAATGGCAATCATTTTTTAATCAATTTAAAACGATAACATATGTCCTTAATTTGCAAATGTTTAATTAGACTATTTACCTTTTACCATGTTGGTTTCACTTACTTACAAAATACTAATAAAGGTACTTTTATGTTTCAAAATTTCATATTTTTAAGGATGATTCTGGAACATATATATTAAACTTTTTCATATTTGTTTCCAGTGAAACTATGTCAAATAAATTGAATAGAAAAGAGTATATATTAAACTTATTTTAAGATGTATGACATACTTTGTTAGTGAAAAAACTTACAAGATAATAAAAGTGCAAGATTACAATTGAAAATAAAATGAATAAATTAATCTCTTCAGGCTGCGGCGCGGATATCTCGCTCTCTTTACGGAGATTCAAGCTCACTGCATCACATGTTTTCACCGGTCCAGCAGCAGTCCTCTTTGACTTGTCCCCTCCAGGATACAACAGCCTTTACAAAGTATAACTCAACAACTCTGGACAAGAGTTGAGTCCAAATCTCCACAAAAAAGAACACCTCCCTTCAACTTATAAGAACTCTTTTTTAGACTAACTCTTTCACTCTTTGTTTTCTCTTTTTTTTTGTGTCCCAAACCAAATGAAGACCACCAATATTTATACTACAAGAAGTCTTCCTAGCAATGAATACGAAGATAATGGAGGTAGTAAATAGTGAAGATTATGGCCATAGGAGTTTCATAGGTTACAAAAGTTACAATAGGAGTTACATAGATTACAATAGGACTTAAATAGGTTACAATACGAGTTACATATGTTACATAGGTTACAAAGAGTAATGGAGGTATTAAGAATGAAATAATGTGATGGACAACCAATGCTAATGGATGATGTAGAAGTTATCCATTCCAATGTTTTCTTATAACTCCAAAATAAAGCAATTTAATATGTTAAGTATTAAGATTAAAATGCTAATAACCTAACAATGCCCCACTCATTTTAATATTTAGATAAGAGAGTATATCAGTTGAAGAAAGACTACTATGCATAATCAAGGTGTGCTCTGCATTGAACCTCCACTTAGTGAAACAGTAACTTTTACTCCAGAGTCGTAGTGGTTTAAGACTTGAACTATGACTGCTTAAGGGAAATCAAATATCACTGCTCACACATAATAATTAAGGTGTTGACATGAGCTTTAACAGCCAGCACGTTATGGTCATGTGCTATCTCGGTTTCATGAGTGCATTTGAGATTAAGCCCCATTCTTATAGGAAGCGACCTACTTCCAGACATCACATAGGTGAAATCTGTCGAGAGTGCTCCTATAAGATTAATACTCCACCCATACGGGCTACAAATATTCATTAAGAGCTTTTATCAACTCAACCTTCACAAACTATAGGAAACAATGCACTCACATCATAGGGATGGAAAAAATAGTGCATTTTTCACAACAAGTCATCATATGATTAGTTTTACCCGTTGAACCTGGTTATAGGATCTCTAGTCCCCAGGTTGGGTTTCCTTATATATGACTCAAGGATTTGTAGGCTTCAATCACATCCCCCTCGAAGTGCTCCATACCTTTTCCATTGTTAAGGTCTTCGTAAGAGGATCTGCAAGATTATCACAGGATTTGACATAATCAACATTAATGGTACCATTTATCAAATACGATCTTACATTAAGGTGTTTCCTCCTTATAGGTCTGGATTTACTGTTGTAATAATGGTTTTGAACTCTACCAATTGCAGCAGTGCTATCACAATGAATTAAAATAGGAGGAATTGGTTTTTCAAAATAAGGAATTTGAAACAATAAATCTCTTAACCAATTCGCTTCCTCACTAGCTGAAGCTAAAACAATTAGTTCAGCCTCCATTGTAGAGTTAGCAATTATAGTTTGCTTTTTTGATCTTCAACAAAAAACACCACCACCTAAAGTAAAGACATAACCAGTGGTAGAACAGGAATCACCTGACAAAGTGTTCCAATCCGCATCACAAAAGCCTTCAAGTACAACAGGATATTTTTTATAGAACAAACCACAATTTTTCGTTCCAATTAAATATCTCATAACTCTTGTTATAGCTTGCCAATGTTCATTATATGGCTTGTTTGTAAACCTGCCAAGTACTCCTACTGCAGATGCAATATCAGGTCTAGTGCAATCAGTACATCTCTCAAACTTCCGAATATACTAGCATATTCCTTTTTATTTATTACGTCATTTTCAAAAGAAGTAGCAACATGCTTGCAATCATGAAAGTTAAATTTTTTTAAAATTTTCTCAACATAATGTGACTGGCCAAGGAAAATCCCCTCATATGTTATTGTTATTTTGATTCCAAGAATAAAATTTGCCTCACCAAGATCTTTTATATCAAAATGGCTTCTAAAACATTTTTAGCTTCATCAGTAACATTCATATTAGAGCCAAATATCAACAAATCATCCAACATATAGGCAACTGATCACATGTGAATGATTCTAAGACTTATGATGTATGCACTTATCACACTCATTTGATTTAAAAACATTTTAAATCATGCAGGAATCAAACTTTTCATGTAATTTCTTTGGTGCTTGTTTCAAGCCATATAGGGATTTAGTAAGTTTACATACTTTGCTTTCTTGGCCCGCTTCGACAAAACACTCGGGTTGGTCCATATAAATTTCTTCATTTAGGTCTCCATTTAGAAAAACAGTTTTTACATCCATTTGATGAATTTCCAAATAAAAAATTGCAGCCACAACAACTAAAAGTCAATTGGATGTAATTCTTGTTACCGGAGAAAAAGTATCAAAAAATTCTAGGCCTTCTAGTTGTTTAAGACATTTTGCAACTAGCCTAGCCTTGTATTTATCAATTGAACCTTCCGGTTTTAACTTTTTCCTTAAGACTCATTTGCAACCACTTCTTTTACAACCCGGTGGTAAATCAACTAACTTCCAAGATTTATTAGAAATTAAAGATTCCATTTAATCATTTACAGCCTCTTTCCAAAAAATAGAATCATGTGAAGATAATGCTTCTTTCAAAGTTAGAGGGTCATTTTCAATATTAAATATATAAAAATCAAGACCAAAATCTTTTTATACTCTAGATCTTTTACTTCTTCTTAACTCAAAATCACCAACTTCTTTATTTTTTAAAGTTGAAGTAGAAGAACTAGGTAGTGACAAAATATTTTGTGCAATCCTTTGACCCCCACTATTTTTAGTATCAAAATAAAATTTATTTTCATGAAAAATAGCATCACCAGATTAAAAAATCTATAGGCTGTACTAATTGAAGCATAACCAAGAAAAACACAAGTAGTAACTTTCTTACGCAACTTTTGTAATCTTGGGATCCATTAGCCTCACAAAGGCTAGACAACCCCAAACTCTTAGATATCCCAAACATGACTTGTAACCTTTTCACAATTCAAAAGGTGTCAATTTAGACTTTTTATGAGGCACACAATTCAACACATAACAAGCAGTTAAGATAGATTCACCCCAAAAATTAAAAGGTGCATGTGACTCAATTAGCATGACATTAGTCAATTCAACCAAAGTTCTATTTTTCCTTTTTGCTACTCCATTAGACGAAGGAGCGTAAGGAGGAGTAGTTTCATAAATTATTCCAAATTATCTAACAAAAGAAATAAACTCATTTGATTCATATTCACGGCCTCTATCACTTCTAATTCTTTTTATTTTGCTTCCAAATTTATATTCAACCTCATTGAGATAAGTTTTGAAATTTTCAAAAGCATCACTTTTATTTTTCCTCAAGTAAACATATGTAAACTTAGAAAAATAATCAATGAAAGTTATAAAATATGTATTACGTCCACGAGTTAGAATTCCACAAAGTTCACAAATATCAGTATGAACTAATTCTAACAAATCAGTTTTTCTTTCAATTTGAAAATGAGGCCTTTTAGTGATCTTGGCTTTACTACAAGCCTCACACTTTTCAAAATTCTTTTTAACCATTGGGATTATTCCTAAACTACTCATGATTTTAACATAACGATCATTAATATGACACAACGAGCATGCCAAAAATTAGTAGAAGAAAGCATATAAACAAAATTAGAAATTTTATTCATTTAAACGTTCAACTTAAACATCCCATCACATGCATACCCCTTCCCCACAAAAATATCTTTCTTTACTATTACATATTGATCAGATTCAATGATCTGTTTAAAGCCTGGTTTTTTAAGAAGAAAACTAGATATCAAATTTTTTTCTCATAGAAGGAGTATAAAGTACATCTTTCAATGTTAATATCCTTCCAGAAGTAAAACACAATTCAACATCTCCCTTTCCAAGCACTTGAGTAGTGTGAGCATCACCAAGCATGATGGTTTTGGGCTCCTCAAAATGAGTATATTTTTTAAACCAGTCTTTGTCATAACAGACATGACGGTTTGCATCAGAATCAGCCCACCATCCATCAACATTCTCAACCATGTTTATGTCGGTAATCACCTCCACAAAAGGTTCTTCGGTAATGTTTGCCTGAGGGTTAGGACCACATTTCTGGAATCTGCAAAATTGAGCAATATGCCCACTCTTGCCACAAAGAAAGCATGATCCTATTTCTTGAACTTGTTGATTTTGTTTTTGGTGATTTTTACCATTATTTTTCTTGGGAGGTCTACCATTATTTTTCTTGAAATTTTTCTTCTTAGGCTTTAAAGAAGTATTTTTGAGAGTTTCAGGAGTAGCATTATTCGAAGTAATTAAATTTACCTTCGATGTGATGCGGTTCTCTTCTGTTTGTAAAAGTTCATCATGGCCTCTTGATTCTTCTTCCATGCGGTTTTCATTATCAAGGTTTCAAGAGAGGTTTCCTTTTGTTTATGGCTCATAGTTTTTTGAAATTCCTTCCAAGAAGGTGGAAGTTTATCCACTATGCCACAAACAATAAGGTTTTCTTCAATTTTAACCTCTTCGGACCTAAGCTCTCCAACAATCATGATGAAGTCTTGATCTTGATCTACAACAGATTTGTTGTCCACAATTTGGAAACGAAAAAATCTACTAGCTGCATATTTTTTCGCTCCTGTCTCTTCGGTATCATACTTACTCTGCAATGCCTTCCAAATTTTCTTTGCACTACAGTAAGTTCTATCATAATAATCATAAAAATTATCAGATACATAATTAAGAAGATAATACCGAAAATTATAGGAACACCATTGTACTTTTCCACTTTCTCTAGATGAGAAATAGTTTCATCATCATTCATAGTGGTGATGTCTTCTTTATTTGGATTCTTCTCAGTTAATAGAAAAGAAACATTGAGAATACTTAAGTAGAAAAATACATTACCCTTCCATCTTTTGAAATGGTTACCATTGAACCGAAATGGCTTGTTAAGATCTCCCATCTTGACATCCGCGCTTTTTTCAATTATAGCCATATTGAATCTCCTTAAAATTGTTAGTGAAAAAACTTACAAGATAAAAAAAGTGCATGATTACAATTGAAAATAAAATGAATAAATTAATCTTTTCAGGCTGCGGCGCTGATATCTCGCTCTCTTTAAGGAGATTCAAGCCCACTGCAGCAAATTTTTTCACCTGTCACGACCCAGACGAGCCGCGAGTGGCACCCACACTTATCCTACTATGTGAGCGAACCAACCAATCTAAACCCCAACATTTCAAACATAATGAACAAAATATCATGTGGAAGACTTAAAACTTATTAATGAATTACATCAAAATGAACCATCTCTAAGATAACCAAATCTACATGCGTATTGCTGCCCACAAAAGTCACCAAACAAGACCTATATACCCTTTCAAGTATCACAGACTCACCCACCGGAGTAGACACACGAATAGGCATGTCAAGCAATTCACAAGGTAAATTAAGACCAGTAGCAAATGAGGAAGATACATATGAAAATGTAGAGCCAGGATCAAATAATACAGAAGCCATGCAATCACAAAACAAAAGATTGCCTGTGATAAAAACATCAGGTGTCTCCGCTTCAGACCGCCCGGGGAAAGCGTAACAATGGGCCCTATCGCCTGTCTACCCGTTGCCCCTACCATGTTGTGCTGTAGTGGCTCCAATTTTCCCGTCACCCCGACCATTTTGGTGACCACCATTACCTCGACCACCACGTCCTCCAGAATGACGGCCTCCTCCTTGACCACCTCTACCCTCTGACTATTGGAGGTCTGTAACTCTGTTTTGGACAATACCTCTTAATGTGTCCAGTCTACCCAAATCCATAACACTCTCTGGATTCAAGCATCGGTCTCTGTGATAATGAAGAAGTCTGGGGATAACCTCCAAACTCAGAGAAATGTTGACCGGTCTGCGGTGGACCCCCAACTACAGTCTGTAGTGAAGACTGAATGGGTCGGGCTGGATAACCTCCTGAACCCTGCCCTCTGGAGTAAGAACCATTAAACTTACCTCCCTTACGAAACCTTTTTGATGTCGACGCCATGGTGAAGTCATCTGACTTCACTCCCTCCACCTCTATCACGAAGTCTACCACTTCCTGAAAGGATTTTGCTGTAGCCGCTACCTGTAAGTCTGAAATCCGCAATTCTGACCTCAACCCCTTCATAAAACGGCGAATCCGCTCTTGTGGACTGAAACAAAGTTGGGTAGCATACCTGGATAATGCACGAAACTTAGCCTCGTATGGAGTAACTGACATCCTGCCTTGCTCTAGGCTCAAGAACTCATCTCTCATCCTATCCCTCAAGGTCCGGGGGATATACTTCTCCATAAATAAGCTAGAGAATGACGCCCAAGTCATAGGTGGTGTTTGTGCGGGTTGACACTCAAAATGTGACCGCCACCACATTTTAGCATTTCCTTGAAACTGATAGGTTAAAAAATCAACGCCAAATCTTTCCACTATGCCCATTTTATGCAGTAACTCATGACAATCAACCAGAAAATCATAAGCATCCTCAGATTCAGCTCCCTTGAAGACAGGAGGTTTCAATTTCAAGAACTTACTGAAAAGTTCATGCTGATCACTTGTCATTATAGGCCGCGTAGTGAAACGAGGAAACGTGCCTATTTCCAATGAGGCATCCATGCGGGGAGCCACAACAGCTGCCTGTTGTACTTCTGGAACCTGCGATGCTGGTGCAGAAAACACTAGAGGTGTCTGGCCTTGATCAGATAACCCGCTAAGATAAGCAAGAACCTGATTAATCATCTCGAGGGTAGGTTGGGGTGGTAATTCCTCATTCTGCACTTGTTCATTCTCCCCTTCCTCACCCTCTCTTATCGCTTCCTCAGTCGGTGGAGGAGTCACTGCCCTAGTACTGGTTGGGCTAGGTGCTTGTCCTCTTCCTCTAGAGGACGTCCTCGCACGACCTCTACCACGACCTCTTGCTACTGCTGCTTTATGAGCCACAGCCCCAGTGGCTTGCTTAGACGCATCTTGTCTTGCTGGAGTTGGTGTTGGCGCAGTCGTTGCTCTAGTTCTAACCATCTGCGAAATAGAGTGAAGATGGTCAGATACCAATTTGTATCACCTAGATACCAATTGGATCCAAGTAATAGCACGAAAGAAAGAAAGAATGGAATTTTCCTAAAGTCTTATAGCCTCTCATGGAAAAGTAAAGGCGTCCCCCTACCGTTCCTTAAGACTCTACTATACTCGTTGTTGTGTGATGAGACCAACGAACCTAATGCTCTGATACCAAGTTTGTCACGACCCAAACGAGCCGCGAGTGGCACCTACACTTATCCTACTATGTGAGCGAAACAACCAATCTAATCTAATTTCAAACAACAATCAAACATAATGAACAAAATATCATGCGGAAGACTTAAAACTCATTAATGAAAATAGATTATTAATTTCTAAAAACTCAAACACTTATTATTATCCCAAAAATCTGGAAGTCATCACCACAAGAACATCTATCCTCAAATTACTAAAACTAAGGGTATCTAAGAAACTAAAAATAAATAAAAGCTAGTCTATGCCAGAACTTCAAGGCATCAAGACATGAAGAAGAAGATCCAGTCCAAGCTAGAAGCATTAGCTCACCCTTAAATCTGGTGTGATGAAGACTGGCTAGAGTTGCGGTTGAGTTGAAGACAATGACACGTTTGCTGCACTCCACAATTAACAAAGAAAAACAAATACAAGTAGGGGTCAGTACAAACACAAGTACTGAGTAGGTATCATCGGCCAACTCAAAATAGAAAACAGTATATGTAAGATAATAACATAAAACCAACCAAATACTTAACAGGTGATAGCAACACGCATAAGAATCATTTGCAACAACACTAATCACATATGTGAGGACTCAAACCTCCACACCATACTAATTTGGGAATTAGTTCTTTAGATTGAGTATATTAGCATATTTCAAGATTCATTATCTTTATTCCTCTTGTGTCGGTACGTGACACTCCGCTCCACTACACTATCCTTGTGTCGGAACGTGACACTCCGATCCATATACTATCCTGGTGTCGGAACGTGACACTCCGATCCATATACTATCCTGGTGTCGAAACGTGACACTCCGATCCATATACTATCCTGGTGTCGGAATGTGACACCCGATCCATATACTATCCTGGTGTCGGAACGTGACACTCCGGTCCATATACTATCTTGGTGTCGGAACGTGACACTCCGATCCATATACTATCCTGGTGTCGAAACGTGACACCCAATCCATATAATATATCTTGGTGTCGGAACGTGACACCCGATCCTCTAATCTCACTACTTTAGTTCATCAAGCCTTCTTTTATACCAAGGCATCATCATTAACAAAGTAGATTTAGGGTTTTAAGATTCAACAACCTCATCATGCTAATTCATCACAATTAGAATATTCATATCATGCAAGCACACAATTAAGCATATAGAAGACTTTATAATACTACCCAATACATATCGTTCGCTATTAAGAGTTTACTACGAATAGCATAAACCATAACCTACCTCCACCGAAGAATTGTGATCAAGCAATCTACTTTCCCAAAGCTGCATTTTTTTCTCTCTCTCGATCGATCGTTTCTCCCTCTCTTTGTTCGTTCTATTTTTCTTATTCAAACCCTTTTTCTTTTACCCTAATTAGCATATAATTAAGTATAAAGATGGTAAAAGTAGCCCACTATTTATTTCAAGGTTGTCCCCTTTAACCCCCAAGTAATTGAATTATTAATATTAAACCACTAACTTCATAATCCTAAGCAGGAATAGTCCAAAACGCCCCTTAAAACATTTAACAGAAATCCGACCCAGTCAGGGTTACGCAGCCTGTGACGGCCCGTCGTGCCTATGATGGTCCGTCCTGCTGCTTCCGTCACAAAGTTCAGAGACTCAATTCATTAAAGAGTCTGTGACGGCCCGTCATGTCTGCGACGGTCCGTTCTGTCATTTCGTCGCAAAGTTCAGAGAGTCGATCTCAGTACCCAATTTTCAGAATTCTAAGTGTTTTTAAACGAGACCCCCTCGACGGTCCGTCGTGGGATCCGTCGACCCAGACAGTGATTTCCAGAAATAAACTCTGTTGCTCAAAACGACTAAACAGGTCGTTACAATAGATACCAATTTACCCATCGTTCGTCCTCGAACGATCATAAGAAGAAAAACAAGGGCAAAAAGGAGTACCTGAATCTTTAAACAGGTGTGGGTATCTTTCTTGCATATTAGCCTCCTTCTCCCAAGTAAACTCTTCAACTGGCCGATTCTTCTATTGAACCTTGATGGATGCAATCTCCCTTGACCTCAACTTGCGGCCTTCTCTATCAAAAATAGCAACAGGATCCTCCTCATAAGAAAAATTCTCATCAAGTAGAACCGAATCCCAACGAATGATGTAGTTTCCATCCCCATGGTATCTTTTCAACATAGACACAGTAAATACCGGATGCACTCCTGACAGTCCTGGAGGCAAGGCTAACTCATAAGCTACCTCCCCCATGCGCTTCAGAACTTCAAAGGGACCAATATACCTTGGGCTAAGCTTACCTCGCTTACCAAACCGCATCACCCCCTTCATGGGCGAAACCTTCAGCAAGACTTGCTCACCCTCCATAAACTCCAAGTCTCTAACCTTTCGATCTGCATATTCTTTTTGCCTACTTTGAGCCGCTAGAAGCTTTTCGTGAATGCATTTTACTTTATCTAACGATTCCCTCAGAAGGTCAGTACCCCAAGGTCTAACATCAAATGCATCAAACCAACCAATGGGAGACCTACACCTCCTCCCATACAGAGCCTAAAATGGGGCCATACCAATACTTGAGTGATAGCTATTATTGTATGAGAATTCTGCTAAGGGTAAAAAGTTATCCCAATGGCCACCAAATTCTATCACACATGCACGAAGCATATCCTCCAACACTTGAATCGTTCGTTCAGACTGACCATCGGTCTGAGGGTGAAATGCGGTACTAAGATCCAACCTAGTACCTAATTCAGCATGGAATGTTTTCCCAAACTTAGAGGTAAACTGCACACCTCTATCTGATATGATGGAGAGTTGAATTCCATGCAATCGAACAACTTCCAAGATGTAAAGTTTGGCTAACTTCTCTGCATTGTAAGTCACCTTGACCGGAATGAAGTGAGCAGACTTAGTTAACCTGTCAACAATTACCCAAATGGAGTAATACTTACCCATTGTCTTAGGAAGACCAACCACGAAATCCATTGCAATTCTTTCCCACTTCCATTCAGGAATGGGCATTCTCTGAATGTTCCTCCGGGCCTCTGGTGTTCATATTTTACTTGCTCACAATTTGGACATTTGGCAATAAAATCAACAATGTCACGCTTCATTCTACTCCACCAAAAGTGTTGCTTTAGGTCACGATACATCTTGGTTGCACCAGGATGTATAGAATACATTGAACTATGAGCCTCTATAAGAATAGTGTGAATCAAATCATCGACGCGGGGTACACATACCCTTCCCTTGATTCTCAAAACACCTTCCTCATCGATTGTTGCTTCTTTATCCTCTCCTCGCAATACTTTATCTCGGATCCGGATCAATTTCTCATCAGTAAATTGATTTCCCTTAATCTTGTCAAGAAAGGAAGATCTTACCTCCACACAGGCCAAAAATCCTCCCTTCTCATTTACTTCTAACCTCATAAGGTCATTAGCCAGAATCTGAACTTCTCTAGACAATGGGCGTCTAGAAACTTGCAAGTGAGCTAGAGTTCCCATACTTCCTGCCTTTCTACTTAAACCATCTGGCACAACATTAGCTTTTCCCGGATGATACAAGATAGTAATTCGTAGTCCTTCAGTAGTTCCATCCATCTCCTCTGTCTCAAATTTAAATCTTTCTGAGTAAAGACATACTGTAGGCAACGATGATCCGTATAGACTTCATACTTAACCCCATATAGATAGTGCCTCCATTGCTTTAATGCAAACACTACCGCAGCCAACTCCAAATCATGGGTCGGGTAATTACGTTCGTGCACCTTTAATTGCCTTGAAGCATAAGCAATTACATTCTTCTCTTGCATTAGCACTGCACCCAAACAAGAATAGGATGCATCACAATAAACAATAAAATTCTTACCTTCCACTGGCAGGGTAAGAATTGGTGCAGTAGTCAACAAGGTTTTGAGCTTCTGAAAGCTTTCTTCACACTCATCCGACCATACAAATGGGACACTCAGCTTAGTCAAATTTATCAATTGGGAAGCAATAGAAGAGAATCCCTTGACAAATCGACGGTAGTAGCTAGCTAAACCAACAAAGCTCCTTACCTCTGTAACATTAGTAGTTCTTTCCCAACTCTTCACTGCTTCAATCTTAGATGGATCCACCATTACTCCATCCTTAGAAACTACGTGCCCTAAGAAGGACACTGAATCTAGCCAAAACTCACACTTGGAGAATTTGGCATAAAGCTTTTTCTCCCTCAACATTTCCAATACAATTCTCAAGTGCTCCTCATGTTCCTTCTTGATCTTTGAGTATACCAATATATCATCAATGAATACAATGACAAAGAGATCCAGATATGGAGCTCATGAAAGCAGCGGGGGGGCATTCGTAAGCCCAAAAGACATTACTAAGAACTCGTAATGCTCATACCTGGTCCGAAAGGCAGTCTTGGGCACATCCATTGCACGTATTTTCAATTGATGATAACCAGATCTCAAATCGATTTTGAGAAGGTACAAGCACCTTGTAACTGATCGAACAAATCATCGATGCGAGGAAGAGGATACATGTTCTTAACAGTTACTTTATTCAGTTGTCTGTAGTTGTCACGACCCAATTCGGGGACGCGACTGGCACCCACACTTACCCTCCTATGTGAGCGAACCAACCCATCTAAACCTTAACATTTCAAGATATATCAACAGAAGAAATAATGCGGAAGACTTAAACTCATTAATAAAAACAACTCAAAACTATTATTAATATTCCCAAAATCTGGAAGTCATCACCACAAGAACATCTATCTCAAATTGCTAAACTAAGAATGTCTACGAACTAAAAATACATAAAGGCTAGTCCATGCCGGAAGTTCAAGGCATCAAGACTTGAAGAAGGAGACCCAGTCCAAGCTAGACGCATTAGCTCACCCTGAATTTCCGATGGAGTGAAGACGGCTTGATCTACTGCTGAGTCGAAGTTGACGGAACGTTTGCTGCATAACACAAATAACAAAAGGAAAACATAAAAGTAGGGGGTCAGTACAACCACACGTACTGAGTAGATATCATCGGTTAACTCAAAATAGGGAACACTATATATCAAATAATATTATAAATCAACTATAAACTCAACATGTAACAACAACAAGTATCATAATCGTCAATAACACCCTCAAGTTCATTCATGAGGGCTCAAGCCTCATTACCATACTCATTTGGGAATTAAGTTCATTATGTTGAATATATTATCATCTTTCGAGATTCATTATTTTTCTTCCTCTTGTGTCGGTACGTGACACTCCGATCCCCTACCACTATGTGTCGGAACGTGACACTCCGATCCCCTATATGTGTCGGAACGTGACACTCCGATCCCCTATATGTGTCGGTACGTGACACTCCGATCCCCTATATCTACGTGTCGGTTCGTGACACCCGTCCCACTAATACTATGTGTCGGAACGTGACACTCCGATCCACTAATACTATGTGTCGGAACGTGACACTCCGATCCACTAATTCTATGTGTCGGAACGTGACACTCCGATCCACTAATCTCATTATATCCGTTCATCAAGCCTTCTCTAACCAAGGCATCATCAATCCCAATCACTTTAATTCATCAAACCTTCTTTTATACCAAGGCATTATCATTAATATCATAGATTAAAGTTTCTTTCAAGATTTGGGATTCAATGGTTTTCATCATGCTTGTTTATCAACATCACATAATCATATTCATACAAGCATACAATAAGCATATAGACAGGTTTACAATATCATCAACACATATTATTCACCATCAAGAGTTCACTACGAATATCGTAATACAAAACCATAACCTACCTCCACCGAAGAATTGAAATCAACAAGAAATTTCCCAAGCTTGCTATTCTCCTCAACCAATTCGATCGATCTGCTCTCTCTCTTTCTGTTCTTTCCCTTTTTGTTTTACTCAAACCCTCTTCCTTTACCCTAATTAATCATATAATTAAGTGTGAAAAAGGACAATAAACCCCTCTAATTCACTTAAGGTTACCCCTTTTAACCCCTAAGTAATTAGACTTATTAATGTTACCCCTCAATCTTTGTAATTAAGGAAAGAATAATCAAAAACGACCCTTAAAACGTGTGGAGAAATCCCAAACTGCCTGGGATTGTGCAGCCTGTGACGGGCCGTCATGCCTGCGACGGTCCGACGGTCCGTCACACCGGCCGTCGTGTCCTCCCCAGACTCCAGATGGCTGCGACGGCCCGTCACCCCTGTGACGGTCCGTCCTGGCCCCTCCGTCATGACGGTCGGAAACTCGTTTTCTTGCACCAATTTCTCAAAAGTTCAAGTGTTTTGCAACGGGACTCACGACGGTTCGTCGTGGATGTGACGGCACGTCCTGCAGGTCCGTCACAATTTACAGAGAGTCGATTTTCAGTACCCGATTTTCAAACTCTAAGTGTCATGGAACGGAACACCCACGACGGTCCGTCGAGCCTGTGACGGTCCGTCGTTGGGTCCGTGGTTTCAGCCAGTTTTTCCAGAATTTGTTCTGCTGCTCAAAACGACTAAACAGGTCGTTACAATAGATACCAATTTACCCATCGTTCGTCTCCGAACGATCAAAAGAAGAAAGACCATGGCGAAAAGGAGTACCTGAATCTGTGAACAGATGTGGTATTTTTCTTGCATATCTGCCTCCTTCTCCCAAGTAGCTTCTTCAACCGGTCGATTCTTCCATTGAACTTTGATGGATGCAATCTCTCTCGACCTCAACTTGCGAACTTCTCTATCTAATATAGCAACCGGTTCCTCTTCATAAGTCAAGTTCTCATCCAACAAAACTGAATCCCAACGGATAATGTAGTTTCCATCTCCGTGGTATCTCTTCAACATAGATACATGAAACACCGGATGTACTCCGGACAGCCCTGGGGGTAAGGCTAATTCATAAGCCACCTCCCCTATTCTCCTAAGCACTTCAAATGGTCCAATATACCTTGGACTTAACTTACCTCTTTTCCCAAACCGCATCACCCCTTTCATGGGCGAAACCTTCAACAAGACTTGTTCACCTTCCATGAACTCCAAGTCTCTAACCTTTCGGTCTGCATACTCCTTTTGTCTACTTTGAGCCGCCAAAAGCTTCTCTTGAATAGCCTTCACCTTCTCCATAGAATCTCTCAACAGATCAGTCCCCCAAGGTCTAACCTCGAAGGCATCAAACCAACCAATGGGAGATCTACACCTCCTCCCATATAATGCTTCAAATGGGGCCATGTCGATACTAGAGTGATAACTATTATTATATGAAAACTCTGCCAAAGGTAAGAAACTATCCCAATGGCCACCAAACTCTATCACACATGCGCGAAGCATATCCTCCAAAACTTGAATCGTTCGCTCAGACTGCCCATCGGTCTGAGGATGAAATGTAGTACTAAGGTCCAACCTAGTACCTAATTCAGCATGTAGTGTCCTCCAAAACTTAGAAGTAAACTGCGTACCTCTATCTGATATAATGGAGAGTGGAACTCCATGCAACCGGACGATCTCTGAGATGTAGATCTTGGCTAACTTCTCTGCATTGTAGGTCACCTTGACAGGAATGAAGTGAGCAGACTTAGTCAACCTATCAACGATCACCCAAATAGAGTCATACTTACCCAATGTCTTTGGAAGACCAACCACAAAGTCCATTGCGATTCTCTCCCACTTCCATTCAGGAATGGGCATTCTCTGAAGTGTTCCTCCGGGCCTTTGGTGTTCATACTTTACTTGTTGACAATTTGGACACTTGGCAACAAACTCAACAATATCTCGCTTCATTCTACTCCACCAGAAGTGTTGCTTTAGGTCGCGATACATCTTGGTTGCACCAGGATGTATAGAATATCCGGAACTATGGGCCTCTGTCAGAATAGTGGTGATCAAATCATCGATGCGGGGTACACATACTCTTCCCTTAATCCTCAAAACACCTTCCCCATCGATTATTGCTTCCTTAGCCTCTCCTTGCAACACTTTATCTCGAATTCGCCTTAGTTTCTCATCGTCAAACTGTTTCCCCTTAATTTGATCAAGGAAAGAGGATTTTGCCTCTACACAAGCTAACAATCCTCCCTTCTCATTTATTTCTAACCTCATAAGGTCATTAGCCAAAATCTGCACTTCTCTAGCCAATGGGCGTCTAGAAGCTTGCAAATGAGCTAGACTTCCCATGCTTCTGGCCTTTCTACTCAAGGCATCTGCCACAACATTCGCCTTCCCCGGATGATACAAGATAGTGATGTCGTAGTCCTTTAGTAGTTCCATCCATCTCCTCTGTCTCAAGTTCAAGTCCTTCTGAGTGAAGACATACTGTAGGCTACGATGGTCCGTATAGACCTCACACTTAACCCCATATAAGTAATGTCTCCATTGCTTTAGTGCAAACACTACCGCGGCCAATTCCAAGTCATGAGTTGGATAGTTACGTTCATGCACTTTTAATTGTCTTGAAGCATAAGCAATCACATTCTTCTCTTGCATTAGCACTGCACCCAACCCAGAATAGGATGCATCACAGTAAACAATGAAGTCTTTACCCTCTATTGGCAAGGTAAGGATAGGTGCGGTAGTCAACAAAGTCTTAAGCTTCTGGAAGCTCTCCTCACACTCATCCGACCATACAAATGGGACGTTTTGCTTAGTCAAGTTCGTCAATTGGGAAGCAATGGAAGAGAATCCCTTGACGAATCGGCGGTAGTAGCTAGCTAACCCCACAAAACTCCTTATTTCTGACACGTTTGTAGGTCTTACCCAATTCTTCACTGTCTCAATCTTAGATGGATCCACCATCACTCCATCCTTAGAAACCACGTGCCCCAAGAAGGACACTGAATCTAGCCAAAACTCACACTTGGAGAATTTCGCATAAAGCTTTTTCTTCCTTAGCAACTCTAACACCATTCTCAAATGCTCCTCATGTTCTTTCTTACTTTTGGAGTATATCAGTATATCATCAATAAACACAATCACAAAGAGGTCCAAGTATGGCTTGAAAATCCCGTTCATCAAGCTCATGAAGGCAGCAGGGGCATTAGTAAGACCAAACGACATTACCACAAACTCATAATGCCCATACCTAGTTCGAAAAGCCGTCTTTGGCACATCCGTTGCGCGTATTTTCAATTGGTGATAACCGGACCTCAAGTCTATTTTTGAGAAGACACAAGCACCTTGTAACTGATCGAACAAGTCATCAATGCGAGGAATGGGGTACTTGTTCTTAATAGTTACCTTGTTCAACTGTCGGTAATCTATGCACATTCGAAAGCTCCCATCCTTCTTCTTTACAAACAAGACCGGAGCACCCCAAGGAGATGCACTTGGTCTAATGAAGCCTTTGCTCAACAACTCTTGAAGTTGTGCCTTTAACTCTCTTAACTCTGCGGGAGCCATTCTATAAGGGGGTATAGAAATGGGGCGAGTACCGGGTTCCAAATCAATGCAGAAGTCTATATCCCTATCTGGTGGCATACCGGGAAGATCTGCAGGGAACACATCCAAAAACTCACAGACTACCGAAACTGACTCAATCGATGGTACTTGAGTAGTGTCATCCTTAAGATGTGCCAAGAAAGCTAGACAACCCTTACTAACCATCTTCTGAGCACGAATAAAGGAGATGATACGCACCGGATTGGGAGTGTAGTCACCCTCCCATACTAACTGATCTGCCCCAGGCTTGGCTAACGTCACTGTTTTAGCATTACAATCCAAAATCGCAAAGTTTGGAGAAAGCCAAGTCATACCCAGAATTACATCAAAGTCACCCATTTCTAAAATAACCAAATCCACATAAGTGTTGCTCCCCACAAAATTTACCAAACAAGACCTATACACTTTTTCGACTATCACAGACTCACCCACCGGAGTAGAAACACGAATAGGCATGTCAAGTAATTCACAATGTAAATTTAGACCATTAGCAAATGAGGAAGATACATATGAAAACGTGGAGCCAGGGTCAAATAATACGGAAGCCATGCAATCACAAACCAGAAGATTACCTGTGATAACAGCATCAGATGTTTCTGCCTCCGATCTCCCAGGGAAAGCATAACAATGAGCCCCATTATTTGTTTGTCCGTTGCCCCTACCATGTTGTGTAGTAGTGGCTCCGTTTTGACCCTCACTTCTGCCGTTTTGGTGCCCACCATTACCTCGGCCACCACGCCCTCCAGAATAACGACCTCTACCATTTCCACCTCTTCCTCTAGCCATTGGGGCTCTGTAACTCTGTTTTGGACAATTCCTCCTAATATGTCCAATCTCCCCACATCCATAGCACTCTCTGGAGTCAGACATGGGTCTCTCGGAGTAGTGTTGACTGTTCTGGGGTGGACCCCCAACTACAGTCTGTAGTGAAGACTGTATTGGTCGATTTGAGTGACCTCCGGAGTTCTGTCCTCTAGAATAAGAACCATTATACTCACCTCCCCTTCGAAACCTTTTTGATGTAGACGTTGTGGTGAAGTCATCCGGTCTCACTCCTTCTACCTCTATCACAAAGTCTACTACCTCTTGGAAGGATGTTGCTGTTGCCGCTATTTGTAAGGCTGAAATCCGCAATTCTGACCTCAACCCCTTCACAAAACGGCGGATCCGTTCTTGTGGACTGAAACAGAGTTGGGTGGCGTATCTGGATAGTGCGCGAAATTTAGCCTCGTATGCATTAACCGTCATTCTACCCTGTTCAAGACTCAAAAACTCATCCCTCTTCCTATCCCTCAAAGTGCGGGGGATATACTTTTCCATGAACAAACTAGAGAATGATTCCCAAGTCATAGGTGGTGCCTCCGTTGGTTGACACTCAACATGTGAACGCCACCACATTTTGGCGTTCCCTTGGAACTGATAGCTCACGAACTCGACACCAAACCTCTCTACTATCCCCATTTTGTGTAGTAGCTCATGACAATCAACCAGAAAATCATAAGCATCTTCAGATTCTGCACCCTTGAAGACTGGAGGTTTTAGTTTCAAGAACTTGCTAAAAAGTTCATGTTGATCGTTGGTCATAATAGGCCCAGTAGTCAGACGTGGAAATGTGCCTATTCCCAATGTTGCATCCATGCGGGGAGCCATAGTAGCCGCATGTCGTATCTCTGAAACCGGAGGTGTTGGTGCAGAAACCACTGGAGGTGCTTGACCCTGATCAGACAACCCGCTAAGATAAGCAAGTACTTGGTTGATCATCTCTGGGGTAGGTTGGGGTGGCATTTCCTCATTCTGCCCCTGTTCGGTTTCCCCTTCCTCACCCTCTCTTACTACATCCTCAGTCGGTGGAGGAGTCACCGCCCTAGTATCAGATGGGCTAGGGGCTCGTCCTCTTCCTCTAGAGGACGTCCTCCCACGACCTCTTCCACGGCCTCTTGCCGTTACCCTTCCTCGAGCCACAGCCCCAGTGGCTGGCTCAGTAGTTTCCTGTCTTTCCGTTGTCGCTGCTGGTGCGGTCGTTGCTCTAGTTCTAACCATCTGCGAGATAGAATGAAGATGGTCAGATACCAATTTGTATCACCTAGATACCAATTGGACTCAAGTAATAGCACGAAAGAAAGAATGAAGAATGGAATTTTCCTAAAGTCTTATAGCCTCTCAAAGGAAAGTAAAGGCGTCCCCCTACCGTTCTTTAAGACTCTACTAGACCTGTTCTTGTGTGATGAGACCAATGAACCTAATGCTCTGATACCAAGTCTGTCACGACCCAATTCGGGGACGCGACTGGCACCCACACTTACCCTCCTATGTGAGCGAACCAACCCATCTAAACCTTAACATTTCAAGATATATCAACAGAAGAAATAATGCGGAAGACTTAAACTCATTAATAAAAACAACTCAAAACTATTATTAATATTCCCAAAATCTGGAAGTCATCACCACAAGAACATCTATCTCAAATTGCTAAACTAAGAATGTCTACGAACTAAAAATACATAAAGGCTAGTCCATGCCGGAAGTTCAAGGCATCAAGACTTGAAGAAGGAGACCCAGTCCAAGCTAGACGCATTAGCTCACCCTGAATTTCCGATGGAGTGAAGACGGCTTGATCTACTGCTGAGTCGAAGTTGACGGAACGTTTGCTGCATAACACAAATAACAAAAGGAAAACATAAAAGTAGGGGGTCAGTACAACCACACGTACTGAGTAGATATCATCGGTTAACTCAAAATAGGGAACACTATATATCAAATAATATTATAAATCAACTATAAACTCAACATGTAACAACAACAAGTATCATAATCGTCAATAACACCCTCAAGTTCATTCATGAGGGCTCAAGCCTCATTACCAT
Source organism: Solanum peruvianum (assembly GCA_027705065.1). Classification (NCBI taxonomy): domain Eukaryota; kingdom Viridiplantae; phylum Streptophyta; class Magnoliopsida; order Solanales; family Solanaceae; genus Solanum; species Solanum peruvianum. Next base: position 32,394,649 of record JAKWJD010001761.1, on the reverse strand, counting down.
ACTCATTTGGGAATTAAGTTCATTATGTTGAATATATTATCATCTTTCGAGATTCATTATTTTTCTTCCTCTTGTGTCGGTACGTGACACTCCGATCCCCTACCACTATGTGTCGGAACGTGACACTCCGATCCCTATATGTGTCGGAACGTGACACTCCGATCCCCTATATGTGTCGGTACGTGACACTCCGATCCCCTATATCTACGTGTCGGTTCGTGACACCCGTCCCACTAATACTATGTGTCGGAACGTGACACTCCGATCCACTAATACTATGTGTCGGAACGTGACACTCCGATCCACTAATTCTATGTGTCGGAACGTGACACTCCGATCCACTAATCTCATTATATCCGTTCATCAAGCCTTCTCTAACCAAGGCATCATCAATCCCAATCACTTTAATTCATCAAACCTTCTTTTATACCAAGGCATTATCATTAATATCATAGATTAAAGTTTCTTTCAAGATTTGGGATTCAATGGTTTTCATCATGCTTGTATTATCAACATCACATAATCATATTCATACAAGCATACAATAAGCATATAGACAGGTTTACAATATCATCAACACATATTATTCACCATCAAGAGTTCACTACGAATATCGTAATACAAAACCATAACCTACCTCCACCGAAGAATTGAAATCAACAAGAAATTTCCCAAGCTTGCTATTCTCCTCAACCAATTCGATCGATCTGCTCTCTCTCTTTCTGTTCTTTCCCTTTTTGTTTTACTCAAACCCTCTTTCCTTTACCCTAATTAATCATATAATTAAGTGTGAAAAAGGACAATAAACCCCTCTAATTCACTTAAGGTTACCCCTTTTAACCCCTAAGTAATTAGACTTATTAATGTTACCCCTCAATCTTTGTAATTAAGGAAAGAATAATCAAAAACGACCCTTAAAACGTGTGGAGAAATCCCAAACTGCCTGGGATTGTGCAGCCTGTGACAGGCCGTCATGCCTGCGACGGTCCGTCACACCGGCCGTCGTGTCCTCCCCAGACTCCAGATGGCTGCGACGGCCCGTCACCCCTGTGACGGTCCGTCCTGGCCCCTCCGTCATGACGGTCGGAAACTCGTTTTCTTGCACCAATTTCTCAAAAGTTCAAGTGTTTTGCAACGGGACTCACGACGGTTCGTCGTGGATGTGACGGCACGTCCTGCAGGTCCGTCACAATTTACAGAGAGTCGATTTTCAGTACCCGATTTTCAAACTCTAAGTGTCATGGAACGGAACACCCACGACGGTCCGTCGAGCCTGTGACGGTCCGTCGTTGGGTCCGTGGTTTCAGCCAGTTTTTCCAGAATTTGTTCTGCTGCTCAAAACGACTAAACAGGTCGTTACAGTAGTCTATGCACATCCGAAAACTCCCATCCTTCTTCTTCACAAACAAAACAAGAGCACCCCAAGGGGATGCACTTGGTCTAATGAAACCTTTACCTAACAGTTCTTGAAGTTGAGCCTTTAACTCCCTTAACTCCGCGGGAGCCATTCTATAAGGGGGTATGGAAATGGGGCGAGTACCCGGTTCCAGATCAATGCAAAAGTCAATATCCCTATCTGGTGGCATACCAGGAAGATCTGCAGGGAACACATCCAGAAACTCACGGACTACTGAAACCGACTCAATTGAAGGTGCTTGGGTAGTATCATCTCTAAGGTGTGCCAAGAAAGAAAAACACCCTTTACTAACCATTCTCTTAGCACGAAAAAAGGAGATGATACGAACTGGAGTGGAAGTGTAGTGACCCTCCCACACTAACGGATCTGTCCCAGGCTTGGCCAACGTCACAGTTTTAGCATTACAATCTAATATTGCAAAATTTGGAGAAAGCCAAGTCATACCCAAAATTACATAAAAATCAACCATCTCTAAGATAACCAAATCTACATGCGTATTGCTCCGCACAAAAGTCACTAGACCAGACCTATATACCCTTTCAACTATCACAGACTCACCCACCGGAGTAGACACACGAATAGGCATGTCAAGCAATTCACAAGGTAAATTAAGACAAGTAGTAATTGAGGAAGATACATATGAAAATGTGGAGCCAGGATCAAATAATACAGAATCCATGCAATCACAAAACAAAAGATTACCTGTGATAACAGCATCACATGTCTCCGCTTCAGACCGCCCGGGGAAAGCATAACAATGGGCCCTATTGCCTGTCTGCCCATTGCCCCTACCATGTTGTGCTGTAGTGGCTCCAGTTTGCCCGTCACCCAGACCGTTTTGGTGACCACCATTACCTCGACCACCACGTCCTCCAGAATGACGGCCTCCTCCTTGACCACCTCTACCTCTGACTATTGGAGGTCTGTAACTCTGTTTTGGACAATACCTCTTAATGTGTCCAGTCTCCCCACATCCATAACACTCTCTAGATTCAAGCATCGGTCTCTGTGAGAATGACGAAGTCTGGGGATAACCTCCAAACTCAGAGAAATGTTGACCGGTCTGCGGTGGACCCCCAACTACAGTCTGTAGTGAACTGAATGGGTCGGGCTGGATAACCTCCTGAACCCTGCCCTCTGGAGTAAGAACCATTAAACTCACCTCCCTTACGAAACCTTTTTGATGTCGATGCCATGGATACGTCATCTGGCTTCACTCCCTCCACCTCTATCACGAAGTCTATCACTTCCTGAAAGGATTTTGCTGTAGCCGCTACCTGTAAGGCTGAAATCCACATTTTTGACCTCAACCCCTTCACAAAACGGCGAATCCGGTATTGTGGACCGAAACAAAGCTGGGTGGCATACCTTGATAATGCACGAAACTTAGCCTCGTACGCAGTAACCGACATCCTGCCTTGCTCTGGGCTCAAGAACTCATCCTCCTCCTATCCCTCAAGGTCCGGGGGATATATACTTCTCCATAAATAAGCTAGAGAATGACGCCCAAGTCATAGGTGGTGTTTGTGCGGGTTGACATTCAACATGTGACCGCCACCACATTTTAGCATTTCCCTGAAACTGATAGGTTACAAACTCAACGCCAAATCGTTCCACTATGCCCATTTTATGTAGTAACTCATGAAAATCAACCAGAAAATCGTAAGCATCCTATGATTCAGCACCCTTGAAGACTGGAGGTTTCAATTTCAAGAACTTACTGAAAAGTTCATGCTGATCGCTTGTCATTATAGGCCCTGTAGTCAAACGAGGAAACGTGCCTATTTCCAATGAGGCATCCATGCGGGGAGCCACAACAGCTGCCTGTTGTACTTCTGGAACCTGAGGTGCTGGTGCAGAAAACATTGGAGGTGTCTGGCCTTGATCAGATAACCCGCTAAGATAAGCAAGAACCTGATTAATCGTCTCTGGGGTAGGTTGGGGTGGTAATTCCTCATTCTGCACTTGTTCATTCTCCCCTTCCTCACCCTCTCTTATCACTTCCTCAGTCGGTGGAGGAGTCACCGCCCTAGTACTGGTTGGGCTAGGTGCTTGTCCTCTTCCTCTAGAGGACGTCCTCCCGCAACCTCTACCACGGCCTCTTGCCACTGCTCCTCTCTGAGACACAGCCCCAGTGGCTGGCTTAGACGCATCTTGTCTTGCCGGTGTTGGTGTTGGTGCACTCGTTGCTCTAGTTCTAACCATCTGCGAAATAGAGTGAAGATGGTCAGATACCAATTTTTATCACCTAGATACCAATTGGATCCAAGTAATAGCACGAAAGAAAGAAAGAATGGAATTTTCCTAAAGTCTTATAGCCTCTCAAGGAAAAGTAAAGGCGTCCCCCTACCGTTCCATAAGACTCTACTAGACTCGTTTTTGTGTGATGAGACCAACGAACCTAATGCTCTGATACCAAGTTTGTCACGACCCAAACGAGCCGCGAGTGGCACCCACACTTATCCTACTATGTGAGCGAACCAACCAATCTAAACCCCAACATTTCAAACATAATGAACAAAATATCATGCGGAAGACTTAAAACTCATTAATGAGAATAGATTAATAACTTCTAAAAAATCAAACACTTATTATTATCCCCAAAATCTGCAAGTCATCACCACAAGAACATCTATCCTCAAATTACTAAAACTAAGGGTATCTAAGAAACTAAAAATAAATAACAGCTAGTCTATGCCAGAACTTCAAGGCATCAAGACATGAAGAAGAAGATCCAGTCCAAGCTAGAAGCATTAACTTACCCTGAAATCTGGTGTGATGAAGACTGGCTAGAGTTGCGGTTGAGTTGAAGACATTGGCACATTTGCTGCACTCCACAATTAACAAAGAAAAACAAATATAAGTAGGGGTCAGTACAAACACAAGTACTGAGTAGGTATCATCAGCCAACTCAAAATAGAAAACAATATATGTCAGATAATAACATAAAACCAACCAAATACTTAACAGGTGATAGCAACACGCATAAGAATCATTTGCAACAACACTAATCATGCTAATTCATCACAATTAGAATATTCATATCATGCAAGCACACAATTAAGCATATAGAAGATTTTATAATACTACCCAATACATATTATTCGCTATTAAGACTTTACTACGAATAGCATAAACCATAACCTACCTCCACCGACGAATTGTGATCAAGCAATCTACTTTCCCACACCTGCGTTTTTTTCTCTCTCTCGATCGATCGTTTTTCCCTCTCTTTCTTCTTTCTATTTTTCTTATTCAAACCCTTTTTCTTTTACACTAATTAGCATATAATTAAGTATAAAGATGGTAAAAACCCACTATTTATTTCAAGGTTGTCCCCTTTAACCCCCAACTAATTGAATTATTAATATTAAACCACTAACATCATAATCCTAAGCAGGAATAGTCCAAAACGCCCCTTAAAACATTTAACAGAAATCCGACCCAGTTAGGGTTACGCAGCCTCTGACGGCCCATCGTTCCTACGACGGTCCGTCCTGCTGCTTCCGTCACAATGTTCAGGGACTCAATTCATTAAAGATTCTGTGACGGCCCGTCATGTCTGCGATCTCAGTACCCAATTTTCAGAATTCTAAGTGTTTTGAAACGAGACCCCCTCGACGGTTCGTCGTGCTCATGATGGTCCGTCGTGGGATCCGTCGACCCAGACAGGGATTTCCAGAAATAAACTCTGTTGCTCAAAACGACTAAATAGGTTGTTACACACTTGTCCAGCAGTAGTCCTCATTGACTTGTCCCCTCCGGGATACAACAGCCTTTACAAAGTATAACTCAACAACTCTGGACAAGAGTTGAGTCCAAAGCTCCACAAAAAAGAACACCTCCCTTCAACTAATAAGAACTCTCTTTTAGACTAACTCTTTCACTCTTTGTTTTCTGTTGTGTTTTTTTTTTGTGTCCCAAACCAAATGAAGACCACTACTATTTATACTATAAGGAGTCTTCCTAGCAATGAATAGGAAAATGATGGAGGTAGTAAATAGTGAAGATAATGGCCTTAGGAGTTTCATAGGTTACATAGGTTACAATAGGAGTTACTTAGGTTACAATAGGAGTTACATATGTTACAAAAAATAATGGAGGTATTAAGAATGAAATAAAGTGATGGACAACCAATGCTAATGGATGATGTAGAAGTTATCAATTCCAATGTTCTCTTATAACTCCAAAATAATGCAATTTAATATGTTAAATATTAATATTAAAATGATAATAACCTAAGATACTTAAATTTTGTTGTTGTGATACAAGCCATACGTTTTAGATATAAAGAATTATATTGTTATTTATTTCATCACATAATTAACATTTAAAATTATTCAAGAATCCATAGAAATATTTTTTTGCATGAATTTGATGAAATTAAAATAAAAAATTTATAGTCGGATAAACTTTTAAAAATCTTACCGCTACATCATTGACTTTTAATTCATCATGTTTGGTAAGAAATATTGGAATTTCCATTAATATTGCATCCATATCATCACTAGTTTTACATTGCTTATCCATATTCTAAAGGAAAATATGAAAAAAATTATTTATATATTTAGTAAAACTAAAAGTCGTGTAAAATAATTAAAGGTTTTCTAGAAGAGATAAAAATTGCTCTGTTGCTACTCATTTGTATAGATGTATCAAGTAACATTTCAAAGAACATAATCTAAGCTATAGATTACCCAATATATAAAATAAAAGGTGGAATGTTCATCGATCTTATGCACCTTATAAGAAGATCAAGGGAGGCCCTGGTCATGCAACTATTAAGATTACTAAATACATGATAAATAGTTTCATCATATTGTAACATATAGCTTGTCTCGTTCTTTGACTATGATTTCTAATATACTTAGTAGAACTAAGGACAAGGAATTCTTTATTTTGTGTAGATTCCATCAAAATATTTGTATGAATATCCCAAAAGAACGAAAACTAATACCTTGTACTTGGATTTCTAAAGATTACCTTAACTAAATCAACTTTTTATTCTTGAGGTTCATAAAATGATATGGGAACTTCAATAAATTTTGCATCTTTATCACAAACTTTGTACTTCTTATCCATTTTAAAGTTGCAAATATAGAAAATTTAGTTAAAACTTTTGTAAATTAAAAACTTGTATGAAGTGATGAAGAAAATTTTATAAAAAAATATGTAAACTACTCACTTACCATGAAAAAACGGTATGAAGAAAAGGTGTATTCATCAATAGTATTCTTGAGATAGTTTGGTCATGCCATAGGTTGTGAATAGGGAAAATAGTGACATAAAATATTTTAAGGAAGAATGTTTTCTATGAAATATGAAAATAATTATTTGACAGAATGCATATTTAGCTGAATATATTGCACAACCAAGGAAAATATATGTATGAGTGATATATATTACTAAGTATTAATATTTATGTCTCATATGTTTGCATTAATAAAGATATATTTTTAATTCTTCATAGATAACTAATAAATCTCTATTATTTTAGGTTTGAGCCTTAATAATTGATTAAATGTTTTATGATGCAACCATTCATTGGGTCTGGATTGGTAAAAATGATTAGATAACGAAATCTCTTATAATTAACATGTCTATTAAAAGGTTTCTCCAAATAATATAGTTCATTTGTTTAATTCATTCACTACTAACATCATACTCCATATTTGTCAATCATCATCATCATTGTTTACCATTCACAACTATTACCATAAACACAACACAACTATAATCATCAACCACCATCACTACAATCACTACAATAAACAACAAAACTTACATCAAAATTTTAATTTATTTAAATTTGTATGAGTATTTATATATTGTTGGTGTGAAATGAATAAATTATTTTAGCTCTAGAGAAGAACATTCTTTTTATTTCATAACAGAATTATCATAAAAAAAGTTGTTCAAGTTTCTATCAACAAATATTGTATATAGATTATAGGAAAAATTAAGCACCTTATCAGTAGAGATACTTTTCAAAATCTTACCTCTAAATCATCCATTAACGTTGCATCTTCGTCCCCACAAACTTTGTGCTGGTTATTCATATTATAGTAGAGAATAACAAATACGTATAAAGATCTTTTGTAAGATGAAAATATTTTGTAAGGTAATAGAAATGTCTTTTGAAAAAAATGAAAACTTCTAGCTTGCTAGTAAATTGTAGTCATTTGTCAAGTAACATCATAACAACTTATTAAAAGTTCTAGAATACCCACTTCAAAAGAGTGAATGCAAATTATGTTTGTCCATCAATTTATACTTTCACTAACAAGAATAATAACAGTTGTGGTCATTAATCTCAAACAATTTACCAAGTACAATGAATGTGTGATGGGAAAAATTAGTCTTAATCAAACTTTCATTCAAAAAAGTTATAAATTTCGAAAAAAAACAATATTTAAAGTCTGTCATTTTAAGAAATTTTTTGAAGTGGCCCACAACCTTTACATCTATCACAATTTAAATTAACTTTCACCCATAACCATAATTATTTCTCTCTTAATGGTCAAATGTAATATAATAAAATCTTCTTTATTAGAATTTTTAATCTTGAAATAAAAATATATCGTTAGGTAAAAAGAGGGAAAATATGAAAAGCTTAGATCCATAATGATAAAATTGAAATTTGATCTATTGTAATCATGCAAATCGCAAGATTCATTGGATTAGTTATGAAAAAATTAACCTTAAACTTAAATTCTTTTAAAACAAATTAAGAACTTGGAGAAAATCATTTTTAAAAACTTCTAAATCCATGAAAATTGTTTAAAATGGATGCTACCTTTAGATCTGTAACAAGTAAAATTTATTCCCACCATATCAGTAATTATTTCATTTTAAATGTGGTCAAACTCAAAATGATCTATCTTCTCTCTTTCTCCCTAGATGTACTAGAAGTTGCATCCATAAAATAGTAAGACAGTGTTAATAGCATAAATGAAAAAGAAAAAAAAGAAAAAGATTCAAGATAATTTGATAAGATAAGATATATTTATACATATAGATCAATGAAATTAACAAGGCATAAGTGTAAACCTCAATCTATTTTGTATCCGTTAAAGTGTATTAAGAATCTTGTTCCAATAGAATGAACACAAAAGGCAGAGAAGACAAAGTGAGAATAAAAAGAAACTAGCTATATATATACTTAGTGTATTTACCTTTTTTTTTCTTCTTTTGAACACTCTTTTTTGTTGGTAGAATTAAAGGCAAATTAATGTAATTTTTCGTTTGAATGGTTTTATATGTGTTTTAGATGAGTTTTTGGCCAATAACATCCTTCAACTATACCCCTAACGTAAACTACATTCTTAAAGTATGATTTTTAGTCGAAAAAATGCTTTAACTATAGCCCAAATTTAAGTATCCTTAAAGTATCATTTTTAGTAGCAAACATCCTTTAAGTATTTATAAGTAAACAACTTTCATCCTTTTGTTAGATATTGACAAAAAATTATGGGATCTTACGAAAACATGAGTAGTTAACATGACTATCAACCAAAGTTATTCTGGAAAATTTCATTACATTCTACAAGAAGTTCTTTAAAATTAATTTAGATATTGTTTCTCATGGAAACTAAAAATGATTGGAAGGTGTGAGTGCACATGATTTGCTTTTATCGTAACGAAAAGAAGTTGGAGATTAATAATTTTTACCTTTTTCTTAACAAATTTAATGAATAGATTTTTGGGTCAATCTAATATCAAAGTGACAAAAATATTAATTATGTCTCATATTTGAGTTTAATTCTACATTATTAGAAGCGGAAGTCTCCAACAAATGTCGCTTCTAGCATATTCAATTGAGAAGAAGCATATATAAACTAATGATTTTTTTAAATTAAAATTACATGAAAAATGGATAGAAAAAACTGTCAAATTAAAAGATTCTGCATAATTCCTAACTCTATTATGAAAAAGTTCAGGATAATATTCTTGTCATATTTAAGAATAATAATTAGGAAGGCACGACTTAATTTTGTGGAAAAATTTTCTAAGAAATTCAACTAGAAAGAGAAAAAATGTTTATGTTAAAATATTTGAAGGATGTTTTTTGTTAAAAATGATACTATAAAGATGTAGTTTAAGTTTGGGGTATAATTAAATGATATTTTCTGCTAAAAATGATACTTGAAGGATGTAATTTTAAGTTTGCGGTATAGTTGAAGAATGTTTTTTGCCAAAAACTCTGTTTTAGATAATCTCCTAAATAGTCATTCAAATATGAAAAATATTTTACTAGAATTATTTTTAATTGTTTTTCCTATGAAGTCATCCAACTATAAATTAAACTCCTAGAAAAAACTTATTTCTGTCAATAGATTTATTAGTTGGCATACTATGTCGTATTAATTTCATGTCCTCGTCTCATGTATGATAGAACCGAAATCAAATTTAAGTACCAAAATATAAAATGTTGTTGTTTAATATAGATGTATATATCAATTTAATTTCTTAGTTATTTTGAAATGAAATCATATCATCCTAACGAGGATGATATTGCCACGACTCAAGATGTCGTGAGTGACACCATTACTAATCAACCTGGTGGGAGAACAAAAGACTAAATCAAAGAAACAACCAATATATTAATATAACCAAGTCTTAGAAAAAAATAAAGAAACCCATTAAGTTACTAGAGAGTTAAATCCTCATAAACTCAATTTGATAATTAAAACAATGGTGATGTAGAAATTACCTCAATAACTCAAAGTCATCATACAAAAATTTTGAATTGTTAAATTTGAGATGTAATCCCGGAACTGAACATCAACTAAAACGTACAAGTATATGCCTGAAAAAATAAATAAGAAGATGCATAACAATCCATGGTATCCTGAAATATGGAGCTCACCCTTTGACTCAAATTAGATTTCTGTAAAGAGAGTTCTCAAAATAACTGCCTAATGATTTCTTCTACTCAACATGAAAAAAACATATGCAGTATTAGACATACAATGTACAACATAACAACAATTATCATTTACATAGACTCTGAGTCACATGTCATGAAACAACAACACTTAGGTCAAATCATGCATAACTACATGTACCACATGATCAGAATGCAAATATCGGGCCCTCTCAAGGAATTAAAAATCACATACATGGAACACTCATGGAACACGAACTCTTGTTTTTAATGTGGTGACATGGTACCAAAGCATACATACTTAGTTTACTATTATGGTATCCGAGTTATTCAGTGTTAGTGTACCATCGTGGTACTCAAGAGAACTAGTAATAAACAAAATTCATCAATAACCACATAGCATAATGAACAAGACCATTTTGAAATCACAAATTCATAACATAGGATTACCTACGTGATGTCATTTCATATGTCTCCCTACCATGAATTGAAAAAATGTTACTACAAAATAGTCGACATGCACGCATACATTGTTGGAAACATTGTCACAGATTCAAAAAAGGTATTTGATTGTAGTATTTTTATGCCACCAAGACAAGACAAGACATCTTAAACCCCAAAGATAATGATAGAAAGTGGAAGTATAGAAAGAATAAAGTATATTTTCCATAATGTAATGTGAAAATCATAATAAAACTTCATAAACTATAACAACTTAGACTTAACAATAGGAAAATAGTGGACCACAAAGGGGGACATATATCGTAAATAAGACAACGACTCATCACCCATATTGTGGATCACAACCAACAATAATATGGAGGACAAAGAACCCTTACAGGGGCCATGGAAATCCACACAAGCAGTCGGGTTGGCATTGAAAACAACCAAAAACAACCCGAGGCTGTCTGAGGAACCACAGACCACTAGACGATCTGTGGAACCCCACACGGGCCGATAAGTGGACAGTGACACATGACCAATTACCACCCTAACTTTTATACGAAAATCATAGTTTCCCATACAACCCATGGTCCTTCACAAAGTCCGTTAATGGGCCTATGAAAAAGGGTTGTCAGCTTTTAAGTTAGGGTCATTTTATTCTTTCACCTTATAAGTTAGGAACTTAAACTACGTAATTTGATGCCTAAACTAGATTTATTACTTAGTCAAAGCCTAATAATCTAGTTAGAAATAACATAGAACCCTCTTTTTCATAAATTTGTCGAACATAGAAAGAAAAGGATAGGAAGAGGCGATAGTTTCTCCCAACAACAAGCAGAGGTTTTCCTCAATTTCATCCTTGAAATCCAAAGAATTTCTCTGTAGGTTTTATTAGCATGTATGTTGGATTTAACTTTTTTGTTTATTTTACTTATAAAGTCCCTAGAATTAAGTTAGTTCTTTGACTTCTCATAAGTTTTTCATATCAAGGTTTCCAAATTTTGAGGATTTGTTTTGATTTTAGCTGTTATAGTTTCCATTATCCAGATAAAATGTTTTTGGTTAATTAGCATAGTTAGATGCGTAGAACTCGGAATCCTACATTGTGTAAGTTTGTCATACTTGATGAATTATACATTCAGGTAGAATCATACAAAATCTTTCTTCAAAATTTGGATGTGAAATCTTCAGTTCATATATGTTGCATTCTTAGTTAGCAGAGTAGTACTTTGAGCTACTCAATTATTCGACGCATTTTAGCTTCTCGTATTCAGCTGGAGTAGGCTTAAAACTGAGTTGGACTAGGGTTCAAGTATCCTTAAGTCCCAAAATTACGTGCTCGCGTAAGTTTATAAGTCTGTACTGTTAGTCATTATTTTAAGTGATCACGCCACATTCATCCCTCTATATACCCCTAATAAGGTATATTGGATCCTCTTGATGGGGCATATAGATCAAATTCCATATATATCTCACATAGTTTATGTTGGATAATCGAAACTTGCACAGTCAGACTCATATTGCATTCACAGTATTTGGGCATTTACATCAATATACAGTTATCATAGTATCTTCATGATTAGTACTTGGTCATTGCATCCAATCTATTTTAATTTTTCTTCAAAATAAATTATGTTTTATACACACACACACACATGTATATATATATATATATATATATATCCTATGCGAAGTGCGATTCGACATCTCCTTTCTAATCTGTTGTTATGCATTTTAGATCATGCCTCCTCGTAGAGATTAAACATGAAATTCTAATGCAGTTCCTCCAGTCATGAACCATGAGGTTATAAATGTATAATTCTATAATGTGACCTATCTTTTGTCACAAACGTATCCAATAAAAACTATCAATAGACGTCAATTTGTTCAAAACACCATTCTTGATGTGCAGTACGTAGAGTTTGAAACATTGTGCTTATGAATCCTCTTGAATTTCAAGGGTAGCAGGTAGGTGAGGAACCAAACAACTTTATTGATGAGGTCAAGAATATTCTTCAGGTAATGCAAGTTCCAGGTATTGATAGGATGGAGTTTGCATCCTACAAACTTAAGTGTATGTCTCATCTCTGGTTCACATAGTGGAAAAAGACAACATGTTTTCGAATGCAACTCTTGTGAGGTATGACTAATTTGTTTGAGCTTTTCAGAATAGGTTCTTCTGGAGAGTGTTGAGGGAGGATAAGTCATAATTAGTCATAAAATTCAAACATGGTCCTATATCTGTCCAATAATACATGCTGAAGTTCACCAAGTTCTCTAGTTATGATCCACATATGGTTGGCGGTTTAAGAGAAGTAATGAGCATGTTATTGATTGAAGTATCCGATCTGGTGAAGAGTGAGTGTAGGAATCCATGTTATTTAGGGAGATGAATATTTCAAAACTGATGATCCACACTCTACATGTTTAGGGAGATAATCTTAGGAAAATTACCAACTATACGAAAAAGTTTAGGACGACTAACTATGAATATTCTCAACAGAGGCCGGGTGTTGGAAATCGCTCAAATTTTGAGTAGAGGTCTACAACCCTTACATAATCATAAGTATCACTCCATCCACCATGATTCAAGATGATAATAAAAGGAGAAAGGGACAACAATAGACGCTACGTCACAAGGGAGTGGTTCACGTAACCAAACGTTCCCAACTTGTCCAAAGGGTGGCAAAAATTATTCAAGAGAGTGTCGGGTAATAGGTGTAAGGGTCTCCTTTCTTCAAGTCAAAGACAAAGAGGTAACATGTCTCTATCTACCAGATCAGTAGCTCTAGTGGGTCACCCCAGTGATCAAGGTGCTTCATCTAGTACAAATGGTGGCCAGTGCCATAACACGTTGTATGCTCTTCAAGCACGCAAGGACTAAGAAAATTCTCCTAATGTAGTAACTACTTTGTTGCGATTCATCCATTTAGAATTTTTATGTACCGTTTGATCCACGAGCTACACTTTCCTTTATATAAAACCTTATTAGAAGTAAACTTTGGTGTCACTCCAGAAACTCTCTTAGAATCCTTCTCAATGTCTACTCCACCTTGTGACCCAGTTTTAGCTAGAATGGTATTTTCAAATTGTAGTTAGAAAGTAACCTCAATAGACCTTGTAGAGTAAGAAATTGTTGATTTCAATATCATTTTGGGAATTGATAGGTTACATTCATGTTATTCCTCAGTTGATTGTAGAACTAGGACTATTCAATTTTAGTTTTTGAATGAGCCCGTCTTAGTGTTGAAGGATATTAATAATATCATGTAAGCTGCTTTAACTATTACCTTAATGTTAATGAAATGATTTCAAATGGGTATATGCATAATCTTATTCAGTTTAAGGAATAATACTCTTAAGCCCCAACCCCTTGAGGCAGTCCTAGTCGTAGATGATTTTCCAGAAGTGTTACCATAAGTTTTTTCAAAAGATCTACCTGGAGTCCCTCTCGAAAGGGTAATCAACTTAACAATAGATCTCATTCCATATACCCAACCTATTTTTATTCCTTCCTTATATAAAGGCTCTATCTAAGATAAAGAAATAGAAAGAAAAGTTAAAAGACCCTTTATAAAAGATCTTCATCAGACGGATTATCTCCAAGTGGTAATGTAGCATTATTCGTGAAAAGAAAATACAATTATTCCAGAGGTGCATTGATTATCATCATTTGAACAAAGTAAAAATCAAGAATAAGTATATCATCCTTATAATTGATGACTTGTTCGACCAACTTCAAGGTGCGAATTTATTTTCAATGGTAGACCTCAAATCCATCTATCATCACAAAGTCAAAGAAAGTAAAATCCCAAAGGCAACCTTTAAGAATTGATCTCTATGAAAGAATGTATGTCTTTAGGATTAAAAAATGTTCTTGCAGATTTCATGGACATAATCAAGAGGTGTTAAAACACTATTAGTAATTTTTCATCATCTTAACTATCGATGATATCCTCATTTATTCTTGGAGTGAGGAAGTGCATGTGACTCATGTGAGAGTTGTTCTACAAATTCTCAAATATTGCCAAGTATTCTCCGAGTTCGGAAAATGTGAATTGTGATTAAAATTTATAGATTTCCTTTGTTCATGTTGTATCTTGCAATGGGATCCGAGTGAATTCTCAATAAAATGAGGTAGTACACAAAATTGTACAATACCCCCCTTTGTGACTAATATTAAAAGTTTCTTAGGTTTGTCCGGTTAATACAAAAGGTTTGTTGAAGGATTTAATGCATAGCTTCCCCATTGGACAAGTTGACTTATAGGAAGGTCAAGTTTTTGTGGTCAGATGAGAGTGAGAAAAACTTCACAGTAATGAAAATCATGTTGACTACAACTCTTGTCTTGACTCTACCATATTGTTTAAGGATATTCTAGTTTATTGTGATTCATCTTGGGATGACCTAGGTTATGTGTTGAAGCAGCAAGGTAAGGTCATACCTTATGCTTTGCAATTAAAGGTCTACGAGAATAACTACCCAACTCATGACTTTGAGCTTTCATCCGTAGTGTTTTACCTAAAGATTTAGAGAAACCACTTGTATGGTGTTAATGTTGATGTGTTCACGGATCATAGGAGCCTCCAGTATGTGTTCACCTAGAAACTTTGTATTTTGTGTCAGAGGAGATGTATTGAATTTCTTAACAGTAAGAGATGAATGTGCTCTATCGTCATGGTAAGTCAAATATAGTGATTGATGCCCTTAGTAGACTATAAATTGTTAGTCTAGCACATATTTAGGAGAGAAGAAAATATACACCAAGATGTTCACTGGCTTACTCCCTTAGGATTTAGACTTATGGACATCTAAAAAGGTGTTGTGAGAGTTTAGAATGTGTCAGAATCTTCATTTGTAGCGGAGGTTAAGGAAAGCCTACACATTAATCCTATATTACTTTAGTTGAAATGTGTAGTTCATCAGCAAAGAGTTGAGGTTCTCTCCTATATTACTCATAGAAATACAACTTCCTTTGTGTGATAGGAGAGAGTCATTAAGTCAAGTCACTTCTTCGTTTTCAAAACTATAAATTCAGGTGAAGATTTTATGAGACTATAAATCATTGAGACACTAAGGATGCATGTGTTTCCCTTTTCTATCATCTCATATAGGGAGTCCTCAACTTACTTCTCTTTTTTGAAAATCATTTAAAAAAGTCTTTGTAATCAAGTAAATCATACTATAACATTTCATCCGCAAATAGATGGTAAGTCAGAACATACCATTCAGACTTTAGCAGATATGTTGAGAGTTTTCATTATTGATTTCAACATTAGTTGGGATTATCATCTTCCTATTATAGAATTCACCTTTAATAATACCACTCATTCAAGTATTGAATGCATAATTGTGAGGAATTTTATGGGCGTAGATGAAAGTCCTTTGTTTGTTCGTTCAAAGAAGGAGAATAAACCTTAATAAGGTCATATTCGGACAATGATGATATGGAGAAAGTTCATCTTATCAAAAATAGACTAGAGACAACTAAGAGTCATCAGAAGTTCTATGCACATATAAGAAAAAGGGAGTTAGATTTTGAAATCGATGATTGGTTTTCTTGAATGTGTCACCCATGAAGAGGGGTGATGATATTTGTCATGAAAGGGAATCCCATTCCCAAGTATATAGGTCCTTACAAAATCATTATAGGGGTTGGTAATGTGGATTATGAGTTAGAGTTACCAACAAAATATCGCCGGTTCACCCTTCCTTTTTTCACCTTACCTTGTTGAACGAGTGTGTGGGTGATCCGTCTTCCATAGTACCTCTAGAAAGTGTTGTTTTGAAGGATAGCCTTACCTATGAAGATGTTCCACTTAAAATTATTGGACATATGTTTCTTAGGTTTAGAAATTAGAAAGTCTCTTCTGTAAATGTTTTGTGTAGGAGTTAGTCCATAGAGAGAACTACATGGGAAGCTAACATCCCAGAAAAAGATCGGTTAAACTAGAGCGTAAATGTATTACTGAAAATCATAAAAAAGTGACTCACCGAATGTTAATAAGTCATTCAAACTTGATATAGGGTTAAATTTGGGTTAAGCCATGAGGTAAGTGCCAAGGAAAAGGGTCCAGGCCAAGGCCAAAGGCTAAGGCTATCGCTAGCCAAGAGCACACTACCTTACCTTCACGAGGGGGGAACACGGTCTGTTGTCATCATTGCGACTCGTGAAGGGGATCCTCAAGATGCCTTGGTGAAGAAAATGTTACCACAACTTCTCATAAATACCGCCTTAACTTCACGGCAATCACGATGGTACATGGTCTTGAAAATGAGAAAGGTATGCTTTGGTGAAGTTGCCTTAGGCAAATAGTCAAATGGCGTCGAGTGGTAAATCCACTGACTCAAACCTCAACAGGCATGAACACGTGTTGTGGTCCACTCCATGGGATGTGAAGTAGCCCGTGGAGACTATTTAGGCGGATAATCTTTGTGGAAAATAATGGAGACCACTACGTGTTTCTCTCAGAATATCTCTCAAGCCTATATTTTTTATCATACCAACTCGCATGATTGTATTTTTAATGTATGATGTCAATTATCCTGCATCATATTATGATGCAGACTAAGGTAACGAGGATCGCCATCTAGCGCACCATTCATCCAATTAGGCACTCTACATTCAGTTGGTGAGCTTCCTTGCATTCCGGAGGACTCTTTTACTTGCTTTCAAGTTTAGATCATTAGGATGTTTTGGGGTTTGTCCCAACATCCATCTTAGTAATGTGAGTTGCTTCATAAAAAGTCTGGTTTTAATATTTCGAGTCTTTTAACTATATCTCTATTATTAAGACTTCAATTACATTTTCGGACAAATTGATTGTTAAATATTTAAAAAATTCTCAGTTATTTTATTTTAAGTTCAATTAGTTTCATTTATTTGATAAATATGAATATTGTCTTCTGCTGAGTAAGTAAGTCAGGCCAAGGGATCTCTTGGTGCCAACAGTGGTAATTAGGTGCCAGTCCCGCCCTGGATATAGATTTGGGGCGTGACATCAACCTAGTTCTAAACATATATAAACACCACTTGACAAATGTTATATACAAGGGTGACTATGATTTACTTTTCAACTACGTCAGAAACATGGATGGGAGCATCAAGTCATCACAATTCATATCAGATCCCAAGGAAAACTTAATGGATACATAAGAATAAGTTGAACCCGAATCAAAAAATGCGTTATACATATGCTCACAAACAAGCGTGGTACGTGTGAACAATGCATCAGATACTTCAGCCTTAGTCTTGCCTGGAAAGGCTTGAAACTAAGTCTGGTCATTCTGATGCGGAACCTCCTCGCCTGGCTACACTAAAACTCTACTCGCATTACAATTTCCCCAGCCTTCATGGCCTCGGTGATTTACTCCTCGTATGCCCAAGTTCTCCACAATTTTAACATACTTTATAACTGATATTTGATTGATGAACACTGAATAAGATCCTGGGTTTTATTTTGGGTACGATTTTGGGTCCATAATTAAGAATAAAGAAAGACAAGGGAGACAAGACTGAGATTATATGTCGCCTTGCCTCTCTCTGGCAAGATAACTCCCACATAGGTGTCTCTCCGTGGTGGGGAAATCCCCCCAGCAACCCTGATATAACCGGTTCCGGCCAAAAATTTATATATCGGTTTCCTCTCTTTTTTATAAAAAAAGCTAAACTTCCTGGCTATAACTAGGCATTTAGGAAAACCCCTTTATCAAGGGAAATCATTTTTTACCCCATGGTCAACTGAATGATGTACACACTTTATAATCCTTTTATATCGTTCCAACACTACCACACACTTATCCCTATGATAAACCCATACTATCACACAATTATCACTTGGTCATAGCGTATGTCCAAATGTCTCGCTTACGAACCACTTCGTAATTTATCTTTACCCTTACACATAATTTTGTGATAACTTTCTTTTCACAACAAGTTTCACGTCACTGAAGTAGTTATAACTTCCAAAGAATTTCAAATTCTCTAATTGGTTCATTAAATTGACAGATATTACTGAACATTACACCGCTCCACTAAAAAGGTATATATATTATGTGCTATCTACATCTCTAAATATTATATCAAATTATTATTAATCATCCAAATATATATTTTTTATAAAAGATACCCCACAAAACAAGTGTTTTTTCTACAATGTTCTTTAAAAAAGTTCTGCAATCTCATTGAGAATTAATGGAATACTAATGAGTTAATAAATGCCACAAATATAAAGATTGTCTTATTTTGTTTTGTTATTTCCATCAGAATTCACCTGCTTTACGTTGAAAGGTAGTCTACAACAATCATCTTCCTTTATCAGGGATACGGATTAAAATCTTATGCACGTAATGTGCAAATAATATTAAGGCTTAAGTCATTGACAATCCCTTAAAATTGTCTGCATAATTTTCATAGACACTTTAACTAGGACTTGTAGATATTTAAAACCTAAATTGTTTAAAACATGTGCCTATTAAACATTGTCACGACCCAAAACCGAGCCGCGACTGACACCCACATTAACCCTCCTATGTGAGCGAACCAACCAATCTAAACCTTAACATTTCAATGTATATCGACAGAAAATAATGCGGAAGACTTAAAACAATTCAAAACTATTATTAATATCCCCAAAATCTGGAAGTCATCATCACAAGAACATCTATAACCAAATTACTAACTAAAAATGTCTAAGAAGCTAAAACAAATGAAAAGCTAGTCCATGCCGGAAGTTCAAGGCATCGAGACTTGAAGAAGAAGATCCAGTCCAAGCTAGACGCGTTAGCTCATCCTGAATTTCCGATGGAGTGAAGACTGGCTAGATCTACTGTTGAGTTGAAGGTGACGGAACCTTTGCTGCATTCCACAAATAACAAAGAAAGAAACAAACAAGTAGGGGTCAGTACAAAACACGGGTACTGAGTAAGTATCATCGGCCAACTCAAAATAGAAGATAAAATATATCAAGTAATATTATAAAATCAACTATAATACTTAACATGTAGCAACGACAAGTACTATAATCATCAATAAGTACTAACAAGTTCATCCATGAGGACTCAAGCCTCAATATCATACTCATTTGGGAATTAGGTTGATTAGATTGAGTATATTTATCATCTTTCAAGATTTCATTATCTTTCTTCCTTCTGTGTCGGTACGTGACACTCCGCTCTATCTACTATCCTGGTGTCGGAACGTGACACTCCGATCCATATTCTATCCTGGTGCCGGAACGTGGCACTCCGATCCTCATTCTATCCTGGTACCGGAATGTGGCACCCGATCCTCTATTTCTATCCTGGTACCGGAACGTGGCACCCGATCCTCTATTTCTATCCTGGTACCGGAACGTGGCACCCGATCCCCTAATTCATCAAGCCTTCTTTCATACTAAGGCATCATCAATCTCGTTATATAATTTATCAAGCCTTCTTTTACACCAAGGCATCATCATTAACAAGTGAATTAGGGTTTCTTTCAAGATTTAGGATTCAATAGCTTTATCATGCTTATTTATTCACAATTTCATAATCAGAATCATGCAAGCATACAATTAAGCATATAGCAGGGTTTACAATACTATCAATACGTATTATTCACTATTAAGAGTTCACTACGAATATCGTAAAAACCATAACCTACCTCCACCGATGATTAGTGATCAACACGAAATCTCCCAAGCTTTGTTTTCTCCTCTTGATCGACTCCTCTCCCTCTCTCTGTTCTTTCTGTTTTCTTTTATTCAAACCCTCTTTCTTTTACCCTAATTAACATATAATTAAGTGTAAAGGATGACAATAATAACCCACTAATTAAGTTAAGGTTACCTCTTTTAACCCCCAAGTAATTAGACTTATTAATATTAACCCTCTAACTTTATAATTAAGGAAAAAATAGTCCAAAACGTCCCTTAAAACGTGTAAAGAAATCCGATTCTGCCTGGGATTTGCGCAACCTGTGACCAGCCGTTGTGCCTGCGACGGTCCGTCACGAAGGTCGTCGCAAGGACCAGAACTCCATTTTTCACTAAGGAGTCTGTGACGGTCCGTCACACATGTGACGGTCCGTCCTGCACTTCCGTCATGACGTTCAGAGACTCGTTCCCCGTACCAAATTCTCAAGAGTTGAAGTGTTTTGCAACGGGAGATCACGACGGTTCGTCGTAGCTGTGACGGCACGTCCTGCAGGTCCGTCACAGATTACAGAGAGTCGATTTTAATACCCAAATTTCAGAATTCTAAGTGTTCTGGAGCGAGACATCCTCGACCCGTCGTGATGTCCGTAATCTTAGCCAGTTTTTCCCGAAATAAAATCTGCTGCTTAAAACGACTAAACAGGTCGTTACAACATAAAATGCTGATATGAGAAAACAAGTGTTTTGCACTTTCTTGAAGAGCGTGAAAAGGTTAAAAATAACTTTTTATATTTTCATTTTTATTTTTTTACTTCTTTTACTATAATTTACTTTGGAACATTTTTTCTTCTTTCATTTACACTTTTTCCAAGAAAAGAAGAGCACCCCACCCCCAATTACTCATCTTCTTCACAATTTAGTTTTCAAAACATTCTCTATTTTAGCTCCAACATAGTTTGTCTCTATTTTTTATATAAATATAGAAAGGTATTTCTTCAAAATCTCAAGATAAATGAAAATCAACTATAATGATATCTTACGATTCAGATTTGAAAGGAAGACTTTCTTTTGTATAATTTATTGAAAATTTCATAAAAATAATGGAACAAATATGAAGAATAATAGAGAAGATAAATGATTTCTCGAATATAAAAAAGTTAGCCGGTATATTTTTATCACATATTTAGAACAAATAGTTTTACTCAAATTAAAATATAAACCCATTAATTTATCAAAAATGATATTCCAAATTTTGAAAGACTTTTTTGTCATCGATGGAGAAATGCATACGCGCCGGCAAAATTTTCTTTCTTCTTCACTCTTAGTATAAAAATGTATCTTTTTTTAAAAAAAATGTTTTGTCTTCAAGTTATTTGAAAAGAAATTAGGTTTTGTGATTTGAGAAATAATTTCTTTTGTAAAGAAGATGAAGTTGAAAGAGAAGGTTTTGTGCTTTGATAAAGAATATATTTTGGGAAGAAGATGAAGATGAATATTAGAGGGCGTTGTGGTGGGGTTGGGGTTCTTAGAATAGGTTGACATTTTCATTGTTTTATTAAAGAATAATTAGATATAGAATGTGTTTAAAATAATTTTAAATAAATTTATTTTTTTATATATTCTCATCATGTATGATACCTATTAGCATTAGAGAACTTCTATGAAGTTTAGGTAGTGGTATGGGACGCTATCTAGACATTGCACAATAGGCTTTGAAGGAGTTAGTCAGATTCCCTAGGTCTTCTCCAAGACCATTACTTGAGTGTCCTTTATGTGATAAATGTATCCTTAATGAACTTAATGAATGTAATTACTTAAGTTTATAGAGTACGTTAAATGAATAAGTACTTAACTATAGTACTTAAGTGTTGTTTTGTTAAGGTGTGAAGGGGGAATAGTAATGTTCACTTCGTATCTTACCTAGATATGTCTTACGAATGACTCTAGATAGGAAATATTGTTGATTATGTAGACATGAGCTAAGCCTTAGGTAGTCTTAAGGATTATTTAGGTAATCTTTAATAGGTCAATCATGGAAGTTATCTTCTTGATTTACATCAGCAAGTCTTTTAATAGCCTATGGAAGAAGAATGTCAAATCATCTATATGTTGTTGTATTAAGTTATGATTCTATCTTAGGTAGTTTATGGGTTCTCTTAAGTGTTTGTGTAAGGGATTTTATTGGCGGTCGCTTAACAATCAACTTAAGAGAGATATAGAATCACCTTTTGTAGGAGGATATAATAATTATGTGCTTGGTGTATTGTAAGTGTGTATATCTCATTATAGATTGTCTTAAGGATCATTTAGGTGTGCCTAGAGAGGGTGTATGGGTTGTCTCTCTTTGTCTTACTTATGTGAGTCTTAGGCTTTTATTTACGGACTTACATGCTAGGGAGTGTCCAAGATGAAGTTAAAGGACATCATTGTACAGTGAAGGAATTTCACTATAAAAGTGGTATATCTCACTGTAATGTTTTCCAATGAATGAAATGCCCTTTCTATCTTCAAGCGCGCTAGCTACAATTAAAAAACAACGCTAACTATTAATAGAAAGTGCTTCGAAAGGCGCCGGCTACCTTCTTATTGACAGTGCAGCTAGGTGCTGACACTCAATTAGTAGCGCTGGCACGTCACTCAGCTCCTCGGCTCAATTCGGTTGCAACGACTTTCTCCTTAGGTGCATGTCTCAATTTGATAAAAAATATACAACCACGAGCTCTCTCTCTTTCTTATCCCGTCTCTTAAGGAAAAATGCCTCAAGGATATCAATCATAATTCTAATTAATATAGTAGAAAAGACCAACGATTACCCCTATCTCTTGCTGTACTTCCATTCCTGACACCAAGCCAAGTTCGTGCTCTTTTTAGTAGTCTTTGTAAACATCCTTTGGGATTTATCCCCTATCTCCTCTTTCCTCCTTTTTTGCTCATGCTTGTCATCTGCTCGTGAATATCGTCTAGTCAAGTCTTTGTTCTTTTATTCTTAAATAAGGGTGCTAATCAGATTCCCCATGTTATATGCGAGGTCAATAAAATTCTCTATGAATAATTGCTTAAATGATTTCGTACATGTTCATAAGGTGTTCAATGTTGTTCTTATGCTTATTGTATGATATTTTGATAAAAATTCATGAAAAGCATGTTATTTACTAAATGTGCCTTTTTCATTGTTTTTGCATGACTTCCATACTTAGTGCATCTAATGTGCTAACCCTTTCTTCTCTTTTTCTCTCTTAAGTGTAGGGAATCGCAATTCTTGATATGCCATGGAGAATAAATAGGTTTCTAAGGGTTGAATATGATGTATTGGTGAGTCCTCATCTATTCGAGGACAATATCCACATGTTCCTTTATGTCTTAGTTTTTATTTTATTCCTTGTATGGGCTTAGTTCAATGTATTTTATACTCCAAAGTTTGGTTTGTTCAATGAGATGTTGTAAAAGTTTAATGTATTGAATGAAATTCTTCCTCTTGCGTATTGATTATGGAAAGAGTTCTTCGTGTGTGAAGAAAGTTTTCAATTCTTACTCATTTTACAATGTTTTATTATTCAACGAATGATACAAGTGGATTTAGTGACTCTTCTTGAAGTTTCATTTGTCATGTGGCGAGTCAAGGATCCTCTAACTTCTAGGTTGTACTTGTGGGTCATTACAAAGTTTGTATTAGAGCACAAGGTTTGGGAGAATTAGTTGTCTCATAAACCACACCTAGTAGAGTATTGTTCATAATGTGAAGCGCGACACATTATCAATAAAAGGCTATTGGGTTCTAGGAAAAGTTTCACTTATTCGTTCATCTAATCGCGCCTAAGAGTTTTGTGTATGGTGTCTTTCCCTTGTTCCTTTATGTATGGTCCCTTGAGGGTGACTTTATGAAGATTAGGTTGTGGGATAAAAATATGAGATGTGACTTGTTAGATGAGGTGTGAAAGAGGATGTTCATGACCTTAGGTATGTATATTTATCTTTTAAGGGTAGTGTAGTTGGAAAGATTGGTAAGGCATAGTTTTAGAAATGTGATGGAGTGGTTATTGAGATGGTTTAAAGTTGTTTAAGACCCAACAATAAAAAGGAAGGTAATGAGATTTGAAAGAGTAATGATGTGTTTCTCCTAGGGGTATGTAGTGGTTCGATGGTTAAACTTTTGAGAGTCATTAGTTTTCATGAGAAAGGCTTTTGTGAGAAATCATTCGTATGGTTTAAGGTTCTTTGAGGAAATTCCTTGTAGTAGATGTTATGTTGACCTTAGAATGGGTTTCTCCTTAGTGGGGAGTATCGTGAAAAGTATTGTTGTTAGGAGTGAGGTACCCTTAACCTATTCTTTATGTTTTTATTCAAGCCTAAAACAAAGATTTCTTAGTTACTTTGTTTATGTGGGAGTCTTTTGTGAAAAATGAGTTCCAAACATTCTCCTTATGATTTGCAAGTTTTTGTTGAAGTTTTGTTGAATGAGAAAATGAGTTTTCATACATGGTATCTTCGTCATGGTTCTTGTGCATCTAGTGTAGGCTGCTAAGTGCTTTATGAATGTGAATAGTGAGCATATCTAAATTTTTATATGAGATTGGTTTGTCGATCATTTATAAGAAACTTCTTAAGTGTTGCATTGTTAGATTGTGCAACATGTTCAATTTAAGGGAAGTTATTGGCAATGTAAATATTTTGTGAAAATGAATAAATTGTTCTTTCGTGTAAAAAGGTTGCATGATGTCTAGAATTGATGTATATGAGCGTGATAATGAATATAAAATGAGTTCTTGCTAATAGGAACAAAGGATGTGAGTATTATTGTGTTCTAATTCTCTTAAATTTGTGAAATTGATGTTTCTTCATTATTATGTGTTGTATAATTTGTTGTATGGCATTGTTATGATATGTTATGTTGAGTCTCTACTCTTGGAAGTGCTCGAAGAGTGGCAAGTGTCATTCGAGGACGAATGATGTCCAATTGGGGGAGAATATAACACCTAAAAAAATGACATCGGTAAAACTAGGGCCTAATGTGTGTGACATGGTGTCTTGAAGTCCTAAGATTGTTTAAAATGAAGTTTTAAGGAAGTTTCTAAATATTTGGGTTAAGTGTGGAGTCAAAAGTCAAGGGATGACCAAGACGTTTGACGACTAGTCACCTATGTCCTTATGTGTTTTCATGTGCTTATGTGTGAGTAATAAGTTTATGATATCCTTATATGATTTATAATAGTTTTTAAAGTCATCATGTTGAGTTTGGTAAGGTTTAGAGGTCAAACGTTCAAGAATATGCGGCGGAGTTCGAAAGATAGCCTTTAGACATCCTCATGTTTTTTGATGTGTTTTATCATGTTTCGTGGCTTTTTTGATGTTGTACTTGTTTGAGAGTGTTCCTACTACCTAGACGTACTTGTTTAGAGGTTTAACATCCGGGTACGACTCAACCTATGACCCACAAGGGGCCCTAGAAGGAGGACCCCAATTTGGAGCTTTCCCCAAACGACGGCTAGTCAACCAGATGACGGACCGTTGATGGGTGGTGTAGATGGAGCCAAGTAGTCTTTAGGTTGAGGAGCTGTATAAGCAATCAATGAAACCCATTGAAGGGTATGGTCTCACCAACAGACCGTCAATGCTAGGGCATCGATGGTGCTACAATTTAGTTAGCTTTTGGTTAGGATTTTGTTTTTTTTTTGGGAAATTTACCCCAAGTCTTATAAAATGAGAGGAAGGTTATTTTTTGTTTTTATGGGTATTTTAAGAGTATACAAGTCATCAAAATCTCATTTAAACCCTAGAACATAGATCAAAACCCATTCCCTCCTAAAGTTTCTCCGACAACCTCGCTAAGAGCTCAAGGTGAAGATGGAGCTTGAAGATGGATCTTCAATGGATTTTCTTCTTCAATAATCATTGGGTTCTTCTAATAAGATATGGGAGTTCTTCATATAAGGATTTCTGTTACCTTAGAGTCGATTTCAAAGATGATTTCAAAAGATTTCAAAAAGTTGAAAAAGTCCAATTTCTCTATAAGTCTTGGGTTCTTGCATGAAACATTTTGAAACATTAAGATATTATGTTATTTATGTATACTTGATATTTTCAATGAAATTCTCCATGAATCCTTGACCTTCTCAAGACTCTCCATTTGACAAAAATATGGGTTATGTGATCATGCTTTGGTATCATTGAATTCATGTATAGATTGTTATGGGCTCTTGAATAATGTATAGACTATGATTTTACGGTTCATAGGCTGCCTCAAAATGATCATATGATTTTGATATATTCTTAGATCCATTCTATATTAGTTTTATTGAATTGATATTGAATTAATGCTTATGAATTTTGCTATAGTTTTCTATGGGCTAGTAAATGATGTAACAATTGTACTCAATTAATGTCTAATTGGTATTATATTGATAAATCTTTATTGAGTTGACCTAGAATCATTGAGTATTATAGTTTATGTAATGAATTGATGTTCACGGACATAAGTAAGGGCCTTATAGTATTGAATTGGATGATTTAGCTTTGGATTGAAGTGGTGAGATTGAATGGGTGGTATGCTTCCCTAGCTCTCTTAATAATATGTATAGCTTTTTTGTTGCAATGATCGTTTGTATGGTCCACTTATGGTGGTGGTACGATATGAATGATGTTTCCTTGTCGACGTTTCATTATGTATTATGATGATCATGTCCTTGTTGACACTTCTTGAATTATCATGATGATTTGTGTTGTTGATTATGTGAAGTATGATTATATCTACCTACATTCTAGTAATGTGAAAGTTTGATGTTGTTAGGTGATCATGTTAGACTATGACTATATCCTTATGTGTGTAGTCTTAGAGTAGATGCATGATTAGGCTTACTTGACTATATGAGTCTATGATGGTTATATTGATGATGCTATAGTAAAGTACAGGATGACATAAAGATGATAAGGGTCATTCCTTATTGATTCAAAGAAAGATATTCTATATGTAATAAAGAAACGTATGTTGTGTCTTGTTGTGGTAGACTTGTGTCTCTTACTTGATACATGTATGAATGATATATGAATATCATATGCCTTCAAAATGTAATCTTAGTTCACCCTTGTTATGTAAGAATGAATAAAATGTGAGTACTTAAATGATGTTACGAAGGCCATGTACGTGGAACCTTAAACTTTGTTGTAAGGTTATGAACATTGAAGTTGAAAGACGTAATGGTATCCTTCTTGTATTGAATTATTAATTTAGGGTTAATTGTATGTAAAAACATCATACCATTCTTAGGAAACTCATGATGAAATATCTATGTCACCATTGTAAGGTAGCCCTAGTAGACCTCTTTGGTAGGGTGAATGTGATTGTGTTATGAACTTAATATGGGACCCCTCTATATGAACATTATTGTCAATTACTCTATGACAAAAAAGGCTAGTATTGAGTGAGTATGTTATGGTAAGTACCTCTACTTGTGAAGGAGACTAGAGTACGATGTATCTCCACTTTAGGATGAGACTAGAGTACAGAGAATCCTTTCGTATTCCTTAACCATATGCCTGCCTGGTATGTATCCTTATTCTACCCTCGGAAAGTAGAACACTCTCATCACAGTAGGTTAGAACTCCGGAATAATTTTTTAGCTATCATGGTCAATGTTGGTTATTGCCTATTCTCATCATTTGGGATGTATACTAGCACTAGAGAAGTTTTATGAAGTTTGGGTGGTGGTATGGGACGCTTTCTAGACATTGCACAATGGGATTTGAAGGTGTTAGTAAGAGTCCCGACGTCTTCTACAAGACCATTACTTGGATGTCCTTTATACTATGAATGTCTCTTAAATGAACTGGTGGATGTAATTATTTAAGTTAAGAAAGTATCTTAAATGCATAAGTACTTATCTAGAGCAGTTAAGGGTAGTCTAGTTAAGGTGTGAAGGGGGCATAGGTCTGGTCACTTCGTATCTTACCTAGATAAGTCTTAAGAATGAATATAGTTAGGGAAGATGATTGAATATGTAGACATGATCTAAGCCTTAGATAGTCTTAAGAATTATTTAAGTAATCTTGAAGAGGTCAATCATGGATGTTATTTTGTTGATTTATTTAAGTAAGTCTTTTGATAGACCTTTGGAAGGAGAATGTCATGTCATCTATATGTTGTTATGTTAAGTGAGAATAATTCTATCTTAGTTAGTCTATAGGATATTTTAAGTATGTGTGTAAAGGATTGTATGGGCGGTCGCTTCACAACCAAGTTAAGTAAGACTTAGAATCACCTTTGGTAGGAGTATCTCATGGTCATGCTTTTTGTGTATTATAAGTGTGTGTATCTCATTATAGGTGGTCATAAGGATCATTTAGGTGTGCCTAGAGTGGGTGTATAGGTGGTCTCTCCTCGTCTTACTTAAGTGAGTGTTAGGATAGCTTTTAGTGAGGGACTTACATGCAAGGAAGTGTCCAAGATGAAGTTAAAGGACTTCACTGTATAATGAAGGAACTTCACTGTAACACTGGTATAACTCACTATAATGTTTTCCTCAAAATGTGAATAATTGCTTAAATGATTTCTTATGTGTTCCTAAGGTGTTAAATGTTGTTCTTATGCTTATAGTATTATGTTTTAATAAAAATTCATTTAAAGCATGCCATTTATTAAATGACCCTTTTATATCGTTTTTGCATGGCTTCCATACTTAGTGCATCTAATGTGCGAACCCCTTCTTTACCTTTTTGACTAATTTGTGGGGAATTGAAAGTCTTGATATGCCATGGAGGATGGATAGGTTTCTAAGGGTTGAAGATGATGTATTGGTGAGTCCTCATCGAATCGAGGACAATTTGCAAACGTTCCTTTATGTCTTAATCTTTATTTTATGTTATTTATTGTCTTAGTTCTAAGTATTATCTACTCCAAAGTTTAGATGGATCAATCAGATGTTGCAAAAGTTTAATGTTTTAAGTGAAAGTCTTCCACTTGTGTATTTATTATGGAAAGAGTTCTTCGTGTCTGAGAAATTTTTAAATGCTTACTCATTTTACAATTTTTTAATATGCAATCGATTATACGACTTGATTTAGTGAGACTTCATGAAGTCTCATTTGTTGTGTGGAAACTCATGGATGCTCTTACTTTTTGGGTGTACTTGGGTTGTTACAAAGTTGGTGTCAAAGAATAAGGTTTGGGAGTGTATTAGTTGTCTCATTAGCCACATCTGGTAGAGTCATATTCATAATGTGAAGCGCGACACATTATGAATAGGAGGCTATTGGGTCCGATGAAAAGTTTCACATATTTATTCATCTAATCGTGCCTAATATCTTTGTATATGGTTTCATTCCCTTGTTCCTTTATGTATTGGTACCTTGAGGGTGACTTTATGAAGATTGGGTTGAGAGAGGGAAAAGATGAGGTTTTAAAGATGGTTTTCATTATCTTAGGTTTGATTAGTTACCTTTAAAGGGTATTGTAGTTCGAAATATTGGAAAGGCATAGTGTTAGAAATGTGATGGAGTGGCTGTTCAGATGGTTTGAAGGTGTTTAAGACCAATCACTTAAAGAAAGGTGATGATATTTGAAAGAGTAAAGATGAGTTTCTCCTAGTAAGGGGGATGTAGTGGTTAGATGGTTTAATCATTGAGAGTCATTGGTTTTCATGAGAAAGGCTTCGTTGAGAAAGCATTAGTAAGGTTTAAGGTTCTTTGAAGGAATTCCTTGTAGTAGATGTTATGTTGACCTTAGAATGGATTTTTCCTAAGTGGGGGAGTATGGTGAAGAGTATGGTTGTGGGGAGTGAAGTACCCTTAACTTATTCTTTATTTATTTATTCAAGCTTAAAACAAAGAGTTCTAAGTAACTTGGTTTATGTGGGAGTCTTTTGTGAAAAATGAGTTCCAAACATTCTCCTTATGATATACATGTTTTGGTTGAAGTTCTATTGAATGAGAAAATGATCTTTCATGCATGGCATCTTCCTCATGGTTCATGTGCATATAGTGTAGGTTGCTAAGTACTTCATGAAGGTGAATAATGAGCATGTCTAAATTGTTATATGAGATTGGTTTGTTGAGAATTTATAACTAATTCATAAGTGTTGCATTTTAAGACGGTGAAGCATTAATATTGTAAGGGAAACTATGGTCACCAGAAAGATTTTCTGAAAATGAATAAATTGTTCTTACGTGTAAAATGGTTGCATGGTGTCTATATTTGATATATATGATCATGTTACGAATATAAATGAGTTTTTTCTAATACGATGTTTTTTTCTAATTGGAATGAAGAATATGAGTCTTCTGGCATATGAGTTGTAGAATTTAGTCTAGTTTCTTGTTCTGTAGTTATTCTCTTAATTATGTAAATTGGTGATTTCTCCTTGATTGTGTGTTGTATAATGTGTTTTATGGTATTTTCATAATTTGTTAAGTTGGGTCTATACTCTTAGAAATGTTTGGAGAGTGACAACTGTCACGTGGGCGGACATTGTCCAAGTAGGGGAGACTATAACACCTCTAAAAATGATTTAGGTGAAACTAGAGTCTGATGTATGTGAAATGGAATCTTGAAGTATTCATATGGTTTAAAATTATGTTTTGAGGCGGTGTCTGAAGATTTGGGTTAAAGTTGTAGTCAAATGTCAAGGGATGACCAAGTCGTTCGACGACTAGTCACC
This sequence comes from Solanum peruvianum, assembly GCA_027705065.1. Taxonomy (NCBI): domain Eukaryota; kingdom Viridiplantae; phylum Streptophyta; class Magnoliopsida; order Solanales; family Solanaceae; genus Solanum; species Solanum peruvianum. The sequence continues at coordinate 32,363,617 of JAKWJD010001761.1, read as the reverse complement.
AATTTGCCTTATGTGTTTTCTTTTTCTTATGTGTGAGTAATGATTTTATGAGGTCCTTATATGGTTTATAATATTTGTTAAAGTCAGCATGTGGATCTTGGTAATATTTTGAGGTCAAACTTCCAAGAACGTGCGGTAGCGTTCGGAAGAAAGCCTTTAGACGTCCATGTGATTTTATCTATGTTTTAGCATGTTGCATGGCTTTTTTGATGTTGTACTTGTGTAAAGATGTTCCTAATACCTAGACTCGCGTGTTTAGCAGTTTAATGTTTGGGTACAACTCCACCAAGGACCAACAAGGGTCCCTAGAAGGAGGACAACAACTTGGAGCTCAACACTGCCACGTAGTGGAAATCGACTGCCCCAAGCGACAGTCAGTCGACAAGACGACGGACCTTCGATTGGTGGCATCGATGAATCAATGCAATCTTCACGTTGAGGATCTGCAGAAGCAACCAACGAACCCCATCAACAGGGCGTGGTCTAACCAATCAACCGTCAATGCTAGGACGTCAATGGTGCTGCAATCCTGCCAGTTTTGTGTTAGGACTTGGGGTTTTTTGGGAAATTCACCACAAGTCATATAAAATTGGAGGAAGGTTATTTTAGGTGTGTATGGGTAGTATATAATTCATCCAACCCTCATTTAAACCCTACCACCTAGATAAAAACCCATTCCCTCCCAAAGATTCTCCAAAAACCTCCATGAGAGCTCAAGGTGAAGATGGATCTTTAATGGAGTTTTTTCTTCAATTATCATTCGATTCTGCTTATAAGGTATTGGATTTCTTCAACTAAGTCTTACTATCACCTTAGAGTCTATTTTAAAGATGATATTCAAAGATTTCAAAAAGAGGAAAAGTCCAAATTCTACTCTAACTCTTTGATACCAAGTTTGTCACGACCCAAAACGAGCCGCGAGTGACACCCACACTTATCATCCTATGTGAGCGAAACAACAAATCTAAACCACAATATTTACCAATATTTCAACCATAATTAACAAAATATAATGCGGAAGACTCAAAATATCTTATTAATATAACCAATAAATAAGCTTCTAGAAATTATCAACTATTATCCCCAAAATCGGGAAGTCATCACACCAAGAACATCTATCCTCAATTTCTAATCTAAGAGTATTTAAGAAACTAAGATAAGTAAAAGAAATGGTCCATGTCCGAGCTTCAAGACATCAAGACGTGAAGGAAAGAATCCAGTCTCAGCTAGGAATATTAGCTCACCCTGAAATCTGATATGCTGAAGACTGGCTAGAGTTGCGGACGAGTCGAAGTTGATTGCACGTTTGCTGCATTTCCATAAATAACAAAGAGAAAAATACAAGTAGGGGTCAGTACAAGGAACACGTACTGAGTAGGTATCATCGTCCAACTCAAAATAGAAAGCAATATATATCGAATAATAATATAAAATCAACTAAAATACTCAACAGGTGACTACAACAAGTAAAAACCATTGGCCACAACACAAAGCACACCTATGAGAACTCAAGTCTCCACACCATACTCATTTGGGAAATAGGTTCTTTAAATTGAGTATATTACCATAATTCTAGATTCATTCTCTTTATTCTTCTTGTGTCGGAACGTGACACTCCGATCCCCTAATACTACGTGTCGGTACGTGACACCCGATCCCCTAATACTACGTGTCGGTTCGTGACACCCGATCCCCTAATACTACGTGTCGGTTCATGACACCCGATCCATTAACCTCATTCTTTTAGTTCATCAAGCCTTCTTTTATGTCAAGGCATTATCATTAATAGAGTTGATTTAAGGCTTTTAAGATTCCACAGTATCATCATTATAATCCATCACCATTTACATAATTACAACATGCAACAACACAATTAAGCATATAGAAGACTTTACAATACACCCCAATACATATCAATCGCTATTTAGAGTTTACTATGAAATAACATAAACCATAACCTACCTCCACCGAAGAATCGTGATCAAGCAAGCTACTTGTCAATGCCTTTGCTTTCCTCTTCACTTCTCCCTTTTCTCGCTCGTTCTCCCTCTCTCTGTTCTTTTTATTTTTCTTCTTCACACTCTTTTTCTTTTACCCTAATTATAATATAATTAATTATAAAAGATGCTAAAAGTAACCCACTATTTATTTCAAGGTTATCTCCATCAACCCCTAAGTAATTAAATTATTAAACTTACCCCACTAATTTCCTAATTATAAGCATGAATAGTCCAAAACACCCCTTAAAACTTTTAGCAGAAATCAGACCCACTCGAGGTTACGCAACTCGTGACGGCCCGTCGTGCCTGCGACGGTCTGTCCTGCAGGGTCGTAACAGAGTTAAGAGACTCAAATTCGGTAAAGCAATTTGTGACGGTCCGTCGTGTCTATGACGGTCAGTGCTGCAGTTCCGTCGTGAAGTTCAGAGAGTTGATCCCCGTACCCAGATTTCAGAGTTTACTTGTTTTGGCACAAAAACTCTTGACGGACCTTCATGCCAATGACGGTTTGTCCTACTTGTCGTCGGGGGTAATGAGAAGAGCAGCAGGAGAACTACACAAGTGTGGGACGACGGAGTCTGTCACGGTCCGTCGTGACCATGACGGTCCGTCGCGTGAGCCGTCGACCCAGTGGGTTCTTATCAACACAATTCTACTGCTCGAAATGACTAAATAGGTCGTTACAATAGATACCAATTTACCCATCGTTCGTCCTCGAACGTTCACAAGAAGAAAAACAAGGGCGAGAAAGAGTACCTGAATCTGTAAAAAGGTGTGGGTATCTTTCTTGCATGTCAGCCTCCTTCTCCCAAATGGACTCTTCAACTGAACGATTCTTCCATTGAACCTTGATGGATGCAATCTCCCTTGATCTCAACTTGCGGATTTCTCTATCTAAAATAGCAACAGGCTCTTCCTCATAAGACAAATTCTCATCAAGAAGAACTGAATCCCAACGAATAATGTAGTTTCCATCCCCATGGTATCTTTTCAGCATAGGCACATGAAATACCAGGTGCACTCCTGAGAGTCCTGGAGGTAATGCCAATTCATAAGACACCTCCCCCACGCGCTTCAGTACTTCAAATGGACCAATATACCTCGGAATAAGCTTACCTCGCTTACCAAACCGCATCACCCCTTTCATGGGTGAAACCTTCAGCAAGACTTGTTCACCCTCCATAAAATCCAAGTCTCTAACCTTTCGATTTGCATATTCCTTCTGCCTACTTTGAGCCGCTAAAAGCTTTTCTTGAATGAATTTCATTTTCTCTAATGATTCCCTCAGAAGATCGGTACGCCATCGTCTCACCTCAAATGCATCAAACCAAACAATGGGAGACCTACATGTCCTCCCATACAGTGCCTCAAATGGGGCCATATCAATACTTGAGTGATAGCTATTATTGTATGAGAATTCTTCTAAAGGTAAGAAATTATCCCAATGACCACCAAATTCTATCACACATGCACGAATCATATCCTCCAACACCTGAATCATTCGCTCAGACTGACCATCTGTCTGAGGGTGAAAAGCAGTACTAAGATCCAACCTAGCACCTAATTCAGCATGCAATGTTCTCCAAAACTTAGAAGTAAATTGTGTACCTCTATCTGATATGATTGAAAGTGGAACTCCATGCAATCGAACAATTTCTGAGATATAGAGTTTGGCTAACCTCTCTACATTGTAAGTAACCTTAACCGGAATGAAGTGAGCAGACTTAGTTAATCTGTCAACAGTTACCCAAATAGAATCAAACTTTCCCATTTCTATTTAGGAATGGGCATTTTCTGAATTGTTCCCCCAGGACTCTTGTGTTAATACTTTACCTGCTGACAATTTGGGCATTGAGCAACAAAATCAACGATGTCTCGCTTTATCCTACTCCACCAAAAATGTTGCTTTAGGTCACGATACATCTTGGTTGCACCAGGATGTATAGAATACCCTGAACTATGAGCCTCTACAAGAATAGTGTAAATCAAATCATCAACACGGGGCACGCATACCCTTCCCATAATTTTCAGAATGCCTTCCTCATCAATTATTGCCACTTTAGCCACTCCTCGTAGTACCATATCTCGAACTCGGCTCATCTTTTCATCAACAAACTGTTTTCCCTTAATCTTGTCAAGAAAGGAAGATCTTGCCTGCACACAGGCCAAAAATCCTCCCTTCTCTAGTACTTACAGCCTCATAAAGTCATTAGCCAGAGTCTGAACCTCTCTAGCCAATGGGCGTCTAGAAACATGTACGTGGGCTGAACTTCCCATGCTCCCTGTTTTTCTACTTCAAGCATCTGCCACAACATTAGCTTTTCCTGGGTGATACAAGATAGTAATATCGTAGTCCTTCAGTAGTTCCATCCACCTCCTCTGTCTCAAATTGAAATATTTCTGAGTAAAGACATACTGCAAACTACGATGATCTGTATAGACTTCACACTTAACCCCATATAGATAATGTCTCCATTGCTTTAATGAAAACACGACTACAGCAAACTCCAAATCATGGGTCAGATAGTTACGTTCATGCACCTTTAATTGCCTCGAAGCATAAGCAATTACATTCCTCTCCTGCATTAGCACTGCACCCAAACCAGAATAGGATGCATAACAATTAACAGTGAAATTCTTACCTTCCACTGGCGGGGTAAGAATTTGTGCAGTAGTCAACAAGGTCTTGAGGTTCTGGAAGCTTTCTTCACATTCGACGGACCATACAAATGGAACATTCTGCTTAGTCAAATTTGTCAATTGTGAATCAACAGAAGAAAATCCCTTGACAAATCGACGGTAGTAGCTAGCTAAACCAACAAAGCTCCTTACCTCTGTAACATTAGTAGGTCTTACCCAACTCTTCACCGCTTCAATCTTAGAAGGATCCACGATCACTCCATCCTTAGAAACTACGTGCCCCAAGAAGGAAACTGAATCTAGAAAAAATTAACACTTGGAGAATTTTGCATAAAGTTTTTTCTCCCTCAATACTTCCAATACAATTCTCAAATGCTCCTTATGTTCTTTCCTACTCTTTGAGTATATTAGTATATCATCAATAAACACAATGACAATGAGATCCAGATATGGCTTAACAATCCCGTTCATCAGGATCATGAAGGCAGCGGGGGCATTCGTAAGCCCAAAAGACATTACTAAGAATTTATAATGCCCATACCTTGTTCGAAAAGCAGTCTTTGGCACATCCGTTGCTCGTATTTTCAATTGATGATAACCAGATCTCAAATCAATTTTTGAGAAGGTACAAGCACCTTGTAACTGATCGAACAAATCATCAATGCGAGGAAGAGGATACTTGTTCTTAACAGTTACCTTATTCTGTTTCCTGTAGTCTATGCACATCCGAAAACTCCATCCTTCTTCTTCACAAATAAAATAGGAGCACCCCAAGGGGATGCACTTGGTCTAATAAAGCCTTTACCTAACAACTCATGAAGTTGGGCCTTTAACTCCCTTAACTCTGCTGGAGCCATTCCAAAAGGGGGTATGGAATTGGGGCGAGTACCCGGCTCCAGGTCAATACAAAAATCAATATCCCTATCCGGTGGCATACAAGGAAGGTCTGCAGGAAACACATCCAAAAACTCACAGACTATCGAAACAGACTCAATCGAAGGTACTTGGGAAGTATAATCCCTGTGATGTTCCAAGAAAGCTAAACAACCCTTACTAACCATTCTCTTAGCACGAAGAAAGGAGATGATACGAACTGGGGTGGAAGTGTAGTCACCCTCCAACACTAGCGGATCTGTCCAGGGCTTGGCCAATGTTACAGTTTTATCATTACAATCTAAGATTGCAAAATTTGGAGAAAGCCAAGTCATACCTAGAATTACATCGAAAGCAACCATCTTTAGAATAATCAAGTCTACATGAGTATTGTTCCCCACAAAAGTCACAAGACAAGACCTATACACCTTCTCAACTATCACTGACTCACCAACACGAGTAGAGACACAAATAGGCATGTCAAGCAATTCACAATGTAAATTAAGACCAGTAGCAAATGAGGAAGATAAATATGAAAATGTGGAGCCAGGATCAAATAATACAGAAGCCATGCAATAACAAACCAAAAGATTACCTGTGATAACAGCATCAGATGTCTCCGCTTCAGACCGCTCGGGGAAAGCATAACAATGGGCCCTATCACCTGTCTGCCCGTTGCCCCTACCATGTTGTGCTGCAGTAGCTCCAGCTTTCCCGCCACCCCAACTTATTTGGTGGCCACCACGTCCTCCATAATGGCGGCCTCTTCCATGACCACCTCTACCCCTGAATATTGGGGGTCTGTAACTCTGTTTTGGACAATATCTCCTAATATGTCCAGTCTCCCCACATCCATAACACTCTCTGGGGTCAAGCATAGGTCTCTCTGAGAACGACGAAGTCTGGGGATAACCTTTAAACTCAGAGGAATGTTGGTTGGTCTGCGATGGACCCCCAGCTACAGTCTGCAGTGAAGACTGAATAGGTCGGGCTGGGTAACCTCCTAAACTCTGCCCCCTGGAGTAAGAACCACTAAACTATCCTCCCTTACGAAACTTCTTAGATGTCGAGGCCATGGTGAAATCGTCTGGCTTCACCCCCTACACTTCTATCTCACATCAACAACTTCTTGAAAGGATTTTGCTGCAGCAGCTACTTGTAAGGATGGGATCTGCATATCTGACCTTAATCCTCACAAAACGGCGAATCCGCTCTTGTGGACTGAAGCAAAGCTGGATAGCATACCTGGATAGTGCACGAAATTTTGCCTCATAAGCAGTAACAGACATCCTTCCTTCCTCTAGGCTCAGGAACTCATCTCTTCCCTATCCCTCAAAGTCCGGGGTATATAGTTCTCCATAAATAAGCTAGAGAATGATGCCCAAGTCATAGGTGGGGCCTGTGTTGGTTGATACTCAACATACGACCGCCACCACATTTTGGCATTCCTCTGAAACTGATAGGTCACAAACTCAACACCGAATCGTTCTACTATGTCCATCTTATGTAGCAGCTCATGACAATCAACCAGAAAATCATAGGCATCCTCAGATTCAGCACCCTTGAGGACTGGAGGTTTCAACTTCAAGAATTGAGTTAAAAGTTCATGCTGATCACTCGTCATTATAGGTCCTGTATTCAATGGAGGAAACGTGCCTACTTCCAATGAGGCATCCATGCGGGGAGCCACAACAGCTGCATGTTGTACTCTCAGAACCTGAGTTGCTGGTGCAGAAAACACTGGAGGTGTCTGGCCCTGATCAGATAACCCGCTAAGATAGGTAAGAACCTGGTTAATCATCTCTGGGGTAGGTTGGGGTGGTAATTCTTCATCTTGCACTTGCTCATTTTCCCCTTCCTCACCCTCTCTTACTACCTGATCAGTCGGTTGAGGAGTCACCGTCCTATTACTAGCTGGACCAGGTGTTTGTCCTCAACCTCTAGGGGACGTCCTCCCGCGACCTCTACCACAGCCTCTTGCCACTGCTCTTCTTCGAGATACAGCCCCAGTGGCTGGCTCAGATGCATCCTGTCTTGCCGGTGTTGGTGTTGGCACAGTCGTTGCTCTAGTTCTATCCTTCTGCGAAATAGAGTGAGGATGTCAGATACCAATTTGTATCACCTAGATACCAATTGGATCCAAATAATAGCACGAAAGAAAAGTAAGGGCGTCCCCCTACCGTTCCTCAATACTCTACTAGACTCGTTCTTGTGAGATGAGACCAACGAACCTAAGGCTTTGATACCAAGTTTGTCACGCCCCAAAACGAGCCGCGAGTGGCACCCACACTTATCCATCTATGTGAGCGAACCAAAAAATCTAAACCCCAACATTTACCAATATATCAACCATAATTAACAAAATATAATGCGGAAGACTCAAAATATCTTATTTATATAACCAATAAACAAGGTTCTAGAATTTATCAACTATTATCCCCAAAATCTGGAAGTCATCACACCAAGAACATCTATCCTCAAATTTCTAATCTAGGAGTATTTAAGAAACTAAGATAAGTAAAAGAAATGGTCCATGTCCGAGCTTCAAGACATCAAGACGTGAAGGAAAGAATCCAGTCCAAGCTAGGAATAATAGCTCACCCTGAAATCTGATATGCTGAAGACTGGCTAGAGTTGCGGACGAGTCGAAGTCGATGGCACGTTGGCTGCATTTCAATAAATAAAAAAGAGAAAAATACAAGTAGGGGTCAGTACAAGGAACACGTACTTAGTAGGTATCATCAGCCAACTCAAGATAGAAAGCAATATATATCGAATAATAATATAAAATCAACTACAATACTCAACCGGTGACAACAACAAGTACAAAACCATTGTCCACAACACCAAGCACACCTATGAGGACTCAAGTTTCCACACCATACTCATTTGGAAAATAGTTTCTTTTATTGAGTATATTACTATAATTCAAGATTTATTCTCTTTATTCTTCTTGTGTCGGAACGTGACACTCCGATCCCCTAATACTACGTGTCGGTACGTGACACCCGATCCCCTAATACTACGTGCCGGTTCGTGACACCTGATCCCCTAATACTACGTATCGATTCATGACACCTGATCCCCTAATACTACGTGTCGGTTTGTGACACCCGCTCCATTAACCTCATTCTTTTAGTTCATCAAGCCTTCTTTTATGTCAAGGCATCATCATTAATGGACTGGATTTAAGGTTTTTAAGATTCCACAGTATCATCATTATAATCCATCACCATTTACATAATTACAACATGAAACAACACAATTAAGCATATAGAAGACTTTACAATACCACCCAATACATATCAATCGCTATTTAGAGTTTTCTATAAAATAGCATAAACCATAACCTACCTCCACCGAAGAATCATGATCAAGCAAGCTACTTCTCAATGCCTTTGCTTTCCTCTTCACTTCTCCCTTTTCTCGCTCGTTCTCCCTCTCTCTGTTCTTTTTATTTTTCTTCTTCAGAGTCTTTTTCTTTTACGCTAATTATCATATAATTAATTATAAAAGATGATAAAAGTAACCCATTATTTATTTCAAGGTTATCTCCTTCAACCCCTAAGTAATTAAATAATTAACCTTACCCCACTAATTTCCTAATTATAAGCATGAATAGTCCAAAACACCCCTTAAAACTTTTAGCAGAAATCCGACCCAGTCGAGGTTACGCAACTCGTGACGGCCCGTCGTGCCTGCGACGGTCCGTCCTGCAGGGTCGTCATAGAGTTCAGAGACTCAAATTCAGTAAAGCAATTTGTGACGGTCCGTCGTGTCTACGACGGTCAGTGCTGCAGTTCCATCGCGAAGTTCAGAGTGTTGATCCCCGTACCCAGATTTCAGAGTTTAAGTGTTTTGGCACGAAAACTCTCGACGGACCGTCATGCCTATGACGGTTCGTCCAACTTGTCGTCGGGGGTAATGAAGAGAGCAGCAGGAGAATTACACAACTGTGGGACGACAGAGTCCGTCACGGTCCGTTGTGACCATGACGGTCCATCGCGTGAGCCGTCGACCCAGTAAGTTTTTATCAAAACAAATCTACTACTCGAAACGACTAAATAGGTCGTTACATGCATGAAACGTTTTCAAACCTTAAGATATGATATTATTGATGTATAATTGACATTTTCTTATAAAATACACCATGAATACAATACCTTCTCAAATCTCTCAATTTGACAAAAATACGCGTTATGTGATCATGCTTTGATATTAATGAATTCATGAGTAGATTGTTATGGTCTCTTGAATAATATATAAATTATGATTATATGGTTATATAGGCTATCTGAAATTTATACAGATCACTAATGTATATTATTAGATCCATTGTATAGTAAGCTTATTGAATTGATATTGACATAATTCTTATGATTTCTAGTGTAGTGTTCCATGGGATATTGAATGACGTAAGAAGTGTATTCAATTGATGTCTAATTTGTATTAGATTAATAAATCTATATTGAATTGACCTAGATTCATTGGGTATTGTAGTTTATGCAATGAATTGATGTTCATTGCTATGGGTAAGGGCCTTACAATATTGAATTGGATGATTGAGAATAGGATTGAAGTGGTGAGATTTAATGGGTAGTATGATGCCCTAACTCTCTTAATAGTTAGTATAACCTTTGTGTTACAATGATGATTGGCGTGTTCCACTTATGGTGGCAGTGATATGTGAATGATGTGGCCTTGTCGACGGTACTTTATGCATTATGATGATCAGTCATGTCTGCACTACTTGAAGTATCATGATTATTTTCTTAGTTGATTATGTGAAGTATGATCGTATCTACCTACATGCTAGTAATGTGAAAGTTTGATTTTGTTAGGGGATCATATTAGACCATGATTATATCCTTATGTGTGTAATCATAGAGTTGATGCATGGTTATGTTTACTTGACTATATGAGTCTATGATGGTTATATTGATGACATTATAGTAACGTATAGGAGGACATAAAGATTATAAGGGTCATTCCTAAGTGCTTCAATGAAAGATATACTGTATGTAATAAACTAAAGTATGTTGTGTCTTGTTTCGGTAGACTTTTGTCGCTTACTTGATATATGTATGAATGATATGTGAATATGAGATGTCTTGAGAAGGTTAGCCTAGTGCACCCTTGTGATGTATAAATGAATGAAATGTGAGAACTTAAATGATGTTATGAAGGTCATGTACGTGGAACCTTAAACCTAGTGGTAAGGTTATGAACATTGAAATCGAAACACGTAATGGTATACTACTTGTAATGAATTATGGACTTAGCGTTAGTTGGCTGAAATGACATCATATAATTCTTAGGGAAGTCATGATGAGTTGTATATATCACAGTTGTAAGGTAGCCCTAGTGTACATCTTTGGTAGGGTGAATTTAATTGGGTTATGAACATGATATGGAACCCCTTTGAATCAACCTTTAATGTCAATTACTCTATGAGAATAAACTGTAGCACCGACTGTGTATGTTGTGAGAAGTAGCTCTACTTTGGAAAGAGACTAGAGTACAATGTAGCTCTAGTTGAGGAAAAGTTTAGAGAACATAAAAGCCCTTCACATTCATTAACCATCTGCCTACATGGGGTGTGTCCTAGTTCTACCCTTGGCAAGTAGAACACCCTCAACAGAGTAGGTTAGAAATATGGATTCCATGTTTTTATGTCATGGTATATGTAATATATTGCCTATTCTCATCATGAGGGATACCTACTACCATTATATAATTCTATGAAGTTTAGTTGGTGGTATGGGAGGTTATCTAGGCATTGCACAATAGGCTTTGAAAGTGTTAGTTAGAGTCCCTAAGCCTTCTCCTAGACTATTACATGAATATCCTTTATGTGATGATGGACTCTTAAATTAACTAATGAATGTAATGACATAAGTTAAGAAACTATGTTAAATGAATAATTACTTATCTAGAATAGTTAAGGGTTGTTTAGTTAAGGTTTGAAGGGATCATATAAGTGGCCACTTCCTATCTTACCTACATAAGTCATAAGAATGACACTAGATGGGGAAAATGGTTGATCATGTACATATGATCTAAGTCTTAGGTAGTCTTAAGGATTATTTAGATATTCTTGAAGAGGTCAATCATGGACTTTATCTTCTTGATTTACTTAAATAAGTCTTTCAATACCCTTTGGAAAGAGAATTTCATATCATTTATATTTTATTGTATTAAGTGAGAATGATTATATCATAGGTAGTCCATAGTATCTATTAAGTGTTTTTGTTAAAGGGATTGTATAGGCGGTTGCTTCACAACCAACTCGAGCGAGACTTAGAATCACCTTTTGTAGGAGGATCTCGTGTTCATGTGTTTGGTTTATTTTAAGTATGTGTTTATCATTATAGGTGGTCTGAGGATCAATTAGGCTTGCCTAAATAGGGTGTATGCGATGACTATCTTTGTCTTACTTAATTGAGTCTTAGGATAACTTCTTTTAATAAGGGAATTACATGCTAGGAATTGTCAAAGATGAAGTTAAAGGACTTCACTGTACAGTGAAGTTCCTTCACACTAACAGTGATATAGCTCATTGTAATATTTTGCTAAAAATGTGAATAATTGCTTAAATGATTTCTTATGTGTTCTTAAGGTGTTAAATGTTGTTTTTTGCTTATAGTATGGTGTTTTAATCAAAATTCCTGAAAATCATGATATATAATTAAATGTTCCTTTTTGATGGTTTTCTCATGGCTACCACACTTAGTGCATCAAATGTGCTAACCCCTTCTTTTCCTTTTTTACGAAAGTGTTGGAAATTAGAAATCTTTATATTCTATAGAGGATAGATAGGTTTCTAAGGGTTGAAGATGAAGTATTGGTGAGTCCTTATAGATTCAAGGACAATATCCACATGTTCTTTTATGTCTTAGTCTTTATTTTATATATTGTATTGTCTTAGTCCCAAGTATTGTATAATCCAAAGTTTAGATTGTTCAATGAGATGTTGTAAAAGTTTAATGTTTTACGTGAAAGTCTTTCTTTTGTGTATTAATTATGGAAAGAGTTCTTCGTGTGTGAAGGAAATTTTAAATTCTTACTCATTTTACAATGTTTTAATATGCAATGAATGATACGAGTGGATTTAGTGAGACTTCTTCAAGTCTTATTTTCCGTGTGGCGATTTAAGGAAGCTCTAACCTCTAGGGTATACTTGTGGGTCGTTAAAAAGTTTGTATCAGAGCATAAGGTTTGGGATTGTCTTAGTTGTCTCATGAACAATATATGGTAGAGTCTTCATAATGTGAAGCGCGACACATTATGAATATGAGGCCATTGGGTGTTAGGGAAAGTTTCGCTTCTTCATTCATCAAATTGTGTTTCTTTATGCATTGGTCCCTTGAGGCTTACTTTACATATATTGGGTTGAGGGAGACAAAAGATGAGATGTGACTTGTTAAATGTGGTGTGAAAGATAATGTTGATGACCTTAGGTTGATTTAGTTACCTTTTAAGGGTAGTTTAGTTGGAAATATTGGTAAGGCATAATGTTATAAATGTGATGGAGTTGTTGTTCTGATAGTTTAAAGTTGTTTAAGATCCAACAATTGAAACAAAGGTGATGAGATTTGAAAGAGTAAAGATTAGTTTCTCCTAGTAAAGGGGATTTAGTGGTTAGATGGTTAAACCATTGACAATCTTTCGTTTTCATGAGAAAGACTAGAGAAAGCATTAGAAGGTTTAAGGTTCGTTGAGGGAATTCCTTGTATTACATGTTAATTTATCTTAAAATGGCTTTCTCTTAAGTGGGGGAGTATGGTGAAGAGTATGGTTGTTGGGAGTGAGGAACCCTTAACCTATTTTTTATGGGTTTATTCAATCCAAATACAAAGAGTTCTTAGTAACTTGGTTTATGTATGAGTCTTTTGTGAAAATTGAGTTCCAAACATTTTCCTTATGACATACATGTTTTTGTTGAAGTTTTGTTGAATGACATAATGAGTTTTCATGCATGGTATTTTTCTATTGGTTCATGTGCATCTAGTGTAGGTTGCTAAATGCTTCATGAAGGTGAATAGTGATTATGTCTAAATTGTTATCTGAGATTGGTTTGTTGAGAATATATAAGAAATTTCTTATGTGTTTCATTGTTAGATTTGAAGCATGTTCACTGTAAGGAAAAATATGGTCAATGTGAAGATTTTGTGAAAATGAATAAATTGTTCTTTCGTGTAAAATGGTTGAATGGTTTCTATAATTAATATATATGAGCATGCTAATTAATGTTAAATGAGTTTTTTCTAATTGTATGTTTTTCCTAATTGGGATGAAGAATGTGAGTCTAATGTCATAACGTGTTGTACAATTTATTCTAGTTTCTTGTTTTGCTGTGATTCTCTTAAAAATGTGAAATTGACATTTCTCCCTGATTGTGTGTTGTATAATGTGTTGCATAATGTGTTGTATGGTATTCTAGTGAGCTATTAATTTTATTCTCTATTCTTGGAAGTGTTTGGAGAGTGGAAAGTCTCATTCGAGGACGAATGTTGTCAATGTGGGGGAGAATATAACACCTCCAAAAATGACATTGTAAACTAGGGCCTAATGTGTGTGACATGAAGTCTTAATGTCCTAACATTTTTTACAATAATGTTTTGAGGCAGTGTCTAAAGATTTGGGTTAAGTTTTGAGTGAAACGTCAAAGGACGACCAACACGTTCGCTGACTAGTCACCTATTAGCCTTATATGTTTTCATTTGCTTATGTGTGATTAATGAGTTTATGCGGTCATCATATGGTTGATTATAGTGTTTAAAGTCAGAATGTTGTATGTGGTAAGGTTTGGAGGTTAAACTTTCAAGAATGTCCGGTGGAGTTTGAAAAATAGCCTATACACGTCCTTGTAATTTTGGATGTGTTTTTGCATTTTGCGTGGCTTGTTTGATATTTTACTTGTTTGGAGATGTTCCCAATGCATATAAGTGTATGTTTAGACATTTAACGTCCGGATCCAACTCCATCTAGGACCTACAAGGGGCCTTAGAATGAGGAGCTTAGCTTGGAGCTCAACACTGTCAGGAAGTTGTAATCGACTGCCCCAAATGACGTCCAGTCGACCAGACGACGGCTTTTCGATGGGTGGCGTCGATGGATCCATGTAGTCTGCAGGTTGAGGGGCATAGAAGCAACAAACGAACCGCATCGACGCGGCGTGGTTTCATCAACGGACCGTCGATGCAAGGGCATTGATGGTGCAGCCATTTGCCAGCTTTCTGTTAGGACTTGGTTTTATTTTGATAATTTCACCCCAAGTCTTATAAAGTTATATGACAGTTATTTTAGAATTTATGGTTATTTTAAGAGTATACATGTCATCAAACTCGCATTTAAACCTTAGCACGTAGATCAAAACCCTTTCCCTCCCAATGTTCTCCAAAAATCTCCATGAGAGATCAGGGTGAAATAGATCTTCAGTGGAGTTTCTTCTTCAATTATCATTGGTTTTTTCTAATAATGTATTGTAGTTATTCATCTAACTCTTTCTATCACCTTAGAGGCAATTTCAAAGATGATTTTCAACGATTTCAAAAACATGAAAAAGTTCAATTTGTACTCTATGTCTTGGGTTCTGGCATGAAACGTTTTAAAACAATAAGATATAATATTATTGATGCATAATTGATTTTTTCCAATGAAATTCATCATGAATCCCTGACCTTCTCAAATCTCCCAATTTGATAAAAATATCGGTTACGTGATCATGCTTTGATATAAATGAATTCGTGTGTGTATTGTTATGGGCTCTTAAATTATGTGTTATTGCTTATAGTCTGTCTCAAATTGGTCACACGAGTATTGTATATTCTTACATCCATTGTTTATTAAGACTAGTGAATTGATATTCACTTAATGCTTATGCATTCTGGCATATTTTGTATGGGCTACTGAATGACGTAATAATTGTATTCAATTGATGTCTAATTGTTAGATTGATAAATCTATATTGAATTGACATAAATTCATTGAGTATGATAGTTTGTGTAATGAATTGATGTTCATGGACATGGGTAAAGTCCATATGGTATTGAATTGAATGATTTAGCTTTGGACTGAAGTTGTGAGATTGAATGGGTGAAATGATGCGCTAACTGTCTTAATATTATATATATCTTTTGTATTACAGTGAATATTTGTATGGTCCACTTATGGTGGCGGTGCAATGAGAATGATGTACATTTGTTGGCGTTACCTTATGTATTATGATTATCATGTCCTTGTCGGCACTACTTGAAGTAGTATGATGATTTGTGTAGTTGATTGTGTGAAGTATGGTTGTATCTAAGTACATGCTAGTAATGTGAAAGTTTGATGTTGTAAGGTGATCATGTTAGACAATGACTATGTCCTTATGTGTGTAGTCTTAGAGTTGATGCATGGTTATGCTTACTTAACTATATGAGTCTATGACGGTTGTATTGATGATATTATAGTAGTGTATAGGATGTCATAAAGATGATAAGGGTCATTTCTAAGTCCTTCAAAAAAAGATATGCTATTTGTAATAAAATAAAGTATGTTGTGTCTTGTTTTTGTAGACTTGTGACCCTTACTTGATAAATGTATGAATGATACGTGAATATGTGATTTATTGACAAGGTAAGCTTAGAGCAACCTTTCATGTATGAATGAATAGTATGTGTGACATTAAATGATGTTTAGAAGGTCATGTACGTGGAACCTTAAACCTAGTGGTAAGATTATGAACATTGAGGTCAAAAGCCGTAATGGTATCCTTCTTGTAATTAATGATGGACTAATAATTGATTGGCTGGAATGTCATCATATCATTCTTAGGAAAGTCATGAAGAGCTATCTATGTCGCCATTGTAGCCCTAGTGGACCACTTTGGTAGGGTGAATGTGTGTTGGTTTATGAACATGATATGGGACTCCTTTTTATGAACCTTTAGTGTCAATTACTCTATGAGAACAAAGGCTAGCACCGAATGAGTGTGTTATGGGAAGTATATCTACTTGAGGAGTCTAGAATAAAATATAGCTATACTTGAGGATGATACAAGAGTACATAAAAGACCTTCACATTCCTTAACAATGTGCCTCCTAGTTCTACCCTTTTCAAGAAGAACACCCCTCATCGGAGTAGGTTAGAACTCCGGATTCCATGTTAAGATATCATTCTCTATGTCGGTTATTTCCTATTCTCATCATGTGAGATACCATCTAGAATTAGAGAAGCTCAATGAAGTTTAGGTGCTGGTATGAGACACTATATAGTCATTGCACAATACGCTTTGAAGGTGTTAGTTAGAGTACCTAGATATTCTCCAAGACCATTACTAAAAGTCCATCATATGATGAATTTATCTTAAATGAACTAATGAATGTAATGACTTAAGCTAAGAAATTATGTTAAATGAATAAGTACTTATCTAGAGTAGTAAAGGGTTGTCTAGTTAAGGTGTGAAGGGGGCATAGGAATGGTCACTTTGTATCCTAACTAGATGAGTCTTAAGAATGACTCTAGTTAGGGAAGACGTTTGATGGTGTATACATGATCGAAGCCTTTGGTAGTCTTAAGGGTTATTTAGTTAATCTTGAAGGTCAATCATGGACGTTATTTTCTTGATTTACATAAGTAAGTCTATCAATAGACTTTGGAAGGACAATGTCATATCATCAATATGTTTTTGTATTAAGTGAGAATGACTCTACCTAAGGTAGTCTATAGGATCTCTTAAGTGTTTGTGTAAGGGATTGTATGGGAGGTCTCTTCACAAGCCACTAAAGTAGGACTTAGAATCACCTTTGGTAGGAGGATCTCATGTTCATGTGTTTGGTGTATTTTAAGTGTGTATATCTCATTATAGGTTGTCTGAAGGATCATTTATGTGTGCCTAGAGAGGGTGTATGGGCGCTCTCTCCTTGTATTACTTAAGTAAGTCTTAGAATAGCTTTTAGTGAGGATATTACATTCTAGGAAGTGTCCAAGATGAAGTTAAAGAACTTCACTGTATAGTGAAGGAACTTCCCTGTAACATTGATATCGTTCTTTGTAATGTTTTCCTAAAAATGTGAATAATTACTTAAATGATTTCTTATGTGTTCCGAAGGTGTTAAATGTTGTTCTTATTCTTATAGTATGATGTTTTAATAAAATTTTATGAAAAGCATGTTACTTACCAAATGTCCCTTTTTCGTGGTTTTTGCATGGTTTCCATACTTATTGCATCTAATGTACTAACCCCTTCTTTTCCCTTTTGAATGAAGTGTAGGGAATTGTAAATCTTGATATGCCACGGAGGATGATAGGTTTCTAAGGGTTGAATATTATGTATTGGTGAGTCCTCATTGATTCGAAGACAATATCCATATGCTCATTAATGTCTTAGTTTTTATTTTATGTCTTTTATAAGCTTAATCCCAAGTATTGTATACTCCAAAGTTCGATGGTTCAATGAGATATTGTAAAGGTTTAATGTTTTAAGTGAAAGTCTTCCGCTTGTCTATTGATTATGGAAAGTGTTGTTCGTGTGTGAAGAAAGTTTTAGATTCTAAATCATTTTAAAGTGTTTTATGTTGCAATGAATGGTACCGGTGACTTTAGTGAGACTTTTTTATGTCTCATTTACCGTGTGGTGATTCAAGGATGTTCTAACTTCGAGGGTGTACTTATGGGTTGTTATAGAAGAGCTTTCAGGAATTGAAAAATAGGGTGACTACTGCCCTAGTTTTGACCTTACAATAAGGTATTCCAGGTTTTGTGTTGTATCAGTATGCTGAGGTTGTGTATTTAACGTAGAATAGCAAAGTTATAACTTATGTCACCAGACAGTTGAAAGTTCATTGGAAGAATCATTCAAACCGTGACTTAGAGTTGGCTGTTGTAGTTTTCGTTTTGAAGATATGACATCCTTATTTGTACGGAGTTCATGTTTATGTATTCACTGATCACAAGAGCCTCCAATATATGTGTACTTAGAAAGATCTTGATCTCAGACAAAAGGGGTGGTTAGAATTACTCAAGGATAATGACATGAGTACTATTTACAATTTAGGTAAGGCTAATGTTGTTGTTGATGTCTTAAGCCTGTTTTCTAAGGGTAGTACCACCTATGTTGAGAGGTGCATGGAATTGCAAGACTAGGAGTTCGATTAATGGATTCTATAGTAAGAGGAGTGGTTGTGATGAATGGGTTATATCATCATTAGTCTAAGAATTAAATCATTTATTGCTTGAATTAAATCCAAGTGATCATAAGTGAAAACCGATGACTTTTGAACAAGTGGGAGATAGTGTTTTGAGGTATCAAGGGTTGATTATGTATTGATTTCAAGGGTAATTGAGGTGATCACCTAACTCTTATTTAGTTCAGTTACTACTATAGTTACTTTCTCTAGAATCCAAATTGTTCCATATGAAGCTCTTGATGAGAGAAGATATAGATCACATATTGGATTTTTTCAAGTTAGTGCAGAAAAATTGATAGGACCAGACTTAGTTCATCAATCTATGGAAAAGGTGAAAGTTATTAAAGAGAGGTTAAGGACGATACAGAGTCAACAAAAATCCTAAACGGATGTGAGGAGAAGAGCATTAGAGTTCAAAGTAGATGACTGGGTTAATTGTAAAGTTTCAACCATGAAGGGTCTTAGAAGTTTTGTAAGAACTGGAAACTGAGTCCCCGATATACTAGTCCATACCAAAGATATTAAAGGATTGGAAAGGTAGTTTATGTGTTTGAGTTATCCCAAGAGTTAGCAGCGGTTCATCCGGTATTTCATTTTTCCATGTTGAAGAAGTGCATGGGAGATACTTAACTTATCATACAAACTAAAAATACTGGGATCAGGATATCTTATAATATGAGGATATTCCTGTTCATATTTTAGATCGCCAAGTTTGACAGTTGACAACAAAATAAGTAGCATTAGTCAAATTCCTTTTTATTATCGAATTTGTTGAGGAAGATTCTAGGGAGGATAAGGAAGATATGAAGAACTTATATCCGCATCTCTTTGAATCTATAGAAAGTGCCAATAAATGTACTAATTCTCCAATCTTACTATTTAAATTATTATTAAGCATGTTGTTTGTTGGTATTTTGTTGTTGGGTGTATAAACTTGATGTTACTACTCTTACTCGAGTAAGAATAAGCTCATTCAAGGACGAATGCTCCCAAGGGGATGATATTTTAACATCTCACAACTATAAATAACTACGAAGGAGTTTAAAATTTGGAAATATATAGTTTTTTAAAGTATAAGGATATCATGAAATTTAAGTAAGTTAAAACTGAGCTTTTTTATAAAATTGAAACGATCATAACTCCTAGCTCAAGATGATTTAAGTTTTGTTCAAGATATTGTTGGAAAGATCTTCCGAGCCACTAAGTTTGTGCAATTTCGAGTTTGTATGAGTGTGTTATGACTTATTGAAGTTGATCTGTTGGAATAAGAAAAGCCTTAAAACCAGATTTTAGAAGGGCAGTTTGTTATTTTCCTTGACCAACTTAAATTCATTTTCAGAAGTTTCTTTGGGGTTAAGTTAGTTTAAAAAGTGAATTTCAAGCTAGGGTTTTGAGAGAAGAGAATAGAGGAGAAAAAGGAAGAAAGTTCAAGATTTTTCAAGAACGTTCAAGAATCACTTGTGGATTGTTTCAAAGGGTGATCCATACGAGGTATGTGAGATTCCATAGTGTTGTGTTCATTCACCCACGCACCAAAAATGATTTATTCGGCGTAATTTTGTTCGTGAAGTTTATGGATTCAAGTTCTTGATGAGCTATTTAAAAGAGTTCTTGAAGCTTTCTTATCAATTAAGTTGTCATGTTAAGATTCTAATTTGGTCAATTTTAGACAAACATATCTCTTCAGATTTTAAGACTTACATCAATCATGACCTATCCAAATAAAGGTAATTGAATATACTTTCCAATGCCACAAATTTACCGTCACTCCGATATCTATGTAAAAAGGTATGACTATTTTAGTAACCTACGCAGTGGTGTTACAAATTAGGTGACGGGAAAACATGAAAAAAGGTTGTTTTTGTTTTTTTACCTGCAACAAAACCTCAACGAATTTCTTGAGTAATAAAAGATTGAAAACAATCAAACTTTCATATTTAATTATGAAAATAATAAATTCTTGGTCGTAGAGATTTGAAGAAACTAATGCGAAAATGTCAAGAAAGGTTTTCATGGTTATTTACCTTCATGATAGGGTTTCAAGGTTTCAATTCAAGTTCTTATCAAAGATGCTTCAATAACCTTGTTATTTCTATCTAAAATCATTCCTAAATATCATGAGATCTTTTGTATCAAAAATCATGATCCTTGAATCAATAATTCAATTCATGGAAAGTCAAGCGTTAAGTGAAGAAGTTAAAAGTCAAGTAAAGAAGTGAAAAGTAAAGTCAAGATAAGTTCTTAAATTTTTCAAAACTCTTTTACAAGGTTTATAACTTTCTTTTAAGACTTTAGTTTTGAGTTCAATAAAGAGATTACAATGCTTTCATATTTAAACATAGAAAGTTTGATTTCAAAAATATCCTGAGCTAGTTTTTCAATAAAGAGATTTTGAGCTAGTTTTAAGTTTAATATAAATGCTTTCACAATTAAGCAAGAGAGGAAACAGAGATTTCCAAAGAAGAGCCTTCGGCCATGTTTTCAGAAAATAGCAGTAGCTTTGTTAATGAAGCAAGCAATGAAATTGAGATTTCCAAGATACTTTGAGCTACGTTTTTAAGCAATAATCTCAAATCATAGAAGAAGTATGTTTTCAAAACATATGAGCATATATATTATATGAGTAGAATTGAGCACCAAATTGGGGACGAATATAAGTTTAGATAACTCACTTCTCTATTAATCATGTGGCCACCTTGTATAGAAGAGTGTCATACTTTTTAGATAAATCATTTTCATGGTAGACTAGTGCATCCATTGGGAAGTTAAGGTCCTATACCTTTTGTAGTGTATAGATTGCGCTGGAAGCATTAAATAGATCGATGTATCAACACTATAGCTCTTATGTGATGGTTTTCGGTTAGAAAACTTCCAAATCAGTATTTTGTATTTTTATCTACATCAAAAATATCTGAATTTTTATATACATTATAGAGTTTATATTTTATCTTTGCATACATACCGAGTTATTTTTGTATTTTTAGATGCACAGTGTTGAAAATCATGTTTTCAAGCTTTTCATCATACTACATGTAACGACCCCCATGGACACCCTAGAAGTTAGAGCATCCTTGTGTCATCACACGGCAAATGAGAATTCAAGAAGTCTCATCTAAGCCTCTCGTATCATTCATTGGATAATAAACATACTAAAATGAGTGAGAATTTAAAACATTCTTCACCCACGAAACTCATTTCATAAAAAATAGTCAAGCGGAAGACTTTCATTTAAAACATTTAAATCTTTACAAAGTGTACTTGAACCGTCTATACTTTAGAGTATATAATACTTAGGACTAATCACATCCAAGAAATACACTAAAGACTAAGATATAAGGAACTTGTGGATATTGTCCTTGAATCAATGAGAACTCACCAATACTTCATCTCAACCCTTTGAAACCTGCCATCCTCCATGGCATATCAAGACATCCAGTTCCCTACACTTCATTCAAAAAGGGAAAAGAAGGGGTTAGCACATTAGATGTACTAAGTATGGAAGCCATACAAAAACCATGAAAAAAGGGACATTTATTAAATAACATACTTTTCATGAATTTTTATTACAACATCATACGATAAGAATAAGAACAACATTTAACAACTTGATACTAAGACACTCTAACAACATTTAACATCATTCAAGGTCTCGCATATCATTCATACATTCAATACTAATACTCTCTAACATCCTAGGTCAAGACATCTCATATTCACTTTCATACATACATCAAGTAAGATACATAAGTCAACCAAGACAAGACACCACATACTTCATTTTAATTCATAAACACTTGTCATTCTTTAAGTCACTTAGGAATAACCCTTATCATATTTAAGTCTTCCTATACATTACCATACCATCATCAATATAATGATTATAGAATCATATAGTCATGTAGGAACAATATTGGATCAACCCTAAGACTACACATATAAACACATAGTCATAGTCAACATGATTTTCGAACATACATATCAAGAACACATACTTTCACATTACTTCACATATAGATAAATATGATCAGATTTCACATAATATCAACTATAAAAATCATCATGATACATAAAGTAGTGATGACAAGGCCATGATAATCATATTGCATAAAGTAACATCGACAAGGCCATATTACTTGCAAGGAAATCACATAACACCGCCACCATAAGTGGACCATACCAATCACAACATAGTTGAAGTCTAATAATCATAAAATAAAGGAAATGGGGTAGCATACCAATATTCCCTTCTCAATACCTCAGACCATTGTCAAATCACCAATGCAATATCACAAGACCCTTACCCATGGTCGTAACATACAATTCAACATAATTAAAACAATATTCATGAAACTAGGTCAATTTACTAAATTATCATCATTCTAATCCAACCTAGATATAAATTTACGATAATCATTACATCAATAAAACGCCTATATGAAACTACATTAGAATTCATAAACCTTAATTTAATATCAATACAATAAGCTTAATATTCAATAGATATAAGAATATACAATATTCGATTAATCAAATTGGAAAACCCTATAAGCATTTAACGCTAATCTATACATGAATTAAAAGCCTATAACAGTTTACACATGAATTCATCAATATCAAAGCTTAATCACATAACCCATATTTTACTCAAATTGAGATATTTGTGAAGGTAAAGGTTTCATAGATAATTTCATTGGGAAACATCAATTATACATCAATAACATCATATCTTAATGTTTGAAAACTTTTCATGAAAGAACCCAAGACATAGAGTAGAAATTGGACTTTCCATATTTCTGAAAGCATTGATATTGGCTCTAAGGTGATAGCAAGCCTTAGATGAATAACTCCCTTACCTTATTAGAAGAACCCAATAATAATTGAATAATAAACTCCATTGAAGAACCATTTTCAACATCCATATTCACCTTGAACTCTTATGGTAGATTTTAAAGAAACTTTGAAAGGGAAATGTGTTTTCATTTAGGTGTTAGCGTTTATATGCTCTTAAAGTACCCATAAACACTCAAAAAACCGTCCTCTTATTTTATAAGACTTGGGGTGAATTGCCCAAAAACCCCAAGATCTAACAGAGAACTGAAGGAAACTTCACAGCACCATCGATGGCCTACAATCGACGGTCCGTGGGAGAGACAACGCCCTGTTGATGGGGTCTCATGGTTTTCTTCTGCAGTTCCCCAAACTCTAGTCTTGCAGCTCCATCTACGCCATCATTCGATGGGCTGCCATTTGGGTTGTCATTTAGCGCTGCCTGGCAGTGTTGAGCTCCAAGTATGCTTCTTCTTTTAGGGCCACTATGGGTCCTATTTGCAGTCGTACCTGGACGTTTCCAACCCAAATATGTTTGCATACGATTTTAGGACCTACTAAATAAATTTTATCAACAACGAACACAAAAAACTTGACAATACATACATAGACAGGTAAGGTCATTTCAATGCAAATGTCACATCAGGGTTTACCCCCTAGAGTTAACCGGCGTTATCGTTATTTTGAAGAACTAAGACTAGCCTCTTATTTTGATGTCATTACATTCATAGGTTGAAAAATGCGGAAAAATTTCAAACATTAATTATCACTACTTGAAGGTTTACATCGAACTCTACATACACATAATATATAACCATATTGAGTATAAATAGAACCTTCATATAGGAAGGTTACGTAGCCTTCTCCCTTTATTGCAGATACATATATAAAAATATAGAAAGTCTTAAAATTGTCTCGTCTCATACCATTTAAACGAATGTCACAATATGGGCATAACCCTTATATCAATTCAACAAGACAATATTTTGGTCAAACAAAAGAAAAATATTCAATTAAAAAGGAAAAAAATGATAGAGTCAATAAGCTCATAAAAAATCCAAAGTTAGAGTATGGAATTGCCCTTGAAAGTTGAGGAACTACCCAACTTTTATGAAAGGAAGAGTCCAAGCTTTCAACAATGTCGCCTTCCAACTCTTCAACGAGCAAAACCTAAAATGTTTGAGACAATGGGAATAAAATGGGGTTAGTACTCCACATGTAATAAGTATGAGATCTTATGCACATACACAAGAAAAACATGCTAAAAGGGACTTTTTACTCAAAACATGTCATTTTAACCCTTTAGAGACTTAATGCAATGTCAAGTAAGTCATATTAATCAACCAATATGCTTACTATCTCAACAAGTAATATTTATTCCAACATACTTGAAACCATGATTTAATAAAACCCTAACATGAAGGAATAATATCATAAGAATGACTAAAAGTTAAACATATCATAATAAGCAAGACAACTACTCACAAGTCCTTATCAACTCAACAAGTGCATGATAAAGTAAAGCCCCATAACCATACTCAATCATGTATCCTCAACAGGAAAACATGACCGACGTCCAACATTACATATCATGACATTTCGATTTACAGTTCATCATATATTAACATTAGAACCCAAGGCATATTCATAAATGAACTAATAAACATATAGTATCAATAATGTGCCATGGTCATTATATATATATCATATCATATTATAAAAATAAAAAATATTTTAGAAACTCCTTTAGGTTATGTTAGTTAGAGTTCAATTGTTTAATTCATTTTACTTTTGCGAACATCTTTCCCTTACTGATATAGACCACATAAGTAAGTGGGGAATCCGGTGTCATAATCCCCTACACCTAAAGAAGGCCGACTAATCGCCAAGGTAGTACCAAAACATGAAACATAGAAACTATGTGGATCCACTAGCTATTATTCCTATGGGGGCAACGTAGTTCAAGAACTAGGAAATATGGTTTGGACCTTCTTTATGCGCGAGCATTATAGTCTCCAACCTCAAGAGTAATGTAGTTTTCCTACCTTCCCTACGTGCGAAAGGACACTCCTATATCTAGTTCACTCAGTTCTAAGCTAGAGTCCTTTTTTTGAAATGTCTTTATGCCTTTAATTACCAATCACTGCTTAATTATGGCCATACGATCTACCTGTTGTATAATCATCATCATCAATAGCTCAATAAGAATTGTATGAGTATAAGTCCTTTCATTACAATTCATATAAGTGAGGTTAACATATTAACATTTAATAACATATTAAGGCACATTAATCGTTTTCACCATCCTTATATCGCATACACCTTAATAAACCTTACACATAGTCAAGACATTTCAATTCAACATCATACCACCCTATAATCCTAGACTAAGGCATAATCCAATGTAATATCATGACATAACATCAATTAATCACAATTGGAAGTAAAGATGAAGATTCTTACACTTACAAATTCTTCCTCATAGTCTATCATCAAGGTCTTACCATCAACCCACAACTCAACCAAACTTGGGGAGTACCATCAGCTCACAAGTTAACCAATAGAATAACAAGGCCAATTGCAACTCTATAACACGATTCATTTTTAGATCACAACTTTAGACAAGATATATAGAGTAATCTTACATAATAATTCATAAACCTAAATCCCATCTAATGAAATAGCATGATAGACGTATAATTCATATTAATTTAATCATAATAACAACATAGGATAGTAATCAAATCACCAACCAACTCAATTGAATGATCACAATAAAATATAGGTCAAGATCACTACCTAGGGTTAGTGATAGAGGATAATACTCTTCAATTCAGACCAAACCATCAACAATTACCATAAACAAGTTGAATTACATGTTAATCTACTCATTATAACCTCAAGAAATCATCAACAATTCAATTCATAATTTCAATTTCGTAATTGAATGAAACCCATAAGAAAACTCAACTCTTTGTAATCTGTTTTGAAGGAACCCTTTGAGAAAAGAGTCTCAAAGGTGAATACAACCCATACCTTAATTTTTGTCAACAATTTGATGGTGAATTCATCCCTTTCCAGCAACCAAACCCTAGTCCTTACTAGTCTTCAATGGTGAGTTCATGTAGAGAGATAAATAAGAGAGAGGGAACACAGTTTATTTGAGAGGTTGTGTTAAGATTAATGAGGGGTGAGGGTATTTATAGTGGGACTTAATCCAATTAATTAGTATCCCTTTAATCCCCAACTAACCCCTAAACCACTTAACTAATTAAATGAAATCATTTTAAAATTTGGCAACGAAACTCGACCCTCACAGACGAGACCCCAATCGATGGGCCGTCTATGAGTCAACGAACAACCCCCCTATCCTGCACTCCGTCGTCTTTTTCACAGACCATGTAGGGCTTCCTTCAAATTGCCTAAGAGTGGGACGACACTGGCATCGATGCCCAGTTGATCCACACACAGACTGTAGCCTGGACCTCAACAATCCGTCGATAAGTTCATAGGTTGTGCAGGTGAAAGAACCTTATCCACCTGTGTATGTGTGGAAGGAAAGTGTCATCAACACCCGTCGATCCACATAAGGGCCGTCTTCTGTCCCGTCAATGCATACTGCAGGGACGTGTTGCATCAAACTAGGGGCGTCCTTCTCAGGGGCCCTTGGTTGGTCCTTGGGGAGTCATACCCAGACGATTGAACAATGAATCAACTCAAACACCTATTAGCTACCTTTCCATCAATTTTCGTACATTTTGGACTCGTAAAAGTTTGTAAAGAAGGCTAAGTAACACTAACATCCTTTTGAACCAACTTCCAAGACGTTTTGGACATTTTGGTTCTTAAACCTTGTTAATGACCTATATTCATCGAGAATATACTTAGAAAAAGCGTTTAGACTTTATGACACCTATGTTAGGCTTACAATGTGTCTTGGATTTTCAAGGTGTTACATTATACCCCCTTTAAGAACAATCATC
The DNA here is from genome assembly GCA_027705065.1 of Solanum peruvianum. NCBI lineage: Eukaryota > Viridiplantae > Streptophyta > Magnoliopsida > Solanales > Solanaceae > Solanum > Solanum peruvianum. The sequence goes on along the minus strand of JAKWJD010001761.1, from coordinate 32,336,119 downwards.
CCCGAATGACACAAAAATTCTTTTTAAGGAAGGAATAGACTCGAGAATAGCAACCCAACCAATCAACAATATCAAATAAATATAAATCATGTCATTCAAACAAGGTAAATATCAAAACACATATTACCACACATAAGGCTCAATACACTTCATAATGAGGCATTTCCTTCTCACAACACTTATGAGCTCAACATAAATTACATGAGTCAATTAGCACAAAGTTCAACTTAACAACATGCTACCTATAAGTTCATGAAGACTCACCATTTCAAAATGCACAATATAACTCAAAACAAGAAAAAAGCAAAATTTCATGGTTTAAAGAATAATACTACAGTAACTTCAATGTATGTTCTTTCAAAAATGAATAAAGTGCGAAACTTCAACCAAAACTCAAGAAACTTCAATTTCTAGTCATATTTATTTTGTTAAAAAGAATGACTAACCTTAATTTTAAAAAAGATGGGGGTAATGGGATTTCATGTCGGCCTCTACATCCCTTGTTGCACCCTCAACTAGATGATTTTTCCATAAAACCTTTACGGGAACCACCTCTTTATTCCTCAATTTCTTAACTTGGCTATTAAGAATTTGAACCGGAACTTCCTCATAAGAGAGGTTATCCTTGAAACCAAGACCCTAAATAGGGATAATTGACTCGAGATCACTGATCCACTTTTTCAACATAGAAACATGGAAAAACCGGATGAACTGAAGCCAATTCACTAGGAAGTCTCAATTCATAGGCAACCTTACCAACCCTTTGCAAGATTTCATAGGGACCCACATAACGAGGACTCAATTTTCCTTTCTTGCCAATCTAACCACCCCTTTCATTGGTGAAATTTTCAAATACACCTTATCATCTTCTTCAAGCACGAAATCTTTTCTCCTATGATCGGCATAAGACTTTTGCCGACTATAGGCCGTTTGTAACCGGTTCCTTATGATATGAACGTTTTAAAAACTCTTATAAATCAACTCTGGACCAAGAAGTGATGGCTCACCCATTTCAAACCATCCAATATGAGACGTACACCTCCTACCATACAAGGCTTCATAAGGACCATGGAAGTGGATGAATGAAAACTATTGTTGTAGGTAAACTCAACCAAAGGTAAATGTCTATCCCTACTCCCGTTAAAATAAAAAATGCACACCCTAAGCATATCTTCAAGGGTATGTATCCTACGCTCCGCTTGACAATCTTATTGGGGATGAAAAACGGTGTTCAACTTCAACGTAGTACCTAACCCTTTTTGGAATGAACTCCAAAATCTAGATGTCAATTGTGTGTCCCGATCCGATATGATGGGTTATGGAATTCGATGGTGGCATACAATCTCTCCTATTTGGCTTCGTCAATATAGGATACACTACCCATAGTCATCCGACATAGGGCATCCACAACTACATTAGCCTTGTCGGGGTGATAAAGTACACTCATATCATAATCTTTCAACAATTCTAGCCACCTTCTTTGTCAGAGATTCAACTCCTTTTAGGTAAATACATATTGCAGACTCTTATGATCGGTAAAAACATCTACGTGAGCCCCATACAAGTAATGCCTCAAAATTTTCAAAGCAAACACCACGACAGCTAATTCAAGGTTATGAGTGGGATATTTTCTCTCATGTACGTTTACTTGCCTAGAGTCATAAGCTATCACTTTCCCGTGTTGGATAAGCACAAACCCCAAAACTACTTGGAATGCGTCACAATACACCACAAAATCCTTTGTACCCTCCGGTAAAGTTAACACCGAAACGGAAGTGAGCGTATATTTCAACAATTGGAAGCTCTTCTCACATGCCTCTAACCACTCAAACATTTTACTCTTTCGGATAAAAGTAGTCAAAGGAGACCCTATGGAAGTGAAACCATCCACAAACCTACGATAGTAATCCGCTATACCCAAGAAAATCATAATGTCAGTCAGAGTCAATGGCTACACCAATTTTTCACCTCTTCGGTTTTCCTTGGGTCTTCCTCAACTCTCTCCCTAGAGAAGATATGCCTAAGAAATTCAACCGACCTTAACCAAAACTCACACTTACTTTATTTAGCATATAATTGATGTTCTTTAAGGGTTTGCAGTACTACCCTCAAATGACCCATATGATATTCCTCATTCTTTTAATATACCAAGATATCGTCAATGAACAAATGACAAATGAATCTAGGTAATTTCTAAATACTATATTCATTAGGTCCATAAATGCCGCCGGAGCATTAGTGAGACCGAATACATGACCAAGAACACATAATGTCCATACCTAGTTTGAAAGGTCGTCATTGGTATATCCTCACCCTCACCCTAAGTTGATGATACACTGACCTCAATTCTATCTTTGAAAAGTAACTCGCCCCTTGGAGGTTGTCAAATAAATCATAAATTCGAGGAAGAGGGTACATATTGTTAATTGTTACCTTATTGAGTTTGCGGTAATCAATACACATTCTGAAGGACCCATCTTTCTTCTTCACAAACAAAACCGGAGTACCCCACGGAGAAATCCAGGACTTATAAACCCTTATCTAGCAAATCCTTGAGTAGAGCCTTCAACTCTTTCAACTCGTCTTGAGCCAGCCGATAGTAAGGAATTGATATGAGATTTGTATCTTATATCAAATCAATGACAAAGTCAATTTCCCGTTCGAGAGGAATATCAAGAAGGTCATTAGGGAAAAACTGTGGAAAGTCACTTACTAGTGGCAGCGACTCAATGGGAGGAAATTGGTATTCTACATCTAGGACTCTTACTACATGATAAAGAAAACCTTTTGACATCATTTTGAATGCTTTTAGAAAAGAAATTATACGACCTCTAGGAATAGAACTTACCCTCTTCCACTCAACAACGGGTTCATTTGGGAAGGTAAATCTCACCACTTTTGTTCTACAATCAGTGGATGCAAAACATTCATGCAACCAATCAATACGCAATATAATATCAAAGTCAAGCATATCGAGTTCTACTACATCAACATTAAAAACTCTAGTGGGCAATATGATAGGATAATTTGTTTACACAATTTTTGCAACAACCGACTCACTCGCTGAAGTAGACACTATAAAAGGTTCATGCAAAATATCGGGTAAAATTTCAATTTTTTTAGCAACTAAACGTGTAACACTTGAAAAGTAAGAGAGAAAACTTTCAACATACAGGTCAACACATTCGGGAGTGATCTCTTGCTCACCCCTAGAGGGGAGAGCATAAAAGCAGTTCTTCTTTGGAGCATCACTAGAACAACTTGCTTAATCTTGGACACTACCCTTTTGTTGACTCTTCAATTTGGAAATTCTCTCATCTTGTGACCACTCTTGCCACAACTAAAGCAATTATCAGTCCACTTAAGGCAATCACCGAAGGGCTTTTGACCACACTTTCCACAAGTTGATTTATCGTTTGTTTAGTTAGTTCCTTTTCCCTTTTATAATTTAGGGTTAGACGCCCTATCACAACTAGCTCTTGGGAATTTAGAAGGAATTGATTAGAAACCCGCTTCTTAAATTTAGGCTTGTCTTGTATCTCAAGCCTATTCTTTGAAGAACCTCCATCAAATGACCTTGCTTCTTAGCATCTCTATTTATTCGCGTAGTCCTTGCCTCCTCAACCCTTCTTGCATAAACCATAAGACGCGAAATATTCATCTTGTCATGTAGCATTGTAAATCGGCACTCCTCTTATAAGTCCTCCGACACCCCCGTCACAAAATGGCTCATTTGGTCTCTAAGATCGGATACCAAAAAAGGAACATATTTGGATAACTTAATGATTTCCAAAGAGTACTCATGGACACTCTTTATTCCTCGGTGAAGACTGACAAACTCTATCACTTTCTCCTCCCTCATATCCCTAGGTAAGAAATGATCTAGAAAAGCCGCCTTAAAAATATCCCATGTCACCGGACCACCCCTCAAAGGCCTATTATCCGTCCATTGCACATACCAAGTTTGAGGAATATCCTTGAGTTGGTATGTCACCAACTCAGTCTTCTAACTTCAAGACACTCCGATAACATATAGTATCTTGTAGACCTCATCAATAAATCTTGTGGGTTTTCATCAATTTTAGAGCCATAGAAAGTAGGAGGTTCATTCAGAGAATTCCTTAGACTGGAATCCATAATAGTGACTTCTTGATGAGGAGAGGGAGCAATATCCCAATTGGCTTGGTCTTGAACTGTCGCGGGTTATGCTTGACTAGTTATGGCTTGGGCCATTTGAACAAGAATAGCCCTCATCTCCGCCTCCGTCATAGGTGAAGGGTAAGAAGGGGCTTGATTAACATTAGCATTTTCCTCAAGTGGAGAAACTTTTTCATCATGGGAAGGAGCTCCCGCATTAATAACTTCCTCCTCAAGTCTTCCAGACGCATTCCTTCGAGTGTTCATGCTTCCTATAAGCACAACAATAGGATTAGATGCAAAAGCACACCATAAGTATAATCTATTGGCATGATATAAAATTTCTAAGAAAGAGAGTGATTCTTAAGCATCATATAGGTTCCTACTCATAAGTATTGCGTGCTTCACAATTATGATTACAAACCTACATAGACGTGGTAGAGAGAGATACATAACTCAACGATATTCAACATCATTCTATGATACTAAGTTTGTGACATCCGGGTTTACCCCTTAGACGTAGCCAGCGTCATCATCCTTGTGAATTACTATGACTAGACTTTTAGTTTATGTCATTACATTCATATGTTGAAAAACGCAGAAAAATTTAAAACTTTCATTATCACTACTTGGAGGCTTACATAGACCTCTACAGACGCATAATATATATTCATATCGAGTATACATAGACCCTTCAAATAGGAAGGTTTCATAGCCTTCTACTTTTATTGGAAAAACATATATAAAAATATATAAATAGTCTCAATGATTGTCTCATCTCATACCATCTAATCAAATATCACAATATGGGCATAGCCCTTACTTCAATTGAACAAGACTATATATAGGTCATATGAAAATACAATATTCAATGAAAAAAGAAAAAAATGATAGAGTTAATAAGCTCATAACAAAATCAAAAGCTAGAGGATAACATTGCCCTCGAAATTTGAGGACCTAGCAAACTTGGATTAAAGGAAGAATCCAAGCCTTCAACAATGTCTCCTTCAAAACTCGTCAACGATCGGAAACTAAAATGTTTGGGAAAAAGGTATGAAAATGGGGTTAGTACTCTACATATACTAAGTATGAGATGTTATGCACATACACAATCAAAACATTCTAAAATGGACCTTTTAGTCAAAACATGTCATTTTACCTCATAAGGTACTTAATGCAAAGTCAAGTAAGTCATATCAATCGACCAACATGGTTACTATCTCAACAAGTAATACTTATCCCAACATACTTGAAACCACGATTTACTACAACCCTAACATCAAGGAATAATAACAAGAATGAGTAAGAGTTAAACATATCATAATAATCAAGAAAACTACTCACAAGTCCTTATCAAGTCAAAATTTTCAATGACCAAGCAAAACCCCATAACCTTACTCAATCAAGTATCCTCAACAAGAAAACATGACCAATGTCCAATTATACATATTATGGCATTTAGGTTTACAATTCATCATATATTAACATTGTAACCTAAGTCATATTCATAAATGAACTAATCAACATATATTATCAACATTGTGCCTTGGTCATACATCATATATTATAATAACAAAAAACATATACATGAACCTCCTCCTATGACTCCCCTCAAGACTAACTAGTGTAATGTCTATCTAGAGTCTCATACCCCTACCAATACTAAGCTATACACCTTTAGGTCTTCCTATTTGGAGTTCAATTCTTTAATTAATTTTACCATTTCGGAACATGTTTCCCTAACCCACATAGACCACATGAGCTAGTGTTGAATCCGGTGTCATAAGACCCTACACCAAAAGAAGGCGGAGTACTTGCCAAGGTAGTACCAAAACATAAATCATAGCAACAACGTGGATCAAATAGCTAGTATTCCTATAAGGGCAACATAGTTAAACTAGGAGATGCAGTTGGGACCAAGTTTATGCACCATGCATTGTAGTCTCCAATCTCAAGAGTAATATAGTGTTCCTACCTTACCTACGTGGGAAAGGACACTTTTCTATATAGTTCATTACGTGCTTATCTAGAGACCCTTTTTGAAATGTCTTTAAGACTTTAATTATCAATCATAACTCAATTGATGGCATAGGGTCTACCCTTTTTATAATTATCATTATCAATAGCTCAATAAGAATTGTATGAGTCCTTTAATTATCCTTATATCATATGCACTTAATAACCTCATAAATAGTCAAGACATTTCAATTCAACATCATACCACATTATAATCCTAGTATAAGGCATACTCCAATGTAATATCATGACTTAACAACAATTAATCACAATTAGAAGTAAAGATAGAGATTATAAGACTTACCAATTTTTCCTCATATTCTATCATCAAGGTCTTCCCATCAACCCATAACTCAACCCAACTTGGGGAGTAACATTATCACACAATGTTAACCAATAGAATAACAAGGTCAATTGCATCTCTAAAACACGATTCATCTTTAGATCACAACTTGAGACAAGATACATAAGATAATCTCACATTATAATTCATAACCCTAAATCAAATCTCAAGAACTAGCATGATTGGCCTATAACTCATCTTAATTTATTCATTATAACACCATATGATAGTAATCAAATCAACAACCACCTCAATAAAATGATCACAATATAATATAGGTCAAGATCCCTACCTAGGGTTTGGTATAGAGGATTGTACTCTTCAATTTAGACCAATCCATCAATAATTACCATAACCAAGCTCAATTACATGTTAATATAGTCATTATAACATAGATAAATCATCAACAACTCAATTCATTACTTTCATTTCTCAATTGAATGAAACCTATAAGAAAACTCAACATTTTGAAATCTTTTTTCAAAGAACCCTTTGAAGAAAAAGTTTTTGAGATGAATAGAACCCATACATTAATGTTTGTCAACAATTTGTTGGTGAATTCGTCCCTTTCCAGCCCCCAAAACGGTAGAACTTGCTAGTCTTCAATGGTGAGTTCAGGTAGAGAGAGAAATAAAAGAAAAGGAAGAGACTTTTATTTGAGAGGTTGCGTTTAGATTAATGAGAGTTGAGGGTATTTATAGTGGTACTTAATCAACTCAATTAGTCTCCCTGTAATCCACAACTAACCCCTAAACAACTTAATAAATTAAATGAAATCATTTAAAATTTTGTAGTGAAACTCGACCCTCATAGATGAGACCTCGATCGACGGACCGTCTGTTAGTGGACGGACAATGGCCCCTCCGTCCTGCACTTCGTCATCTTTGTCACAAACTGTGCAGGTGAGGGCTTCCACGAAATTTTCTAAGTGTGGGCAACAATGGCATCGATGTCGCGTCGATCCGCACATAGACCTTAGCCTGTACCTCTACACTACGTCAATAAGTTCAGAGATTTTGAAGTTAAAGGGACCTTATCCACCAACCTATGTGTGGGAGGAAGGTGGCATCCATACCCCGTCGGTCAAAACACGGGCCGTCCTCTGTCCCGTTGATGCACACTGCTAGGCAGTGTTGCATCAAACTATGGGGGTCCTCTTCAAGGGCCTTTTGATTTGTCCTTGGGGAGTTGTACCCGGACGTTTCAACCATGAAACAACTCAAACACCTACTCTCTATCATTGCAACAATTTTCATACATTTCAGACTCCTAAAATTAGGTAAAAAGGCCTTAGCACACTAACATCCCTTTGAACCAACTTCGTGGGCTTTTGGACAGTTTTGTTCTTAAACCTCCTAAAATACCTATATTCACAGAGAATGGACTAAGAAACAGTGTTTCGAATTCATTACACCTATGTTAGGCTTTAGAATGTATCTTGAATTTTCAAGGTATTACAACAAACCTTTCGAACGTCATCGACGTTCTTGGCCGTTTGACCTCCAAACTTCACAGAACTTGACTCGCTTACTTTATAACTATAATAAATCATGTAGGGACATTATAACCTTAGGAATCATACACAAACACATAAAACCATATATGAGGCTTATAGGTGACCTAGTCGTCGAACGTCTTGGTCATCCCTTGACATTTGACTTCCAATGTACCCAATTTCTTAGAAATTGCCTCAAACCACATTATACACCATTTTAGGACATTAAGCCATCAATACAACCATTTTAGTATCTAGCTTCACTAAAGTAGTTTTCTAGGTCTTACATTCTCTCCCACTTGAACAATATTTGCTCGCGAATGACACTTGCCACTCTCCGAACACTTCCAGTGTAGAGACTCAATTATCAACTCATGGCCGCACCATATAACATAATATCAAGAATACAAAATCGATTTCACCAAATAAAGAGATTTATAACAGAACAAGAATCTAGAAAACATTCTATAAGTCATCATGCTTCAAAACTCAAATACTTCATTCGACATAGAAAAGTCTCATTTTATATTCAATATCATTCTCATATACATAAATTCTACCATATAAAAACAATTGCAAACCAAAGAATAAATTACTCAATTTTTGCAGAATGTCATAGTGAACAGTAATCCCTGGCAACCTTACCGTGAAAAATACTTCACAATCTAACAATGCAACACTTAAGAAATTCCTTACAATTTTTCAACAAATAAATCTCATAAAATCCTTCAGACATAATCACTGTTAAACTATATGAAACAATTATCAACCTATACTAGAGGCACATGAATCATGAGGAAGATACCATGCATCAAAGCTCATTTTCTCATTCCACAAAACTTCAGTCGAAACATGTATATCATAAGGAGAATATTTGGAACTCACTTTCCACAAAATACTCCTAAAAATCAAGTTACCAAGAACTCTTTGTTTTAGGATTGAGTAAACATATAATGAGAAGTTAAGGGTATTTCACTCCCATCAACAATGCTCTTCAACATACTCCCCAACTTCGGATAAAACCCAATCTATGGTCAACATAATGTTTACTATAAGGAAATCCCTGAAGGCACCTTAAACCTTACTGAAACTTTCTTAGGGAAGGCACCTTAAACCTTACTAAAACTTTCTTATCAAGGTTTACCTAATAGAGACTAAAGACTCTCAAAAGGTCACATCATCTAACCACTACATCCCCATTAAAAGGAGAACTCACCTTTACTCTTTTCAATCTCATCACCTCCTTTTATATGGTTGGAGTATTAAACAACTTCAAACTATCTTAGCAACCACTCCTTCACATTTCAAACAATATACCTTACCATTGTTTCTAACTTAACTACTTTTCAAAAGGTAACCAAGCCAATCTAAGGTCAAAACCACCTTCTTTAACCCCTCATCTTACAAGTCACACCTTATCTTTTCTCTCCCTCAACCCAAGCTCATAAAGTAACCCTCAAGGGACCAACACATAAGGGAAACAAGGTAAATACACCATATACTAAGCTCCTAGGCACAATTAGATGAATGAAGAAGTGAAACTTTTCCTAGCACCCAATAGCCTCATATTTATAATGTGGCGCGCTTTTCATTATAAACAAGACTCTACTAGATATGGTTCATAAGACAACTAAAACACTTCCTAAAACTTATGCTCTGATAACAATCTTGTCACGACCCACAAGTACACCCTAGAAGTTAGAGCATCCTTGTGTCAGCATATGGAAAAAGAGACTACAAGAAGTCTCATCTAAGCCTCTCGTATCTTTCATTACATAATAAACATACTAAACTAAGCAATAATTTAAAACATTTTTCACCCGCAAAGAACTCTTTCCATAACAAATACACAAGCGGAACACTTTAATTTAAAACATTTAAATCTTCACAACATCTACTTGAACCATCTAAACTTTATACTATACAATAATTGGGACTAATCCCATACAATATAATAAAATAAAGACTAAGATATAATAAACTTGTGTATATTGTCCTCGAGTCGACGAGGACTCACCAACAATTCATCTTCGACCCTTAGAAACCTATCCATCTTTCATTGCACATCAATACTTCCAAGTCCATAACTTTATTCAAAAAGGGAAAAGAAGGGGTTAGTACATTAGATGTACTAAGTATGGAAGCCATGCAAAAAACATGAAAAAGGGACATTTAGTGAATAACATGATTTTCATGAATTTCGATTAAAACATCATACTAAAAGCATAAGAACAACATTTAACAACTTAGAAACACATAAGAAATTATTTAAGAAAATAATCATATTTTAGGAAATGTTATACTGAATTCACTTCACTGTATAGTGAACTCAATTCACTGTTACAGTGAAGTTCCTTCACTTCACTTTGCACACCTTTTAGCATATAACTCCCTCACTTTAATCTATCCTAAAACTCACTAAAGTAAGACAAAGAGATACCACCCATACACCATCTATAAGCACAACTAAATGATCCTTAAGACAACCCATTATGAGATCAACATACATTTACAAAACATCAAAGATATAAACATGGATTCCTCCTACAAGAGGTTATTTTAAGGTTCACTTGAGTTAGTTATGAAGAGACCGCCCATACAATCCTTTCACAAAGAATTAAGATATCATATAGACTACCTAAGATAGAATCATTCTCATTCAATACATTAGCATACATATAATATGATATTCTCCCCTACAAAGGTTATCAAAATAATTACTTAAGTAAATCAAGAAGATAACGTCCATAATGACCTCTCCATGATTACTTAAGTAGTCCTTAAGATTATAGAAGTTTGAATCATCTGTACAAAATAAACCATCTTTCCTAACTAGAGTCATTCTTAAGACTTATCTAGGAAACATAAGAATTGACCATTCCTTTGCCCTCTACACATCTTCACTAGAAAACACTTAACTACTCTAGATAAGTACTTATTAATTTTAACATACTTTCTTAACTTAAGTCCTTAAAATCATTAGTTCATTTAGAGACATTCATCACATAAATAAAATTCAAGCAATGGTGTTGGACAAGACCTAGGGACTCTCACTAACCTCTTCAGAGCCTATTGCGCAATGTCTAGATAACCTTCCATACGACCACCTAAGCTTCATAGAACTTATCTAATGCTAGTGTGTATCCTATATGATGAGAATAGGGAATAACTGACATAGACCATGGTATAAAGGCATGAAATCCGAAGTTCTAACTTACTCCGATAAGCATGTTCTACTTGCCAATGGTAGAACTTCGACACATCTCATGTAGGCGCATGGTTAAGGAATATGAAGGGAATGCTTTGTAATATAGTCTGATACATTAACTACAACTACTTCCCTTACCATAATAACTCTGTCCCAACCTTCGTTCTCATTGAGTAAATCACATTTAAGGTTCACATAAAAGGGTTCTATATCAAGTTCATAACCCAATCACATTTACCCTACCAAAGAGGTCTTTTTAGGGCTACCTTCCAATGGCAACCAGAAGCTCATAAATACATTCCTAAGGTTTTATATGATGTCGTTGCAGCCAATCAACCTTAATTCCATCATTCATTTACATTAAGGAGACCATTATAACCTTCGACTTTAAAATACATAACCTTACCACTAGTTTCAAGGTTTCGCATAAAGGACCATCTTAACATCGTTCAAGGTCTCACATATCATTCATAAATTCATGACAAAGGGTCACCCTAAGTCAAGAAACCACATATTCACTTTCATATATACATCAAATAAGCGACACAAGTCAACCAAGACAAGGCACCACATACTTCATTTTAACTCATAACACATGTCATTCCTTAGGTAACTTAGGAATAACCCTTAAAATCTTTAATTAATTCTATAAATCAGCATATCATCATCACTATTACCATTATAGACCCATATAGTCAAATAGGAACAACCGTGAATAAACCATAGGACTTCACATAAAAGCAAAATAGTCATAGTCTACATGATTTCCTAACATACATTACAAGAACACATACTTTCATACTACTTCACATATAGGTAGAGATGATCATATTTCACATAATATCAAATATACAAAACATCATGATACTTAAAAAAGTGCCGACAAGTCCATGATCATCATATTGCATAAATTAACGTCGACAAGGCCACATAAATTGCAAGTAAAGCACATAAAACCGCCAACATAAGTGCACCATACCAATCACAACATAGTTTAAGTCGAATAATAGTAAAAATAAAAGAAATAGCAGCTTACCACCACTCCCTTCTCTATACCTCAAACCAATGCCGAATAACAAAATTCAATATCACAAGGCCCTTAGCATGGCCATAACAAACAATTCGACATAATTATAACAATATTCATGAAACTAGTTCAATTTCATGAATATTCATCAATCAAATGCAACCTAGATATCAATTTACAATAATGATTACATCAATTAAAAGACTATATGAAACTACATTAGACTTAATAAACCTAAAGTCAATATCAATTCAGTAATCTTAATATTCAATAGATCTAACAATATACAATATTCAATTGATCAAATTGTAAAAACCTATAAACCAATTAACCATAATCTATACATGAATCAAAAGACCATAACAATCTACAAATGAATTCATCCATATCAAAGCATAATCACATAACCCACATTTTAATCAAATTGAGAGATTTGTGAAGGTCAAGGGTTCATGGAAATTTCATTGGAAAACATCAATTATACATCAATAACATCATATCTAAATGTTTGAGGAACTTGCATGCAAGAACCCAAGACTTAGAGTAGAAATTGGGCTTTAAATCTTTTTGTAATCTTTGAAAATCATTTTTGAAATTGGCTCCAAGGTGATAGCAAGCCATTGATAAGGAGATCCCATACCTTATTAGAAGAACCCAATGGTTATTGAATGATAAACTCCATTGAAGAACCATCTTCAAGATCTATATATGCCTTGAACTCTCATGGTGGTTTTGGAAGAAACTTTGGGAGGGAAATGTGTTTTATTTAGGTGTTAGGGTTTAAATGAGAGTCCAATGAATTATATACACTTAAAATACCCATAAACAGTCAAAACAACCGTCCTCATATTTTATAGGACTTGGGGTGTATTTCCAAATAACCCCAACTCCTAACAGAAAAATGCAGGTAACTTCACAGCACCATCGATGACCTACCATTGATGGTCCGTGGGTGAGACGACGCCCCGTCGATGGGTTCTTTTTGTGTGCTCCTTCAGTTTCTTAAACACCAATCTAGAAGACTCCATCGATGCCATCCATGGATGGGCCGTCGCCTGGTAGCCTGACCATTGTTTGGGTCATCGTTTGGCCCTGCCTAGCATTGTTTAGCTCCATGTTGGGGCCCTCTTTCAGGGCCCCTTGTGGGTCCTATTTGGAGTCCTACCAGTACGTTTCAAACCCAAATATGTTTGCATACGATTTTAGGACCTACTATATGAATTTAATCCAATACGAACATGTAAAAGTCGATAAAGCATACATAGACACACTAGGACATTTTAAGGCAAACCTTTCGAACTTCATTGTCGTTTTGGGACGTTTGACCTCAAAACATCCTGAAACCTGACACACTTCATATATTAACAATAGTAACTCATTTAGGAACCTTATAACCTTATTAATCACACCTGAACACATAAAACCACATATGAGGCACATAGGTTACCTAGTCGTCGAATGTCTTGGTCGTTCCTTGACGTTTAACTTCTAATTACGCAAACTATTAGACACTTACTCAAACCCCCATTATAAATTTTTTTTGTATTTTATACTATTATGAAAACCATATTAGTCTTTAGCTTCACCTATGTCATTTTTGAGGCCTTACAATACATTTATACAAACTACTTTATATTGTAATCAGCTGAGTTGGTTGAGCTAAGTAAAGTACAGGTAAGTATTTATTTCAGAAACATTTAATGTCTATTTTATGTTTAACATTCCATCTCTCAGAGTCATGCGTTCAATCTATTGATGTCACTTGCCCTGCATCATCTTATGATGCATACGATGATAACTACGATCAATAAGCAGCACATCACTGATCCAAAACGATTAATCTTAGGTCAGATGGTGAGACTCTTTGAATTTGGAGGACTCGTTTTTATTTCCTTAAGTTATTATATTAGTTCATTATTATGTCATGGGGTTTGTGTTAACATCCATCTCAGTTATTTTAGAGGGTTCACAGATAGTCTATCAGATGTTCGTTCACTCCTCATTATCTAGTTATTAACTTATCTTCATATTTGAGTTTTCACTTTGGCTAAGTTACTATGTATGGCAAACCTGCTGAAAAATCCTTAAAGCATCCATAAAAGGGACATTTAGCTTAAATCACTATTTTTCTAGTTTAAAACACATTATTCACATTCAGAGCAAATGCATAATTTAACCATGCAAGACGGAAGGATACATTTATATTCCTATCTTAAAATAGGTAGCATTATTCATGAAAAAAATTCATATTATGCATACAGTGATTCACATAACATCATGTCATAAAGAAACCACACCATAACCCATACATAAGTCTACTTGTGCAATGTTCAAGTGAACTCGTCCATTTCACTCAAAAGTAGACTCGTTTATAAATTGAAATTTTACCACTCGAGTTTTATAACAAAACAGTCATAACAATCACACAAAAGATGCACGAAAAATATTACCTCAAAACTAAGGTTGTCTTATAAGACCCCCAAAATGAGTTTGGTGTTCTAGAGCCTCGCTTGTTCCTATGAGTTTTTTTACATGTTAATACAGTGATTTAAAGAATGCTTGGGTTATTTGAAGTCATTTGGAAGTCAAACGTCAAGGGACGACCAAGACGTTTGATGACTAGTCACCTGAGGGGCCTATTGTGTTTTATGTGCTTATGTGTGTGTCATGATATTATGAGGTCATTATATGATAAAAATTATGTTCATAGGCAGCGTATTGCGTTTCATGAGGTTTGTAGGTCAAATGTCCAAGACTTTCGAAAGTTAGTCCTTGAGACGTTCATACATGTCTTGAGTTTTCCTTGCATGTTATGATGTGTTGTACGTGTTCATTTTGGGTAAAACTTGCAAGGAAGGTCTACGACATGTTAATATATATATTAAAATTTTAAATTATAGTGTAGGAATTCCCAAGGACCCCGTAAAAGGGCACACAATAAATATCCAAAGGTAGTCAAGACACTGCCTTGGCAGAGTCAATTGACGAACTCAAATGACGCCCTGTTGGTCGACTGAGTCCCCGTCGATGGAGAGGCGTCAAAGGGAAGTTCGCCTACAGAAGTCTTTGGAACACGATAGCCTCAAATGAAAACGACGAAGGTAACAGAACGGTTCGTCGATGGACAATAGCCCCGTCATTAGGTCCATTAATAAAGGCTTTGCGTCACTGCATGCACAACGTTTTATTTGAAGGGTGAAAAGGAAATTCACCCCAAGTCCTATGTTGATGCTACTATGTTCGTTTGGTAATTTTTGTGTATATTTAAGGTACCAATAATATGATCAACTCATTCCCAATCCAATTCACTCAAAATAGATTTTCCCTCCAAAACCAATTCCCTCTAGAAAGTTCCACTGAAGGTAAAGTTCAAGAACGTCATGGAGCTTGGATTTCTATGCATTATTCATAAAACGTCATGCTGATCCTTCATCTCTATGTAACCTTTCACTTGGAGAGTTAATCTCAATGTTTTTAAAGAGAAAATATGATCAAATCTATTCTTTTTCAATCTAGCCATGTGTTTTTTGTAATAACTTTTTCAATATATTAATCATGATACATCGATGATAATGTATTGGTATTGAAGCGATTTTCAATATAATTGCATGATGAACCCATGTCCCTTCCCAAACATGATTTAGCCCTTGCATGGACATTGTTATCATGTCTGTTGAATGGTTAAATTGTGATTCTATTATGTTGAATTGCTTATGTCTACTTTTATTTACGTGTATTGATGATGAATTTTAATGAATGAACCATGTGTATCAATTTATGAAGATTTGAACATGGCTAGCATATATCTCAATGTGCCACTGTAACATTGATCTTATAATGTATAAAATTTGAATTCTATTGTGATAGGATACTTGTAGATAATTCCTTAGGTTAATATCATGGTTGAATTATCCATATAAATGTTGGATTATCAAAGTAAATAAGGCGTGGTATGAGTTTATTCAGTGTATCAAGTAAGTAACTGGTGATATTGACGTAGGGATGGTTGTTATGACTCGAACATGGTGAATTTTCCTTAGCTACTGCATCTACATAAAATTAGATGATAATTAGGTATAATTGATCTAATATAAATAGATAACTATTAAATTGGTAAAGATTGATTCAGGTTCTTGTAGCCTATAAATTTAGTAGAGTAATTTATATGTTGTGATCTATATCTTAGGGTGGATGAATATGATTCTATCTCTTTTGCTACTTCCATAAAAGAATATTATAGATAAAATATTATTGATGAACAAGACTAGGGAAATTTATTGATGATCTATAACTCTCTACTTTCTAGTATATATGTGATGTATTGTATTAGATTGTAGCATGATCTTGTAGCGATTTTTACATGGTTTCTTTCATGATTAAATGTATTTTTATCTACTTACCTATACTTTATTATTTATGAAAAGGGTGTATTATCAATGTTCATCAAAAGGATTGATGAATTTGTAAGGTATACTCTTCCTCTCTATTTTTGTAGATTATTGTAGTTGATGAAGACTTGTATAGAATTATGTGGCATGATCCACTTAATATGGAGTTGTTTATTTCATTTACAATATATATATATCATTTGATCATGTACTTGAAGGAAAATTATACTATGAATGTGTATGGCGATGATCACCCAATGTGAAATCTCATGCCTAGTCTCTTATTCTAGTTGTTATATAGGTAGTATGACTATTGTGTATGCATGTGTATGACTATGTTGGGGCTTTATTAGGTTCTTTTCTAGATGAGTATAAAGGGTTAATTCTTCCTTACCCATGTAAACCTATGTGAACGCATGAATAGCAACAGTTAGTAGTCTTAAGTGTAATGTGAAAGTTGCTTGCATCCTATGCTATTATGCGTTGTGGGGTGTATGATTTGTTGTGGATTGTGGTTCTACGAGGTTAGATTCCCCAATGTGTTATTTATATCCATTATGTGATAAAATTGACCAATATACACACACACCTTCACTCTACATGCATGCTTACAAGTAGTATAGGATCATAGTGTCTAATGAAAGGTTGTTGTCATATTCACTAGTGTCTACTAGTATGCATGTTAATGTTATGTCTATGAAAGTGTCATATGTGTTTCCTTAACTAGGATGACTTGGCAGGTGTACTAGTATGGCCGAGGGTATGGGACCTTGTCTATGCATTGCACATGTATGCCTTGATGGGATAATTCTTAGGCTTGGTGTCTTATGTACATGGATATGAACCAATATGTCTTATATGCTATAATGTGAAGTATGTGGTATGATGAAGGATGCTTATACCTAGTGTCTAAAAGTGTTTATATGAATGCATGGCTCATATATTGCACATGTACACTTATGCATAAAGAAAGTAATGTATGAACATGTGTGATTTTTATGTATTATGTGAAAGGTTTTCTCACATATAAGTATGCACACACACATGTATGATTATAAAGTCAATAGAGGAGCCTTGAAAGGTGTTCTCAAGTGTATCGTAAACTAAATAGGTTCTTACATATGTTGTGTACATGTGAAAGTGTTTCTCACATTATATGTGTTGATGAATTCTTATCTATGACCAATGAGCTAATCATATGAGGGGATGACTCTCCTAAAGTATATGTTTTATAAAGTAAATTCAACAAAGGTTTTTAATATAGGGAACTTAACTTAGAACCGAGTGAACTTAAAGTGAGGGGTGTCTCTTCCCATTATAGGAAGGTAGGTAACCATAATCATTATGAGGTGGATAACTACGATGCCTCAATAGGAATAAAGAGGGTTCCAAAAAGTGAATAATCATAATGGCTCATTTGGCATAAAGAGGGTTTTCTCATATATTCCTCTAAGTTCCATTACTATGCTTGCAGCATGGGATCTAGCAAGTGAATTAACTTAGTATGCTAGAGTGTGTTAAGGTTTTACCTTGGTAGCTAAGAACGCCTTCCATTGGTGTAATGTTTTACAACCAAAATTCCATGTTTAGCACCCATAGTCTTAGTGTCGGTTAAGGCTAAAGTTTCCCTAAAGTAAAATGGAGAATGGAAGTAAATGACTAAGACCCTAACTAGGGTGACCTAAGGAAGGTGAATTAGGATAGGCGGAAGTAATTAACCCATATAGAGGTTGCACAAGTGGAACATTATGGAGTTCTAGGAAGGTGATCTAAGGTGTATAATCATGGTTATGTATTTATGCATGGCATAGTAGTATGTGTCTACTTGCAATGAAGATGTGCATGGTATGAGTATATGTGATGAGGTCTTATCTTTATATTCACTATGTTGGTCTTAATAACAATATGATGAGGTTCTTATACATGAATGAAGTTGTCTGCACTTACTTGGTTATGTATGAAATAGAATGTTAAGGCTTGTGGTCTTGTGATAGGCTTACTAAGTATGTGGGAGGTAATGGGGCTTCACATTAACATGGCACTAGTAGACATAGAGAAGGATTATGAGTAAGGTCTTATGACGATTTATTTGAAGTGAAGCAAATAGATGTGTAAATTGATGTAGCTTACTGTAAAGCAAATAGAGTCCTCACACTAATGTGTCTATGAGGGATTACACTTTAATAATGATATGTGGTGACTTTTGTAGTTGTATGTATGGTTTCCATGTGGCCTTCAGGTGATGCATTTCACCAAGTATCATCAAAATTTTTCTTAGAAGGTTTAGGAATGTAGAATGAAAGAATTAAATGTAAAGAGAAAATAAGCTCACTGTAATATGATAGTTCTCTATGTAACGTGACCCTAAAAGTGGCGTAAATTTTATATATGATTTTATATGATATTTTTCTTTTGAATATATCTATATGAAGTATTTGAATGTTATCAAGGCTATTATTACAGTTTTTATGAAGATTTACTCAAAAAGGCATGAAGTATGATTTCAAGAAAATGTCCCTTTTTAATGCATGTTTTCCATACTTAGTTCATTCTTTTACTAACTTCCATAGCATATCATATGCTAGAACATTACTTCATATATATATATATATATATATATATATATATATATATATATATATATGTATATATATGAAGTAATGTTCTAGCATATGATATGCTATGGAAGTTTTAAATTTTCTTGTAAATTTTCCTATGAAAATGCGATGAATGATAAATATGGGATTATATAAGACCTCCGAGAGGTCAAGTACGCCATGTTAATTTTAGGGTTGCTCCCGGGATTTGACAAACTTGGTATCAAAGCATGAGGTATATGAAAGTGGTTTTAGGTTCTAAAAGTATTAGATTTCCACGTCTAATAGACACTTGTTTCATTGGTGGTGAGTCGCGACACATCCAATTGTATGAGAGACTATAGGACGCTAGAACTTCCCTTCCTTCATCATTCTTATGTCGTGCCATAGAAATTAACTCTATAAGATCACTCTCTTATGTTTCTTTTCAAGTGGTCTTTTAGATTTGATTGCTTGGATGAGATGGTATCTCTCTACTTGAACGAGAAAATGTGAGTTTTGATGCTTATCTTGGTTTTATGGTTTCATGAGTATGTGTGAAGGTTAATTTTTGAATGACATGTTGATATGATGTCCCTTTTGGATACAGGTGAGACTTATGTGAAATAGCATGTTATGTTGGGAATTATATGTTATTACATGGTTAAAGCATGCTAAGAATATATTCAATGGCAAAGATGCACGTTGCCAAAGAATATATGTATAATGGTTAAAATTTTTCTCTTTTTTTATATGTGTGAACCTTCACGATTGTTTTGTATGGACTGAAGTCTTTGTATAGGCTTGGTCTTAAAAGCAATGGTAGGATGTTTTCCTTGTAGGGTGATGATGTAGGTTTTATTGACCTAGAAGTCACCAAACTGTTAGGTTGAATAAAAAGGAAGAATCCCTATGGTTAAGTCTTATCAATTGTTTCCCCTAATGACCTTTGTGTTTATTTAATTGTATAAAAACTTTTATGTGGTTGAAAAGTATGAATTAACATGAAAATTGGGAGATAATTTGCATAGATGATAAGGTTTTAGGATGTTTTGGTTGAATTACTGTAATTCCTTTAAAAGAAGTAATCACTTTTAAGTGATGAAAATGAAGGTTATTAAGTTAAGATCCTCTTGAGGTTGGGTTAAGTTTCTCTTAATTGGGTCTACTTTAAACGGGGATGGTGATGTGAGTAATAAAGTTGTAAATACTTCTACCTTGTCCTTCTTGGTTACTTGAACTTGGAACTAATGAAATATTGGTAAGCTTGCTCATGATAGGAGTCTTGTTTAAAGTATAAATTATATGACCTCTATATGCTGGTATGTCATAATTGACACTATGTTAAGCATGTTTTGAGGATTTTAATAGTGAATTAAAAACAAGATTTTGAGTAACTTCATGGTTTTCTGATGTTCTTTGTGCATCTTGGCATGCTAGTTGTGCATTTAACTTCATGAGTTAAGGTAAGAAGCATGTTTTAAGTCACTCTTAATGTTTAATGCTTAGCCTTATAATGAGAAATTGATCCTTTTTAAAATGAAATATGTAGAATTTTTTATAAACTATGTGACTTCTAAAATTTCGAAGGCATGATTGTATTCTCACTTTTGAAAAGTGAAGGCATGATTAGCTATTGCCATTGTGAGTACCTATGATTTGTGTTACTTTCCCTAACTGATGCTTACTTAGATGGATATTTCTATGTTAAAAATTGAAATTTTGTTAAAAGGCTTCCTAAGTGTTGTGATGTGCTTGATGTGACCTACCATTTATACTTCACTAGGAAGAAAACATGAGCATGACTTGGTTTTAAATTTGACAAACTCTCATGTTACAGAAAAGATGACCTTTGTGCATTTGCTTGGGTATGAACTCATGAGACATGTAAGTGTTTTGAGAAGAAGGACATTCCTCCATGGACACAATTAAACATCGTATGGTTGAGTATGACACTCATAGCACTAGGTATAACTAAAAAGAATTAATTCTCAATCTAATTAACTCAAGTCTATGTGCATTGAAGTATGAGTGCTTAAATGACTTTTGAGTATTTTTAGAATCTTTCTATGTGTGATCTTACATTATGAGCTTAATTAATAGAAAAGTAATGACCATGTTATGAGTAGGATAAGGATGTTCCTCCTATGAATATGGGAAGTTCCTACGTGTTTGATGCATCAAAGAGTGAGTGAATCAAAGTTTTGCTTGCCTGTATGCATTGAGTGTAAAATGGTTTGAAGTGTGTTCCTTGTAAGTTTGGTGCATTATCTTCGATATGATGATGTTATGATTTTTGATATTCTCTATGGTTCATTGAATTCCTTGTTTGTGATTAATGTTTTCTAAGTGTTATTAGAGGATGAATATTCCCAAGTGGGGGATATTGTAAGACCCCCAAAATGAGTTAGGGTGTTTAGAGACTAACTTTTTACTATGAGGTTGTTAACATGCTAATACAGTGCTTAAAGTATACTTGGGTGATTTGAAGTCATTTGGAAGTCAAATGTGAAGGAACGACGAAGATGATTTGAAGTCATTTGGAAGTCAAATGTCAAGGAACGACGAAGACGTTCGACGACTAGTCACCTAAGGGGCCATGTGTGTTTTTATGTGATTATATGTGTTTCATGAGCTTATATGCTCCTTATATTATTCAAAATGATATTTATAGGCAGTGTATGAAGTTTCACGAGGTTTGGAAATAAAACGTTCAACAATGTTCGAAAGTTAGCCTTCAGACGTTCATGTGTGTCTTGAGTTTGCCTTGCATGTTTGGATGTATTTTACGTGATCATTTTGGGTGAAAATTGCATGGTATGTCGACAACATTTTAAAATATGTATGCACATTGGAAATACTCTGGTACTACTTCCCAAGGGCCCCGTAAAAGGTCCCACAATAATGACCCAAAGGTTGTTGAGACACTGCCTTAGCAGTGTCAATCGACGAACTCAAATGACGCCACTTCGGTGGATTGACGCCCCTTCGATACGGAGGATTCGATGGTCACTTATCCTGGAGATGTCTTGGCAACATTATAAACTCAAATATAAATGGCGGAAGGCACATAAAACGATTCGTCGATGGATTAATGCCCCGTCGGTGGGTCCGTCGATGCAGGCCTTTTGTCAATGTCTGCACTGTTTAATTAATGGAGTGAATAGGAAATTCACCCCACGTCCTAAACCTTACCCTACTAGGTAAGTTTAGTTATTTTTGGGTATATTTAAGGGATAAAAAATGTGATCAACCCATTCCCGATTCAATTTATTCAAAATAGACTTTCCCTCCAAAATCAATTCTCTGTATATACCTCCATTGAAGGTAAATCTAAATAACAGCTTGAATCTTGGATTTCTATGGTTTATTCATCAAGTTTTAGAGTTTTTAATCTATATAAAGGTATGGTTATCCTTAATTTCTAGGTAACCTTTCACTTGGAGTGTTAATCTCAAAGTTTTCAAAGAGAAAATATGATCAAATATCTTCTTCTTCAATCTAGCCATAGGTTCTTTCTAAAAATGTTTTCAAAGGCTTATTCAAGATAAATTTATGATAATTTATTGGTCTTAACGTGATTTTCAATCAAATTGCATGATGAACCCATGTCCCTTCCAAAACTCGATTTAGCCCTTGCATGGGCATTGTGATCGTGTCTTGTTAATTGTTTAGTTTTGATTCTAT
The DNA here is from genome assembly GCA_027705065.1 of Solanum peruvianum. Lineage (NCBI taxonomy): Eukaryota > Viridiplantae > Streptophyta > Magnoliopsida > Solanales > Solanaceae > Solanum > Solanum peruvianum. The sequence continues at coordinate 32,313,242 of JAKWJD010001761.1, read as the reverse complement.
TACATTGAATTACTTATGTATACTTCTATTTAGATGTATTGATTATGAATTGTTTATTAATGATCAATGTGGATCAATGTATGAAGATTTGAACATGGCTAGCTTAGATCTACATGTGCTCACTGTAACATTGATCTTATAATGTATAAAATTGGAATTCAATTATGGATACAATGGTTGTAGATACCGTCTTTGGTTAATATCATGGATGAATTATGGACATAAATCTTGTATGATCAAAGTAAAGAAGGCTTGGTATAAGTTGATTTAGTCTATCAAGTAAGTAAGTTGTGATCTTGACGTTGGGATGGTTGTTATATGACTCGATCATGGTGAATTGTCCTTAGCTACTGCCTATATGTATAATTAAATGATTATTAGGTATAATCTTCTAATATGAATACTTAACCATTGAATTGGAAAATATTGATTTAGGTTCTTATAGCCTATAAACTTTGTACAATAATGCATATGTTGTGATCTATATCTTAGGTGGATGAAGCATGATTAAGACATGATGTTCTGTCTCTTTAGATACTTCCCTAAAACTATTACTGATAAAATATGATTCATTAACAAGACTTGGGAAATTGGTTGATGATCTATAACTCTATACTTTCTAGTATATATGTGATGTATTGTATTAGATTGTAGAATGATCTTTTACCGACTTGTACATGGTTTTTTTCATGATTAAATGTATATTTAGCTACTTCACTATAATGTATTATTTATTAAAAGGGTGTATTATCAATGCTGATTAAAAGGGTTTGATGAATTGGTAAGGTCTATTTTTCCTCTCTACCTTTCTATATTATTGTAGTTGATGAAGACTTGAATGGAATTGTGTGGTATGATCCACTTCTGATCGAGGTGTTTACTTTATTGCCAATATATATATGATGTGATCATGTCCTTGATGGCAAGTTATATTATGAATGTGTGTGGTTATGATCACCCAATGTGAAATCTCATGCCTAGTTTCCTATTCTAGTTGTAATCTAGGTTGTATGGCTATTATGAATGCATGAGTATTATGTGTAATATGAAGTTTGCTGGCAACCTATGCTATTATTTGTTGTGGGGTCTATGTTTGGTTGTGGATTGTGGTCCGAAGATGGTGTCTTCTTCAATGTGTTATTGATATCCAATATGTGGTCATATTGACGAATGTACACACACACGCTCAATCTACATCCATGATTACATGTAGTATAGGATCATAGTGTCCAATGAAAGGTTGATCTCATATTCACTAGTGTCTACTACTATGAATATTAAGGTTACGTCTATGAAAGTATGATATTTTTTTCCTTAACTAGAATGACTTGATAGGTGTACTAGTATGGACAAGGGTATGGGACCTTGTCTATGCCTTGCACATGAGTACCTTGATGGGATAACTCCTACGTTTGGTCTCTTATATAGATATATATGAGTTCATGAGTATGTTATGAATATGTCTTATATTCTAGAATGTGAAGTATGTGGTATGATGAAGTAAAATTATACCTGTTTTATGCATTTTCGAAAAATATTATACATTAGAGTTTTTCGACTTTTTTAGAGTCGCCACTTAATTTTTGAGAAAAATTAAGAAAACATAGTTTCAAAAGATTAAAATAGTAAACTTACAGAAAACTTTTAAATAGTTCGGGGATTCAAATTCATATTTTAGGAAGGTGTTTAAGGCACCTAAAATATCCGTTAATACGGTTTTCCAGCAACTAACTAAGTTTGGCTAAAATGATTTGAACTAACTTTTACGATTTTAAAATACCAACTTTCAAATAGGTGATTTATTTTAACTTTCAAAATTTATTTTTTAGTTTATTTTTATTTTTGATTGATTAGATCGCTAAAACAAAGCGGCGTCTTGCGGGGATTTTGAACTTTTTTAACCCTAAAATTAATGACATTCTACAAAATAAGTAGAATAAAGTAAGAGAGAGAGCGAGAGAGAGAAAGAGGGAGAGAGAGTTTGGTCCGAATCCGGTTCAGCCTGCATGGACGGTATTTGGACTCATTTTCTTTTCGGGGCCTTTGGCCCATTTGATTTGTACTTGTCCTACAATACTCATACAATATTCAAAAGTAAAAGACAAGGTCTTAGGCGAGAAAATAACAAAATATAATATTTTAAAAAAAACATGAACTCTAATCCTAAAATCTTCGACTCCTTCGGTTTTTGAATCTTTCTGACTTTAAGACATGCACACCTTTCTTTAGTTGGCTGACTCGACAGAAAAATTTAGAATTGACCCTATAAGGCCAAATCTACGAAATGGATGGAGAGGGAGCCTTCAAAGGCTTGGACAAGGGAAGTTCATGCATAGAAAAATAACAAAAACGATGTTAGAGATGAAGTGCTTCAAAACTCTACGACATAATTAAGACAAATAAAATAGAAATAAGGCGAAACACATATAATTCAACGAATACATCAACATAATACAAGGATGATCTAAAGACTGCTTTCAACACTTAAATGCTATTCACTTAAGATGAAATAGAACTCACATAATAAGGTGACATGATACAAGATTATGGTGAATAAACAATCGGACTAACAATGATCATTTTGGAGGAAATTATGATATAATTTCTTAGATAAAATAATGATAGGTAAGATCTTGTTAATCAGAAGATGTTAAAGACCACTATGAATGATGCTATCAAGAATGTGATATGGCACCTAGAAAAGGAAGTAATGAATTTAAGCATTAACAGAATGAATTTGAGTATTCTAAACATGAGTAGAGCAGCAAAAAAACAATATAAGCTTCTAATTTATAGAAATTCTAAACATGTGCAGGGGAAGGGTCTAACATATTCATTTTAATCGAAATAGGAAAAGAACATACATATAAGTTTTAAAAATAACTCAAATCCAAGTTATTGGAAACAATTTCTCAACTACATATGAAAATATAGCCTGTGTTTCTATTTTGAATAGAAATGCACTGGAAAGAAAAGATGCATCATACTACTTAGGTATAAATATGAGAGGAATTTTGACAAAAACAAAACATTACAATTTCAAAGAACTAAAAAATTTATAATAATACCCCTCAGTCTCAAATCAATGCAACCACGAACAGTGAGAAAGTGGGCGTCGCATCACCACAACTAGCTAACACAACGACATTAACTGGAAATTTGATAGGCATAGACAACATTACATCTTTGCATGGATGGTTTCAAGTCTTTCCAGATGTTCGAATGTTGATTGGGTTTTGTTAGAACATAATAAACATGACAAAAAAGGTGACCAAGGCCCATCCCAAGAACGAAAGAAACAGGTTTGTATAGCTAACATGCTAATCCAATTACTCGACCAACTACATAAAACTAAATTGACCATATGTATGTAATATTTAGAATATTTCAACAATACTTGATTCAAATGAGGTACAGAATCAAAAAAAATTATTGAAGGAAGTCACATATCATGTTAAAGTTCTATACTTGAACCACAAAAAAAATCAACAGCCAGATATAATAATATCACATTAAGGCAGCAAAGACGAGAAAATATCGAAGGAGAAGGTGTTACCTTCTTCCAAGCAACTAGAGCGAGATAATGAGCGAGGTATATGCAACAACTTCACAACAAAAGAAAAGCTTGAAGATATTCAAGCTCAGAGACAATAGATAACTGAAAATGCTCGAATCAACTCCAAAGCCGGACCCCATAAGCTAAAATCTCAAAGATATCAGTTCAAATGAAAAAACCAATCCCGCTTCGAAAATCTTACTATATTCCTTAGTTAAAATTTCTTAATGTTGCTCTCTATTTTCTGTGCTAAAAAAAACTTGGTCTCAACAAAAGATCCTTTTATATTCAAAATTTCGAATCAAAAAACCTCTTTGCTCAAAACAAAAGGAACTAAAAATTTTCAGACCCTAAAACTCATCCCTAAAATTTTCTAACCTTTCCCGATATCTTCCAAATGATCTTATATGACTGCTTTATGAGAAAAAAAATCCCTCTTTCATTGATAACAAAGTGAATATATATGGGGTCATGATTGGGGTTTTAAAAATTCGGAACAAATACAATTCTAAAAGTTCAATAAATCTTTCAAAAAAATAGGAAAACATCTTTTCTCATAAAATATGTAATCACTCCTTAATAGGAAAGAAGAGGCAATGACTAGGATCGCCTAACCCATATTTGAGTGTTGCGTGTCACAATCCTAGATGTATGAGGATGATTCCGCGTGCCTTCATATTGTACGAACTGAGAAGGACTTTCTAGAAGAAGACAAAGGACTCACAATGTACTGATATGCAAATCACTGCCTGTTGTTGCACTAGCTCTTGCTGCTTACTCGTCTAGTACACGTTTGATGTCTTTAATCTTCGTTTTTCTAGTACGCGGGGTCACTTTATGAGTTTTACGTGCTGCATCTGGGTTTATTTAGTGGCAAAAGAGAAGGGAAAATAAAAAAATTTGGTCGGTGCAATGGTATTTGGGACTAGAATGAAAATAAGGGGTTCGGCTGATTTCAGGGACTTGTAGGAAATGTTTCGGACTAAAGTTTGGGCCTGGTCAAAGGGTATGAAAATTGAAGTGGAGAAATAGATGGGCTTTTGAAACTTTATATAAAGGGGCCAAAAATCATCAATAGGTATAGCCACTTTGAATTTAATTTGTGATTTACGTTATCTTGAATAAGATGAATATCGAAGATCAATTAACTAACTTCTTAATTTTAATAAACATAAACAATTGACTCAAATATAGAATAATAACTCAAAATATATACTATTGAATAATTAAATTAATCAACCAAATCTTAATTATAAACAAGCTATTCTTGAGATAATTTCCGAATATTCATTATATATATATATATATATATATATATATATATATATATATATATATATATATATATATATATATCTATATATAACGTCAAAAGACTTTGCAAAATGATATAATTTCTTCAAATGAGTTGGAAAATATTTTTAAGTCGAGAACTTAAGAAAATCGATAATTAATTTATTGGGGAGAGTCAAAATTGGCTGACAACAAATGTTCCTCATTTTACTTGGATCGATGCAAGAAATTCAAGGAAAATGATATTGACCAAGCCAATTTGACCAACCACGCATTCATCTTTAGGGAAAGTATTCGAGCACGTACTTCAGGAATTATGGTCGAACAACAAAATGAATTTCCTACATATCTCAGGATATGTAAGAATTCAAGTCATTTGTAGTTCGATACACTTGATTTAACGCAAGATTTTAAAATAATTAAAAAGTCATCTTGATACCGGATTATGAAGGGACCGAAAAGCTCGGGAATAGGATTTAAGAGTGAGTGTCGGAATACAACTAATTTTCAATATTGAGCTCGCCTAAAAATCCTTACACCTCAAGGAATCAGGGTGCTTATAGTTCAACTCGATCGGTTGAACAGGATATCAATTATGCTAGATAACTTTTTCTTTCTGGATAAGTGACAAATAGATCGTATATGAAAAAGAGGCTTGTAACCTCTAAGTCACCAATGTGGTGGACTTCACACCGACAATAAGAACTTACGCGGACATAATTTTCACAAATCTTGGTGCATTGTCACTCATATTGGGAACTTGCTTCCGGCAGATACTAAAATTTCTTGATATGAGGCTAAAACCCAGAAACCTAAAAAAACACATGCCCTATGATAGGGGTGTGGTTTCATTGTGGTGTAAGTCGTTCCTCTGCTCGTGTCCTAAGATTTTGCAGCTCCTCCTTGGAATATGTCCCAGTCCACTGCTACGAAAAGTTTCACATTCTTCAGAATCCTTTGGATGTCGTCCGCACCTGTAGTATGTTTTGGAGAATTCATCCATTAAGATGGGAGACAGTGTCTTCTACCATTTTTACACTTAATTTCTCTCCTCAACATTTGATGTCAACTCGATTGGTTTGACGTAAAGCAAATAAAGATTATGTCTTATGTTTGCAATATAATCTTCAACATGATCTTCATTTGATGTTGAAATAAATAAAATTTGATGCAATGCTGGTTTCTCTATCTTTGTAGTTTTCGATGATTCTCTTGGCGTTCACTCTCGCTAAAAAAAAGATGCAATTGATGTTCATGGGTAAATACTCCTCTTGAGCTTCACGATTTCCTTCTCTGACAATGCATGATTTCTCTTTCACAATGCATGACTTTTCCACGATGCATGAGTTTTATCTTGCAATAAAAAACAATTCGCAATGCATGAATATCTTCTGAGATGCATGACTTTTCGCGATGCATGAATAATAACTCGCGATGAATGATACTTTCACGATGCATGTATATTAACAAGTGATGGATGATTTCCGCGATTCATGAATATAATTGGCAATGCATGATTTTGCCGCGATGCGTGAATATTAAATCAGGATGTATGATCTTCCGTGATGCATGAATTTTTGCTGGGCATGAATATCTTCCCGTGATGAGTGATTTTTTGTGGGACATGAATATTTTCTCGGGATGCGTGAATATTAACTCGCGGTGCGTGATCTTCTGCGATGCATTAATATTAATTCGTGATGCATGATCTTCTCCGATGCATGAATATTAACTCGTGATGCATAATCTTCCACAATGCATGAATATTAACTCAAAATGCATGATCTTACGCGATGCATAAGTTTTAACTCGCGATGCATGATTTTTTATGGGGCATGAATATCTTCTCGTGATATACGATTTCTTGTAGGATATGAATAGTTTCCCACGATGCATTGATTTCTTCTTGATGTAATCCTTCATACAAAATTAAAATATTGTCTAAATTGGAAAACCTAGTGATCTTCTAAGTGCCTTCTACGAAATGATATCTTCTCAAATGATAATTCGGTAAAATGACAGCCAAGGTAGTGTATCATCTCAATAGGCAAGACAAATATAATGACTCTCCGTGTAGTAATACCATCATGTATGATAACATGATGCAGATGACGTCCTTGACGAATAATCGTAATCTAACTTTCTCCAGATTTTCATTTTATTTATCTTTGAACCTAATTATATCTTCATTATAGCTTTTATATTGTTGAGAATTGTATGAAACAATGTTGTTCATGTTCCCAAGTCTTCGATATAAGCAATAAAAAATATTTCCTCCATCTACAGAAAAATTGTTAGTTTGGGGAGGTTTTCGCCCCTTGGACCTCTACATATTCATAGATCTTAGGGATTTACTTATTTTGGAGAAAACCTATGAACATGCGCCCAGAGAAAAAAAATTTGTTTTAAAAATGAACTAATCTGTGCCGATTTCTTCTGTGGTCTTCTCCTTGTCCCGCTATCTCCGATTAATTTTCTGATGTCCTGACTCTTGGTAGATAAGACAAACATTTCTATGACAAAACAAATAAAACATAACGAGAAAATTTTGAGAAAAAATAGATTTTCGGGGAGTAATATATTTTGAAAAAGGTCATTTCCAAGTATCATGTCACGTAAGGCTTAGCGAACTTCTTTGACTGTGATGATTAGAGGTCTATTTGATTATTTGTTGGGGGCATTAAAGTCACTCTAGACCGTCGACAAACCTTAGTTATAATTTTGAGGTCATCCTCAAAATTTATGTCCTAGTTAACTGTCTTGGTGTATCTTTTATTGCCTCTGAGTAAATCGCAAAATTGTTGAGATACTCTGAGAAATTCTATCCTAGTTCCAAATATCAAAATCTCTTACATCTTGACTCGTTGACGAAAAATCTTACAGGAAATATGATTGAACCATTGTGGCGCCTGCATATCCCGTTTGAGGTAGAATCAGGCATATGTAGTTGCCCCTCAAAGGATGACAAGATAAGAATTTTACAAAGAAAACCGACCGAGACCGACATAGGCCTCTACGTATCTCATTCTTGAGAGTTCAGGTCGAACGTAGTTCAAATACAAAGAAATATAAAAAGGGATAAATGGGGTTCCAAGACTGACATAGGCTGCCTACGTATCTAATTTTTCAGAATTTATGTCAAACGTACTTCATTACAAGAGGGATATAACTATAAACAAAGCAATTACAAGGAAACTGTGCAAATAGAAGGAAATTAAAGAAATACAGACTAAGCTTCATGAGTAATATCTCGTGATAACATTTTAGTTGATTGGTTTCGGCTATGCGGTGTCATCCATCTTTGACAGGAGCAAAGGCACCTCAAGATAATACTTTTGAAACCATGTAAGGCCATTTCCAATTAGGCGTAAATCTTCCTTTGGACTAGTCTTAATGAGGAAAAATGAGCTTAAGGTCCAACTAACAAATTTCTATTTTTTTTGCTTTAACACTCTTGTGAAAGTGCGAATCATTCTTTGTCGGTATAGTTGACCATGAAAAATAGCAACCATCCTCTTCTCGTCAATCAAGATCAACTGATCAATTCTCTTGCTCACCCATTCAACATTACTCAACTCAGGTTCTTCGATGATTCTCCAGAATGGTTTCTCGACCTCACATGTATGACTGTTTCCGTTCCATATAGTAGCAAATATTAAGAAGCTCCAATCGATGTTCTGACGGTCATTCGGTATCCGAACAAAGCATATGGCAACATCTCATTCCAACCTCAGTAATTGTCAATCAATTTTGTCAGGATCTTCTTTATGTTCTTATTGTCGTCCTCTATAGCTACATTCATTTGAGGACGATAAGCGATTAAGTTTGAATGAGTAATCTTAAACTGCTCACATATATCTCCCATCAAGTGACTGCTGAGATTTTTAACAATTTTCAGTAAAGATGGATTCTAGCACCCCAAATCTGCATATCAGATTGTTGCAAACAAAATCAACTACAACTTTCTTGTTCACCGACTTGTATGAAGTTGCTTCCACCCATTTGGTGAACTAATCAATAGCATCAAAAATAAATATGCGTCTATTAGAAGCGACTGACACTATAGGACTGATGACATCCATACCCCAAGATACAAATGACCAAGGTGAACTTATATCATTAAGTTCGTGAGGTGGAACTTGGATTATATCACTGTGCAGTTGGACTTTATGACATTTCTACACAAACTTGAAACAATCATGTTCCATGGTTTTCTAGAAATAACCGTCTCGGTGGATCTTCCTCGCCAAAGTGAGTCCATTCATGTGCTTACCACAAACTTTAGTGTGTACTAATTCTTTTAGCTTCACAGCATCGACACATCTCAGAATACTTAAATCTAGAGTTCTCCTAGAAAGGTTTTCTCCACTCAGAATGACGTTGAGGTCTATATGGCGTATCGACTTTTTTTGGTTGGATGTGGCTTGTTTTGGATAACCCGCGGTCTCTAAGGACTTCTTTATATCAAAATATCGTGGTAAAGTCTGGTTTTGTTTCGACATGTGAACAATTGACTTGATGTTGTATGAGCTCTATATCCAGAGGATTAATATAATAAGTATTCGGATGTTTAATCATTGAGGCAATGGTGGCAAGATCGTTAGACAACACGTTCTGTATTCTAGGAGTATGTCAGAATTCAATCTTACAAAATCTCTTGCACAACTTCTGTATATATTGCACATATGCCGTGATATTCGGGTTCTTTGTGAACTATTCTCCTTGAACATGGTAAATTATTAAATGTGAATCTCTAATAACCAACAACTCATAAACATTGATGTCAATGGCCATCTTCAAACCGAGGATACAAGGTTCATATTCATCCATGTCGTTTATGCAATTAAACTAGAGCTTAGCTGCCATAGGATAGTACTAACAATATTCTTACACTTAGAACGCTTCGATACCTTTTCCTTGGTGATTTTCCTCTTCGTCAAAGAGTAATCTCCAGCCAGGACATATTTTAGAAATATCTTCACCTACAAACGATACTTTTTCATCGTGAAAATAAGTCTTGAGCGGTTCAAGTGATCAGCCAAGACCTGTGTTTTTATCGCCTTCTTATTTAAATACGTTATATATAACTCACTCAAAAGCATCATCCATTTGGCCAACTTTCCAGCCGGCATCGCTTTCTGGAAAATCTACTTCAATGAGTCCATCCTGGAAATAAGGTATGTTGTATAAGAAGACAAATAATGTCTCAACTTCTGAGTGATTCAAGTCAAAGCACAACACGTTCTCTCAAAAGGAGTATAACGAGACTCGTATAGCGTGAACTTCATGCTTATATAATACATGTCTCACTCCTTCTTCCATGATTAGTTATGCTGCCCAAGAACGCATCCAAATGCATTATCTGATATAGACAAATACACCAACAATGAACTCCCTTCTCGCAGAAGAACCTATACAGGTGGATTAGACAAATAGTTCGTGATAGCATCAAAAGCAGTCTGAAACTCTTTAGTCCACTTTGTCAAATTGTCTTTCTTCAATATCTTTATGATAGGCTCGCACACCACAATTGATTGAGCTATGAATCAAATGATGTAGCTCAACCTCCCTAAGAAACTCATCACCTCCTTCTTAGTCTTCGAAATAGGTAAGTCTTGAATTGCTTTAATCTTTTAAGGTCGAGCTAATACCTCTTCTGCTGACTATAAATCCCAACAAATTGTCGGTTTGCACCCCAAAAGCACATTTAGTGGGATTTCATTTCAAGTTATGACGGTGCAGGCGATCAAATAACTTCTTTAAATGAGTCAAGTGGTCCGAACTCTCACGAGATTTTGTTATGACGTCATCTACATACACCGCCATCTCCTTATGAATCATGTCATGTAACATGGTCATCATATTTGCGACCAAGTGGAATCACCCTGTTATGATATATGCCCCAAGGAATAATAAAAGTTGTCTTTTCTACATCTTCCTAGTCCATCAGAATTTGATGATAACATGCCTAACAATCCACAAATGACTACATTTCGTGTTTAGCACAGTTATAAACTAGAATGTTAATGTTTGGCAAAGGAAAATTATCCTTTGGGTTTGATTTGTTAAGATCTCAATAATGGACGTACATTCTGATATTCATATCGTTTAAGTTACCAAAAAAACATTGGCCAACCATATTGGGTAGTGCCTCACTTTTACCAACCGAGACTCCATCTCTTTGGTTATCTATTCTTTGATCTTTAAACTCAACTAAGTCTTTAATTTCTGAGCCTTCTGTTTCACTGGATTTAACCCTGCATTGGTCTGCAACTTGTGATACACCATATTGGTACTCAGTCTTAGCATGTCGCTCACCTCCCAGATGAACACATCAATGTATTCAGTAAGCAAATGAATCAGATCCTTTCTTTCAGCTTCATTGAACTTGACAGCAATTTTTACATCTTTGGAACACTCTTGGTCTCCCATATTCACAATTTTAGTTTCTTACAAATTTGGCTTATGCTGATTTTTGAACTGCCAAAATTCCTTAGCAACATATTTCGGTACCTCATTTTCCTCTGCGTATTCTTCACTTTTGTCATCACGTGCTTCATTTTCTTCTTTCAACTCATGACATGTCATAACATTGGACAGATTAAAAATTAATATTACGGAAACCATCAACAGACAAAGTGAGGAAAATAAATTATATAAAATAATTAAACAGGTAAGTTTTCAATAAAAAAAGCTTCATTAAAACAAGGAAACAATAAAAATTTTAGCCATTACAAAGAGGCATTTTGCCTTTTTAAACATCATGGGGAAATTTTGAAAATCAAACAATTTGAAGATAAGCAAAATGTTGGGTCTCAGGACTCTTCCTAACCACCACCACATTCAAAATATGCATAAACAATGTCCTTCTATAATATGTATCGGGGAATCAAGACTTGCGTAGAAGTCCAATTGTGCAGCTGTTCTCCAGGCTCAGAATCACAAATAACTGCTAGCTCGACCTCCTCTTCTATGACAACATCAATCTCTTGAAAAAGGTTGCTGATTCCATCCCCAAGGCCATCATGATCAGCGTTCTCCCGGACAGGAAATGATTGATACAAATGTGTCATCGGCTTAGCCAATGCTTTATCACTGCTTTTTCTCATTGTCATCTCATCATATGTGGGGATGTACCCCAAACAATATCTCGCTCTTTTAACGGGAATGGAGTAGTCTCAATAATACCTTGGGAATTCCTTCCCAATACGAAACCTAGTTCGAACCTATTCTGCATCATCACAGTGGCGATCATCATTTACACATCATGCATAAGAGGCCATGAAGCCAAATCCTCACCGCTGGTATTTACCCGCTACATCATGTAGAAATCGGTACCTCACGAGAATTCATCAATAATCAACGTCTATCCGCCGGAGTGACTCCCTTTACCATGAATAACCAGTTCTTCGTGCATCCAAACGAGCTTTATCATCTGGTGAAGAGTAGAAGGCACAACTATAGCCATATGAATGAATTTCCTTCCCGAAAAAGGTTATAGCTGGTGTAAATGTCCAAGATGTGAAACTGTACACTGAATTCTTGCAGACCCATTTGGATGATCAGATTCACTGCTCCAAGCAGGTCTCTTTCTACTCCGTCGAAGGCTGTTATATTGACTTGGTTTAGTTCCAGCTTCCCCAAGTCAAACCTTAACTGCCTTAGAGTCAACAATGGACAGACATTTAAAACAGACCCATCGTCCACTAGGACACGATTTATGACCCTTTTATGATGTATGACTGTAACATGCAAAGCCTTGTTGTGCGACCTCCCTTCAAAGGGTAACTCTTCGTCACAGAAATTATTTCGATGTCCTCTGATAACTTGATTGATCATAGCCGCCACATTATTGCTGCTTATGCCCACGGGAACATATGTATCATCAAGATCCTTCATCAAGGCTTGTCTATGCAATTGGGAGCTCATCAACAGGGCCCACACAAAAGTAAGGGTTGGAGTTTGCTCCAAGTGATTAACAATCCAATAATGCTTTGGATATATCTTCCTCCTGAATTCTTCACATTCGCCTTCGCTTAATAGACTCTTTCCTTGTTCCTTCTTCTACCCTCCAGCCAACACTTCGAGATAATAATACCTACAAAATTGGGTCATTCCCTGTACGGCAGCGGGTTCAATATCCATTAATACGGTTTTTAGGCAACTAATTTAGTTTGGCTAAAGTGATCTGAATTAAACTTTTAAGATTTTGAAATACCAACTTTTTAATAGCTGATTTGTTTTAACTTTAAAAATTTGTTTTAAGTTTATTTTAAATTTTGATTGATTAAATCGCTAAAACAAAGCAACATCATGTAGACATTTGAAATTTTTTAACCCTAAAACTAACGACAATAAATAAAATAAGTATGATAAAGTAAGTGTGAGAGAGAGAGAGAGAAAGAGGGAGAGAGAGTTGGGTAAAAATCCGGTTTCTGTCCGCCTGGACCGGGTTTTGGACCCATTTTGTTTTTGGGGCATTTTGCCCATTCTATTTGTACCTATCCTACACTACTCAGATATTATTCAAGAGTAAAAGACAAGGGATTAGACCCGAAAATAACAAAATACAATATTTTGAAATAAGTTTTAACTTTGGGCCTAAAATCTTCGAATCCTTCGGTTTTTGAAGCTTTCAGACTTTATGACATGAAGCCTTTCTCCGGTTAGCTGACTCGACAGAATGCAAGGAATGACAAAAAGGGTAGTTCATCTTCTGATTAACAAAATGCAAGGAAGGGGAGCCTTCAATGATTCGCAAAAGGGTAGTTCATGTATAGAAAAATAACAAAAAAGGAAGTTAGAGATGAGGTGTTTTAAAACTCTACGGCATAATTAAGACATATAAAATAAAACTAAGGCCAGAACACATATAATTAATTGAATACATCAACATAATGATGGAATGATCTAAAGACTGTTTTCAACACTTAAATACTATTCATTTATGAAGAATAGAACTCATGTAAGGTGAAATGCTACAAGATGATGGTGAATAGACAATCGGACTAACAGTGATCATTTTTGAGGAAATTCAAATATAATTTCTATGATAAAATAATAATAGGTTAGCCCTTGTTAATAAGAAAAGTTTAAAGACCATTGTCAATGATGCTATAAAGAATGTAATATGGCACCTAGAAAAGTAAGTAATGAGTTTAAGCATTAACAGAATGAATTTGACCCTTCTGAGCATGAGTAGAGCAACAAAAAAATAATTTAAGCTTCTAGTTTACATAAAATTCTAAACATGTACAGGGGAGGGGTCTAACAGATTCATGTTGATAAAAAAGGAAAGGAACATACATATAAGTAACAAAACTCAAATCCAAGTTAATGGAACAATTTCTCAACTACATAAGAAAATATAGCATGTGTTTCTATTTTGAATAGAAAATGCACTGGAAAGAAAACATGCATCATACTAATTAGGTATAAATTTGAGAGGATTTTTAACAAAAAAACAAAACATTACTTTTTCAAAGTTCAAAAAAAATCATAATACCCCTAAGTCTCAAATCAAAGCAACCACGAACAGTGAGAAAGAGGGCCTCACATCACCATAACTAGCTAACACAACTGCATTAACCGAATGTTTGATAGGCATAGACAACATTACAACTGTGCATGGATGGTTGCAAGTCTTTCCAAATGTTCAAATGTTGATAGGGGTCTATTAAAACATGATCAACATGACAAAAAACGTGACCAAGGACCATCCTTATAACGAAAGAAACATATGTGTATATCAAACACGCTAATCAAATGACTCAGCCAACTACATAACACATTAATCGACCATATGTATGTAATATAGGGAGTATTTAAATGATACTTTATTCAAATGAGGTACCGAATCAAATAATCAATTGAAAGAAGTCACATATCATGTTTAATTGCTAAATTGAACAAAAAAAAAATCAAAGCCACATATAATAACATCACTTTAAGTCAACAAAGATGAGAAAATATCGATAGAGAAGGTGTTACGTTCTTCCAAGCAGCTACACTGAGACAATAAGCGAGGAATATGTAACAACTTCACACCATGAAAAAAGCACATATATATTCAAGCTAAGAGACAGTAGAAAATCGAAAATGCTAGAATGAGCTCCAAAACCGGAATCCTTAATTTGAAATCTCAAAGATATCGGTTTGAAATAAAAACCCAATCCCGCTTCGAAAATCTTCCTGTATTCCATAGCTAAATTGTCTTAAGGTTGCTCTCTATTTTCTGTGCTAAAAAAATCTTGAACATAACCAAAGATCCTTTTTTCTTCCAAATTCCGAATCAAAAAACCTCTAAGCTCTAAAAAAGGGACTAAAATTTTTTAGACCTTAAAGCTCATCCCAACTTTTTTTATCCTTTCCCGATATCTTCCAAAAATTCTTCTGTGACTACCTTTCGAGGAAAAAATCCCCCTTTCACTGATAAGAAAGGGGATATATATAGGGTCGGGATTAGGGTTTTCAAAATGGGGGAAAGGGCAAAGTCGGAACACAAACCATTCTGAAAGTTCAAAAACTCCTCCAAAATCTTTCAATAAAATGGGAAAATATCTTTTCTCATAAAATATGAAATCACTCCAAAACAGGAAAAAAGAGGCAAGGGCTAGGATCTACTCTCCCATGCTTGAGTGCTGCATGTTACCATCCCAGATGTATGAGGATGATTCCACGTTCCTTAATACCATACAAACTGAAAAGGAAGATCAAGAAAAATACAAAGCATTGACAGTGTACTGGTCTGCTAATCACTGCCTCTCGTTGTACTAGCTCTTTCCGGTCACTCATCTAGTACGCGTTTGATGTCTTTGATCTTAGATTTTCTAATCTTTGGACAAGGAAGAAGACGAGAAGGGTCATGTTTTGAGTTGTATATGTTGTGTCTTGGTTTGTTTAGGGAGAAAAGAGAAGGGAAAATCAAAAGAATTGGTCGGGGCACTAGTATTTGTGCGTACGATGAAAAGAATAAGAGGTTCGGCTGATTTTAGGGAGTTGTAGGAAATGTTTTGGACTAAAGTTTGGGCCTGGTCAAAAAGGTACGAGAATTGAAGTGGAGAAATAGATGGGCTGCTGAAGATTGATACGAAGGGCAAAAAATAATCAATAGGTATAGCCAATTTGAATTTAATTTGTGATTTCCGTTGAAATCTTGAATAAGTTGAATATCGAAGATCAATTAACAACTTCTTAATTCTAACAAAGTTAAAACAATCGACTCAAATATAGACTAATAACTCAAAAATGTATACTATTGAATAATTAAATTAATAGACCAAATTTTAATTTAAAACAAGCTATTTTTGAGAGAATTTTCGAATATTCATAAACTACACCCATTATATATTTTAGACCAATTATAGGAGACTTCTGAGCCGATTACTACAGTAAGAACGCTCCGTTACCTTTTCCTTGGTAATTTTTTTCTTCATCAAAGAGTAATTTCCAGTTAGGATATATTTCAGAAATATCTTCACCTACAAATGATACAAGTTTATCGAGAATATAAGTCTTTTGAGGTTCATACTCTTCATCAATAGGACTTTCTGCAAGGTGATCAGTCAAGGCCAGTGCTTTTATCGCCTTCTGATTAACATACACAATATCAAATTTACTCAAGAGCATCATCCATTTGGCCAACTTTCTAGTCGGCATCACTTTTTGGAAAATGCACTTCAATGTGTCCATCCTGGAAATAAGGTGCGTTGTATAATAAGACAAATAATGTCTCAACTTCTGAGTGATCAAAGTCAAAACACAAAACGTTCTCTTCAAAAGTGTATAACGAGACTCATATAGCATGAACTTCTTCATTATATAATTAATGGCTCTCTCCTTCATCCATGTTTGGTCGTGCTGCCCAAGCACGCATCAAAATGCATTATCTGACACGGACAAATACCACAACCATGGACTACTTTCTTTCGGAGGAACCCATGCTGATGGATTGAACAAATAGTTCTTGATAGGATCAAAAAAAGTCTAAAACTCTTTAGTCAACTTTATTAAAGCGTCTTTCTTGAACATCTTGAAGATAGGCTCGCATACCACATTTGATTGATCTATGAATCGACTAATGTATTTCAACCTCCCTAATAGTCTCATCACTTCCTTCTTAGCCTTCGAAGGAGGTAACTCTTGAATTGCTTTAATTTTTGAAGGGCCGATCTCAATACCTCTTCTGCTGACTATAAATCCTAAAAACTTGTCGGATGGCACCCCAAAAGCACATTTAGCAGGATTTAATTTCAAGTTATGATAGCGTAGACAATTAAATAACTTCTTTAAATGTGTCAAGTGGTCCGAACTCTCGTGGGATTTGATTATGACGTAGTCTACATACACCTCTATCACCTAATGAATCATGTAATGAAATATTATCGTCATAACCCTCATATTAGTAGCACGATCATTTTTGCAAACAAAAGCCATCCACTTTAATGATATATGCCCCAACGGGTAATTAAAGCTGTCGTTTCTGCACCTTTCTCGTCCATCAGAATTTGATGATAACATGCATAACAATCCATAAATGACTGCTTTTCGTGTTTAGCACAGTTATCAATCAGAATGTGAATGTTTAGCAAAGGAAAAATATTCTTTGGGTTGTGTTTGTTGAGATCTCTGTAATCGACGCATATTCTAATTTTTCCAACCTTTTTAGCGGCCAAAAAAACATTGGACAACCAAGTTGAGTAGTGCATCACTTCTACTAATCGAGACCCAATATGCTTGCTAATATCTTTATTGATATCTAATCTGGACTTAGGTTTGAATTTCTGAGCTTTCTATTTTATTGGATTGAACCCCAGATTTTTATCGCACTCCACTCTAGGCAGTCTTACAAACGTCTGTAACACTCAGCCTACTTGCATCCACAAAAATTGATTAAGTATAGAAATACTTAAAACAACAGCGTTAAACAAATAATAGAGTTTACAGGAACCAGTCCCAACCTTTATTAACTTTAAGTAATACAAAGGAAGGCTTCAGGAATTGGTCTAAGGCTAAAAACACTCTGTCTAAGCCTTAGACGAATTTCAACCTTTAAATCAAAATTCTGCACAATGGCAGTTACATGCGGCGGTTACAAATGATACATGTTCGACACTTGTCATCACAAGGTTCAAAACTATTTTTCCAACAGCTCTATTTCCAACAGATAGAATCTAATTCAAATTACATTCTTATCTACACGAAATACTAATATTCTAAAACTTAGAATATTTCAGGCTTCATTCCAGCACTTGGAATATTTCAGCCAGCTTCCAACACTTAGAATATTTTGGCTGTCTTCCAACATTTTGTTTTATTTCAGAAATTTCGGGTGAAATGCCTTCGTTCCTGACATTGCCTAGTCTTCACAGCCTTGCCTCTTCAAGTCAACATGCTGTCTTGCCAATGCCCTTAGCCCGCACGTAAGCCATGCACGTTCAGGCTGCCTTGCAAACACCCAAGCACCTTGAACTCTTATTGCACTGTTTTGCCATCATCCATGCCAAGACCAACCGAAGTCCTTGACATGTCTGCACGTAGTTAGATCAAATAGTTTGCGGGTCTAACAGACCACCTGCACCACTTGAACTCGATGTCCTCATCGAGACTATTTTAACATAGTCCTCGATTTGAGCATCAAACTCCCATAGGTCTTTTGCTTTCTCCCAAACAGCATCTGCTGCACTCTTGCCTTTCCAGTGAACCAAGAATTCAGTCTTAGTATTCTTCTTACTTGTGCCCAAAACTCGGTGATCAAGGATCTTCTCAATTTCAGCATCATACTATGTAGGTACTGATGGAGGAGCCCTCTTTGACCTGTTTCTGTCCGGATCATCCGCATCTGCAAAGTAAGGTTTCAAGAAACTCACATGGAAAGTGGGATGGATTTTCAACCTTTCTGGCAGCTTCAACCTATAAGTAACTTCGCCCACTCGTTTCACCACTTCGAATGGACCATCACATTTAGGAATCAAACCCCGATGTCTGGTCTTACTTACAATCTGTTTCCAGATTTGTGGGGTAAGTTTCAGCAACATCTTGTAACCCACATTGAACTCAACTGAGCGACGATGTTGAGCAGCATACTTCTTCATGCGCCGCTGAGCCTTGCGCAAGCTATCTTGTTCCTCAGATAAAATTTCAAGTCTGTCTCTTGCAACCCTGAGTGTCACGACAAGGGGAACCCAATAGAAGTAACACAATTTACTTGACCTCTCGGAGGTCTTATACAAGCCAATAGTTATCATTCATCGCATCGAAATAGTAAATTTAGTGGAAAAGTCAAAACTTTTAAAAGCACCTCTTATGCTACAAACTTTACTTCATATACATATAAAATATAAGTCATAATACATATAAATACTCTAAGTCTCTTTTCAATATTAGACTCATTAACTTTGTAGTACATTAGGGACACGACCCATAAAACATAATACAAACTATAAAACATTAAAAAAATTTACAATAAAGACATAAGTAGGAGATCCTCGAACTTAAGGATTCCTTTCAATGAGCTAGGGAATCATCTATAAAGCTCTTCACCATTCAAGACATCCTTTAAGCATCCATAACCTACACTTTATGTAAAAAATAGAGAAGAATGGTATTAGTAAAAGTATGCACATAACCTACACTTTGTTTAAAATGTAGAGAAGAATGGAATTAGTACAAGTATGACAAGCATGCAAAAAGAGTCATTTAGAAAGGGACATTTTATTTGAAATCATACTTCATGTCATTTTGAGTAAATCATAATAAAACCTTTATCAATAGCATATATATAATTTTCATACTTTTTAGAAACACAATCAAAGGCCAAACATCAAAGAAAAGCACTTATAGAATTCAAGTCCAAATGGAGGTCACCTTATAAAGAGCTCGTTCCCCTTTACAATGGACTATTTCTTTTAATTCATTAAAATCCCAATAAATCCTTTAGGGATACTTGTGCAATGTATGACCTTCGGACCACAAGGAAAAATCATATGTATCATGTACACAAGACAACACATACTACCATAGAAGTATAATACCACATAGACATATTTAAGTCAAGACCTTCATCATATAGTCAAGAAGATCAACATCATGCATAAAGACTCATGTGATGCACATCTTCACAACAAGTAGACAAATACTACAATATCATGCATTAGAACACCTTCCTAGAACTTCCTAAGGAACTACTTGTGCAATGTATAGATGGGTTCATTACTTCCACCTATCCTAAGTATCCTCCCTTAAGTTATTATATTTAGGGTCCTAGTGATTTAAATTCCATTTTCCATTTTACTTTAGGGTAAGTATAGCCTCAACCGACACTAAGAGCATGGGTACTAAACATGGAATTTTGTGTTGTACAGTCTTACACCAATGGAAGGTGTTCCTATGTAGCAAAGGTAGAAAAATAACGTACATCCTAGCATCCTAAGTGAATTCACTTTGCTAGATCCTATGTGGCAATCATAGTTTATGGAACTTGGGGCAAATCATGGAAATGTCAACTCAAGACCCTTTGTTGGTTCATGAGGCTATCCATCCCGTGAGGACCGTAGTGAACCCTACCTCCCCTACTTGTGAAAGTGTAACTCCCTCACATCAGGGAACCCTACCTTTCATGTTTGAAAAGTGTAACACCCTCATCTGAAAGTTCACTCATTGCTAAGCCAAGTTCCTTTTATTGAAAAAGCTTTTATTACATTTATTTATAAAAACATAGGCTTTGGATATTCATAATTCATATGCTTATAGCATATTCAAGCACCAATGTAGTTTTGGAGTATACTATGACACACCTCTCAATGTTCCTCCATTAACTATATCAACATTCATGCGTGTGACTGTATACATAGATGTGAGCAAACCTTTCACATAACACATAATGTCACAGATGTTCATATATCAATTCATGAGTCCATAGGCATAACTATATGAGCAATCCTTTCATATACCTACTAAGACACTATGCACATTCATACCTAATCATATCATATATATTATATCCATAACATGGTAATATATTCATCCTTCATATACATTGAAACCAAACCTAGGAACTATCCTATCAAGATACACATGTGCAATGTATAGACAAGGTCCCATACCCTTGCCCATACTAGTACACCTATCAAGTCATCCTAGCGAGGAATATGAGAACAACCTTTCATTTAGACGCCATAACCTATACTACTTGTAACATGCACGTGAGTGAGAGTATGTGTTCATTGATTAGTATGATCACATTATCGCTATCAATTACTCCTTCAGGAAGCCACCCTCTTAGACCACATTATAATTCAAAGAACATACCACACAACACATAATAGCATAGGAGGAAAAACAATATAAACATTAGAATAAAGACTCCTAACATTAGCTATATGGTTAGGGGCTACTAACCATTTTAACACATCAATGGAAGCACCTATACATCATGAGGTGATAATATAATTCTCTAAATCATATATTCATAAATTTGCCTTCAAGGACAATAAAGTAAACACCTCCACCATAAGTGGACCATAACATACAATGCCATACAAAGCTTCATCAACATTACTATAAAGAAATAGAGAAGTCAAAGGGTAAAGGAAATAAACATTCTTAGCAATTTTTCACCCTTTGATCATCATTGATCAATACACCTTATTCATCTATATAACCCATATATGACAGTAGCTAAAGGTACTTCAAACATTAAAGAAATCATGTACATGTTTCTACAAGATTATACTACATAATAAAAAAACACATTAGCATACTAGGAAAGTAGAACAACATAAATCATTAGCTAATTTCCCTTGTATTGATTTTTGATCATATTCCATACATATTATAAGTCTAAGGAAGTAGATATACCTGCATTTAACCATAGTGAAATCATAATTTCATACCTTCAAGATTAAGGTTACAACATAGGCATTTAGGCTTATCGATTTGCTAAAGTATAGAAGACTTTAGCAATACTATGAACTCTCTAAGGCTCTGATCATCATTCATATTTTATCAACAATACACGAATTAGCAGGTAGCTAATTCGGTAGGAAATCAAGAAGAAACCATGCTTGACATAACAACAACTCAAGATCCATCACACACTTAGCTTTTTGACTTCATAGCCTAAAGTAATCTAGATCAATTAATGCAATCCTTTCTTCTGTTGTTAACTAAAGATTTATACCTACATAATTCATCCACTATATCACCCTTAAACAGTAGCTACAGCAGTTCATAAATAATCACAACCATAGACAAACGATTCCACAATCGACTTCAAGATAAGACATAGAAGCATAGGCTATTCATGTTCAAATCTTCATACATTTTTCATCATGGAATGATCAAAATCAATTCAACATAAATTCATGTAAATAATAGCATATACAATCACTTCAACGTAATAGAATCATAATTCAATCGATAACAAATCAAGATAATAAGGCACATGCAAGGCTAAGTTGTTTGGTGATAGAGTATGGCTTCATCATGCAATTGGATTGAAAACCACTTTCAAATTTTAATATAATAATACATCCAAATTATGCCTTTGAAATGATTTTAGGAAAGAACCCATGGCAGATTGAAGAAGGACTTTGGTCATATTTTTCTCTTTTGAAATATTTTTGAATTACTCTCTAGATGAAAAGATAACTAGATATGAATATCACCATAACTTTTTCTAGCTAAAAACATCTTAAACATGATGATTCATCCATGTAAAATCCAGCTTGAATCTGTTCTTTAGATTCACCAAAAATGGTGGTTTCTAAAGAGAGCATTTTTGGAGGGAAAGGTTTCAATCTTGTGAGAGAATGATTTAATGGGGTAATCACATTTTTTATGACTTATATACACCCAATAATATATACATAAATTTACTATAGTCATGTTAGTAAGTGGGGTGAATTTACAATTCATCCCTTTAATGAAACAGACGCAGGCTGCAAGTTGCAGGCCACCTTCGACTATGGCAATGAAATGGCATCGAGGCCTTGACGGGCCGTGCCTGGCCTCCTTCGTCTGACACTTAGAAAAAATTGGATTAATACCTGAACAAGGCATGTGTCTCTCGATGATACCTTCTCGACGGGTCGTTGGTGGACCAACGATCTGTTGTTCGGTCCATAAATGGACACTGCTCAGGCAGTGTTTTGGGCAGCTTTGCGTCCTTCTTTTGGGGCCTCTTGTGGAACCCTTTATAAGTTGTACCCGGACGTTTTTCAACTTGATTATAAAAATTAACAATTGATATAACTTCCACATAATTTTCATCGAAAATAAGCACCTATATGACGTCCAATCATCCTTGGCCCAAACATGACATACGATGAACGTCTTAGGGACTATCTTTCGAACCCCTTGGACGTTTTTGGGCGTTTGACCTCCAAACTTCACGGAAAATCATAAAAAACCATTAAACATAATTTTAAACTATTTCAAGAATAAATATTTTATACGAATTTAGGCATGCATAGACACATGAGGCACATAAGCGACTAGTTGTCGAACGTCTTGGTCGTCCCTTGACGTTCGACTTCCAAATCACTTCAACATTTCATACTGCCTCTATATGATAAAAAAAAAAGACATTTTATAACCTTAGAACATCATGAAAAACCCATAAACACATATAACCACATATTAGGCATCTAGGTGACTTAGTCGTCGAACGTCTTAGTCGTCCCTTGACGTTCGACTTGTAATACCTCTTATATTTTACCTACTGCCTATATACTATATTTTAAGCATATTTAGGATATTAGATCTTTATTAATAACAGGTTAGGATATAAACACCTTATCTCATTCTCGGGGCCTTAAAATATCCCTCACTTGGGAATATTCGTTCTCGAATAACACTTACGGCTCTTTAATCACAACAAGCACTTCAATTCATATAAGATCAGTCCATAACATTAATAACATCATCAAATAATCTTAGCACTCAATGAACACAAGCAAGCAAATCCTTTACTCACTCACTTTTTATTGCATCAAACACAAAGGTCCTTTTCATGTTCATAGGAGAACATCCTTCTACTAATCATAACATGATAATAACATCATAATTCATTACAAGAAAATCTTGAGAAGCTACTCATAGGAAGATCATAAACCATACTCAAAGTTACTTAAGAACTCATACTTCAATGCACATAAACTTGATTTAGTTAAATCACAAAGATCTTCATTAGTTAGACCTGGTGCCATAAAGGTCATACTTAATCATACCATACTTAGTGGTGTCCATGGAGGAATGTCCTTCTTCTCAACACACTTTCATGTATCATGAGTTTCACACCTTAGCAAGTACAAGGTAAATTTCCTTTTAAAATTAGAATTCTCAACTTTTAACCAAGACATGCTCATGATTCCTTCCTAGTGATGTCTAAATTGTAAGTCACACCTAGTACATCACAAAAAAATAGGAAGCCATTCCACAAATTTCTTTTCTTAACATAATACTCACCCTCAAAGTAAACCTCATTTTCGGAAAAAAACACAAATTATAGGCACACACTTGGACAGTTAGCTAAACATGCTTTCACTTTTCAAGAATGAGCCTACAATTATGCATTCCAAATCATAAAAGTCACATAGTTTTAAGAGACTAAACATAATTCATTTTAAAGAGACTCAACTTCCATTATAAGGATAAAGAATTTAATCTGCAAGTGACTATTACCAATTTCCTTTTTTAACCTCATGAAGTCAAATGCACAACTAGCATATCAAGATGTAATTCAACATGAGAAAACATGGACTTTGTTAAAAAATTCTTTTCATGATCTTTGAAAAATTCACCATGTTTCCAACATGATGTCAATCAATTCATACAAATCATATAAAGGTCATGCAATTTACAATTAATAAAAGACTATATTCATGAACAAGCTTACTAACAATATTTATTTTCCAATTCAAGTAAGAATAGAAGTCCAATGTAGACCATTTCTACAACCCCACTCCTTAAACACCATCCCCCACTTAGGGTTAAACAAATTAAGAGAAACTTAACCCAACCTATAGAGCATCTTAACTACACAACCTTCTTTTTTATAACTTAAAGTAATAACTAATTTAGAAGGAGTAAGGTCATCTCATTCAACCACATAAGGTTTTTAGACAATACAATAGACACCAAGGTCATACATCATTTGACGAAAACAACAACGAGGTTCATAACAAGATAAGAAGTTTAGAATTAACTCTATGACTCATCATGTCATAAGATTCTCATTCTTCAATCTAAATAGCAAATTTCCTTTCCACATTCATTATCATGTTCATATTCATCAATTCTACACATATTTCAATAACATCCATCAAAGGACAATTTTGTTGGTTCTCCAAACATGATACAATAAGTTTTCTAGTCTTTATAATGAGCATACTTCCAAATATCAAGAAATGCAACATAAAACATTTGATGGAACAAGCATGGAAATATAAGATACAAAGCTTTAGCAAACTCATCCTTCATAAGCATGCATACTATCTTTACAACTAGGATCAAATCTCTACAAGGGACTCTAATTTACACTAGTAACTTATCGTATCTCTTATATACAAAAGGAAACAATGCACACTTTTAATCACATACATACATAGGATAGCATGTAGTTGTTAAACATTCAAAGTTCAAATTCTATTATTTGGCCATCATGCAAACCATATAGGAAACAACAATGTAAGAGAATTAAGTTTAACCACCATAACTTCTAGCATGCCATAACTATATCATGACATAAATTATTTGATATATCTTGCTATTTCACATAGATTTCATATATTGCCATAATTTGCATCATATCATCAAATAAGAGATATTTCATACATAGTAAGGTAAGATAACAAATCATAATCCCCATAGATTAAACATGTAAAATGAACAAGTAAATCCCCATAACCCTACTAAATCAAGTAACCCAATAGGAACTACAATTAGCACCATATCCACTCGTCTATAACCTTCATGCATGCATAACTCCATATCTTTAGCACACTAGGCTATTTACATGTTTATAAGAGTAGAGATCATCACCGAAGGATATTTACATTTATCAACATACACATACATAATATTAACCTCCTAAGGTGTCCATCAAGGAAAACTAGTGCAACACATAAATAGAATCTCATACCCCTACCTAAGTCTAGTTAACCCTTCAAGTTGCCTTAGTTAGTTTACACATCCTGAAATAAGGAAAAGTGTCACCTTAACACATACTCATTCAAACCATAAACCAAAGATGAGCAGTTTAAAATTACATTTTCTAACTCAAGCATGGAGATAATCTCATCCAAGCAATCACATCTAAAAGACCACTAGAAAAGAAAACATAAGAGAGAGATCTTATAGAGTTATGTTGAATGGCATGATATGAGAATGATGAAGAAGGGAAACTTTATCAGCCTATAGCCTCTCGTACCATTTGATGTATCACGACTCCCCATATATGATACAATACTTTACTAAACTTGGCAATATGAGACATCTTGGATCCTAAACAACTTTTAAAAACTTCATGCTCTGATACCACGTTTGTCACGACCGAGGGAACCCCCAGAAGTAACATGGCGTACTTGACCTCTCGGAGGTCTTATACGAGCCCATAGTTATCATTCATCGCATCGACATAATAAATTTAGCGGAAAATTCATAGCACTTCATATGCTAGAAACTTTACTTCATATACGTATAAAATATAAGTCATAATACATATATAGACTCTAAGTAACTTTTTCATCTTAGACTCAATAATTTTGGAGTATATTAGAGGCAAGACCCTTAGAGAATAAATACAACGTATATAATATTTAAAGACTTTACAATAAAGACATAAGTAGGAGATACTTGAACATAAGGATTCCTTTTATTGAGCTTGGTAATCATCTATCAAGTTCTTCACCTTTCAAGACATCCTTTAAGCATCGATAAACTACATTTTGTGTAATAAAATAGAGAAGAATAAGATTAGTACAAGAATACACTGAGCATGGCAACCATGTGAAAACATGCATTTAAAAAGGAACATTTTCTTTGAAATCATACTTTATGTCATTTTTTGTAAATCATCATAAAACCTTTATCAATAGGATATATATCATTTTCATACTACATAGAAACACAATCAAAGGACAAACATCCTAGAAAAGAACTTATAAAGTTTAAGTCCAATTAGAGGTCACTTTACAGTGAGCTCATTCCATTTTAAAATGAACTTTTTCTTTTAATTAATTAGTCACCCAAGTAATCCTTTAGGGATACTTGGTGAAATGTATCACCTTAGGACCACAAGGAAAAATCATATGTATCATCTACACAAAACAATACATACCACCATAGAAGTATTATACATCATAGACATAGTTAAGTCAAGACTTTCATCATATAGTCAATAAGATCAACATCATGCATAAAGACTCATGTCATGCACATCTTCAGAACAAGTAGACAAATACTACATTGTCATGCATAGGGAACACATACATATTGACATGCATTAGAACACCATCCTAGAACTTCCTAAGGAGTTACTTGTGCAATGTCTAGATGAGTTCATTACTTCTACCTATCCTAAGTAACCTCCCTTAAGTCATTCTATTTAGGGTCCTAGTAATTTAACTTCCATTGACCATTTTACTTTGGGGAAACTATCTCCTCAACCAACATTATGACCATGGGTGCTAAACATGGAATTTCTTTTTGTAGAGCCTTACACCAATCGAAGGTGTTCCTACCTAGCAAAGGTAGAACATTAACATACACCCTAGCATCATAAGTGAATTCGCTTTGCTAGATCCTATGTGGCATGCATTGTTTATGGAACTTAGGGCAAATCATGGAAATATAAACTCTACACCCTTTGTTGGGTCATGAGGCTATCCATTCCGTGAGATCGTAGTTAACCCTACCTCCCCTACATGAGAAAGTGTCACTCCCTCAGATAGGACCGTAAAGAACCCTACGTTCCCTATTTGGTAAGTGTCACCCCCTCATCTACAAGTTCAGTTGGTGCTAAGCTAAGTTCCCTTTATTGAAAAAGCCTTTATTACATTTATTTATAAAAACATATGCTTTGGATATTCATTATTCATATGCTAATCTCATATTCAAACACCTATCTAGTTTTGGAGTATCCTATGAAACACCTCCCAATGTTCCTCCATTAACTATATCATCATTTATGTGTGTGAGTGTATAAATAGATGTGAGGAAACCTTTCACGTAACACATAATGTCACACATATTCATATATCAATGCATGAGTCCATAGGCATATCTATATGAGCAATCCTTCTACATACCTACTAAGAACTATACACATTCATACCTAATCATATCATATACATCATTTTCATAACATGTTCACATATTCATCCTTCATATACATAGAAACCAAATCTAGGAACTATCCTATCAAGATACACATGTGCAATGTATAGACAAGGTCCCATACCCTTGCCCATACTAGTACACCTATCAAGTCATCCTTGCAAGGAATTCATAACACACTTCGCATACATATACTTTACATGCATAGAAGTACACATTAGTTAATTTGTTAATTTGGATGGGGTACCACCTCCTAGTTTACTTGGGGCGTCGAAGCTTGTGCTTGAGTAGTGATATCTTGGGACATTTGAAGAAGAGCGGCTCTCATATTCTCATCCGTCAAAGGAGGAGGATTCAGCGGAGCTTGTTCCATATTAGAATGTTCTTCAAGTGGAGGAACTTTATTTCCATGGGGAGGAGCTCCTGCATTTGTAATTTTCTCTTCAAGTCTTCGTGCCACATTCCTTCGAGTGTTTATTCTTCCTATAATCACAACAATAGGATTACATGCAAAAGTACACAATAAGTATACTCTAATGGCACGATATAAGATTTCCAAGAAAACGAGATCTTCCTAGGCATCATGTAGGTTCCCATCCATAAGTGTGTCGCGCTTCACAATTCTGAACATGAAGTTATATAGACGTGGTTGAGATACACATTTACTCTAAGATAATTCAACCTCAGCCTCTGATACCAAGTTTGTCACATTTGGGTTTACCCCCTATACATAACCAGTGTCGTTATCCTCTTTGAGGACTAACACTAGCCTCTTAGCTTACATAATCACATTCATAAGTCGAATTTAGTAAGAAATTTAAAACTTTCGTTACTTCTACGAGGAGGCGTACATAGACCTCTACATACACATAATATATATATCGAGTATACAAAGGCCCTTTGTATAGCAAGGTTATATAGTCTTCTTCATTTATTGCACACACACACACAATATATCTATATATATATATCTATATATATATATATCTATATATATATGTATATATATATACATATGTATCTATATATGTATATATATATATGTATATATATATGTATATATATATGTATACATAGATATATGTATATAGATATATGTATATATATATATGTATATCTACATATATATATATATATATATATATATATATGTAAACATATATATATCCTACTTTACGTAACCTGACATTTAGATATACATTTAATCTTACTTTAACAATATACATCAACACTTATTCTTAAGTAAACTAATGAATATATAGGATCAACAATGTGTAAATTCATCATATACATATCATATATCATTATAAGAATAAACGTACATAAGAACATATTTCTACGACTTCCCTCAAGGCTAACTAGTGCAATTCTTAGGTAGAGTCCCATACCCCAACCTAGACTAAGCTAGAACCCTTAGGTTATCCTAGTTAGAGCTCGATCATTTAATTAATTTTACCTTTTTGGGAACATCTTGACTTAACCAACATAGAACACATGAGCTAATGTGGAATCCGGTGTCATAAAACCCTACCCTGAAAGAAAGCGGACTACTTGCCAATGTAGTACAAAAACATAAAACACAGCAACTACGTGGATCTACTAGCTAGTATTCCTATGGGGGAAACATAGTTCAAGAACTATGAAATATAGTTGGGACCCTCTTTTTGCTACATGTGTTGTACTCTCAAAATCTCAAGAGTACTTTATTGCTCGTACATTCGTTATGTGGGAAGGGATAATCGTCATGCTAGTTCACTCGGTGCTAAGCTAGAGTCCCTTTTTTGAAATTTCTTTAAGCCTTTAATTATCAACAATAACTTAGTTTAGGTCATAGGGTCTAACCCTTGTATAATTATCATTGTCAATATCTCAATAAGAATTGCATGAGTATAAATCCTTTCATTAATATTCATATAAGTGAGGCCAGCACATTAGCATTTCACATCATATTATGGCACATTGATAGTCATCACCATCCTTATAACACATACACCTTAATCAAACTCATAACATAGTCAAATCATTTCAATTCAACATCACACCATCCTATACGTCCTGATATAAGGTTTACTCCAATATATTATCATTGCTTAATCACAATTAACAACAATTGGAAGTAAAGGATAGGGATTATAAGACTACAAATTATCATTCATAGTTCATCATCAAGATCATACAATAAACCCTCAATTCAATCCCATTTGGATGTACAACTTCATTATTCAATAATCAACATGATTACAAGGCTATAAGAATCACTACATTAAAATTCAATATTAGATCACAGCTTAAAAAAAGACACTTAGGTTAATTCACTTTCTAATAAAAATCCTCATCCCAAAAACTAGCATGAAAAACTACAATTGACTCAAGTTTATTCATCATCAAAGAAACAACGTCAATTAATAGCAATTATCCAATAACCAAGTCAATTAACCAATTTCAATCTAATTTATGTAAATATCCAACCAAGGGTAAAGGGTTAAGGATCATCATCTACAATCTATACCAAGTCATAAAGATATTCTAAAATCAAGTCAGAATACAATTTAATCTATTCATATTATTCAATATAAAACATAACCGATTCAATTCATAACCCTAATTTCGTGATTCAAAAGAACCCACATGAAAACCCAGCTTTTAAAAATATTTTGAAAGAGCCCTATGAGGAAAGACATCTCAAAAGTGAATTCGATACCATAACTCAACATTTAATAAAAATTAATTTGTTAAATCATTCCTATGCAGCCCCCAAATCCTTCCCCTAGATAGCCTTCAATGGTGTATTCCAAATAGAGAGAGAAAGAAGAGAGAAGGAGGAGGATTTGTTTTGTAAATTATGTTTAGTCTAATAAGGGTTGGGGCCTTTATATGAGGAGTTAAATTAGTTAATTAGAATTCATTTAATCCCTAACTAACCCTTAAACCCCGTTAATTAATTTTATTAGACTTAACTTAAATTGTGCAGAAAATGGACCCTCACACACGGAACCCCGTCAACGGTCCATCTGTGATCGATGTGCACTATGCCTTTCGTGTTGCACAACCATCGTTTAGTTTAGAGATTGTGCATCTGAGAGTCTCCCAAATTTTGGCTAATTGTGGGACGACGTTTGACATTGATGCCTCACCGATTTTATAGCCTCTCGTGGTCCTTGGATAGTCGTACCCGGATAACCGCGAATCATCTTTGACACATGTTATTCACCGTTATACCTAATTTCATGGATTTCTAACTTCTATAAGCTTGTGAAATAGGTTTAGGCATTTTAGTACCTCTTAGAACTATTCTTCCAATGCCATGGACATTCTTAGACGTTTTGGTTCATAAAAATCCTAAATGACTTATAATAATTAAAATAGGTCTTTAAAAAGTGTTTAGAACTCGTGGAACATATGTTAGGCTTTTAGACTCGTCATGGAATTTCGAAATGTTATGAACATAGGACCTTAAACATGTAAAGAAGGTCATGAACTTGGAACCTTCAATATAGGATGAAGGTTAAGATATTGTTGAAGTTGAAATACATAATGATAAACTTCTTGTGTGAATGACGTACTTAGGGATAGGTTATCCTGAGCGTCATGAAACCATCTCTAAGAAAGTCATTAGCTATCTTTATATACCATAGACTGGCAGCCCTAGAGGACCTATATTTGGTAGGTGCATTATGATTAGGTAATGACTAAGAAATGGTATGTTTTCATATTCCCTTAGTTTACTGATCTTACTCTATGAGAACATGGATAAAACCTACAGAATATCCTTGTGGTAGTAGGTCTACTTGAGAAGGATACTACATTGAAAAGAAGACCTTGATATTCCTTAATCATGTGCCTACACGGGATGTGTCCTAGTTATACCCTTGGCAGGTAGAACACCCTCCATTAAAGCACGGTAGACTCCGGATTCCATGCCTAGCAAGTATGGTGTATGTCGGTTAATGGATGTTCATCATGATGGATGCATTCTAGTTTTTGGGAAGTTCTATAACCTTTAGGTAATGGTATGGGATGCTATTTATTCATGTCACGAGTAGGATTTGAAGATACTAGGATGTTATTTCCCTGGGTCTGTCCAAGACCATTTTTTTAAGTCCTCTAAATGCTTAATTGAATCTTAATTGGATAAATGAATGATTAATACTTAAGTTACTACATGTGAAAGAAAAAGTACTTATCTAGAGTATGTTTGAGAATTTCTTAGGTGGGCTTGAAGAGGGTGTATGGGCGATCTCTTAATGTCTTACTTAGGTGATTCTTAGAGTTAATTTAGGTAGGGATTTAATTAATGAGATGTGAATAATATTACCTAAGATAGTCTTAAGGATTCTTTAAGTGTGCTTGAAGAGTGTGTATCAGAGGTCTATTTTTGTCTTACATGTGTACAACATAGGATAACCTTTGGTAAGAGGGTTATATGATTATATAGCTAAGGAATTGTTAATTTATAATGTAGATAACTTGGAATATGTCTAATATGTGTTTACGTTTATTTGAAGGTGGTTTCATATACTTGTTTTATGAAGTTTTGCTTAAAAGAACATAAAAGACCATGTTTTATATAAATGTCCTTTAGCATGATTTTATTACATATAACCATAGTGCATTCTAATGTACTAATTCCATATGTATTTTCTTATCTCTAAAGGTGTCGGTGTCAATTGAGAGTAGTCATTTGAAGTGAAGCTTGGATATTAATATTCTTTCAAGAATGTTGTGGTACTTCTTCAATTGATTCGAGGACATATCGATGATTAGTATTTTATTTAAAAATACATTGTAATAGACTTTTGTATTGTCATCCTTTTGATGTATGGGCCGTGACCCAAGATATTTTAGGGTCTAAGATGGAGACAATGAGACATAGCAATTCCGATGTTTTCTACAATGTGATTTTGAGATGATGTTGTAAAAAGTTTTAATTCCACACTAGTTTTCATATATATATATATATATATATATATATATATATATATATATATATATATATATATATATATATATATATATATATATATATATATATATATATATGTATATATATAAATTGTGTCAAAGGGCTTATATAAGACCTCTAAGAGGTTGAATACGTCATGCCATGATTAAAGAATACCATTTCCTATTAAGGTATACTTTCGGGTAGCGATAAGATTGGTATCAGAGCATAAGGTTATGAAGTAGTCTTTAGGAATCCAAAGTCTCTGTATAGCCACATCTAGTAGAGTCATTTTCATCTATCTACGTCTTGACACGGTTATGAGCAAGAGGCTGTAGGATGATAGAATTTAACTTTCTTCGTCACTTATATGTTGTACCATAAAGTTAAGGTTATAAGTGTCTTTTATTAATCTTTTCTCTTGTGTTTACAGTATATGAATACTAGAAGGACATCCGCAAGGAGAGTTGATCAGGGAGTAGTTGAGGGAGTTTCTCCCCGAGTTGGACAAGCTCCACAAGTTGTTCAAGTTCCTCAAGTGTATCAATTACCTATTGTTGGTTAGGTTAATGAGGTTTTGGTAGTTCCCCATGACTAATGGGAAGATTAGAGAGGCTCTCCTTATACTAGCCTAAGCCATGACAACATAAGTGAATAGGGGTATTGAGCCTAGGGTGAATTCTTTAGACGGTACCATGACCTCTACATTGAGGGACCTTTTGAGTATGAATCCTCTTATTTTGGGAAAGGATCCCCAAGTTGTCTTGGATGATGTGTAGTGGATGCTATAGGAGTGACTTCTAGGGAGAAGGCAAATTTAGCTTCGTACTAATTAAAAGTGGTTGCACAACTATGGTTCACTCAATGAAAAGAAAATAGGTCGGTTGAGTCGGGTCCTATAGAGTGGGAAGAATTTAAGGAGGCATTCATAGGAAAGTATTTTCCCTGGGGAAGGAGGGAGCTGAAGGTTGAGGTGTCATTAACCTTAAGCAAGATAATATGAATGTGAAAAAGTAATCTTTGATGTTTACCTTATTGTCCAAGCATTCTCCATCCTTGGTGTCTAACCCTAGATGAGTATGTTTGTGACGGGTGTTTCTGATATTGTGAAGGAAAATTGTATTACGACTATGCTCTATGGTGAAATGACTCTATCTAGGCTTATGGTGTTTACCCAATCCATTGAATATTCTATGATTTTGAGAAGGAGAAGAGATGCTAAGAGTCGAAGAACCGATGAGAAAGTTGAGTCTAGGTTTAAGAAAATGGATCCTATGCAAGATGGTTCTAGTGCTCCTAAGACCAACTATGAGAGAGGCTGTTGTTGTCAAGGTGTTAAGCAAACTTGTTCTACTTGTGGGAAGAAGCACTTTGGAAATGTTTAGCATGTACTGGTGGTTGCTTTGGTTGTTCAAATGATGATCACAAGATGAGAGATTGTTCTATTATTGCGTCTAAAGGAATAGAGGCCAAGAAAATTCAGCTGAAGATGCCGGTAAGTTATAGTTTTTTCTTTTTAGTTATTATGGGTTCATCCTAAGTTGGAGACTATAATGAGTAGTTGGGTTGTAGATTGTTGTCTCTTCTATTCTATTCTATTCAAGCTTGAGAGTTAGATTGTTATATTGGCATGTTGCATTTTGTATAGGAGTCCAATTGAAATTGAATTTCATTGTTCTCCTTGCATTGTGAATTTTCATGAAGTTATATTTATGTTGTAAATTGAGTTTATATGAATTTTTCTCTCATATTATCATGCCTCTTTAATAAATTGCTTAAAGTTGCATAGTGATCTAGTGATCATATTTTTTGTGAAGTATTTGAAATTTATGATAAATTGATGTTTTAAAAAAAGAAATGATTGTAATGTGTTTATGAATGATGTATATAAGCATGGTAATGTGTGGAGAAGGAAGTTCCTCTTATATGATATGAAAAGGGTAGAGTCTGGTTACGCGATGAGTTATAGAGATTACACCTACTTTGTTGTTCTGTTTTGAGTCTCTTGTTATTTAGAAATTGATACTCCTCCTATCTATGTGTTGTGTATTGTGGTATGGTTTTTAGATGATAGTCTTTAGTCTTTATCTTTTGATAGTACTTAAAGAGAACCAAGTGTCATTCAAGGACGAATGTTGTCCAAGTGGGGAAAAATATAACTATCCCAAAAGAAATTAGGTGAAACTAGAGACTTATGTGTGAGTCATGAGTTTACAAGGTATTAAAATGTTTAGTGTTAGTGTTACAAGGAAGTGTGTTTGTGTTTGGAGTTGAAACATCCAAGAACAAACAAGACGTTTGAAAATTAGCAGTTAGACGTGTTTGTGTATTCTAGTGTGCCTTGTCATGTTTTAAGTGTTGGACTGAGTTCAAATTTATAGCGAAGGTTACTAACATCTAAACGAGTTTAATTAGGTTTGAAATGTCTACGCACGACTCCCAAGGACTTCCATAGGGTTCCTTGAAAAGGACAATCACTAGGGTTTGAAACTGCCCAAGGTAGTCCCAACCAATGACTGCAAAAATGACGGACCATAGTCTAATGCACCCCTCATCGATTGGGGGCATCACTCCACACTTACGGTGGGGAAAGGCGACCCCAGATTGTGACTCTCTGTCACAAAAAACGAACCTGCAGGCTTGTTCCTCCGTTGCATCGACGGTTCACAATCAGCATGTATTGTTTGGGGCCTTGTGATTCTTAGCTAAGTAAGGGCTAATTTAGTTAACTAATCGATCATCCAAATAATATATGGGGAGGTTTCTTAAGCTATTTCTAGGTATTTGAAGTAACTTTATAAGTCTTGAACCTATAGTTGAGTTCATTGTTTAAATAAAAACCCAAGACCCCAAATATAATTCTATAAAACTCCATGGAAGTTTGAAGCAAGGTTGAAGCTATGATCTTGATTTCTGCTCTGAAACTTTATCAATTTCGTGGATAATCTTCATTGAGATACGGTGTTTCATCCTTGAATCCTCTTCCTCTAAGAAGTCAATTTCAATGGTTTTCAAAGACGATAAAAAAGAGAAATTCTTCTATTTTGACTTCTAGTCATAGGTTCTTGCATAAAATTATTTGAACAAATGATTTATGATAAAAGTGATGTTAATTGAATGATTTTGAATCAAATTCCTATTAACCCATGAAATTTATGAAATCCTAATTTTGGTGCTAATGTTTGTCATTTGCTCATAGTTCTATTGTATTGAA
Organism: Solanum peruvianum; assembly: GCA_027705065.1. Taxonomy (NCBI): domain Eukaryota; kingdom Viridiplantae; phylum Streptophyta; class Magnoliopsida; order Solanales; family Solanaceae; genus Solanum; species Solanum peruvianum. The sequence goes on along the minus strand of JAKWJD010001761.1, from coordinate 32,276,900 downwards.
TTATTGTGTAGTTTACTTTGGGATATTTAAATTTTTAAAGATCATGTCAGAATTTTTTAAAGGCTGACTTAATTTTATGATTTTCATTTTGTATTTTTGTGGATCATTGTATTGTTTGAGTAATTTTTTTTTGGTGTGTATGGCTATAGGTAAGAGCCTTTAATTTGTGAACTGAATTGTTTAGAATGGCTACAAATTCGAGGTGTTGATGATTGAATGGTGTTAAGATGACCTTATCTCTTCTATATCGTGTAGTATATGTATTGAATTATGCTGATTAGTATGGTCCTCTTTTTGTCGAAGTGCTTATTTGATATAATTGGGAAGAATATGGTCTTGTCGGCATTATTATGAGAATTGTGATGGCATCATGTTATAGCTTGCAGAGTGATCATTGTGAAGGCTAATATGGCTTGTGTGTATGAGTAAAGTGAACGCACGTTTCTCCTATTTAATTATAACTGATATTGATAGACTGCGGTAATGACTTTAGACATTTCAAATTGATGTTGAAGTATGATTCTCTCTAATTATCTATATGATATTTATGATGGACAATGTTGAGGTTTCGATAGGAGTGTATAGGGTGACTTGTAGTAGACTTAGTTTTCCCTATGTGTTACTTTAATGTTGTTTTACATGTGATAAGATGATGATGTGTGCATCTTATTTTTGTAGACATGTGTCCCTTTATTTGATATATGAAGAATGTGAATACGAACATCTTGATTTAATAGTCTTATGCACATTTGTCTAGTGTGTGAATGAATGATAAATGAAAGTCTAGGATCGGTAGACCCAAGATGGTGCCTTTCTAAATATGAATAATTTAGGTTCTTGAACATGTAAAGATCATCATAAACTCTAAACCTTAGATATAGAAAGAAGGTCATGATATCCTTTAAGTTTAATGACATAATGATATCGTTATTTTGTGAATGATGGACCACAGGATACGTTGGCCGAAGAGGAATGAAACCATCTCTAATAAAGTCATTGAGAAATCCTTATTGACCATAGAGTTGCATCCCTAGAGGACCCATATTTGGTAGGTGCATGATTGTTAGGTAATGGCTAACAAATGGTACTTTTTCATATGCCCTTATATGAATGAGCTTACTCTATGAGAACATGACTAGCACTGAGAGAATATGCTTGTGGTAGTAGCTCGACATTAGAAGGAGACTATAGTGCGAACAAGCCCTTAATATTTCTTAACCATGTGCCTACATGAGATGTGTCCTAGTTCTATCCTTGCAAGTAGAACACCTTCCATCATAGTAGGGTAGACTCCGGATTTCATTTATAGCTAGTATGGTCTATGTCTCTTAATGACTATTTTAATCATGTGGAATGCAATATAGTATTGGAGAAGTTTTACAACTTTTAGGTAGTGTAATGGGACGTTATTTCAACATTACACAAGAATGATGTGAAGATATAGATGTGCTTTCCCTGAGTATTCTCCAAGATCATTATGTGAAGTCCTCTAAATGTTTAAATTAAATCTTAATTGAATTAATGATTTGTTATTACTTAAGCTAATGCATGTGAATGAAAACGTACTTATCTAGAGTAGCTTTGATTTATGCTTAGGTGGGCTTAAAGAGGGTGTATTGGCGATCTCTTCATGTCTTACTTTGGTGATTCTTAGAGTAACTTTAGGTTTAGAATTTATCGATAAAATGGGAATAATCTTACCTTAGGTAGTCTTAACGATTATTTAGGTGTGCTTGAAGAGGTTGTATGGGCAATCTCTTCTTGTCTTACTTAAGTAAGTCTTAGGATAACCATTTGTATGACTGTTATATGCTTATATGGGTTTGAAGTGATGTTAATGCAATAATGTTGATTACCTGGAATATACATTTTATATGTGCTCATGTTTACATAGAGGTGGTTTCTTGTACTTGGTTTATGAAGTTTTCCTCAAAAGAGCATGTTTGATATAAATCTCTTTTTACCATAATTTTATTGCATATCACCATACTAAGTGCATTCTAATCTACTATTTCCATATATATTCTCTTATTTCTAAAGGTTTTGGTGGCAAGTGAGAGGAGTCATTTGAAGTGAATCTTTGATATTAGCATTTTACAAAGCAAGTTGTGTTATGTCCTGAATTGATTCGAGGACATAGCGATGTTTAGATTTTTTGTTACAAAAGACGTTGTAATCGAATTTTGTATTGTCATTCTATTTATGTATGTGCCTTTACCCAAGATATTCGTGTGTCTATGATTGCGACAACGAGACTTAGCATTTCTTATGTTTTATATATGCGATGAATGATGTCAAAGGGCTTGTATGATACCTTAGACAGGTCGAATACGTCGTACCACGATTTGAGAGTACCATTTTCTAATAGGGTATACTCTCGTGTCGTGACAGAAACATGAACTCAAGAACTGAGAAATCAACTTATATCAAGAATACTCAAATCTAGGGGTAGAATCCTATATTTCTCTTTTAATGATTTGAAAGTAGATGTAGGATGTAAGAAAAAACTACCCCAATAATATGATAGCCTTTTTTACCCATAGAAACAAGGTTCTTAAAGTATAATTGGATTGGAAGTCTTGAAACCCTAATAAAAAGGTAGACGATCACGAAAATCTTTCTTTATATTCTTGATACAGATTATTCAAATCTCTATGACCAAGAACTATGTTTTTTATTAGTGATACACAATTGTATGGAGGAATTTGAGTTGAAAAGAATGAAATTATTCGATAAAGACTCACCTTGAATAAAAATCTTCAATGTGACACCTCGAGTTACACCTGTGACGCGAATATGGGACATATGATCATGAGTCACCCCTAGCTAACCATACTTGCATAACATAAGCAAACTATGATAACTGAAACAAAATAAGTCTATGTTGAAGCTTTAATTACAAGATAAACTAAAAGTTATGGGGAATAACCACTTTACATCCGAATAAATAATATGAGAGTTTATAGACATATGAATATAAACTCTAGGCTAAAAAAATAGAATCTAACCATGTCCGCAAATAGCCTCTCACTTACTAGAAGTGATGGCATATGTTCAAGCTAAATCTAGAAAAAGTGAAACATAAATTCTTGATGCTCAGGATCTGAACTTATATCACGAGAAGATGTTGCATAGAGTATGTATTAATCTTTGAAAGATACTGAGCAAACAAGATAAAATAGAGATGAAAATACATAACTAATCCAAAGAATAAAACTAAGCAATAATATAAGATAAGAATGATACTTAAATAAGAATGATGAACATAACAATATAAGTTAATGCAATGACTAAGTTCACGACATATAGAGACTGAATACTGTAACTGACAACATGGTAATTGCAATAAGGTTTAAATAGAGTATGGGAGTTATCAATAACCAACATAAAACCACATGAGCTAAATGTGGAGTCTCATGTATACGCCCCATTAAGAGGACCCAATATACCTTGCAAAAGTTATAGACGTATTATTGGCACGACCACTCAAACAATGCCCATGTATAGGACTTAAAACCTACATGGAATATAGTTATGCAAATATGAGGGTGGTTGACCGTACTCTAACCTGGTATTAATATTCTCCCAATTGATTGTACAATTAACATTTTATTATTGGATTTCTATCATACTAGATGGCTCAAAATCTAGATATGATAAATAAGAAGGCAACCTTTACATACTGATAATAAAACATTTAAAAACATAGGTCACGACCCAAACCGAGCCGCGACTGGCACCCACATTTACCCTTCTATGTGAGCGAACCAACCAATCTAACCCTTAACATTTCGATATAATATCGACAGAAAGTAATGCGGAAGACTTAAACTCATTAATAAAAATCAATTCAATAACTATTATTATCCCCAAAATCTGGAAGTCATCACCACAAGAACATCTATCCTCAAATTACTAAACTAAGAGTATCTAAGAAAACAAAAACAAGTAAAAAGCTAGTCCGTGCCGGAAGTTCAAGGCATCAAGACTTGAAGAAGAAGATCTAGTCCAAGCTAGAAGCATTAGCTCACCCTGAAGATCCGGGTGAAGAAGACTGGCTAGAATTACTGTTGAGTTGAAGACGACGGCACGTTTGCTGCACTCCACAAATAACAAAGAAGAAAACATAAAAGTAGGGGTCAGTACAAAACACGGGTACTGAGTAGATATCATCGGCCAACTCAAAATAGAGAACAGAATATATATCAAGTAATATTATAAAACCAACTACAATACTCAACATGTAGCAACAAATACTATCATCATTAATAATACCCGCCAAGTTCACACATGAGGACTCAAGCCTCAATACCATACTCATTTGGGAATTAGGTTCATTAGATTGAATTTATTAACATATTTCAAGATTCATTATCTTTATTTCCCCTTGTGTCGGTACGTGACACTCCGCTCCATATACTATCCTGGTGCCAGAACGTGGCACTCCGATCCTCATATACTATCCTCGGTACCGGATACTAATCCTGGTACCGGAACGTGCACCCGATCCATATACTATCCTGGTGTCGGAACGTGACACTCCGATCCTCATTCTATCCTGGTACCGGAACGTGGCACCCGATCCATATACTATCCTGGTGTCGGAACGTGATACCCGATCCTCTATATCTATCCTGGTACCGGAACGTGGCACCCGATCCCCTAATCTCACCACTTTCGTTCATCACACCTTCTTTTATACCAAGGCATCATCATTAACTAAGTAGTTCTTTTCAAGATTTGGGACTTAATAGCTTTATCATGCTTATTTATTTCACAATTACATAATCATATTCATGCAAGCATACAATTAAGCACATAGAAGGGTTTACAATACTACTAACACATATCATTCACTATTAAGAGTTTACTACGAATAGTGTGAAACCATAACCTACCTCCACCGAAGAATTGATCAAGCAAGCAATTTCCCAAGTAGCGTTTCTTCTCCTCTTTCGTTCGATCGACTCTATCTCTCTCTCTTGTTCTTTCTATTTTTCTTATTCAAACCTCTTTCTTTTACCCTAATTAGTATATATTAAGTATAAAAGATGGCAATAATAACCCACTAATTAACTTAAGGTTACCTCTTTTAACCCCCAAGTAATTAGACTTATTAACATTAACCCACTAACTTTATAATTAAGGCAGGAATAGTAAAAAACGTCCCTTAGAACGTGTAAAGAAATCCGACCCAGACTGGGATTACGCAACCTGTGACGGCCCGTCGTGCCTGCGACGGTTCGTCCTGCAGGTCGTCGCAAAGTTCAGAGACCCAATTTCCCCCAAAGAGTCTGTGACGGTCCGTCACGCCTGTGAAGGTCCGTCCTGCCATTCCATTACAAAGTTCAGAGAGTCGATTTTCAGTACCCAATTTCAGAATTTCTAAGTGTTTTGAAACGAGACGCTGCGATGGTCCGTCGTGCCCATGACGGTCCGTCGTCTCAGCCAGTTTTCGAGAAATAAAATCTGCAGCTCAAAAACAACTAAACAGGTCGTTACAATAGATACCAATTTACCCATCGTTTGTCCTCGAACGATCACAAGAGGAAAAACAAGGGTGAAAAGGGGTACCTGAATCTTTAAACAGGTGTGGGTATCTTTCTCGCATATCTGCCTCCTTCTCCCAAGTGGCTTCTTCAACCGGTCGATTCTTCCATTGAACTTTGATGGATGCAATCTCCCTTGACCTCAACTTGCGAACTTCTCTATCTAAACTAGAAACAGGCTCCTCCTCATAAGACAAATTTTCATCAAGCAGAACCGAATCCCACCAATGATGTAGTTTCCATCCCATGATATCTTTTCAACATAGACACATGAAATACCGGATGCACTCCGGACAGCCCTGGAGGTAAGGCTAACTCATAAGCCACCTCCCTACTCGCTTAAGTACTTCAAATGGTCCAATATACTTGGACTAAGCTTACCTCTTTACCCAAACCGCATCACCCCTTTCATGGGCGAAACCTTTAGCAAGACTTGCTCACCCTCCATAAACTCCAAGACCTAACCTTTCGATCTGCATATTCCTTTTGCCTACTTTGCGCCGCTAGAAGCTTCTCTTGAATAGATTTCACTTTCTCTAATGAATCCCTCAAAAGGTCAGTACCCCAAGGGTCTAACCTCAAATGCATCAAACCAACCAATGGGGACCTACATCTCCTCCCATACAATGCTTCAAATGGAGCCATGTCAATACTTGAGTGATAGCTATTGTTGTATGAAAACTCCGCTAAGGGTAAGAAGTTATCCCAATGACCACCAAATTCTATCACACATGCACGAAGCATATCCTCCAACACTTGAATCGTTCGCTAAGACTGACCATCAGTCTGAGGGTGAAATGCAGTACTAAGGTCCAACCTAGTACCTAATCAGCATGCAATGTTCTCCAAAACTTAGAAGTAAACTGCGTACCTCTATCTGACATAATAGAGAGTGGAATCCCATGCAATCGAACAATCTCTGAGATGTAAAGTTTGGCTAACTTCTCTGCATTGTAAGTCACCTTGACCGGAATGAAATGAGCAGACTTAGTCAATCTGTCCACAATTACCCAAATGGAATCAAACTTACCCAATGTCTTTGGGAGACCAACCACGAAGTCCATTGCAATTCTCTCCCACTTCCATTCAGGAATGGGCATTCTCTGAAGTGTTCCTCCGGGCCTCTGGTGTTCATACTTTACTTGTTTACAATTTGGACATTTGGCAACAAAATCAACAATGTCGCGCTTCATTCTACTCCACAAAAGTGTTGTTTTAGGTCACGGTACATCTTGGTTGCACCAGGATGTATAGAGTATCCGGAACTATGAGCCTCTGTAAGAATAGTGTGGATCAAGTCATCAACACGAGGCACACATACCCTTCCCTTAATCCTCAAAACACCTTCCTCATCAATTATTGCTTCTTTAGCCTCTCCTTGCAACACTTTATCTCTGATCCGGATCAATTTCTCATCGTTAAACTGCTTTCCCTTAATCTTGTCAAGGAAGGAAGATCTTGCCTCAACACAAGCTAACCATCATCCCTTCTCATTTATTTATAACCTCATAAGGTCATTAGCCAAAATCTGAACCTCTCTAGCTAATGGGCGTCTTAAACTTTCAAATGAGCTAGACTTCCCATGCTTCCTCCGGCCTTTCTACTTAAAAGCATCGCCACAACATTCACCTTTCCCCCGATGATACAAGATAGTGATGTCGTAATCCTTCAGTAGTTCCATCCATCTCCTCTGTCTCAAGTTCAAATCTTTTTGAGTAAAGACATACTGTAGGCTACGATGATCCGTATGGACTTCACACTTTACCCCATACAAATAGTGTCTCCATTGCTTTAGTGCAAATACTACCGCGGCCAACTCCAAATCATGGGTTGGATAGTTACGTTCATGCACCTTTAATTGCCTCGAAGCATAAGCAATCACATTCTTCTCTTGCATTAGTACTGCACCCAACCCAAAATAGGATGCATCACAATAAACGATGAAGTTCTTACCCTCTACTGGTAAGGTAAGAATTGGTGCAGTGGTCAACAGGGTCTTGAGTTTCTGAAAGCTTTCCTCACACTCATCCGACCATACAAATAGAACATTCTGCTTAGTCAAGTTTGTTAATTGGGAAGCAATAGAAGAGAATCCCTTGACAAATCGGCGGTAGTAGCTAGCTAAACCAACAAAACTCCTTATTTCTGATACGTTAGTAGGTCTTACCCAATTCTTCACCGTCTCAATCTTAGATGGATCCACCATCACTCCATCCTTAGAAACCACGTGTCCCAAGAAGGACACTAAATCTAGCTAAAACTCACACTTGGAGAATTGGCATAAAGCTTTTTCTTCCTCAACAACTCTAATACCATTCTCAAATGCTCCTCATGCTCCTTCTTACTCTTTGAGTATATCTGTATATCATCAATAAATACGATCACAAAGAGATCCAGAAATGGCTTGAAGATCCCGTTCATCAAGCTCATGAAAGCAGCAGGGGCATTCGTAAGACCAAAAGACATTACCACAAATTCGTAGTGCCCATACCTGGTTCGAAAAGCAGTCTTTCGCACATCCGTTGCCCGTACTTTCAATTGATGATAACCGGATCTCAAGTCAATTTTAGAGAAGAAACAAGCACCTTGTAACTAATTGAACAAGTCATCAATGCGGGGAAGAGGATACTTGTTCTTAATAGTTACCTTGTTCAGTTGTCTATAGTCTATGCACATCCGAAAACTCCCATCCTTTTTCTTCACAAACAAAACCGGAGCACCCCACAGAGATGCACTTGGTCTAATGAAGCCTTTGCTCAAAAACTCTTGAAGTTGGGCCTTTAACTCTCTTAACTCCGCGGGAGCCATTCTATAAGGGGGTATAGAAATGGGGCGAGTACCCGGTTCCAGATCAATGCAAAAATCGATATCTCTATCCGGTGGCATACAAGGAAGATCTGCAGGGAACACATCCAGAAACTCACGGACTATCGAAACCGACTCAATTGAAGGTACTTGAGTAGTGTCATCCCTGAGATGTGCCAAGAAAGCTAAACACCCCTTACTAACCATTTTCTTAGCACGAAGAAGGGAGATGATACGAACCGGAGTGGAAGTGTAGTCGCCCTCCCATACTAACGGATCTGTCCCAAGCTTGGCTAACGTCACAGTTTTAGCATTACAATCCAGGATCACAAAATTTGGAGAAAGCCAAGTCATACCCAGAATTACATCAAAGTCAACCATTTCTAAGATGACCAAGTCTACATAAGTATTGCTCCCCACAAAATTCACCAAACAAGACCTATATACTTTTTGAACTATCACAGACTCACCCACCGGAGTAGAAACACGAATAGGCATGTCAAGTAATTCACAATGTAAATTAAGACCATTAGCAAATGAGGAAGATACATAAGAAAATGTGGATCCAGGATCAAACAATACAGAAGCCATGCAATTACAAACCAAAAGATTACCTGTGATGACAACATCAGATGCCTCCGCTTCTGACCGCCCAGGGAAAGCGTAACAATGGGCCCCATTACTTATCTGTCCGTTGCCCCTACCATGTTGTGTTGTAGTGGATCCAGTTTGCCTATCACCCCGGCCGTTTTGGTGACCACCATTACCTCGACCACGACGTCCTCCAGGATGACGGCCTCTACCATGACCACCTCTACCTCTGACTGTGGGAGGTCTGTAACTCTGTCTTGGACAATACCTCTTAATGTGTCCAGTCTCCCCACATCCATAACATTCTCTAGATTCAAGCATCGGTCTCTCAGAGAAGTGCTGACCGGTCTGAGGTGGACCCCCAACTACAGTCTGTAGTGAAGACTGAATTGGTCGGACCGAGTAACCTCCTGATCCCTGTCCTCTAGAGTAAGAACCATTAAACTCACCTCCCTTTCGAAACCTTTTTGATGTCGATGTCGTGATGAAGTCATCTGGCTTCACACCTTCCACCTCTATCACAAAGTCTACCATTTCTTGGAAGGATTTTGCCGTACCCGCTACCTGTAAGGCCGAAATCCGCAATTCTGACCTCAAATCCTTCACAAACCGGCGAATCCTCTCTTGTGGACTGAAACAAAGTTGGGTGGCATACCTGGATAATGCACGAAACTTAGCCTCATATGCAGTAACCGACATCCTACCTTGTTCTAGGCTCAAGAACTCATCCCTTTTCCTATCCCTCAAAGTCCGGGGGATATACTTCTCCATAAACAAGCTAGAGAATGATGCCCAAGTCATTGGTGGTTACTCTGTTGGTTGACACTCAACATCTGACCGCTACCACATTTTGGCGTTTCCTTGAAACTGATAACTCACGAACTCAACACCGAACCGTTCTACTATACCCATCTTGTGTAGTAGCTCATGACAGTCAACCAGAAAATCGTAAGCATCCTAAGATTCGGCACCATTGAAGACTGGAGGTTTCAATTTCAAGAACTTACTGAAAAGTTCATGCTGATCGTTTGTCATTATAGGCCCTGTAGTCAGACGAGGAAACGTGCCTATTTCCAATGAGGCAACCATGCGGGGAGCCACAGTAGCCGCATGTTGTACCTCCGAAACCTGAGGTGCTGGTGCAGAAAACACTGGAGGTGCCTGGCCCTGATCAGATAACCCGCTAAGATAAGCAAGAACCTGATTGATAATCTCTGGGGTAGGTTGGGGTGGCAATCCCTCGCTCTGTACCTGTTCATTCTCCCCTTCCTCACCCTCTCTTATCACTTCCTCAGTCGGTGGAGGAGTCACCGCCCTAGTACCATATGGGCTAGGTGCTTGTCCTCTTCCTCTAGAGGACGTCCTCCCACGACCTCTTCCACGACCTCTCGCCGCTACTCCTCTTCGAGCTACAGCCCCAGTGGCTGGCTCAGACGTTTCTTGTCTTGCCGGTGTTGGTGTTGGTGCAGCCGTTGCTCTAGTTCTAACCATCTGCGAAATAGAATGAAGATGGTCAGATACTAATTTGTATCACCTAGATACCAATTGGACCCAAGTAATAGCACGAAAGAAAGAAAGAAAGAATGGGATTTTCCTAAAGTCTTATAGCCTCTCAAAGAAAAGTAAAGGCGTCCCCCTACCGTTCCTTAAGACTATACTAGACCTGTTCTTGTGTGATGAGACCAACGAACCTAATGCTCTGATACCAAGTTTGTCACGACCCAAACCGAGTCGCGACTGGCACCCACATTTACCCTTCTATGTGAGCGAACCAACCAATCTAACCCTTAACATTTCAATATAATATCGACAGAACGTAATGCGGAAGACTAAAACTCATTAATAAAAATCAATTGTATAACTATTATTATCCCCAAAATCTGGAAGTCATCACCGCAAGAACATCTATCCTCAAATTACTAAACTAAGAGTATCCAAGAAAACAAAAACAAGTAAAAAGATAGTCAGTGCCGGAAGTTCAAGGCATCAAGACTTGAAGAAAAAGATCCAGTCCAACCTAGAAGCATCCGGGTGACGAAGACTGGCTAGAATTACTGTTGAGTTGAAGACGACGGCATGTTTGCTGCACTCCACAAATAACAAAGAAGAAAACATAAAAGTAGGGGTCAGTACAAAACACGGGTACTGAGTAGATATCATTGGGCAACTCAAAATAGAGAACATTATATATCAAGTAATATTATAAAACCAACTACAATACTCAACATGTAGCAACAAATACTATCATCATTAAGAAATACCGCCAAGTTCACACATGAGGACTCAAGCCTCAATACCATACTCATTTGGGAATTAGGTTCATTAGATTGAATTTATTAACATATTTCAAGATTCATTATCTTTATTTCCCCTTGTGTCGGTACGTGACACTCTGCTCCATATACTATCCTAGTGCCGGAACGTGGCACTCTGATCATCATATACTATCCTGGTACCGAAACGTGGCACCCGATCCATATACTATCCTGGTGTCGGAACGTGACACTTCGATCCTCATTCTATCCTGGTACCGGAACGTGGCACCCGATCCATATACTATCCTGGTGTCAGAACGTGACACCCGATCCTCTATTTCTATCCTGGTACCGGAACGTGGCACCCGATCCCCTAATCTCACCACTTTCGTTCACCACGCCTTCTTTTATACCAAGGCATCATCATTAAGAAAGTAGATTAGGGTTTCTTTTCAAGATTTGGGACTCAATAGCTTCATCATGCTAATTTATTTCACAATTACATAATCATATTCATGCAAGCATACAATTAAGCACATAGAAGGGTTTACAATACTACTAACACATATCCTTCACTATTAAGAGTTTACTACGAATAGTGTGAAAACCATAACCTACCTCCACCGAAGAATTGATCAAGAAAGCAATTTCCCAAGCAGCGTTTCTTCTCCTCTTTCGTTCGATCAACTCTCTCTCTCTCTTGTTCTTTCTATTTTTCTTATTCAAACCCTCTTTCTTTTACCCTAATTAGTATATAATTAAGTATAAAAGATGGCAATAATGACCCACTAATTAACTTAAGGTTACCTCTTTTAACCCCCAAGTAATTAGACTTATTAACATTCACCCACTAACTTTATAATTAAGGCAGGAATAGTCAAAAACGTCCCTTAAAACGTGTAAAGAAATCCGACCCAGACTGGGATTACGCAACCTGTGACGGCCCGTTGTGCCTGCGACGGTCCGTCCTGCAGGTCGTCGCAAAGTTCAGAGACCCAATTTCCCCCAAAGAGTCTGTGACGGTCCGTCACGGCTGTGACGGTCCGTCCTGCCATTCCGTTACGAAGTTCAGAGAGTCGATTTTCAGTACCCAATTTCAGAATTTCTAAGTGTTTTGAAACGAGACCCTGCGACGGTCCGTCGTGCCCATGACGGTCCGTCATCTCAGCCAGTTTTCCTGAAATAAAATCTGCAGCTCAAAAACGACTAAACAGGTCGTTACAATAGTCATGTATATTTGAAATATTTAACGTAGCATGTGAAATTCGTGAACTAAATGATTAGATTGGTAGGGTTCTCAGTTTGTAAGTGAATATACGAACGACCCATACTAAATTTCTGATAATTTGATTGGCATCATCCTAATACAAAAAAATATAGGACATTCAAGATACCCTAGGTTTAAATAAAAATAAGGGAATTAATATGCTAACCAAATATAGGGACCTAATTGGTGAAAAAAACCCACTAATGATATTCCACATACCTAGTGACACAATTCATGGATAAAAATCTTTCGATTTTGGGTTTGGAGATGTTTAAAACTCGTTGTGTTCCTGAACTAGGGCTTTGTCGACTTTCTTTCTCTATTTTGATCTAAGTATGAAGAATTCTTTGTGAATAATATATTAAGTTAGGTTCTAATTTCTTTACTAGGATAAAACATGCAAAAAAACATGTTGTTTAGGAGTTAAACAACATTGTTGAGATGTCCCACTCATACGGGAAAAATATAAACATAACCCTATTTGAAAATATGGCAGGGCTTACCACGGCCACTTTCATGGACTATGAAAGAGTCCATGGACCGTGATACTGGTCGTGTTCCTTGGTCATTGGCTACTGGTTTGGGGGTGTTCTTACCGCAGACCTTTTGGAGGACCAGAGTCTGTGAACGTCCCTATGGTTCTCACATGGGCTAAGGTCTGGCGAATCAAGTTCACTGACTCTCCTATAAGACCCCCAAAATCAGTTAGCGTTTCTAGAGGCTCACTTTTTCCTAAATTCTTGGAAACATGTTAATACAGTGCTTTAAAGCATGCTAGGATGACTTGAAGTCATTTGGAAGTCCAACGTCAAGGGACGACCAAGACGTTCGACGACTTGTCACTTAAGGGGCCTTCAGTGTTTTTATATGATTATGTGTGTTCCATGATCTTATTAACTCCTTATACAAGTTATAATGATGTTTATAAGCAGTGTATAGAGTTTCATGTGTTTCTAAAACGTCCGAAACTTAGCCCTTGAGACGTTCATGTGTGTCTTTTTGGTGCATAGCATGTTTTGGCGTGTTGTGAGTATTTGTATTGGGTGAAAATTTTGTGGAAGGACCTTGAATTGATAAGGTTTGTATGTACTTTGTAAACTTCCGGGTAAGGCTTCTCATGGGCCTCGCAAAAAGTCTCATAAGAAGGATCCAAGGTCTATCGAGACACTACCTTGGCAATGTTAACCGACTAAACCAAACGACACCCCATTTGTTCAAAAACAACCCGTAAATTATGGTGTTGTCATTTGAAACTTAGACTAAATTATAATAATCCAAAGAACATCCCAACGAAACAATCAACGAAGCCACAAATGGTCCATCGATCGACCTACTGGGCGTCAATTGTGGTTGTTGGTGCAGGTTGTTGGAAACAGCCTGTAGACTATTTCAATAAAGGGTGAAATTCACTCCACGTCCTAACCTCACCCTAATATATTTATTTAGTTTTTTTTGGTGCATATAAATGATTAAAAACGTGATCAAACCATTCCCAATTCCTTCCACCCAAATTAGACTTTCCCTCCAAAAATATTTTGTATAGAACCCCCATTGAAGGTGAAGCTCAAGAAACTCATTGAGATTAATTTTCTATGGATTATTTATCAATTTTTATATTTTTTCTTACACATTAAGGTACGGTGATCCTTCGTCTTTAGTTATCCTTCCATCTAGAGAGTTAATATCAAGGTTTTCAAAGAAAATTCATGATAAAACATTAGATATATCAATCTAGCCATTGGTTCTTTCTAAAAATGTTTTAGAAGGATTAGTCATGATGAATTGATGATAATTTATTGTTTTTAACTTGAAAATCAATACAATTGAATTGTGAACCCATGTTCCTTCCCAAACTTGTCTTAGCCCTTGCATGGGCATTGTGATCTTGTCTTGTTATTGGTTAAATTGCGATTTTATTACGTTTAATTACTTACGTATACTATTATTGACGTGTATTGATGATAAATTGTTGTTGGATTATCCATGTGGGTCAATGTATAAAGAATTGAACATGACTAGTCCATGCTTCTATGTGTTCACTGTAACATTGATCATTAAAGGTATAAAAGTGGAATTTGATTATGTTAGGATTGTTGTAGATACTGACCTAGGCTAATATAATTATTTAATTATGGATATTAATCTCTTATGATCAAAGTAAAGAAGGTTTGGCATGAATTGATCAAGGTTCTTCTAGTGTGTTGATTGATAGTACTATGTATGTGATGAGATCTCGATTTTTGGTTATATGAAGCATTATTCCTTTTGAGTAATGATATTTTTAGATACTTCCTAACACGTATAGTATTGTTAAAATATAATTGACGATCCAAGTTTTAGAGAATTAGTAGCATTGCCTATTTTCTCTACTCTCAAATGAATTGATAGTTTAATGCCTATGTTGGTATCTTGATTTTGTAGGGATTTAAGCATGATTTTGTTATGTTAGGTGTACACTTAGATACTTTCCTAGATTTATACTATTCATGAAATTTAATTTATGATCTATGCAAGTGAAATTGGTTAATGGTCTATGTCATTCTACCTTATAGTATGTTAGTGATGTGTTGTACTAGTTTGTAGCATGGCCTTGTAGCAGCTTATGTATAAATTCATATATGACTGTTGTACTTTAACAACTATAATATACTGAAATGTTTGATGAAAGAGTATTAATGGTTAATGATGACCAAAGGCTAAAGGATTGGTAAAAATTGCTCTACTCTTTTACTTCTCTACTTCTCTATACTATTGTTGATGCTGCCTTGTATGACATTGCGTGTTATGGTACACTTATGGTGGTGGTGTTTACTTTATGTTCATTATATATTTTTTTACCATGTCCTTGAAGTCAAATAGATTAACGTATGAATGTGTGGTTAGGATGATCACCTTATGTGTAACTTGTTCCTAGTCTTCTACTCTAGTGATCTAGGTTATGTTACTATTGTTATGATCACGAAATGATTATGTTAGATATATTTATAGGTTCTTCCATTAACGAAATATTACGGAATGGTGTTCCCTACCTATGTTCCCCTATGTGAATGTATGAATAGCAAAAGTTAGGAGTCTTAAATGTAATATGAAGTTGGTTTGCCTCCAATGCTATTATTTGTTGTATGGTCTATGCTTTGTTGAGGATTGTGGTCCTAAGAGGGTGGCTATCACAACAGGGGAGCATACCCTAGAAGTAAAATGGCATACTTGACCTCTCGGAGGTCTTATACAAGCTCATAGTTATCATTCATCGCATCGACATAGTAAATTTAGCGGAAAATTTAAACTTTTCATCGCACCTCATATGCTAGAAACTTTACTTCATACACATATAAAATATGAGTCGTAATACACATAGAATCAAAGTATCTTTGCCATATTAGACTCAAAAACATTAGAATATATTAGGGACACGGCCCATAAGACACAATACATATCTATACAATATTTAAAGACTTTACACTAAATGCACATTTAGACATCCTTGGACTTAAGGATTCCTTTCCTTGATCTTGGGCATCACCTATCAAGCTCTTCATCATTCAAGACATACTTTAAGCATCCATAACCTACACTTTGTGTAAAAAGTACAGAAGAGTTTGATTAGTACAAGAATGCACTAAGTATGGCAACCATGCAAAAACATTCATTTAAAAGGGACCTTTTTGTTGAAAAACATATTTCATGCCTTTTTTGAGTATATCCTTATGAAACCTATAAACAATAACATTTACATAATTTTCATAATTAAAATAAACACAACCAAAGGTAAAACATCATAGCAAAACACATATAGAATTTAAGTCCAATTTAAGGGCCACTTTACATGAGCTCATTCCTCTTTACAGTGAGCTATTTCTTTTAATTCATCAGTCTCCCAAGTAATCCTTTAGGCTAACTTGGTGCAATGTATCACCTTAAGATCACAAGGAAAACCCTACATCTCATCTACTCAATACAATACATACCATCCTAGAAGTATAATACAACATAGACATAGTTAAGACCTTCATCATATAGTTAACAAGATCAACATCATGAATAAAGACTCATATCATGCACAAATTCATAACGAGTAGACAAATACTACAATGTCATGCATAAGGAACACATACATCGTGAGATGCATTAGAACAACTTCCTAAAACTTCCTAAGGATCTACTTGTGCAATGTCTAGATGGGTTCATTACTTCAACCGATCCTAAGTAACCTCCCTTAAGTCATTCTATTTAGGGTCCTAGTCATTTACTTCCACTGTCCATTTTACTTTATGAAAACTATAGCGTTAACCGACATAGACCATGTGATACTAAACATAGAATCCGGTATCATAGAACCGCAAGCCGAAAGGCGGTGGTCTACAGGCCAAAATAGAACCAAATGTGAAAGAGCTTTCTAGGTGGATCCACTAGCTAGTATGTTATGGTGGAAACATAGTTTTGGAACTTGAAGGTACATGTGAAAACCCTCTTTATTCAAATATTAGGCATTATAGTTATTCACTTATGGAAGCGCTATTTTTGCCCATCGATGAATTGTATTTATCCACCTCATGAGATTTATGGTGACCTACCTTCCTACCATAGGAAGGGACACACACTCATATTCATGTTAACTCGATGCTAAGATAAGTTCCCTTCATTCAAAACCTTTATTATACCGTTACTTTAAAAATCATAGGTTTAGGAGAGTCATCCCCTCTTATGCTTAACTCATAGGTCATAGATGAAGTTCATCAACCTAAATCATGTAAAGAAGCCCTGCACATGAACATTGCATATCCTAAGCATCATCTAGTTAGGGTACGCATGTGTACTGCATTAAAGGTCCCTCTCTTTACTAGATCTTCATATATGTGTGTGTCTATACATATATATGAGCAAAGATTTAACATAACACATTAAGTCATACAAGTTCATACATACATATTCATACATATGGTAACAAAAACTAGAATTATCCTATCAAGGTACACATGTGCAATGCATAGGCAAAGTCTGATACCCTTGCCCATACTAGTACACCTATCAAGTCATCCTAGTAAGGAATACATAACATACTTCACATACATATACTTTACATGCATAGTAGTAGACATTAGTGAATATGAGAACAACCTTTCATTTAGATACCATTACCTATACTACTTGTAACATGCATGTTAGTTAGTGTGTGTGTACATTGGTAAACATGATCACATAATGGTTATAAACAACATATTGAGGCATCCAACCTCTTAGACCATAATATACCTTCAAGAATAAAGCACACAACACACAATTGCACAGGAGACAAGCAAACTTCATATTACACTTAAGACTCCTAACTAGTGCTATTATGCATACACATAGGCTTTCACATGTAGGGGATTATTGACCATTTTTAACTCATCAATCAGCACCTATAATTCATCCTAACATGGATATAAACTTTCTTATACAATAGCAATACAACCTAAATCACAACTACAATAGGAAAGTAGGCATAACTTTCACATGGTATCATCACAAGCACATGCTCATATATTAATCAATTTGACTTCATAGCCATGGTCAACTCATATATAGATATTACAATAAATTAAACACCGCCACCATAAGTGGACCATACCACACAATTCAATACTATGCTTTATCAACTACAATACTTTACGGAAGTAGAAGAGATAAGCATTCTTACTAATTTCTCACCCTTTGATCATTATTTATCAATACTCCTTGTTGATGAACAATTCATATATAGGACAGTAGCTAAATCAACTTTAATCATAGAAGAAACTATGTACAAGTCGCTACAAGATCATACAAATACATAACACAAGGCATGTCACATGTACTAGGAAGTACAAGAACAAAGATCTTTAATCCAATTCACTTGCATTGATCATCAGTTGTATTTAATTAATGGCATATGTGCAGGGCAGTAGCTAATCAGACAATTAATCATTAAGAAATCATGCTTAAAGTACTTCAAGAACAAGCTACAACATAGGCATTAGACATGTCAATTCATTAGGGTATAGAGGTGAATTAACCAACACTATTGATTCTGTAAGCTCTTGATCATAAATAATTTTATAGCAATAATGTACATGTTTGACAGCAAATAATGAAATTATAGTCTAGATGGGACACTACTACAATTGTCATTAAGGTCGACACAAACATGCTTCATATAAGGAGTTCACGGAAGGTATGTTTACATAGGTTAATCCTATTTAAACTATCATGAATTGACCCATATTATATTCATTACAGATAATTCATCCTCATATTTCGCTATAGGAAGCAGCTATAGAGATTAAATATGACAAATTCATACAGCAACTAACCTAACGTCAAGATCACAAATTACAACTCCATAGAGTAGAAGAACCTAAATTAATTCAAAAACCTTATTTTTATTGATAATTAAAGATTTATATACTCAATTCAACCATAATATTTACCTAAAACAGCAGCTACAAGAACCACAACACAATCGAGTTGAACATTTAATCATAAAAAGGGCCATGTTATAGTGAATTCCAAGAATACTAAGCTAGGCATGTTCAATTCTTCATCCATGGATCCTTCATCATAAAATAATTATAAATTAAGGTAAATAACAGTAGATGCAACCACTTCAACTTAATCAAACAAAAAAAGATCATAAAGCCCTTGAAAGGCTAAATCTTTTTTGTGATAGAGCATGGGTTCAAAATGCAATTGGATTTAAAATAAATTACAAATCAGTATATAATAATTAATAAATTAATATTATTCCTCTGTAATCAGTTTAAGAAATAACCCATGGTAGATTTAGGAAGAAAGCACTTGATCATATTTTTCTCTTCGAAAACTTTGAGATTAACTCTCTAGATGGAAGGATAACTAGAGATGAAGGATCACCATAACTTTGTCTAGTTTCAAACCTCTAAAAAATGATTATTGATCCATATAAAACCAAGCTCAAAGCAGTTCATGATCTTCACCAATAATTGAGGTTTTAAGGGAAATATTTTTGGAGTGAAAGGCTTCAATCGCGTGAGACAATTCTAGAATGGGGTGATCACATTTTTGATAACTTATATACACCCAAAAATATCTAAATAAACCTATTAGGGTCATTATTGGACGTGGGGTTAAATTACCATTCACCTCATTAATTAAAACAGATGCTGCTACCAGTTGGACGCCACCATCGACGTAGGCACTGACGGGGCGTTGGTATGTCAATGGACCCTGCCTAGCTTCTGTCGACTAGGAATTATCCAAAATCATGTATTTATACCTGACCAAGTCAAGTTACAGTCGGCGATACCTGACCAAAGCGCCGTTGGTGGAGCAACTGGCCATCATTGGGTCCGTCAATGGACACTGCCAAGGCAGTGTCTCGACCAGCCTTGGGTCCTTCTTTTGGCCCTCTTTTGGGGATCATTTAGAAGTCGTACCCATAATTTTTCAACGTTATTCCATACCTTAAGAAGTTGAAGACCTTCCACATTAATTTCATCAAAAACAAACACCTAAAAGAAGTCCAAACAGGCCTAGCCTCGTCAAGACACACGTTGAACATCTAAAGGGCTATCTTTCGAATGCCTTGGACTTTCTTGATCGTTTGACCTCCAAAATTCTTGAAACATAATATAAAGTTATTAGACATAATTATAAATCATTTATAGTCTTCTCAAGCTCATTAAACACAAATATAAGTGTGCATAGGCACATCAGGCACATAGGTTACTAGTCGTCAATCATTTTTGTCGTCCCTTTACGTTCGATTTCAAAATAACTTCAAACATTACACACTGCCTACAAACAATATTACAAGACATTTTATGACCTTATAACCTTAATACAAACATTTAAGGAACTAGACACGGTATCCCATTTTGGGGTCTTACAATATCCCCTACTTGGGAACATTCGTCCTCGAATGACACATATGGATCTTTTATCACAACAAGGACTTCAATGCATCATCGAGCACTTAATTACATTATTAACATCATAAAGAAAATTTTTAGCACTCAATGCACGCAAGGAAGTTAACCTTTTATTCCTTCACACTTTATTCCATCAAACACAAATTCTCCTATTATGTTCATCGGAGGAACATCCTTCTCCTAGTCCTAACATGATCATTAAACCTTAATTCATTAAGAGATCATCTTTTCAACTATTATTTAAGTCACACATAGGAAGAATTAAACAACACTCAAGAAGCAATTTAGGCACTCATACAAAAATGCACATAGACTTGAGTTAATTGAATCAACAAAGATCTTCATTACTTAGACCTAGTGCCATGAAGGTCATACTCAATCAAACCATGCTTAGTTGTGTCTATGGAGGAATGTAATTCCCCTCAACACACATACATTCATCATGAGATCACATCTATGAAAGGTACAATGTTAATTTCCTTTAAAAATGAATATTTTCAACTTTTAAACCAAGTCCTGGTTATGTTTCCTTCCTAGTGAAGTCTAAATGTTAAGTCACACCAAGCACATCACAACAAATAGGAATTAATTTCACAAAATGTTAATTTCTAACATAATACTCACCATCACAGTAAGCATATTTGAGAAGAAACACAACAATCATAGTCACACATATGAGCGCTTAGCTAATCATACATTCACATTCAAGAATGAGCCTACCATTATGCATTTAAAATCATAAAAGTCATTAGTTTTCAATATACTCAACATATTTCATTTGAAAGAGACAACTTTTTATTATAAGGCTAAACATTACACCTCCGAAGTGAAAAAAACAAATGTCTTGTCTTATCTGATGAAGTACAATGCACAATTACCATATTAAGATGCACAATACACATGAGAAAACATGGATTGTATCAAAAAATTTATTTCATGCACTTTGGAATCTTAAAATATCCTTAAAGTAATGTCAATCAAGACATACCAAACATGTAGATGTCATGCAATTCATACTTTATGTAAAAAACTATTCACGGACAAGCTTACTAAAAATTCAATTGAGTCAAGTTCTAGCTGAAATAGAAGGTGAATGGTAGAAAAATATCTACAAACTTACTACTCAATCACAATGCCCCACTTAAGGTAAACCCAATTAAAGAGAAACTTAACCCAAACTTAAGAGGATCTTAACTAGACAATATTTATTTGTCATTACTTAAAAGTGATAACCATTTAGAAGGATTGTACAGTAATTCAAGAAAGGCTTTCTTGTAACAACCCAAAATATGGCTGCGCTAAGTAATGTGTAACGTATCTTAAATTCCTAGATGAGACTGCGTTCAGACACATTGATGTGCGTAGAACCAGACCTCAAAACCTCTGCAAAAGCCAAGACCACTAACTTGGTGAGTTAGTTGATCTAGGAAAGGTTAGGTCCAGCCAAGTAGGTCACCCGAATATGAAAATTTACCCGGATGAGTCTTAACTAGACTTAAAAAGGGATAATCTTAAGTTTGGAGGGTCTAGGGGTAAAATGGTCTTTTTCAGTCTAAGGGTATTACTAGAATTACCATAAATATTTAATTAATTAATTAATTAATATATTGGAGGGGCAATTCGGGTAGAGGTTGCCTTATTTGACCCTTTAAGCAAAATCTAGCTCCACCTGGGTTCGAGCCTTGGTCGAAGCAACAATTTAATTTATTTATTTTACTAAGTGAATTACTTGAATCAATTAATAATAAAAATTCTGATTAAATTAATTTAAAAATCAGATTTTTCATAAAAAATAATAATAATAATAAAATTAATAAATAATCAGGAGTCCTAGTTTGACTAAGTCTCCACCTAAATCTCCTCATCCTAAGCTATCTCATTCTCAGGTCTTTCTCCACTCTCTCTCACATTTTTTATCAGTAAAATAACAGAATAAAGTTCATCAACTCTTGAAGAACTTATACGCAAAATATCAAACGAAAAGCTAAGCTAAAAACGAGAAAAAATTTCTTCTTGACGGTTTGTGCTTAGTTTTTTGCTGGTGAGGCAGTGGTTTCGTGGGAAATTGGCAGCATTGAAACAAGTGTCAAATGACATTAAGGTATGGGGTATCTTCACTCCTTGTCTCTTTCCCAAGAGACCCTTAAGATTCAGTTTTATAGCGATTCAAAAACTAAGGTTGTCCTCGTTACATGCCCCTGTCATTAGATCCTTTGAATGATTCAAAGCATGCGTCGGTATGTCTTTTGTTAAAAATTTTCAGGTCTGGTTGTGATTATGTGTTGAATTTGTATTAGGAAATCACGTAAGGTATGAAAAGTATATTACATAAAAGTATATTATTTTAACTGTTTTGAGCATGTGTGTGCTGAAAATTTACTATGTTTGCTTCCTAAAATTTGTATGTTATAAAATTTGTGTTTTCGTATATGTAAATGTTAAAAGTGTGATCTTCATATTAGGGTAATGCGTCAGGAAAAATGTCTCTCTAATTACTCCAAGAATGCACATTAAAACTTGAGAGAAACATGGATTGGAAGAGACCAAATTTCTAGCCTGCTGGAAATGTTGGTCTCGGCCAAAAATTTTAAAAGTGAGCTCTGTTTTAATTTTTTTTTTAAATTGTGATGTCGTTGGGAATTGAACCCAAGACCTCACCAAATGTAATGTACATAAAAAATTCATGAGAAAAATGAAAGGAAAAATAAATGTAGAGAGTGGGGATTGAACCCACAACATCTTGAATATATGAGAGGGTTAGGATAAAAATAAAGGAGCAAAAAATAAATGTGGAGAATGGGGACTGAACCCACAACCTCTTGAATAGGTTAGAGAGTTAGGAGAAAGAAATAAAGGACAAAAATAAATGATTCGAGTGGGGATTGAACCCACAAACTCTTGAATAGATGAGAGAGTTAGGAGAAAAATAAAGGGGAAAAAATGTGGAGTGTGGGGATTGAACCCACAACCTCTAGAATAGATGAGAGAATTAGGAGAAAAATAAAGCAGAAAAAATAAAAAGAGTTTAATGGGGATTGAAACCACAACATCTTGTATAGGTAAGAAATTTAAGAGTTAAATTAAGAGAAAAAGAACGAGCTTGTGGGGGATTGATCCCACAACCTCCTTGACTTAACTGACAAAGGAGATGAGAAAAAGAAAGGAAATATTATGAGGTTGATGGGGATCGAACTAGGATCCCCCATATCTGAAAAATGCAATTATCAAGTTTAAAATAGGATTAAGTGTTGTCCAAGAGATTCAAAATCAGGTTTCCTTGACCAATTCTGTATTGACACATAAGTCATACGCAAGTAAATAATTAATGAATGCATCCTCCAAATATCGAAATCAATATCTTGGCATATCTACAAGATGCATATGTCTTGTACCATATAATCTTGGATAAACATGACTCACTTAGACAAACTATGAATGAAGCCTCATGGCTTGTATGTGTGGACTCATAGTCTAGCATACGTTTAAAATGAAAGTGAGACTAAGATGTATGTTATGAAATGACGTAACCCTAGAAGGTATAAGTAAGAGTGTGAAACATAGTAAATTGTCATGTGCATTGGCGTATGATTAAATGAACATTCACGTAAAGGTGTGCCTAATTATAAAAAGCAAATGTTCTAAAGTTAATGAATGAGGTTACAATATAATAAGAGGCTAATGTGAAAGATGAGATCAATATCAAATGAGCCTAAGTAAATATTACCAAAACGTACTCACCTATGAGAGTGTAAAGTTAATGAAGAGACCAGTCTCGATGAACACTTGAATTGAAGTGTTGAAGTTAAGTAATACTTAATACTAATGATGAGATGAAATATCATCTAATGAGGTATAATTTCGTCATTCTAGAAGCCAGCTTCCATGATGTAAGAGTTGAATGTAATGGAATTTTATACTGAGCACCGATAGGCTAGCTATGAGCGGTGATGACTTCCTTCAAGAAGGACGGAGGTTCACGTAACTCTCATGAGATAAGACTATCTTGCATGCCAGGTATGAGTCTCTTTATATATCCTAGTCTTTGAACCTATACTTCTAATATAGGGATCTAGTAGGGTTCGATTTCGTATATACGCTAGCATGTTTTGGTTCACATTGGATGGTGATTCCACCTCTTTTCGATGTTGGAATGACACAACGGATTTCATGATGCTCACATGATCTATGTCGATTAAGACTAAAGTTTCAAAAGAAAGAATGAGGCCAACCTCAAATTATTCACATAAGGAAAGAAACAAAACCAAAGGTGTAAGGATAGGATAATCAAGAGGTGAGCTAGACTTAAAGTAATGACGATAGATTATTCTTTGTCATTGCACAGCAAATCAGATAAGAGTCTTAAACTACATCCCATGTATGACTGGTGATTGCACTAGTATATGAAATAACGAAAAAAAGAAGTACATATGAATGAATGAAGCAGACTCTGTGTTTGCTGATGAAGGATCCCTAGTTGAGTTTCCATATGTTGAGCCCTAATTTTGGGAAGTGCTAAAGGGAAGTCCATGATCCCAAGTTCTCATGGAGTATGTGAGAATGATATCAACTACGTGAAATGATATGTGAAATATGTTATGTCCCATTTGGAAAATGATAAGTTTGATGATAGATGTAACACTCATAGCATGACTTTCCAAATCCAAATTTGGCAGGTCCATTGACTTCCCTGATCCAAATTTGGCAAGTCCATTGACTTTACCTTCCATAAATCATGTTGTTAGGAAAAAGATATTCATTCTTATGCATGTCCTTGGTGTGTGCTTGCATATATCCATACTTAGTACAATTGTATGCTAATTCCATACAAATATCTACATTTAGGTGCAGACACAGGTGGACGTTCGATTTTACAATACGTCGCTGTAGCTATCCGGACTTGGAGCTTTCATCAGGACTTGGTAAACCTTCATGCTTTCGAGGATATGTACTGTTATTATCTAGCTTTAATGTAGGATTTAATTAGCGGAGCATGTTCCACTAGTGTTTCTTTCCACTTCTATTTCAGACTTTGTATTGATGTCCTTTTGGAAAAAATACCTTTAACGCAATTATAAATTGTTTCTTTCATTTGATTATCTCTATATTAAATTGTTGAGTTGTGAAACCCTACGATGTTAAGTTCAAAGTGTTTATCATGAAATAAGAAAATCAAAATTTCAAATTTTCCGCTAAAATTAAACTAGAAGAAGTAAGAATGACGTATGTAGGCTTATCTTCGATCGATGAGAGGTCAACGATGCCGGTCTCGTCTAGGGTATAGATTCCGATCGTGACAAATACACCCTCTTTTGGTGTGATGGGATGACACCAAATTCCATGTTTGTCTCACATGGTCTTATTGTCGGTTAAGGCTATAATTTTCCTAATGTAAAGTGGACAATGGAAGTAAATTACTAAGACCCTAACGAGAATGACCTAAGGGAGGTTAGTTAGGATAGGTGGATTCATTGAAGAAAGTGGCTTCTTAGGGAGTTCTAGGAAGGTTATCTAAGGTGTATGATTATGGTTATGTCTTTATGCATGGCATCATAGTATTTGTCTACTTGTTATGAAGATTTGCATGGTATGAGTCTATATGATGTGGTCTTATTCTTATATGCACTATTTGGATCTTAATGACTATATGATTAATGTTGTTGACATAAATGAAGTGGTCTTAACTTACTTGTTGATGTATGAATTTGATGGTAATGCTTTTGGTCTCGTACTAGGTCTACTAAGTGTGTGGGAGGTTATGGGCTTTACATATACATTGAACTAGTAGATTTGTATTGGGATTATGAGTATGGTCTTATACGGTTCTATGTGAAGTAAAATAAGTATATGTGCGTAATGAATAAAAGTTTACTCTAAGGTTCTCATGGTTTGGACTTTACTGTGTCTATGTTGTATTATACTTCTATGATGGTAGGTGGTGGCTTATGTATGTTCCTTGTCTCTTTATAGGTAATGCATTGCATCATGTTTCACTAGAGGGATTACTTGGGAGGTTAATGAATTAAAAGAAGGAGTTCATTATAAAGAAGAAAATGCTCACTGTAAAGTAGAACTAGCTCACTTTAAAGTGACCTCAAATATTGTTTAAATTTTTTATTCGTTTTTATATGATATTTTGACTTTGATGTCTATATGAAGTCTGTGAAGGATGTAAATATTATTGTATATAGGTTTTATGATGATTTTTTTAAAAAGGCTTGAAGTATGATTTAATGAAAATGTCCATTCAAATGTATGTTTTGCATGGTTTTTATACTGAGTGGATTCTTGTACTAACTCCATTGTTCTCTACATTTTACACAAACTGTAGGTTATGGATGCTTAAGGGATGTCTCTATTGTTGAGGTGCTTAATATGTGAATTCCGAAGCTCAAGGAAAGAAATCCTTCAGTTTAAGGATTTCTATGTCATGTCTTTACTGTAAAGTGTATAAGTATACTTCTGAATTAATTTTTAAGGGTCGTGTACCTATTTTACTCTTATGATGTTATGTCTAGGTTAGAAAAGATACTTAAGGTCTAATGTTTCTACCATAATATGTGCTATGTAAAGTTTTAAATTTTACCGCTAAATTTACTACGACAATCCGATTAATGATAATATTGACCTATATAAAACCTCTGAGAGGTCAGGTATGCCATGTTACTTCTAAGGGTTGATCCTCGGATGTGATACCACCCATGCACCGTGTGGAGGATAACTAACCATTAAGGTCCCCGTGGTACTTACATAAGCGAGTGGCTCTATAATTTTAGGTTAGTTTTCCAACTATATAAGCTTCACAGATGCACCCATGACCCGTCGTCAGGACCACGGACTGTGAAGGGTCCCGTGGTCAAGTGACATGACCTGGGGGATTCTTACTCCCTTGCACGGGCATATATATAGCCAATGAGGTGGTCGACGCACTGTGAAGGGTCGTTTGGTCAACCTCTGACAGATGTTGTGACTCCAAAATCATGTAAATTGATCGTTGTCCCTTTTGCAGTATATGAATCCTACCGAAGTTCACTCTTTCTTGTCACACCTTGACCTATCATTGGCATGCGGTAATGTGATCTATTATCACAAGTGATCCAAATGTTACCCTGATGTCATAACATAAGCATATGGTGATACCAAAACTCATGCGGAAGATTAAATATCATGAAAAAAAAAGTCATGGAGAATACCCATGTACTAACACTAAATATATAATTTAAGATATTAATAAAAAATAAATATCAAAGACAAATGCTAATTTTAATCTAAGCCATGTCATAAATTGACCTCTAACTAACCGGAAGTGTTGGGACATGCCTCAACTAAATCTAGCAAAATTTAAACCAAAATACTAAAATATTAAAATTATAACATGATTTTCCTCCTCTAAGTATGAAGACTACACACAGATGTTGCAGAGCTGGAGGTCGAGAATCGATCTATGCATGATCTAGAAGTTTAGAAACTTGACCGACATCATGAGAAGATGTAGTGAAGAGTATGCATCAATTCGTAAAAGCTACGGAGAACATAGGATTGAGTACTGTTAAAATAAACATATAACTTAACAGCAAATAAAGCAATGATATAATTTGAATATTATATGGGTACTCAATGCTAAGCTAAATTAATGCAATGACAACATTTATAACATGCAGAGTCTAAAGACTGACTGTACTAAAATTTGGTGAATGCATTAGAGTCTAATTGAATTGTACGAGCTACTTATAACAAGAAATAATATTATATGAGTTAAATGTGGAATCTGATGTATACGCTCCATCAAGAGGACCCCATATATATTGCCACAAGTATAGAAGAATGACTTGCATGATCACTAAATGATGCTCACGTAGGCGCTGTAAAACCTACGTGACTCGTACTTCTAATAGTGTATGGGTTATTGACCCTAATATAACCTTGTATTATGTTACTCTTGATTGATTATGTAGCTAATACATGATGATTGAATTTTGTGATATACTCGATAGCTCAAAACTAACATGAAACTGAGAATGTGATATTAATGTACTAATAATGAAAAATTTAAACATAGAGGAATGTATATCTAAAATAACTGAAATATGTGACCTAGCATATGTAATTTGAGAACTAAAGAAATACGTAACAACGGTTCTGAAATTCATGCAAGAACTAAAGTAATAACATTATAATATTATTTGAAATGTCTAAAAAACATTTTCAATGATGATCTATTGAAATTCTAGAAACCTTAGATCTTGTTATATTAAGGGAATCAAGAATCTATCTAAATTCTAGGGAACTAATGGGAAAAAGGAACCCACTAGTAAAATCATCATGCATAGTGATGAATTCCTCATAGAAGTCTTTATATTTCTTGGCTGGAACTGATGGAACATTCTTATGTCCTTGAACTAGGGCTCTTGACTTCTTTCTCCTCTTACCCTTTAATATTTCATATGTTTTGATGAATGATTGACCTTATTTAATTAATGTTTCTAGGCTAAAACAAACAAAAACAATAAAGTTTATGGATTAAATGACGTAGTTTAGGGTTACAAATCATAAGGAAAAGACCAAAGGGAACCAATACAAAATATGTAGGGGGTCACCAACGGACGACACTGACATACCATATATGGATTGACAGTCTGTGCTTGTGAACCGTAAGTCGTAACTAGGGCAGGTTCTGGGGCATTGATCCACGGACCAGGACCACGAACTATGGATTGGCCTCTTGACTGTAGGTCTAACTATGACTCAACAGCTTGTCAATGTCTCTGAAGTTCTTTAGGATGGGTCACACGGGATCATCCACAAACAACTATCACGCATTGTGTACGGTTTGTGGGTGACATCTGTTGGTGCAACCTGTAGCTCTATATTTCTGCACTTCTAGCATACGGGGTGTTATATTATCTCCCTCTTTAAAACATTTGTCCTCAAATGAATACTAAACTAGCTGTAGTGGAGGGAAATACTTCCAAACTCTACCACTAAACACTAAAAACTAAATTTTTCTAACTTAATTGAGTTCCAAAATCATGCAAAACACACATAAAATGCATGTTCAAACACGGAGGAACATGATATTAACACTGAATCTATGTATGAATGAATTAAAAAATTGAAGAGGAACTATTACTTCAAGTTGTAGTAGAATAAGAAGAAAAAAGGTGAGGATATTTGGACTTGATGGCTATTTCCTTTTCACAAGCAGCTCCTTGTGGAGGCTGACTCCTCCACAAAAACTTGACAAAAGAGACCTATTTGTTTCTCAACCTTTTAACCTGATGATTGAGAATCTCAACTGGTACATCCTTATAAGAGATACTATATTATACAACGTCACTCTCAATGGAACTATGGATTCTATATGACCCACACTCTTCTTGCAAAGTGAAATACAAAAAAAAAATGCATTGCTACTAGTTCTTTAGGAAACTCTAACTCATAAGAAATTTTACCAATCCTTTTCATAACCTGGTAAGGGCCTACACATCTAGTTCTGAGCGTGTGTTTCATGCCAAATCTCATCACCCCCTTTATAGGTGACACTTTTAGGAATACTCAATCATCAACTTTGAGCTCTACTTCTCTTCGCCATATATCCACCTAAGACTTCTTGCATCTCAGTGCTGTCTTACGTCCATCTTAAATGAGTTGAACTTTCTCCTTAGAATCATGAATTGAATTTGGAGCTATCAAGGTTTCTTCACGTACTTCAAACCAACAAACTCAAGATAGTTCTATGCTTATAAAGAGCCTCATAATGGTCCATCTAAATAGTAGCTATTATTATGGGCAAACACTATAAATTAATGGTTATCAATCTAACTAATATTCAAGTCGATCACACAATCTCTCAACATGTTCTCTTTTTTCTAGACGGTATGATCTTCATGACAATTCTTCTTTTGTTGAAATGTTGTGCTAAGGTTAATTTGTGTATCGGGATCATTCTGAAATGACTTCAAAAAATGAGAGGTAAATTGAGGACCTCTATCTAAAAACATACACAAAGGAACCCATGCAACATGTCCGTGCCATTAATGTAAATCTTTGCATAATCCTCCACTGAATCTGTACACTTGACCGCCAAAAATTGGGAAGACTTTGTACCTATGTCAACTATCACCCAAATACAGTCACGTTGTATATGTGTATGAGGTAATTTTGTAATGAAATCCATGTTGATCACTTCCATCTTCCAAGTAGGAATGTTGATCTCTTGAGTCATATCCCCTATTTTCTTATGTTCTACCTTCACTTGCTGATAATGGAGCACTTACTACAAAATTTTCTATATTCCTATTCAGGCCAATCAAATAAAAAACATCTCGCAGATCGTACAGGTAGGTATTGGCAATTTAGACACAGAAATTTCTAATGTATATAGGAGAGGGCACCTATGCTTCTATAATAATTTATTAGACTAAAGAAATTTCTAATATATATAGGAGAGGTAGTTCTTGGAAATTATTTTCTCTAATTTGTGAATCCATTTAGATCCTTTCGCTAGAAACAATGTCACCAAGGAACATAATAGATTGCTACCAAAACAAAAATATGCTGAACATAGAGAATAACAAGTGATTTTTGAAAGAATGTAGAACAACTATCAATTGACTCGCATGTTCTTCCTTATTCCTAGAGTAAATGAGGTTATTTTAATAAAGGTGACAACGAACAACTCCAAATACTGCTTGAGCACTCTATTCATTAAATCTTTGAGTGTGGAAGAGCATTGGTTAGTCCAAAAGACGTAACTTCAAATTTATAATGACAATACTACGTTCTGAAGTCTGTATTTAGAATGTAACTATTTCTAAAACATAGTTTATAATAGCCGGGTTTAAGGTATATCTTGGAGAAATTACTAGTACCATGTAGTTGGTCAAAGAAGTCATAAATCTTGGGGATGGGGTAGTTAATATTTATTGTGACCTTGTTCAACTGCCTACAATCAATTCATAATCGTAGAGAACCATCTTTATTTTTCACGAACAAAACTAGTGCACCCCATGTTGAAGTACGAGGTTTGATGATGCCTTTATCTAGATTGTCATTCAAATGCTCTTTCAATTCCTTAAGCTCAGTTGGAGCCATTATTTAAGGAGGAATAGAAATAGGTTAGGTATGAGGAAGAAGATTAATTTGTAAATTAAATTCTTTTTGGGGGGAATTCCAGATAATCTTATGGAAACACTTTTGGAAACTCATTAACTACTGGAATATACTAAAGGGTTCGAGCTTCAAATATAGAGTTCTAAACCAGAACTAGATGATAAACATAAACCTTAGAAATCCTGTTTTTGACCTTAAGGTAATATATGATTCGTCTTATAAGCGCTAAGGTAATACCCTTGCGTTCTAGGATTGGCTCATCCTGAAAATGAAAATTTAAAGTCCTAGTTCTACAATCAACTTAGGCATTACACATATAACCAATCCATTCCATTAATAATATCAATGTTTACCATTTATAACTTAAAGGTTCTTCTAAGATGATATTCTGTAAGACTGTGTAGGGTAATTTTTGTATACTCGTGTAGTTATAACTTGGTCACCGACTGGAGTAGAGACCGAGAAGGGTCTTGAGAAAGTTTGTGGACTAACATTAAAGTTGACTTCTATACAAGGATTAAAAAAGAATAGAGTAGCCCATTGATCTAACAAAGTATAAACATTGAGATTAAAGACTCATAATGTCGTGTCTTTAGAGCATATAACATGTTCTAGCGCTGACCATAACTTGTACCTGATGAGTTGCCATGCTGAGTTGGATGACTTGCTGGTGCGGTTGATGTTTTAGATTGATTTACACAATTATTTCCTGTTTGACCCTATTTATAAGGACAATCCTTCAACTTATGACCGTACTGACGACATCCAAAACATACTTCTTTTCGGGAGGGACATTCGCCTGTATGGTTCTTACCACACTTGGAACAAGTGGGTAAGTCCTAGAACATGAAACACTTCCTTGAGACTTAGATCTTGTTATACTAGCTTTTTGGTCTTGTTGAAACCTTGAGGATGGAACATTAGCTTATCAAGGGGATGGGGCTGAAAATTTGTAATAACCTTGCGAGTGGTTTTGACCACTCGATTTGTTTTGAGAATACACATGTTCCGATTCCTAACATTCTTCTACTTCTTAGCCTATTCGTTAAGCTTACTTCGTCAACTTGATGAGCATGAGCCATGAGCCTAGAGATAATCATTATATCAAGAAAGATATCATTCCTACACTCGATTTTCACCAAGTCTGACACCCTATAGAAAAATATAATCATCTAATTCATGGATTCATCAACCATGTGAACATCTTAGTAGAGAGTTGGGTAATATTGATCCCATACTCTTGGACTATCATGCTAACTTGCCATATGTTCATGAATTCCAAAGATTTTGCCTCAGTTGGATAACTTTTGAAGAACCTATGAAGAGATATCTAACTAAGTATTACAAAGTGGCAGGAGAAATTTCTCTTACCCACATTATTTTTTCACTAAGTATATAACATATGAGCCACATCGTTAAGCTGGTAAGATGACAACTCAACAAAATAATTGCAGTTAACTACATTTCTTCAAAGATCTTCTTGTCCTTATCTATGGTGTTTTGAGAATCCTCACCAATATGCGATCCTAAGAAGTCAGGCGGATTAATCCTAAAAGAATAACTTACCATAGCTTCTATTGATCCACCACTAGCATTTGCAGAAACCGGAACCCGTTGATTGTTCTAGTTGGACATATTTTGATCCAATATTAGAATACCATTCCAAAACTCTACATCCGAAACTTACTAGTTTGGGACCTAGAGGAGCTGCGTTTGCGTTCTTGGCCTTCACATTCCTAGTATTATATCAACAAGGAGGTATGATATTAAATGTATACCATCGAGTTAAAATGGAGTAGATCAAACCTTACATACGATAAGAGTGGAACCCTAAATACCTACTGACTTATTCTATAGAGAAATCTTTCGCTTTTGGGGGGTGGAACTGACATTAACATGATGTGTTCTTGAATAAGGGTTCTTGACTTTTTTTGCTATTACGCTCTATTTGTTTAAAAAATTTGATGAATGACTAAATTAGGTAAGTTCTATTTATTTTTCTATGCTAAAACTAACAAAAACCACATATTTTATCGATTAAATAACGTAGTTTAGGGGTCTTATGCATAAGGAAATAAAAAAGGACACCTAACATGAAAGATGTCGGGGGTCAGTGATGGACGACACTGAAAAATCCATAATGGAATAACTTTCAATGCTGGTGAACTTTTAGACTTGAATGGGAAGGTTATAGAGGAATTGATCGATGGACTTGGACCAAGAACCGTGGCTTGGCCTACGAATTGTAGGTTTGGTAGTGGTTCAATACTTTAGCAAAATATTCTTGGATTCCATAGTAGGGGTCATAGGTTACTATCCACGAAAACCAGCACAGACTGTCATTCACCCTACAGTAAGTTGGTGACATCCGTAGCTGCCACCTATAACTCAAGATTTCTGCACTTTCGTAGTTCTAGCATACGGTATGTTACATTTATGGTGCTTTTCTACTACATTTTTCTATTTCTTGTTTTCGAGGTGTTACAATATCTCCCCCTTGGGAATACTTGTCCTCAAAATAAGTCTAAACTAGTTGAGTTTGATGGAAAGTGCTTCAAACCCTATCATTTAATACTAGAATCTAAAATCTGACAGAAAAAGTTTCACTAATATGCAAATACGCTAAAATTAATATATTGAATGAAGGAACATGATAATAAGACTAAATTTAAACATTAATGGCTAAATAGCTAAGGTGGAACTATTACTTCAAGGTGGAGTGGAATCGAAAGGATAGGGTGATGATACTTGTCCATCATGAGTCTTTTTACTTCCTAAGTAGCTCCCTCTACGGACTAACTCCTCCATAAAACCATATAGAAAAAAACTTCTTTTTTTCCGAACCTTTAAACCTGATGATCAAGAATCTTGATTAGAACATCCTTATAAGTGGGTCTATCTTGATTAGTCACACTCTTAGGTTTAATGGTACAATGGATATTGAATTATCCACACACTTCTTCAATTGAGAAATGTGAAAGATCGGATGCACTGCTGCTAGTTCTGCATGCAAATCTAACATATATTTTATATTTGCAATTCTTTTCAACATCTACTAATAACCTACATATCAATGACTAAGCTACCCTTTTTTGCAAACTCTCATCACCCCCTTCATATGTTACACTTTAAGGAAAACCGAATTATTAACTTTGAATTCTAATCCCTTTTCCTTACATCTTCATAAGATGTACGGCGACTTTGATTTGCCTTTATTCTATCATTAATGATCTGAATTTTCTATAGCATCATGAACTGAATTTGTCCAAATCAAGGTTTTTTCACCTAGTTGAAAGAAACAAACTAGAGATCGACATGTACACCCACATAATGCCTTATAAGGGTCCACCTTAATGTTATAAAGGCAGTTATTGTTATAGACAAAGTGTATAAGAGAAAGGTAATTATCTGTAATGAACCGAGAGAACCCCCTAGTTATCACACTTCATATTCGACCTTTTGGAGGTGTTATACAATCCTGTCGCATTCATTCATCACATAAGTATGAAATTAGTGCCAAATTAAATCTTTTTATATTAAGGTCAATAAGGAAACTCTTTTATAAAATGTAAAAAAGAACTAAGTCTCATTTTCATAAGGTCACGGTCCATACATTGAGTGAAAGATACAAGTCTTCTAGGATGTCTTTAATGGAAGAAAAATAGACAGAACATTCATATCCTTGAACATATGAGGACATATAGAGAGTCATGATAAAACGATCAAATTCCCAAGCTTCCACTCTAAGAATTATCACTTTCGACCACCTACTTATGTATAGAAATAGAGAATAATGAGGAGTTAGTACAACGAATAACTAAGTATGGCAATCATGCAAAAATATGCTTTGAATAGGATATTGTAGTTGAAATATGTTTTTCATGTT
Source organism: Solanum peruvianum (assembly GCA_027705065.1). NCBI lineage: Eukaryota > Viridiplantae > Streptophyta > Magnoliopsida > Solanales > Solanaceae > Solanum > Solanum peruvianum. The sequence goes on along the minus strand of JAKWJD010001761.1, from coordinate 32,241,510 downwards.
GTTTTAATAAACTTTATGAACCAAGTGTAAAAAAAATCATGCAAATCAATCATCAACATAAAAGGTAATACTCCCTTAATTATCAATATATGACAATATTCCTTAAATAACTCATTAACCATATACAACCTCTATACAAAGTTATCCTCTAACCCACCTTTGTAAGACATGAAGAGACCCGCCCATACAACCTTTTCATTACACAACTAAGTGTTCCTAAAGATTACCAAAGATACGAATATTTCCTTTCCATCATAAATAAATAAGTCAACATTTATTACTAGAGATATTAGAGAAAACATTCATGAATTTAAGGACATCACATGAAGACAATCCCTTAGGATAACTCTATGTTGCACTAGTGTAATGTGAAAGTAACATCACATAATACTACACCCACTTAGTGCTACTTTGGAACCACCCTCGATTAGGCACACAACATTCATGAAGTCACATAGCCTTTGTTAACATTATACATAAGACCAACATTATTCTTTAACATCATATAGAAATAACCATGCATTCATGAACATTACAAAGACGCACCAAGACTCCCTTGAAATGCCTTCTTGTGCAATGCATAGATGGCGTCCTATTACACATGCCAAAGGTAGGATCATTGTTTTAGCCCTTACGTGGAATACCACTAGCTAGTCCTTTGTACGTGCATAGTTATGGGATAAGGAGATTTCTTCTAGTTATCTATACTGATAGAGACTACCCATATAAATAGTTTTTTTTTGGATACAACACCTCTACTCACGGACAGTATCCTCCCCCTTTCAAATCCTCTCAGAGCTAAGCATTAATCCCCATGGAATTTTAGACATTCATTATATTCATTATCTATAGGTTAAAGGAGTGCTACTAAGTACTCTACCACTACTCAAGGAATAATCACGCATCCCTACCCATCATTAATTCATTAGAAAGCTCTTAGAAATACACTAAATCTCTACTCACAGAGAGTGTCCAACTCAAAGTCCAAAATTCATTCGTTAGAGTTCTATTGACAAAACCTTTCAATAGACTAATATTCATTAGATTTTCATTAGCATCATTCATTTATTAATTCATGTGTGTGTATTTGTTAGAATTCCCTTTCACATAACAACCATCATTCATGACATTGTCTTCTAAACATGATATTACAATATTCATCATAATCCACACACAACCATACATCACATTCACTTTATAGTCCATAAATCATACTATCTTAAAGAATCACATGCATAACTTCATAATACATCATAACTTCATAATACGACTCTAAACATAAGCATCATTACATTACATTACATAATAGTCAATGCCATAAAGGTCATAACCCCAATACCTATAGATATTCATATACATTAGCGAAACACCACCACCATAAGTGGACCATACCAAAGACGAGAAATTCATTAAGAATTATGACAATTTAGGTCAACATACCTTTAGTCCAAGCCATGATCATCCTTCCTCAATTATCCTACAAATCATCATAATTATGCATGAATAACAATAGATAACAACAATACAACGTACTATAAGCACAATTCTAACAACATCCAATCCTATTCGTCAAACCCACTTAGTAAGACAAGATCAAGTAATTTCAAGGATCATTGGTTCATAGACTTTTTCCCTTGAAATCATCGATTAAAACATTCGTTTGAAACTATTTAATTCAAGAACAATGAGTTTGAGGAAGAATTGGGGTTTTGATTATCGCTTAGAACTCTAAAACCATTAATTTTCTCTAGACAGAAATCTAACTCTACATAAAGGATTACCATACCCTAGTATTAATAAGACAATGAAATTGTAGAAAAAATCAATGGAAATCATTAATCCTAGATACAACTTGACACTAACCTTCCATTGAGGTTTTGAGAGAACATTTTTGTGAATTTGGGGTTTTGATTTCTGAAGAATGTAGTCTATTCTAGGTTTACATGTTTTAACTAACTTTTAAAATACTCAAAAGATATTAATAGTAACCTTCCATAATTTAATTGGAACATGGCATGAATTGATAAATCACCCCTTCATTTGTCGTGCGTAGGATAATGTTGTAGGAGCCATCAACGGCCCCCCATTGATGGACCATCAATGGGTTAACGAGGCATCCTGTGATCCTTCCTTTTTGAATGATGCTCCTCAAAGTGGGGCTAATATAGTAGAACTAAGTGTGGAGACACGAACCTTTTTGAGAAGCTGTAAACCATGGGCGTTAATGGAGCTGTTTTGACAACTTCTTGGAAAACGTTTGTATCTTCTTCAAAGACACTTAGAGTCGTTCTTCGGGAGTATTACCCAAATTTTTTAAACGTTAACACGACTATATAGATAGTAAATCTCCTCCTATCATATTATATTCCAAAATAAATTTTAAAACAAGGCAAACATACTAGGACACACTAGCACACAAAAGACTAGTTTTCAGACGTCTTTGTCGTCTTTTGACTTTGGACCTTGAAACTCATTAAACCAACTATTACAGTAACTTTCTTGCCTTGATATCAAGTTAGTAACTCAATAAAATCATGTGAAGCTCTGTTTTATCCTATTTCATTTTGAGGGTAATTACTGTATCCCCCACTTGGGAACATTCATCCTCTAATTACACAAAAACACTTTTAATGACTAAATGATTCAACTAGAAGCTCACAACACACAATCAAAAATACAACTTCATAGTCAATGCACCATATTTACAAGGAACACCAACATCACATCACTATGCACTCAAGTAAACACAGTAAAGCAGGAACTATCTCCAAAATTCATAGAGCACACATACTTCATAATTTTCATTGCATTATGGAGGAACTACCATCTCCAACTGTACAAATGATCATAAGTTCATTATAAGGCCAAACATGCAATAACATTCAAATTACACATAGGAATAATAAACATAATAACATTTGAGGCAATTAAACAAATCACACTAGATGGACATCGAAATGAGAAATACAAATTAATTACTAATCTTCCCATGTACTCATAATATTATAAAGATGATGCATAACATAAATTCATCAACGACAAGTATAATATATAGAGAACGTGCAACTCATACTCATATGCAAGAATCTTGAACATAACAAAACTACAAAGAATTTTGGTCTCAATCTTAAATAGGAGTATATGAAAAAATAAAGATATCATGCACCTTACTACTCATCTTATTCTACCCTGCTGGGGTAAAACCATCTAAGATAAACTTAAGACAACCTTTAGGAATTATGAGTCATCGGGTTTTTTTTTTTGGATTAGCTCTGTTGTTAGCTTATAGAACATAGAAATGGTTTTTATTTTGAGCATTATGATCTGAACAATAATTTGGAGCGAGGATATTGCTTGATCTCCTTCCCCTTTTCCATGTGGGTTGGTCAATCTTTCATCTTATTACCCTTCTTTCCACACCCAAAACACCAATGTATAGGGAAGACACTTACCCAAATGTTATTTTCCAGATGTAGTACATCCAGGCCTCTGAAAACTAGAGCCACCTCCACTTCCTCATTGAGAATTTGGGTTGAACACCCTATCATTATTTTATTTGGGGAAATCTTGATTGTAAAATCTCTTCTTAGACTTAGGTTGACTTTGTTTTTCCGGCCTAGCCCGTTTCCCATCTCTATTTATCTTACTAAGCTTGGCCTCCTAAATTTTTTGGGAATACACCATAGGTCTAGAGATATCAATATCATGATGGATTATTGTCGTATGACACTCTTCTTCAATGAAACTAGACACCCTAATCACAAATTATTCATCCAATCCATTCAGTTTGCTACGATGTTTAGGTCATATTTTAAAAGTTGGGTGAACTTGAGAGAGTATTCTGTCACACTCATTTCCCTTGATGGAGGTTCATGAATTTAACTAACTTTTTCTCCCACAACTCTAAGCGGAAAAAACTATCAAGAAAGGTCGTCTTAAGCACTCACCAATTTACCAGGGCTTCCCTAACAAGTGTCTCATCCCTTCATTTGTCAAACAAAACTTATGCCACATCTTTTAGTTGGTAGGTGGCTAGTTCCGTTTTTTTCTAGAAGTTACTCCCATAGCATCTACCACCTTAAGCACCTCATCAATGAAGCCTTGTGGATCCTATACCACCTAAATACCATGAAAAGTAGAAGAATTCATCCTCATTAAATCTTGGATTCTAGAAAGTACTTGCATTTTGGTTAACTTGGGGTCCAAATCTTTGATTAGCTTGGGATGTGATGGCTTGAGCCTGATTATTGATGACTTGAGATTTAGTCATCACGAGTTTGGTCAATGTTTTGAAGGAAACCATTATCTCCAGATTAGACATGGCCCCTTCCACATTGGTAGCTTTTGGACCTTGGGGCACTTAACGAGGAACCTCCTTATTCACATTCTCTTCTTAATCCCTCCTTGAATTATCCCATCTCGCATTCATGTTCCTAAAATCACAACAATAGGAATAGGAACTCTTAGACATTCAGTCTAAGTCACGACTTCAAGAATATCATGGAAGTGTAACTTCTATCGTCCATTAGCCTCTTGCTCAAAGATATACCGCGACTCACACAAATGAATAAGACTCTACTAGACGTGGCTTTTGAGAATTTGGACCCTTAGACTATTTCTATAGACTTATGCTCTGATACAAAGTTTGTAACGACTCGAGAGCACCCCCTAGTCGTCACACATCTTACTCGACCTCTCAGAGGTCTTATACAAGCCCTTAATATTCATTCAAAACATAAGTATGAAAAGTAGTGTGGAATTAATAATTTTGACAATAAAGTCAATAAGGAAAAAACTTCAATAAAATGTACAAAGTATTAATTCTCACGACAAGATATTTTAGACACATCCCATTATTATAGGGTCACGATGATAACATTTAATGAATGATACATTTCATATGCCATATTTTTAATGAAAGAAACCTAGACATCACATCCATGCCCTTTATGATATGAGAAAATACCGAGGTTGTGAGAGTACGATCTAATTCCCAAGCTTCAACACTGAGAATCCTCACTTCTCACAACCTACACTTGTAGATATAAAGAATAATATGGAGCTAGTACAATTAAGTACTAAGTATGGCAATCTGCAAAAACATGCTTTAAAGAGGACATTTTTGTTGAAATATGCTTTTCATGCTATTTTGATAAACTTCATGAACCAAGTGCAAAAAACATCATACAAGTCAATCGTCAACATACAAGCTAATACTCCCTTAATTATAAATATATGACCATATTGTTTGAGTAACCCATTAACTATTTAGAATCTCTATCCAAATTTATCCTAAGACCCACCAAGCTAATACATGAAGAGACCTCCCATTAAATCTCTTCATTATATACCTAACTGTTCCTTAACACTACTAAATATAAGGATATTTCAATTCTTACAGAACTCAATAAGTCAACATATATTACTGAGATACTAGAGGAAACATTCATTCATTGAAGGACATCACCTAAAGACCATCCGAATCGGACAATACTCCGTGCGGCACTTGACGGTCTACTCACGATTCTTGCACGATCTTGTAGACTCAAGTAAGCCTTCCTCTACTTGGATCGCTAAGAGAACTTAGAAAGAGAAAACAAAGACAAAATTTGGAAGAATGGACTAGTATCTTATTAGTCAATGAATTGTTGGATGCTATACAATATACAATGACCCTCCTATTTATTTACTCTTCCCTACGATAATTCTAAGTTAGACTAGTTCAATATGAAAGTAGCATCCCATTTTCCAACACCCACTTATATGTGCTCCTGTGGAACAACCCTAGACTAGGCACACCACATTTGAAAAGTCACATGACCTTCATTAACATTAGAAATAAGAACAACATGCTTCACTAACATCATATAGATACCCATTAATTCATTAACATTACAAGTACAAACCAACACTCCCTCAAAATGCCTACTTGTGCAATGCGTATATGTGTCCCATTCCACCACCTACCCTAACCAGTAAACCCTTATGAAGACCTATTTCATTTCATTCTTTTATGGGGGTAAGCTTTATCTTATCCGACATAGACCACGAGAAATTAACATGGAATCTTTGTAATAAGCCCTACCGAATGAGGAATTCCACTTGCCTACGATAGGGTAATTCATTCAGACTTTACGATGAGTACTAGTATCTAGTCTTATGTGGGAGAATGGGTAAGGGATAAGGAGATTGCTTCTAGGTACTACACCTATATTAACTGAGAGTACCCTTCTCAAGAAGTTGCTTTTGGATACTACACCTCTATTCACAGAGGGTATCCACCCTCTCTCAAATTTTCTAGGTGCTAAGAATTAATCCCCACAGAACTTTAGACATTCATTACATTCATTAGCTGTAGGTTATGGAATTGCTACTAAGTACTCTACCTCTACTCAAGGAAAGAATACTCATCCCAACCTATAATTTAGTCAATAGAAAGCTTTTAGTAATATTGAGGTTGTTATTAGGCAGTGCAACTCTAATCATAGAGAGTGTCCACATCAAATTTTCCATTAACTCATTAGAGTTCTATTCATTAAACCTTTCAATAGACCCACATTCATTACATTTTCCTTAGCTTCATTCATTCATTAATATGTGTGTATTTTTCAGAAAGACGTTTCACATAACCACCACCATTCATGACATTTTATCTAAATATGATCATACTAAATTAATCATAATCCACACACAACCAAACTTCACGTTAACATTAAACTCTAATAACCGTACTATCTTCAAGAATCACATGCATAACTTCATAATACATCTCTATACATAAGCATCATGACATTACTTTACTTAAAAATTCAATGCCTTCAAGTCCATAACCACAAAAACATACATATTCATATACATTAACTAAACACTGCCATCATAAGTGGACTATACCACACAAGAGCAATTCGATAAGAACTAGGAAAGATTAGGTCAACTTACCTTTTATCCTATACATGATCACCCTTTTTCAATCATCCAACAATTAATCATAATGAGGCATGGATAATAATAAATAATAACAATACAACATACTATAAGCACAATTCTACCAACATCCAATGACATTCATCAAACTCACTTTGCAAGACTATAAAATTAAGGAATTTGAGAGATCACGGGTTCATGGAGTTTTACCCTTGAAATCATCTATTACATCATAATATAATCATAATTATTCATTTGAAACTATTTTATGTAAGAACCCGTGCGTTTGAGGAATAATTGGGTTTTGATCATCTTTTGGAACTTTAAAACCTTTTGAGAATTTGATCTAGAGAGAAATCTAACAACTGTTAAAGGATTACCATACCTTAGTATTAAAAATTTCATGACTCGAAAGGACCTTCTAGAAGATTGGGCAACCTTTAGGTCAGAACAATTGCGAACATGACATTACGGAGGTATTGTACTAGCCTACTAGATATCATTCATCGCATAAGACAAGAAAAGTAATGTTGAATTAAAAATTTTCATGACATTAGTAATAATTATAAAATATATTTTATGAATAATAAAAATTAGTCTCGTAGTCAAAAGATAACTTAAAGACACGACTTAAAAATCATAGGGTCATGACCCTTCACATTGAATGAAAATACATAATAAGTCTTAATAGTATAAGTTAGAGAAATCGAATTATGCCCTCGCATATATGACGACATACATAGTCTTGAGAGAGTCGATTCTCAAGCTTTCCTTCTATCTTCAACTTGCCTACAATATATACTTATAGAGGATATTAAAGTATGGGGTTAGTACCAAAAATGTACTAAGTATTGCATATGCAAAAACATGCAAAAGGGATGTTTTAGTAGAAATAATATTTCATGCCAATTAAGTAAAACTTTCATGAATATTGAAGTGAAATAAAACATAAATCACCATTTAGCACATAGAAGAGGATTTTCAAGAATTTTGACACAAATTTCACTTTACAGTGAATGCATAGAAGTATCACAGTGAACTCAACTCTAACCAATACACAGTAAACTCACCCCCTAGAAGTTTCCCTAACCAAGTTTTTTGTAAGATTTACAAAATTAAGACATGGAGGAACCGCCCATAGAATTCCTACAATACAGAATTATGTAACCCTCAAGACTACGCATTATAGGCTTACTTAATTGATGTAACAAGTCAACACCTTTTAACTAGACATTAGAGGAACATACTTGCATTAGAAATTCACCTAGGTGCTCTTCCCCAAGTGGACTTCCAAGTTACACAAAGTGGAATGTGAAAATAACATCCCATACTACTACTCCCACTTTGTGCTCCTTGAGGATTCCATGAGGTTAGGTACACAACATTCATCATTCACAAACTTCATTATACAAGACATAAGATTAACATGCCTTTCATAACATTAAACATTAAGATACATAACTTCATTTCATCACAAAATAGCATCTTCATACATTACGGACAAAGACACAACAAGACTCCCCTTTCAAGTGCCTACTTGTGCAATGGATAAATAGCATCCCATACCACCATTACCCTAAGTATCTTTAACCAAAATAGACCTTGAGAGGTAGACATGAAATCCCAAAATTAACCCCTTTAAAGGATCCTGACCTGCCTAGGGTAGGGTTATTCTCTTAGTCATTACAATGATTCTCCAGTAGCTACACCGATGCGGCCGAATAGTTAAGGGATAAAGAGATTTCTCCTAAGTAACTCATTCTCTACTAACGAGGAGTACTCACCTCAACAGATACATTGGGTACAACTAACATATCTACTCATGAAGTGTAACCACCTTTTATTCATATCCTCTCAGCGCTAAGGATAACACCCCTTTGGTGTCTTAAACATTCACTACTATTGGTTAAGGAATAACTTAATCACGAAGTGTATCAATCCCTCAACCTATCTTAGAAATTTCATGGGAGATAATAAGGTTTCTAGTAAACAATACATCTTAACTCACGAAGTGTGTTCACCCCAAGACTCCACTTTTCATTCACTAACTTCATTCATTCATTCAAGTGTTAGTGTGTGTACATGTGAGCACAACTTTCAGATAATCACCATTTTTATAACATTGACTTGTAAACATGACTACATCTTCATTCATTGCATCACACACATTAGCATACTCCATAGAAACATATAGTTCACATAAACATGATCTCTACCATACTTCACATAAACATATAATTCACTTAGGCATAGTATCTACAAATCATACCTAAAAAGATTTATAAAATACATCAACAAGAACAACATCATTACCAGATTGCATCACATATCAAGACTTGATGCTCATACTCAAAATAGACATGTAAATTGATAGTAAAAAAATTCAAGTTAACAACGCCACCAAACTTGGACCATACCACTTAATGACTATTCATAATTAGAACTAAACAATATAACCATAAAAAACTCATACTTTTATCAATCTCTAATAATGCTCATTAAACCCATTGTACAAGCTAAAAGATGATAAAAACCCTAAAAGTTGATAAAAATTATTAACATGTTTTCACTGGGGGTTTGACATTAACATAATTACTAAATACTAAGAACAACTCATTTTGATCAATAAAATATTTTCAAACAAAAAACAATACTGAGAGCCAAGGAATAAATAAGTTTGAAGCTGAAACCTTTTTGAAATCATTTAGTAGTGGATCCCTGAATGAAAGGACTTTCAAGGACGAATATCGTACCTCCATGAGAAGAAACTAATGATTTTTTTATGAAGAAAAATTGCACAACCAACCCTCCTAGCCCTTCCTTGAGTCATACCTTCAATGGAGTTTGAGAGAATCTTTCTGGAGGGAGGGGTTCTGATTTTTATTTTAAAATAAAGTGTAAAATTAGATCTTAGAGTATGAACCTCTTAATATACCTAAAAGATCCAATATTCATCCATGGTTCACAAGGACTTGGGGTGAATTTAACAAACACCCCAAGCCTTGGAATATTTTTTGAAGCTTTTGTAGGAACCACCTACGCCCCACAAACGACGGATCGTAGTCCAGACTACGCCCCTTAGATGGGGTCCGTTGTTTGGGTCTGAGCCTCCTTTTTTTGCATGCCTTGAATACCTTGCAGGTTCAATCGATGACCAAGGTCGACGGGCCGTCATTTGACCAATAGTGCATTCCTTGTGGCCGTCGTTGGTCACGGTTTGGAAGCATCCTGCCAAAGAGAAGGGGTCCTCTTCAAGGGCCCCTTGTAGGTCCTAGGTGAAGACGTAGCCTGACGTTGAACCCCTAAACATTTTAATATACGTCTTAGGATTATACCACATTATTTTCAACTAAAAGGAACACGTAAAACTTGCTATAAAATACTAAGATATGCAAGTACTTTTCAAAGCACACATTTTAAACGTCATGGACGTTCTTGAACATTTGACCTTCGTACATCACCAAACTTTATACACTGCTGAATGACAACATGATAAACCATTTTAACACAAAATTATTTCATGAGACACAAGTGACGCTCTAGTTTGACCTAGTCCGTTTTAGGGTGTTACAATTAAGCCAACGAAATTGTCGAAAAAATCAGTGGAGGTTTTGACTCTAAGCTTCCATGGATATTTTGAGAGAACTTCTATTGAACTTGGGGTTTTGATTTTTTACAAATGTAGTCTAACTCTAGGTTATAACAATTTAACTAACTTAAAATACACACAAAAACACTAATCCACAATTTGATTAGAAAGTCAAGTGAATTAACCAATTCACCCCCTTAGTTGGTCGTGACTAGGACAATGTTGCAGGAGCCATCGATGGCCCCCCATTGACATACCATCAGTTGTTTGATGACACATCTTGCTGTTCCATCATTTTTTACTGAATCTCCTCAAAGTGGGGGTTAATATCTCATGACTAAGAGTAGAGACAAGCCCCCTTTTGACGACGCGTCAATGGAGCTATTTTGACAGCTTCTTTGCAAACTTTTGGGTCCTCCTCAAGGACCTTTACTGTGGTCATTAGGGCATCTTACCCAGACATTTTAACCATTAAAATGACCATCTAGATACTATGGTCCCCTCATGTCATTTCTGACTCCGAACAATATTTAAAAACAGTGCAAATATACTAGGACAGACTAGCATACAAAACACTAGTTCCCGCATGTCTTGGTCTTCCTTTGAAATTTGACCTTGAAACTCATAAAACAAACTTTTACAAGAAGTTTCTGGTAATATTAACAAGTTATTAACTCAAAAAAACTCGTTAAAAGCTTTAGTTTTTCCAATTTAATTTTGAGGGTCGTTACATCATCCCAATTATCCTTCAAGTTTATTATTCAATCTCTCAACATGTCCTCTAAGGTATAAATGGTACACTCTGCCTGACCATCCGCATGTAGATGAAATGTTGTGCTAAGTTAACATGGGTACAAAGACATTTCTGAAAAGACTTCTATAATTTAGAGGTAAACTAAGGACCTCTATATGAGATGATAGACAAAGAAACCTCATGTAACCTAACTATCATATTAATGTAAAGTTTGGCATAGTCCTTTGCTAAATCAGTAGTCTTGAGCACCAAAAAGTGTGAAGACTTAGTAACTCTTTTAACTATCACCTAAATGGGTCATGCTTTGTTAAAGTATCTAGTAATGAAGTCTATGTTGATCACTTCGTACTTGCATAAAGGATCGTTGACCTCTTGAGTCATACCGCCTAGTTTTTGATGTTTTGTTTTAACTTGCAGAAAATTGGAGAACTTAGACAAGAAATTTGAAATATACCTCTTCAAGTCATTCAACCAAAAGGCTTCCATAGATCATTCTACATCTAAGAGGCTCCTGGATGAATAGAAAATTTTGAGTTCTGGGCTTCTGCAGGAATATATTGTCTCAAGTTACGCACCATAGAAAAACATAATTGTCCCTAATATTAAATTACACAATCTCCTCCTTAGGAGAAAATATTGATTCTCTATTGATGGATAGTTTCATTTAGTTGAGGCAATATCGATCAATATATTTTTGTTCTTTAACCGCTGATACTAATGAATATTCTGATTCATTTCCAACTTTTAGACCACCATTTGATATGCTAATAAGGCAAACTGTCCATCTAGGAAGCATGTGAACGTCTTTCGCTAGTTTTTTTCTATCTCTCTCAGCATTGCTACACGACCCATAGATAGTCTTCTAAGTGCTTTTGCTACTACTTTTGCCTTAGAAGGATAATAATGCACACTCATTTTATAGTCTTTGTGGAATTTAATACATCTCCTCTAGATAAACTTCAACACTTTCTGGGTGAACATATTTTGAAAACTCTTATGCTCTGTTAACATATTTACGTGAACACCATGCAAGTAATGTCTCCAAATCATAAGTGCAAACATCATTGTTACAAGCTTGAAGTCATGAGTCGAATAATTCTTCTCATGCACCTTAAGTTTTCTAGAATCATAAGTTATCAATTTACCTCCCTATTAAAACAAAACCTCAGCTAAATCTAGATTCATAAAATTTATCACACAACCTTATGAACCCTTTGGTAGATTCGAAACAAGAGTTGTAGTTAGTATTGTTTTTAGTTCTGCAAAACCTTTCTCACAATCATATCACCACTGAAATTTCATCTTTCTCTGACTCAACTTAGTCAATAAAGAGGATTAGGATTAAGATCCTTCCAAAAACCTTTTTTAATAACCCGCTACACCCAAGAAACTTCTGATATCAGCCGGAGAGGTAGGTCGGTTTCATTGTTTCACTACTTTTATTTTTTTATAATCTAATTGGATCCCTTGGATAGAAACTATATTCCCAAGGAAGGAAATAGATTGCAACTAAACCTAACATTTGCTAAGATTATCAAATAATTTTAGATATTCGAGAGTCTGAAGCACAACATCTAAAAGAGTCACATGTTATCTCTCAATCATAGAGTAATGTGGATATCATCAATAAAGACGATACCGTTAAAGTACACATATTTCTTGAAAATCCTATTCATCAAGTCCATGAAAGTTGTCGGAGCATTGGTTAGTCCATATTCCATAAAAGAAAATCATATTCACCATACCATGTTCTAAAGGCTATCTTTTGAAAGTCATTATCTCTTATTCTAAGCTTATGATAACAGGATCTAGGGTCTATCTTCGAGAAATGACTAGCACCCTAAAGTTAGTAGAACAAGTCATTAATCGTGAGGATATAGTACTTATTAATGAATATGAGTTTGTTGTTCTTCATATAGTCAATACACATTTTGAAAGAACCATCTTTATTTTTCACAAATAGTATTAGTGCACCTAAGGAGATATTAGATCTGATGAAGCTCCTATATATGAGGTCTTTGAACTTCTCTTTAAATTCCTTCATCTCATATCATGCCATTTTCTAAAGATGAATATATGTAGGTTGAGTATATGAGAAATATTCCAAAGTCAATTTCCCTTTTTGGAGGAACTAGATATTGTTGAAACACTTTTTTGAATTCATTCACAATTGGAACTGACTCAAGGGTTAAATTTGGAGTTTAAATTCTTGACCCGAACTAGATGATATAGGTAACCCCTAGAGATCATCATTCCCGCCTTAAGGTAAGAAATTCATCGACCTATAGGAGCAAAGCTACTAAGTTCCATTTTAAGATTGGTTAGTTTAGAAACAGAAAACGAACAATCCTAGTTCTATAATCGAATGAGGCATAAAAGGACTGTGAAAAATCTATGGTTAGAATGATACAAAAGTATACCATTTTTAACTCAACAAGATCTGCTGAGGTGACTTTTATAGAGAATATTAGGGATTTTTTTTCACCAGCCTAGCTATTTCTAGGTCACCTACTAGAGTAAAGATTGAGAAGGTTTCTGCTAGAGTTTATAGACTAACATTAAAATTGACTACTACATGAGGAATTACATATTAAATATTATCCCCTAGACCTAACAAATCATAAACATCTAAGTTAAAGACTCCTAATGTACCATTTTCTAGATAAGGAGAATCATTCTAATCCTGGCGAGCTTGAAGAAAATAAAATATGTTTTCCTGCTGATCACTACCCTGTGTTTAGAAGAAGGACAGTCTCGTAAACCGTGTCCATACTATAAACACCCAAAACATTATTTCTTTCCTACAAGGCTTTCGCCTAGATGGTTTTTACAACACTTAGGACAAGTTTTGTAGGTTCTAGCACCTATGAAACTCCTCTGAGACTAATATCCTTATATCCTAACTTTCAAATTCTATTGACACCGGGAAGATAGAATATTAGAAGATGAAGGTATTGGGGCTAAAGGATTTTGTTAACCCTAAAAGATATTTCCACCACCCAATTTCTATTGTAAATACGCATAGCTCCCACTCTTAGCCTTATTTTTCTAATTGTCTTGTAACATGGCATTTTTTTTGCTATGCATTAACGAAGTGTAATATCTCGTAGAGAAACTTGGTCATATTTGCCCTGGCATCGTACACTGTGAGGAACATGCATTGAGGAAGTTTGGTGAAATTGACTCCATACACTTACACAATTCTTCTCCTTTTCCTTAAGTTTATGAACTCCTAATATTTTCCCTCCCTTATCTATCATGCAAAGAACCTTTCAAAAAAAAGTCTTACTAAAGCACTATCGAGTTTTAGGTATATTCTCATACTTGGTACCCTAAAAACTCAGGCAAATTCATCAAAAAAATATTGCTATTTTAGTTGACCCAACATTAGCATTATCAGGAAATCGGGCATGCTAGTTGTTATGGGTTAGCACACTTTACTTCAATTACCGAATGGCATTTTGTAATTCTGCATTCAAAACTTTCTTGATCTGGGACTTGAGGAGGTGTTTTAGCATTCTTAACATTCAAATTCCTAGCGTTTTCTCTACGAGAAAGCCTTATTTGAAATGCATTAATTCGAGTTAAAATAAAGAATTAGATGATACCTTACGCTCAATAAGAGTAACCAGAAAATGAGGTTTTCCTAAAATACATTGTAGCCTCTGTCTCATAAGGTGGGGTGCATTTCACACCCATTAAAGGACACTAATTAGTTTATTTTTTTCTGACATCCTATGACTCTTGAACCAAATGCTCTAATACAAAGTTTGTGGCGTCCTAAGCTACACTAGAGATGTGGGCACAGGTCCTAAGATTTGGATTGACCTAAGATAACACTATTGGCATAACATAAGCATACTACGATAAATAAAATAAGATTATTCTTTGAGGAAGATTCAATCAGTAGATAAATTAAATGTGATGGGGAATACCTATTCTAAATCTAAATATAAAATCTTAGAATTTAACAACAAATGAAATATCAAACATCCAAATAAAAAATGAATCTAAATATGTCTGAAAATAGACTATAACTAAATAAATGTTTCGGGATATGCCCTAGCTAAATCTTGAAAAAACTAATACTAAAACATTGAAAAATGGAAAGATAGTATTTCACTCAATTCCTCGAAAAATGAGGACTCACCACTTATGTTGCTGAACTGGAGATCACGAACCGATACATGCATGATATTGATGATGATTACATGAAATTATATTACAAGAAGATGTAGCACATAGTATGCGTCAGTACTTGAAACTTATTTAGCATGCAGGATAAAATAGAGTCGAATAATAACATAACTAAATCAAAGCATATAATTGAGATATTATATAAGATAAGCATTATAGTGAATTGAGAATAATAAACATAATAGTACAACTGAATGCATATCAGGGGCATGCGAAAAGTGTTCATGAAGTGGTTGAAACCAATCTGTAAATAACCCTAAAAAGTTTGATATACTATGTGTTACTTAATGTGTCAAGAATGCATATGATTAGACAAGGGTTCATACGGATTGATGCGTGTAGAACTAGACTTCGGAACCCTTGCTACATCCAAGAAAACTAACTTGGGGAGTTAGTTTATCTAGGAATGGTTGGGTCCAACCATGTTGGGCTCTCGAATACGAAGATTTACTCGAAGGAGACATTACCAGACTTCAAAAGAGGAAATCATAGATGTGGAGGGTGTAGGGGTAAAGTGGTCTTTTTATAGGATAAGGGTAATATAGTAATTACCCTAAATATATTATTAATTATTTATTTAATAAAGTGAAGGAGAAAATTGGGGAGTGAGAGACGAAAAGGAACTCTTGAAGATAAGTCTTACTCCACCAAGGTTTGAACCTATATGGGAGCAATGATTTAATGTATTTTTTTTATTGGTCAATTAATTTAATAAATTATTAATTAATTGCTGATTTATAAAGGAAAATCAGATTTTCATTATTAATTATTATTTATTTATTAATTAATATGTTTCTATGACTATGTCTCCTATTTGACTAAGTCTACACTACTTCACATGTTTTAACTCTCTCTCACGCTCATCTCTCTCATGTTTCTCCATTTTTTTTTTCACGATTGCTCGCTGCTAATCAACTACAAGAACAGAAAAAAATTACTAGACTTCTTCACACTAGAAGAACTCACACGAAAATATAAGAAAACAAGCTAAGTGAACACGTTATGGATAGAGAGGGTTTTTTTCTGTCGAAAGTTTTGTGTTGAAAAATTTGCTTGGACGTGAGTTTTGGAGAGTGTTTGGGCAGCAATTTCAAAGTTTGAACGTCAAAATAAGGTATGGGTTTTATTATCTCTTGGTTCTTTTCCCAAGAGACCCCTTAAGGTTCAAGTTATTCATTTGAAAACTAGGATTGTTTCCCTTCTTGCATGCCCCTGTCACTAGCTCCCAATCAATCCTAGGTTGGGTATGATTTCTGGTAGATTTAGGTGTATGTTATGTTTTTGTGATGAATATGATTATGTTTGGGTACTTTAAAATCGTATGAAAAAAAAACTATGTATTAGAATTTTTTTGCAAGTATGTGCGTGTGAAAAAATGTTATTGCAATTGTAGTCCTCGTCTTAAGGATTCAAATTGTTAATGTTTTGGTTGTAATTTTACGTGCATAAACTTATGTAAATCTTGATGTTCATTAAAATGGAAGTCTGGCTGATTTGAGTATCAATATTTTTGCTAAACAAACCTATGAAAGTGCACCCCAAAAAGTGTTAAAAGATCTACGAAATTTCCCTAAGATTTAAAGTGAAAATGTTGGTGAAAATAAGCTAAAGAAATGACTAAATTTCCAGCAAACTTATAAGTTTAATTGATTCTAACTGTAGAGAAAAAAATATTGAAATTTATTTAAGAATAAGGGGATGAGGCCACCAGGATTCAAACCTGTGACCTCAAACGTGTACTACCTTCAAATCGCAAGAAAAAAAATTGGGATAAGGGGGATTCAAAATGGGGTACGCTGGCTTAAGAAGTTGAGTTCAAAAAAAGTAAAAAATTATTAAAATTTAATGGGAGGCGTGGTTATCGAACCCACAACCTCTAGGCAGCAAATGAAGTGAAATAAGAAAATCAAAGAAAAGAAAATGTGAGGCGTGGGAATCGAAACCACGACCTAATATCTGGAAAAGAGAAGGGCAAAATTAATAAGAAAATAAAGTGACGCTATGGAGGCTCGATCTCACAAACTCACTGCCAAATGCCTAGCTAAGTCAATTTTAAATAAAAATAAAATAAGGAGGCTATGGGGGTTCGGACCCACAGCCTCACAGCCCCTGCCAAAATTAAAGAATAAATAAGGAGAGGCTGTAGGGTTTTATCCCACAACATCTTTGCCAAGGCGAATTGGACAACGCAATTTTAAATGAAAAATAAAAGGGGTTTTTGGGGTTCAATCCCACAACCTTCGCCAAATAAGTTGAGAATCCAAGGAGAAAAATAAAGATAGAATGTTGATGTTGGAGCTCGATCTAGGGTCCAAATGTCATGAAGTCAAGGAAAACTGTAAGTATTGTCCAAGGGGTTCTAACTTGGGTTCCCTTGCCCAAATTTCCTAATTGATACATAAATCATATGTGAGTTATATGTTCAAGAATAACTCCACCTACTTACATAAAAATTGAGATCTTGGCATACATATAAGATATATAAGTCTTGTACGACATAATCTTAGGAAGATATGAGTCACTTAACAGTTTATGAATGAAGTCTTATGGCTTGTATGAGTAGACCCATAAGTCTAGCTTACGATTAAAAACAAATGGACCTATGATGTATCTAATGAAATGATGAAACCCTAGAAGGGTTAAGTACGAGTGTAATATACACTTAATAGCCAAGTGCATTGGCATATGATGAAATGAACAATGAAATGATAAAACCCTAGAAGGGTTATGTAAGAGTGTGAAACACACTAAATGGCCAAGTGCATTGGCATATTATGAAATGAACATTCATGTGAAAAGGGGTGAGTACTTATGAAGAGCAAATGTTGTAATATTAATGAATGCGTTGACAACATGATATGAGGCTAATGAAAAAGATGAAAGAAATTTCAAATGAGCCTAAGAAACTGTTACTAAAACGTACTCACTTATGATACTGTAAATTTAATGAAGGGACCAGTCTCTATGAACACTCTTGAAAGTATTCAGATTAACACACTTAATACTAATGATGATATAAGAAATCATCTATTGATCTATGATGTGCTCATACTAGAATCCAGCTTCGATGACGTATGACTTGAATGTAATGGAACTTTATATAGAGCACTGATGGACTAGCTATGAGCGGTGATGCCTTCTTTCGGGAAGGGAGGAGGTTCACGTAACTCTCATGAGATAAGACTCTCCAGCATGCCGGATATGGATCTTCTTATATCTCCTAGTCTTCGAACCTATACTGCCAATATTGGGATCTAGCGGGGTTAAATTCCCACGTACGATAGCATGATTTGGGTCACTTTGGCCGGTTATTCCACCTCTTTTCGGTGTGGGGGACTGGATTTCATGATGCTCACATGATCTATGTCGGTTAAAGTTAAAGTTCCCAATAGATAAATGAAACCAGTTTCAAATGATGCACATAATGAAATGAACGATTCAAAAGGTGTTAGGATAAAATAATCAGGAGGTGAGATAGACTCAAGAAATGACACTAGGTTATTCTTTATCATTGCACAACAAACCCGATGAAAGTCTTAAACTACAACCTAAGTATAGTTGGTGTTCATACTAGCCTATGAACGAAATGAAATGAAGTACATATAGCAGACTTTGTGTTTGCTAATGAAGATTCCCTAGTTGAGGTCCCATATGTTGAGACCTCATTTTGGAAATTCTTAATGTCAAGTGCAGGATTCGAAGGTATCATGGCATATGAATGAGTGTTATAAATGATGTTACGTGCTATATGTTATATTATATGTGCTATGTGCAAGATGTTATGTGTTGTGTGCAATATGATAAGTATGATGATGCATCTTACTCTCATGGAATGAATTTCCTAATCAAAATTTGGAAAACTCACTGACTTTGCTAATAAAAATTTAGAAAGTTCACTAACATTCCTAATCTCAATTTCGCAAGTCCACTTATTTGAGTTTCAATAATCATGTTGTTAGGAAAGAGCTATTCTTTCTGATGCATGTCCTTGGTGTGTGCTTGCATATACCCATATGTTGTACAAGGGTGTACTAATTCCATACAACTCTAAATATTTAGGTGCAGGCACTGGTGGACTCAAGAGCTTACAGGTTGATGTTGCATCTATCCGGACGTGGAGCTTTCATCCGGACTTGGTAGGACCTCATGCGTTCGAGGCTGTCTACTTTTATTATCTAGCTTAGATGTAGGCTTTACCTGATGGAGCATGTTCCACTAGTGTTTCATTTGCCATATAATTTAAGACATTGTGTTGGTGTCGTATTTAAAAATGCACATTTAAAGCAGCTATGAACTATTTTTTTCATTTGATGATCACAATGTTAGATGTTTGATGGTGAACAATTATATATGTAATACAAAGTTTAGTATGCAATTTAGGAAACAATGAGTTTCAAATTTTCCGCTAAATGTAATCTGGATGAAGTAAAAATATGTAGGCTTGTCTGTGACCTCTGAGAGGTCAACGACGCCGGTCTCATCTGGGGTCTATACTCCGTTCCTGACACTATCATCTTGATAAAGTATAAGTAATAAATAGGCATGTGTTGTGCCGTGACATTAAATCAAGCGCTTCTTGGGAGGAAATCTCCGGTGTTCTCTCTATCCAACTATAGGTTTTGTTTTCCTTGTAGAATTAGTCGTAGCCTTGTTAAGTTATTCACATTATTTTACTTTTTTCTTGTTTAGCTTATGTGGTAGTGTTGTCTAGAGATTAGTAAATGTTCAATGTCACAAAAGTGTCCAGAAAAACACAAAAAAAAAGTCTTATTAGCAGCTACATGTGTAGGAAGAAAAAACACAAATCTGCAGAAAATGATCTGGTGAAGAGGTGTACGGACCCATCAACGGACCAACAGTCCATCGAAGGATGGTCGTTTCATTGACAGACTGTTAACGGTGTCCATAGATCCCAGGT
This sequence comes from Solanum peruvianum, assembly GCA_027705065.1. NCBI lineage: Eukaryota > Viridiplantae > Streptophyta > Magnoliopsida > Solanales > Solanaceae > Solanum > Solanum peruvianum. The sequence continues at coordinate 32,221,128 of JAKWJD010001761.1, read as the reverse complement.
ATATTTGCAATTTTTCTAAGGCTAAAAGTGATCGATAGTCCTAATCAACATACAGTTGATCAATCTACGATCTGTCGATGGGGTTTCATATATCCAATTTTTCCACTGATTCGGCCCGACCCAACTGGTAATACTTAATGATACATGTTTCAAAACCATTTACTCTTTCCAATTTAATTCGAATTACCTTCCTTTAACATTTAAACACACATTTCCCTCATATATCACATCCAAAATGAACTCCCTATCTCTCCAATTTGTCCCATGAGTCTACAAGAATTCCAAGAAACTCTATCCCCCCAAATTGTCTGTTTCTCCATTCTAAATAGGCCAGTGATCGAGGTCGAACACGTAGACTACTTCTTCAATGTTCATAAGGGAACACAACGACACCATTACTACGAAAGATACTTTGATTTCCATTAACTTTGAGTTCTAGTTCATAGTTGTATATAGAGATTCGGGAATGGGTCTTTACCTTTGGACTGAATTAAGTGATTTTGCATGCTAACGATTACGTAGTTACTTCCCTTGGAATGATAGTTTGTGGTTGTGTAGCAAAATTGGTCTTTCTAAAAGATTGTTTTTTCTAAAAATGTTAAAATTCTGACTTAAGGTTCCGTGTTTTACTTAATTGGTTTTGATTGTTGCACAAAATAGGAACTCTAGGATTTTGGAACTCATAGTAGGTGATTTAAATACATGTTTAAACTTGATTGTGTAAAAAGGAGTCATGAAGAAACAAAAAAATGGAAATTCTAAATGCCTGAATTATGTCTCTTGCCAGCAGTATGACACCCAATCTATCAACAATCAATTAATCGATTGGCCGTCGATAGGATACGTCGATTGAAGTGCACAGAAAAATTCTTATGTCCAAAATGAAAGAAGTGGACTAGAGCCTGCCGATGATCGACATACTGTTGTGCACGTACGTTGTTTCCATTAGAGACCTTCATTTTACCCCGTTTTGAAATTAGTCTAAGTGTCAGACGATGGATGTGGACTAAGGTTCGTCTATTAATCGATGGGCCATTCTGCACGTATGTTGTTTCCATAAAAAATTTAGTTTTCCACCAATCCTTGAATAATTCTATGTGTCAGACGACAGACAAGGTCTATGGACCATCGATTTAGCAATGGTCTGTCAATTGTGTTCGTCGATCTGACTCTACAGCAATAATCTTTGTTTTTTATTCTTTATATTTCTTCTTTCCATTTTTTTGGAGTGTGTTGCTATGTTACTATGATAGTTCTAACTACTTCACAGGTAGAATGTCTCAAGAGAAGGACATTCTTTACGCTAAGAAGAGAAAATCCTAATTGGTGTCCTTGTTTCTTCAGTTCATCAATGAAGACAACAATTTTGAGAGAGAGCTAGCCTATGTCCCTCAGGGTTCTACCACACCGACAAACTCAGTACAAGTCACTACGGGAAACCCCTAGAAGGTGACTTCTGATGTAATCACTGTCTTCCAGTCTAATGAGGAGCACATTGATCGGTTCACTGATCGACGTTGTTTCCATTTAAGAAGAGAGATCTGCATAAGGCTCCGAAGATGTCATGGGTTCAGAATTGGCCCAGTCTTAAGGGCCCAAGGAGGCCATTTCTATCAGCTCAAACTCTCGTGGAGCCAACACATCTGAGATCCATACCACCAATCCTCGTCTGATGGGGCTCCTAGTTCAAAGTCTTCACCCGTATCCCTAAGAGAATACCCTTCTTCGGTTGCTGATGAACCAAACTGGTTGTGCGTAGAGGGATAGTGGCAGGTGAATTGGGATGAAAAGATGCAAAATGAGAAGGGGTGATGAACCGGTCGGTTATTGAGGAGTCTCAAGTCCTCACAAGGAGTTTTCCCACAGTCCCTGAGGTGCTCAAACACTTTGAGCTCCACAAGTGTGTCACATTCGGGTTTAACCCTAGACGTAACCAATGTCTTCGTCCTTTTGAATGACAAAGACTAGCCTCTTAGTTTCATGTAATTACATACATAGTTTAAAAATGTGGAAAAATTTCAATCTTTCATTATCAATACTTGGAGGTTTACATAGACCTCTATATACACATAATGTATATATTCATATCGAGTATACATAGACCATTCTTATATGAAGGTTACATAGCCTTCTATTTTTATTGCACATACATATATAAAATATATAATTAGTCTCAAAAATTGTCTCATCTGATACAATTTAAACGAATATCACAATATGGGCATAACCCTAACATCAATTCAATAAGACCATGTATTGGTCATACGAAAGTAAAATATCTAATTTAAAAGAAAATGAATAATAGAATCAATAAGCTCGTAACAAAATCCAAAGCAAGAGGATGGCACTGCCCTTGAAAGTTAAAGACCTACCTAACTTGGATTAAAGGAAGAATCCAAGCCTTCAACAATGTCGCATTCCAAACTCTTCAATGACCAGAACCTAAAATGATTGGTAAAAGGGAAGAAAATGGGGTTAGTACTCCACATATACTATGTATGACATCTTATGCACATACACAATAAAAATATGTTAAAAGGGACTTTTTCGGCAAAACATGCCATTTTACCCCTTTAGGGACTTAAGGCGAAGTCATTTAAGTCATATAAATCACCAACATGCTTACTATCTCAATAACTAATACTTATCCCAACATACATGAAGCCATGATTTACTAGAACCCTAACATCAAGGAATAATATCACAAGAATGAATAAGAGTGAAATATATCATAATCAGCAAGACAACTACTCGCAAGTCCGTAGGAAGTCAACAAGTGCAATGAAAAAGAAAATCCCCATAACCATACTCAATTAAGTATCCTAGAAAACATTACCAATGTCCAACTTTACATATCATGGTGTTTATATTTACATTTCATCATATTTTAACGTTATAACCCAAGGCATATTCATAAATGAAATAATCAACATATAGTATCAACAATGTTTCATGGTGATCATATATACAAAATATATTATGATGACATAAACATATATAAGAACCTCCTCCTAAGACTCCCCTCAAGGCTAACTACTGCAAAGTTTAGGTAGAGTCCCATACCCCTACTTAGACTAAGCTAGACCCCTTTAGGTTATCTTAGTTAGAGTTTATTTCCTATAATTCGTTTTACCTTTTTGGGAAATCTTGCCCTAACAGACATAGATTACATTAGCTAGTGTGGAATCCGGTGTCATAAGACCCTACATCGAAAGAAGGCAGACTACTTGCCAAGGTAGTACCAAAACATGAAACATAGCAACTATTGGATCCACTAACTAGTATTCCTATGGGTGCAACATAGTTTAAGAACTAAGAGATTTAGTTGGGACCCTCCTTATGCACCATCAATTATAGTCTCCAATCTCAAGAGTATTGTTGTGTTCCTATCTTCCTTATATGGGAAGGGAAACTCCTTTATCTAGTTTATTCGTGCTAAGCTAGATTCCCTTTTTGAAATGTATTTAAGCTTTTAATTATGAATCATAGCTTAATTTAAGCAATAGGGTCTACCCCCTGTATAATAATCATCATCAATAGCTCAATAAAAATTGTATGAGTATAAGTCCGTTCATCACAATTCAAATAATAGAGGTTAACACATTAGGGTTTCATAACATATTTAGGCACTTTGATAGTTTTTACCATACTTATATCACATACACCTCAATATACCTCACAACATAGTTAAGACATTTCAATTCAACATCAGACCACCGTATAATGCTATCCTCCAACGTAATATCATGCCTTAACAACAATGATTCACAATAGTAAGTAAACATAGCGATTCTATGACTTACCAAGTCTTCCTCATAGTCTATTTTCAAGGTATTACAATCAAACAATCACTCAACCCAACTTGGGGAGTAACATAATCACACAATGGTAACCAATAGAATAACAAAGCCAATTAAATCTCTGTAACACAATTCATCTTTTAGATCACAACTTGAGAAAAGATACATAGGCTAATTTAACATTTTAATACATAACCTAAACACTTGTCAAGAAGTAGCATCATAGGCCTATAATTCATCTTTATTGAATCGTAATAACACCATAGCATATTAATAAAATAAACAACCAACTCAACTCAATGATCATAATACCATATTGGTCATGATAACTAACTACCTACGGTTAGGGATGAAGGATCATATTCTTCAATTTTGAGCATACCTAAATTTTTTCAACAATTTGATAGTGACTTCTTCCCTTTCCATCCCGCAAACCCTAGTCCTTCCTACTCTTCAATGGTGAGTTCATGTAGAGAGAGAAATAATAGAGATGGAAGAGAGTTTATTTCAGAGTTGTCTTTAGGTTAATAAGGGTTAAATGTATTAATAGTGGGACATATTCAACTTAATTGTATCCCTTTAATCACAAAATAACCCCTAAACCATTTAATTAATTAAATGAAATCATTTAAATTTGGCAGTGAAACTCGATACGCACAAACGAAACCCTGATTGACAGGTCGTCAGTGAGTCGGCGTACAAGCCCACATCCGTCCTGCACTCCATCCTCTTTTTCAGAGACTGTATAGGAGAGGGCTTCCTCCAAATTTTCTAAGTGTGGGACGACGGTGGCATTGACTCCCCATCGATCCACACACAGACCTTAGCCTGCACCTTTGCACTCCATTGGTGAATCTAGAGGTTGTGAAGGTGAAGGGACCTTCTCCACCAGCCTAAGTGTTAGAAGATGGTGGCATGGACACCCTGTTGATCCACACACGGGCCATCTTCTGTCTCATCGATGCACACTGTCAAGCAGTGTTGCATCAAACTAAAGGAGTCCTCCTCAAGGGCCCTTGGTTGGTCCTTGGGGAATCGTACCTGAACGTTACAACCATCAAAGAAATCAAACACCTATTATTTACCTTTCCACCAATTTTTGTACATTTCTGACTCCTAAAAAATAGTCAAATAGGCTAAGGCACACTAACATCCCTTTAGACCAACTTCTCGAATGTCATGGATGTTTTTTGGATGTTTTGGTTCTTAAACCTCCTAAATGACCTATATTCATTAAACATGGACTTAGAAATAGTTTGCACACTTTATGACACCTATGTTAGGCTATACAATGTGTCTTGGATTTTCAAGGTGTTACATTATTCCCTCTTTAGGAACATTCGTCCCTAAATGACACTAAAATTATTTTGAAGGAAGGAATATACTCTATACTAGAAGCTCAACCAATCAACAATATCAAATCAACATAAATCATGTCATTTCAACCAGGAAAATATCAAAACTCATTTTACCACACAAAAGGATCAAAACACTTCATCATGAGGGATTTCCTTTTCACAACACTTATGAGCTCAACATACATTACATGAGTCAATTAGCACAAAGTTCAACTTAACAACATGCTACCTATAACTTCATCAAGACTCACCATATAAAAATGCACATCATAACTAAAAACAAGCAAAAATCAGAATTCAAGATTTCGAGAACAATGCTACAGTAGCTTTTCACTGTAATTGTTTTTCAAAAAAAATGCAAAATGTGCAAAACCTCTCCCAAAAATCAAGAAACTTAAATTTCTAGTCATATTTATATTTCTAAAAAAATGACTAACCTCAATGCTCAAAAAGATGAGGGTAAAGGGACTTTATGTCGGCCTCGGTCTTGTATGTTGCACCCTCAACTAGATGATTTTTTCATAACATCTTTACGGAAACCACCTCTTTATTAATCAATTTCTTGACTTGCCTATCAAGAATTTGAACATGAACTTCCTCATAAGAGTGGTTATCCTTGACACCAAGACCCTCAATAGGAATAATGAACTTGAGATCAGTGATACACTTTTTCAACATAAAACATGAAAAATAAGATGAACCGTAACCAATTCACTGGGAAGTTTCAATTCATAGGCAACCTTACAAACCCTTTGCAAGATTTCACAGGGACCCACATAACGAGGACTAAATTTCCCTTTCTTAAAAAAATTAACCACCAATTTCATTGGTGAAATTTTCAAATACACCTTATCACCTTCTTCAAAATTCAAATCATTTCTCCTATGATCGGCATAAGACTTTTACCGACTATATGTCGTTTGCAACCGGTTCCTTATGATTTGAACCATTTCCAAAGTCTTACAAATCAAATCGAGACAAATAACTGATGGCTCACCCACTTTAAACGATCCAATAAGAGACCTAAACCTCCTACCATAGAAAGCTTCATAGAGAGACATGGAAATGGATGAATGAAATCTATTATTGTAGGCAAAATCCACCAAAAGTAAATGCCTCTACCAACTCCCATTAAAATCAAGTATGCACTCCCTAAGCATATTTTAAATGGTTTGTACTCGTATGCTTTGCTTGACCATCCGTTTGGGGATGAGAAGCGGTGCTCAACTTCACCTTAGTACCTAACCATTTTTGGGACGACTTCCAAAATGTAGATGTGAATTGTGCGCCCTGATCCGATATGATAGATAATGGAATTCCATGGCGGCACACAATCTCATCTAGGAAGATTCTTGTATAATCCTCCACCGAATATGAAGACTTGATGGGAATAAAGCGAGCGGACATAGTCAATCGATCCACAACTACCCATATGGAATAATAAGACTTTTGTTCCGAGATAAACCTACTGCAACTTCCATATTGATGTCTTCACACTTCCAAGTAGGAATTTTGATCTTTTGTTGTAAGCCACCCGGATTTAGGTGTTTGGCTTTTACTTATTGGAAATATTTACACTTAGCAACAAACTCCGCTATGTTCCTTTTTAGACCTTCCCACCAATATATCTTCTTGAGGTCATGGTACATTTTTGTCGACCCCAGATGAATTAAGTAGTGGTCCCCATGTGATTCTTCTAGGATCCGATCCCTCAACTTACATCAGCAACACATAATCTCCCTAGGTACCTTAAAAAACCATCACCCCTAAGGAGAATGATTGATTCAAATTGCCGAGAACCAACTCTTTCCACTCCATTAATGCTAAACCAAGATGTTGTTTGGACATCACCCCCAACCTAGCCAACCTATGCACTTCCCTTGCGAGGTCCTTCTAGTCTTCAACAAGTTGAGATACACTACACATAGTCATCTTACTTAGGCATCTGCAACTACATTAGAATTTTTTATGTGATAAATGACACTCATATCATAATCTTTTAACAACTCTACCTACCTTATTTGTTGGAGATTCAAATTCTTTTGGGTAAACACATATTGGAGACACTTATGATCGGAAAAAACATCAACATAAACCCCATACAAGTAATGCCTCAAAATTTTCAAAGTAAACACCACCACAACTAATTCAAGGTCATGAGTGGGATAGTTTCTATCATGTACCTTTAGTTTTCTAGAGTCATAAGCTATCACCTTCCCGTGTTGCATAATGACACACCCCAAACCAACTTGTGATGCGTCACAATACACCACAAAACCCATTGTATCCTCCGGTAAGGTCAACACTATAGCAGAAGTAATCCTATCATTCAAAAAATCGAAGATCTTCTGACATGCCTCCGATCACTCAAACATTTTACTCTTCTGGGTCAAAGTATTCAAAGGAGATGCAATGTATGCAAAACTATCCACGAACCTCCTATAGTAACCCGCTAAACCCCATGAAAATCTTTATATCACTCGAACTCAATGGTCTAGGCCAGTTTTTCGTCGCTTCTGTTTTCCTTGTGTCTACCTAAACTCAATCACTAGAGATGATTTGCCCAAGAAAAGTCACCAACCTCAATCAAAACTCACACTTACTATATTTGGCAAACAATTAATGTTCTTTAAGGGTTTGCAATCCTACCCAAAATGACCCATATGATCATCCTCATTCTTCGAATATACCAAGATATCGTCAATGTCGACAATGATAAATGAGTCTAGGTAATTTAGAAATACTCTATTCATTAGGTCCATAAATGCCGCTGGAGCACTAGTGAGACCGAAAGACATGACCAAGAATTCATAATTCCCATACCTAGTCTGAAAGGCCGTCTTTGGTATATCCTCTCCTTCCACCCTAACTTAATGATACCCCTACCTCAACTCTATCTTTGAAAAGTACCTCGCCCCTTGTAGTTGGTCAAATAAGTCAACAATCCTAGGGAGAGGGTATGGTGACCTTGTTGAGTTTGAGTTAATCAATAAAAATTCTCAAGGACCCATCTTTCTTCTTCACAAACAAAACCGGAGCACCCCATACAAAAATACTAGGTCTTATAAAACCCTTATGTAGTAAATCCTTGAGTTGAGCCATCATCTCTTTCAACTCGGCCGAAGCCATTTGATAAGAAGAAATTGATATGGGATTTATATCTGGTAGAAAATCAATGCCAAAGTTAATTTCCCGTTAGGGAGGAATACCAAGAAGGTAATTAGGGAAGACCTTAGGAAACTCATTTATTACAGGAACCGACTTAATGGGAGAAATTTCAGAGTTTAGTTCTTGAACTCTTACTATATGATTAAGACACACTTTTTAGATCAGTTTGCATTCTTTTAGACTAGAAATAATACGACCTCTAGGAATAGATTTTGCCCTCTTCCACTCGACAATGGGTTCATTTGGGAAGTTAAACCTCACAACTCTTGTCCTACAATCAATCGATGCAAAACATGCATGCAACCAATCCATACCTAATATAATATAAAAATCAAGCATATAGAGTTCAACTAGATCAACATAAGAAACTCTATCAGGCAATATTATAGGACAATTTCTATACACCCTTTTGCAACAACTGACACACCCACCAGAATAGTCAGTATAAAATCTTCATGAAATAAATCGGGTAAAATTTCAAACTTTGTAGCTACAAGAGGTGTTACAAATTATAAAATAGCATCGAAATCAAGTAAGACTTATACATCAAGAGAGAAAACATTCAACATACCGGTCACCTCATCGGGAGAGTTCTGTTGCTCACCCCTAGTGCAGAGAGCATAGAAGCGGTTCTTCTTTGGTGAATCACCAGAACCACTTGCTTGATCTTGGATTCTACCCTTGTATTGAGTCTTCAACTTCGGACAATCTCTTATCTTGGACCACTCTTGCCACAACTAAAGAAATTATCCGTCCCCTTAAGGTAATCACCATAGTTCTTTTTTCCACACTTTCAACAATTTGGCTTCTCATTTGGTGAGTTAGTACATTTTCCCTTCTTGAATCTAGGGTTAGAAACCCTATTACCACTAACTCTTGGGAATTTGGAAGGGACTTGATTAGAAATCCCCTTCTTAAATCTAGGTTTTTCTTATATCTGAAGCCTACTTTTTGAAGAAACACCATCAAATGACCCTGCTCTCTTAGCATCCCTAGTTTCCCGCATATTCCTTTCCTCCTCCACCCTTCTTGCATAAACCATAAGATGGGAAACGTTCATGTTGTCATGTAGCATGACCGATTGGCACTCCTCCTGTAAGTCCTCTGACACCCTTGTCACAAAACATCTCATTTGGTCTCTCGAATCGGAGACCAAAGAAGGAGCATATTTGGAAAACATAATAATATCCAAAGAGTAATCATGGACATTTTTTCCTTCTTGGCGAAGATTGATAAACTCCATCACTCTCTGCTCCCTCATCTGCCTAGGGAAGAACCAATCTAGAAAAGCCGCCTTAAAGATTTCCCAAATCACTGGACCACCCCTCAACGACCTATTATCCATCAATTGCACATACCAAGTTTTAGCCACATCATTGAGGTTGTATGTGGACAACTCGGCCTTCTCACTTAAAGACACCCACATAGCATATAGTATCTTGTAGACCTCATCAATGAATTTTTGGGGGTCTTCATCAACCTTAGACCCATCAAAAGTAGGAGATTTAATTCTAGTGAAGTCTCTTTGACGGGAAGCAATTGTAGTTACTTGTTGATGAGGACGCGGAGCAATATCTCGATTTTCTTGGGTTGTATAACTCGGGCTTGAACCGATGCGGCTTGTGCTTGATTAGTCATGGCTTTGGCCATTTGAGCAAGAATATCCCTCATCTCCGCCTCCGTCATAGGTTGAGGGTTAGTCGGGGCTTGATCAACATTAGTTTTTTCCTCAAGTGGAGGAACAAGCTCATCATGAGGAGGAACTATTGCATTAACAAGTTCCTCATCAAGTCTTTGAGCCGCATTCCTTCGAGTGTTCATGCCTCCTATAAGCACAACAATAGTATTTGATGCAAAAGCACACCATACATACACTCTATTAGCATGATATAAGATTTCCAAGAGAGAAAAGCTTCCTACTTATATGTGTGGCGCTCTTCACAATTATGAAAACAAACCTAGATAGACGTGGTAGAGAGATAAACATAATTCTACGATTTTCATCCTCATGATCTGATACCATGTTTGTCACATCCGGCTGTACCCCCTAGACGTAACCGGCGTCGTCTTCCATTTGAACGACTAAGACCAGCCTCTTAATTTTATGTCATTACATTAATAGGTTTAAAAATGTGGAAAAATTTAAAACTTTCATTATCTCTACTTGGAGGTTTAAATAGACCTCTACATACACATAAATACATATCCATATCGAGTATATATACACCATTCGTGTATGAAGGTTACATAGCCTTCTACTTTTATTGCCATGCATATATAATAATATAGAATTTGTCTCAACGATTGTCTCATCTCATACCATCTAAACGAATATCAAAATATGGGCATAACCCTTACATCAATTCAACAAGACCATGTATAGGTCATACGAGAGTAAAATATCCAATTTAAAGGAAAATGAATAATATAGTCAATAACCTCATAACAAAATCCAAAACAATAGGATGGCATTGCACTCAAAACTTGAGGACTTACCCAATTTGGATGAAAGGCAGAATCTAATCATTCAACAATGTCACCTTCCCAACTCTTCAATGACCGGAACCTAAAATGTTTGGGAAAAAGTGAGGAAAATGGGGTTAGTACTTCACATGTACTAAGCATGAGATCTTATGCACATACAGAAGAAAAATATGTTAAAAGGAACTTTTTAGTCAAAATATGACATTTTAACCCTTTAGAGATTTAATGCAAAGTCAAGTAAGTCATATCAATCAACCAACATGCTTACTATCTTAACCAGTAATACTTATGCCAACATACTTGAAACCATGATTTACTACAACCCTAACATCAAGGAATACTATCACAAAAATGAATAAGAGTTGAATATATCATAATAAGCAAGACAACTACTCAAAAGTCCTTATAAAGTCAACAAGTGCAATGACCTAGCAAAGCCTCATAACCTTACTCAATCAAGTATCCTCAAGAAGAAAACATGACCAATTTCAAACTTTATATTTCATGGCATTTAGGTTTACATTTCATGATATATTAACATTATAACCCAAGGCCTATTCATAAATGAACAAATCAACATATCGTATCAACAATGTAGCATGGTAATCATATATACATCATATATTATCATGACATAGACATATATAAAAACGTCCTCATAAGACTCCCCTCAAGGCTAACTAGTGCAATGTCTAGGTAGAGTCTCATACCTCTACCTAGACTAAGCTATACCCCTTTGGTTATCCTAGTTAGAGTTCAATTCCTTCAAAAAAATTTCCCTTTTTGGTAACATTTTCCCTAACCGATATAGACCATATGAGCTAGTGTGGAATCCGGTGTCATAAGACCCTACACCGAAAGAAGGCAGACTACTTCCCATGGTAGTAGCAAAACATGAAACATAGAAACTATGTAGATCCACTAGATACTATTCCTATGGGGGAAACATAGTTCAAGAACTAGGAGATTTAGTTTGGACCCTCTTTAAGCGCCATGAAATATAGTCTCCATTCTCAAGAGTAATGTCGTGTTCCTACCTTCCCTATGTGGGAAGGGACACTCCTCTATCTAGTTCACTCGGTGCTAAGCTAGAGTCCAAAATGTCTTTAAGCCTTTAATTATCAATCATAGCTTAATTTAGTCCATAGTGTCTACCCCTTGTATAATCAACATCATCAATAGCTCAATAAGAATTACATGAGTATAAGTCCTTTATAACAATTTATATAAGTGAGGTTAAACATATTAGCATTTCATAACATATTAAGGCACATTGATAGTTTTCACCATCCTTATATCACATACACCATAATCAACATCACAACATATTCAAGACATTTCAATTGAACATCATACCACCGTATAATCCTAGCATAAGGCATACTCCAATGTAATATCATGACTTAACAACAATTAATCACAACTTGGATGTAAAGATAGAGATTCTAAGACTTACAACGTCTTCCTCAAAGTCTATCATCATGGTCTTACAATAAAGCCATAACTCAACCTAACTTGGGGAGTAACATCATCACACAATGATAACCAATAGAATAACAAGGCCAATTGGGTCTCTATAACACAAGTCATCTTTTAGATCACAACTTGAGATAAGATACATAGGCTAATTTCACATTATAGTTCATAACCTAAGTCACATCTCAAGAACTACCATTATAGGCCTATAATTCATCTTAATTTGATCATAATATCACCATAGTATAGTTATCAATTTAACAACAAACTCAATTGAATGATCACAATACAATATAGGTCAAGATCACTACCTAAGGTTAAGGATAGAGGATCATACTCTTCAATTTAGACCAAACTGTCAACAATTACCATAAACAAGTTGAATTACATGTTAATCTACTCGTTATAAACTAGGGAAATCATCAATAACTCAATTCATAACTTCAATTTTCGCAATTGAATGAAACCCATAAGAAAACTCAACCATTTGAAATCAATTTACAAGGAACCCTTTGAAACAAGAGTCTCAAAGGTGAATGTAACCCATACTTTAAAGTTTTCCAAAAATTTTATGGTGAATGCATCCCTTTACATTCCCAAACCCTAGTCCTAACTAGTCTTCAATGGTGAGTTCATGTGGAGAAAAAGAAAGAAGAGAGTTTATTTAAGAGTTGTGTTTCGCTTAATGAGGGTTGAGGGTATTTATAGTGGGAAATAATCAATATAATAGTCTCCCTTTAATCCCCAACTAACCCCTAAATCACTTAATTAATTAATGAAATCATTTAAAATGTGGTAGTGAAACACGACCCTCACAAACGAGACCCCGATCGACGGGCAGCTTGTGGGTCAACGAATAACCCCCCCCCTCCACTCCGTCCTGTACTCCATCATCTTGGTCAAAGACTGTGCAAGCAAGGGATTCCTCTAAATAGTATAACTGTGGGACGACAGTGGCATCGACGCCCCGTCGATCCACACATGGACCGTAGCCTTCACCTTTGTAGTCCGTCAATAAGTTCAAAGGTTGTGCAGGTGAAGGGACCTTCTCCACCAGTGTAGGTGTAGGACGACGGTGGCATCGACGCCCCATTGATCCACACATTGTCCATCTTCTGTCTCGTCGATGCACACTGCTAGGAAGTGTTGCATCAAATAACAAGGGTCCTCCTCAAGAGCCCTTGGTTTGCCGTTGGGTGGTCCTACCCGGATTAAACCATGAAACAAGTCAAGCACCTATTAGCTACCTATCCATAAATATTCGTACATTTCCGACAAATAAAAATAAATGAAATAGGCAATGGCACACTAACATCCTTTTCAACCCACTTCCCGGACGTCATGGACGTTTTGGCTCTTAAACCTCCTAAATTACCTATATTCATTAGGGGATGACTTAGAAATAGTGTTTAGACTTTATGATACCTATGTTAGGTTTAATAATGTGTCTTCGATTTTTAAGGTGTTACAATGTGCGGATGGATGGACCAAGACTTGGGAACATATAGTGAATAGATTGTGCAGGAGTTTTAATGTCTCCTCTACTCCACTATTTGAGGTTCCCTCGATAGCCGGGATATGCCTTCAATAAGAAGCCTCTCTCTCTTCTACACTAGTGTAGGGCTGTCGGGTAGACATATCGGATGACACCATCCGCCAATTCCTATACGGCCCCACCATCGCCTCATGGTGGACTCGAAATACATTAGAGCTTCATTACAGGTGGGTAATTATGCATATGGTAGGTTTTAGAGGAGTGCAGATCAGCAAGAGGAGGTTAAGTAATGGTTGTCCTAATGCATAGAGACTAATGGTTACAGAGCTTAATGGGTCATATCAACAAAAGTGAGCATCCAAAAAGCCACACTGACTTTTGTGGTTAAATTATTCTAGCTTTTGGTTCAAAATAGAGTGTCTCCGACTCAAGTGGATAACATCATCACTTTTAATAGGGAGATAGTAGTGGTAGAGATGGTGTCTTGGATAGAGATTAATTTTCCCAAGATTTTTTTTGTGGTGATACATGAGAGAGAATTTAAGACCTCAACCACCTACCCTTTCCCATGCTTGATCTATCGGCTAAGCAAGGATGTAGGAGTGCCAATTTTGCACTGTGATAGACTCTGTCAGCCGCCAGGGATAGTGGATATCAGACTCAAAAGGAATGAGGAAAATGTAATGGCACCACTAGAGGGCCCTAGTTTGAGGTTCCTCCACTTAGTGACAACTTGGAAGATATAAGGGAGCTATCCAAGGGGCAGACCCTGCCTCACAAGAGCATGCTAACCCTACTCTGGCATCTTCTTCATATGATGCTATTATGTCCCTCAGTTGGTCTCGATCAATGCCTTCGTCCTCAGTATTGGTCCCTCTATCACAAGCCTTAGATGCAAAAATCTATTGATGAGGCAGAGAACCGCATAGAGAAGTTGGTGGCCAAGCAGGGTGAGCAGAAGATTCAGGCGATTCACAAACATCATGACACTTTTGAGTTGTACGTGCTAGCAGACCAGCCCCTTCCACTGACTTCCCTGCGATCTCGACTAAGTTATCCATCATACAAGGCGATGTTAACACCATATTAGAGATGCAAGGGACTAAGTAAAAGAGTTCTCCCATTGAGCTTGCAAATGACATAGTGTTTGATGCCTTATTCAAGGTCCCTACTGAACCACTGTCTAAGAACTTAAGTCGTAGCAAGAGGTTCCGCTCTATCTGCACCACTTAGGCAAATGATGATGCCCATTCAAGAAACAGAGAGTGGTAATAGTTGGAGCAAGGTAGGATGACATCTTTAGCAGATGAGAAGATACATCAGAAGAGGGAATTGGAGATGGTTGTTAGGGCATCCAGTTCTATGTCTGAGAGCAATACTATTGGTGTAGTTCTTGGAGATGGGGGTACTACTGATTGTTGCCCAGATGATGATCCTTTGCATTATGAGAAATCGGACCCACCCTCTTGTTGAGAGCTCTTCGGCTCTATGCGTCATAGGTTTGATTCACCTACCACATTATTTCTTTATTTTTTTTATCATTGGGGACAATTGCAATTTTTTTGGTAGGGATGGGGTAGATGGAAAGTGTGTAGTAGGGTGAAGTCTAAGTAACCCAACTCACAATCCTCTCTTGGGGTTTTCATGTCTATGTTCTTTTTCCCCAAGAGATTTCTTAATTTTTGTTTGAACCGGCATGTCTTAGAAAGTACAAGTAAACAAGCATGAAAAACAAAGCAAGATGGATAATAAACATGATATCATGTCGGTTGTTGTGCTTGCATGAATATGTTCAGATAAGTTGATTGTGGTGGCTCTAAGCATGAAATAAATAGGCACCCACTGTATGACCCTCAACTGAAACCTAAACTAGGAAATTTGATAATTTTACAGTGCAACGATGTGCCAAATGAGTGTGAGGTTATTTGAGCGTTCATACAGTTGGTGCCTATCAAAAATTTTCCTAGTTAAATCCTGTGAAGGGAATCGACTGTAGAAACTAGGAAGTGATCAGAGGCCCTTGTTCAAAATAGTCAATATCTAGCCTAAAAAGAATTTGACCAAATGAAATAACTGTCCCTTTTTTATCCAAATATGTTGAGCTTGTAATAGATAATTTTTATAGACACACAAACTCACCTTCGCACGTTCTAATGATTTGTCCCCAGTCACTCCTTGGACATGTGCACCTTGACTTAGGCCAAAAGCCTAAGTTAAGGGTGGCTAATGCAGTAAGTCACCTCGTTTAAGCCATGTCCCAACTTCTCTTATTATGTACCTCAACACATAGAAATGTCATGAGTTGAGGGTGTCTATTATGAGTGAGGACCCAAAAATGGGTATGAAAAGAGTTGGAGGTTGAAAAGAAAAACTTAAGGGAGCGAAACATGTGACTTGTTGAAATTATGAATTGATTGGAAAAAAAAGGAGAAAAGAGTTTTCAGAGAAAAAGATGCAAAAGAAGTGAAAGTCACATCCCAAAAGGGAACAAGGCAAAAATGTGAAGATAAGTGAAATAGGGAGTCAAAGTAATGAAAATAGGTAGGAAGCTTAGCGGTAATGTCAAGGAGGGCAAAAAGTCACAAAAAAAGAACCCAATTGTATCACACCTGCTGGTGAGCCTATGTTACAAGGCAAGAAAGTCCTACAGTGATCCTAGAGTCTAGTGTTGTGAACCTAAGCAGTTAAAATAAGGACAAGCCTATGGCAAAAAGTACTTAGTGTAGTTAAACTTGTTCTTGAGAGCGAGTGTTGAAACAATGATCCTTGCACCCAAAACGCATAATCAATGTGTTAAAAATGTTGATTTTTTTGAAGTGACGGAACTACTTGCATTATAAGAAAATTGGTACCTTGGTGAGAGGAAAAATAGTAGAATTGTCAGTTGCATGATGAATTTGTGTCATGCCGTGATCTGCATGAGTTAGCTTCTGGAGCCTGAAAGCGTAAGCTTGCATTCATTAAAGAAAGAGACAGTATTGATAGTCATTGATTACTAGAACTTAAAATTGTTTACTTCTGTGTGAGTGTTGTTTAGGGTCAAAGGGTGTCACGGTCAAACAACGAATTTAAGATCAGGGTGTTAACATGCCATGATTTCTTGACTTTTCTAATGCATTTCACTTAAGTGTTGTGTGTGTGCAAATTTATTTTTTTAGTGATTTTATCAAGTTTTGTGTTGTGGTTTGCAGGATAGATATTGAGGGGACAAGATAAGAAAACAACTTAAAACTGTAGAACATAACCTACGAAGGTTCATTTATGGTCCATACTGTTGGTGATCATCGATGAGAAGTTCAGGCCTTGGGAGAATATCTAGGAAATTTGACTAAGTATGGAACCACGAGAGGAAACGATGGTTTGTCGATTTGTCGACGAACCATATTGGTGAACCGTTGATTGGTTCAGAGATCGTTCTTTTACCTGATTTTTTATGATTCTATGTATGGATCTACGAAGCATCATCAATGAACCATTTATGTATCGACGAACAATACTGTTGATCTGTCATTTAATTCTGAGAGGGTGCTATCCGGTGGAGCAAAAATATTTATAAGTGCTGACTAATGGAGGAAGTCTACAGAGTTGGTCCGTAGATTGATGTAGCGTCACCTGAAAAAACTATCCTTATATTAATTCATTTTTCTTTAGGCATATGTTTTGTATATACAGGGACTTAAAACCTCGTCTTTGGGGGTTAGTTAAAATTACTTTTATTCTAGTTTGTGTATTGGAGATTTTTGGTTGCGTAATTGGGCAATAATCAATTTCTGCATTTGGTTTAATGGATTTCTTGCAATTCCAAGTTAAATTTATGTATTCCTTCTTATTTTGGAGTAAGTTCATGATTTCTTTATTCAAAACTATTAATTGAGATATTGCTGGCATGGGTATCTAAATACACAACTACGGTTGTGGGCACCATGGGTAATAAACAGAGTAATCCTAGTAATCAAGAAATATATGAATAGTGTTGTCGTATGCATTGATAATTCTCTTTCTTAGAATCCACTTTAACGGGTGCAAGCATTAGAACTAACCTTGTTTTTACTTACCGGACAACGGAGGTAGTAATACGAAAAGAATTATCAACATAAATATAGTGTAATACTATCTTATAGGCTAGTGTCCATTGGTATGGAGTAATAACTAAGTTATACATTGATTATGATGTCTAATATGAGGTAAAGGTAAGGGTTAGTATATTATACACAAGTAGCCAGACCAAAGTGCAAGGTGAAATTTTATAAATGTCGGACCAAGTATTTAGAGATACGTAACTTATCACTTTGCGAGTAATACACTCGGAAAGCATTGCTATTTGAAGGAATATTAAGCAATCAACATATGGGGAACACGTATACTCTAGTTACTCTCTCATTTTATGAAAACCAACGTTTATTTTTGGTCAACTGCTACTTACATTGTTAACAGAATTAGTTTCACAGACACCTTCCCCCCTTACTTAGTTTCTTTGAAAAGACCTGCCAAAAAAGATATAATCATGAGTTAAAGTTAATTCTAAATAATTTTCCTCGTGTGATCTGATGTGAGACTAAAAGTACAGTTTTTTTATCATTATTGCCTCACATTTTATTTTGTCCTTTTTTTAGCATTAATTTTCTGGATTGTGCCAAACAATGTATTTTATTTGTAGGATTAAATTTGTATAAAGTTGAAGAAGTTTGAAGCTAAATCAAATTAAATATGGAAGATTGAAGAAGGAAATAAAGAAGGAAAATTAATAGATTACATTCAATATAATAATATATAATTTATAAGATTTGCATATTGCAATTTACTCAATTGAAGGCGGCAGCAGCTAAAGAATAGAGGCAACATAGTTCAAGCGTAATTCTAATTCTGTTTGGTTTTGGATTCCTAATTTGTTTTGGACTCAATTATTTTATTTAGGGTTTATTATAACTATATATAGTCCATAGAGATAATTATTAGTGGCATTCAATGAGAGGAGGAATCTAGAGGAGATACTTTGGAAGAGAAAGTCGTCAATACTTTTTAGGTTTCTTTTTTCTTCTTCTTGTTTTCTTAGAAATTAGTAGCTAGAGCCCTTAATCTGGGGCTGTAGCTACGGATTGAATATTGATTATTAATAGTGTTTTGAATTAATTTTTAGTTGTCAATTTAAATTACTTTGTATTCTTTTTTTACTATTTCTTGACTGGTCATCTAGGAATAAATCTAATGTCAAAATCTTGAATTGATCATAGGAGAGAATAGATAAACTAAATAATATAGAGAGCTCGGTCAACCCATTAATTTGAGGAGATAAGTGTTCAGGAGTGACGCCGAAAAGACTAACACATTTCCTTGTAATGAAATAGAATGAAATATAAATGCTCGCCAGTTAGTGTATTTATCCCCGCTACATAATGTTGTTAGATAGCAACCAGTGAAGGTAACGAGAGTTGGTTAACCCTGATCAGATTATCAAACCTATATATCAGTAATTTGACAACTAAAATTAGTTCTAAGCCAATAATGTGATACATGAAATCCAATATATGTTACAACCAAGGGATATTCTAATTATAATAAGTAATGTTATTATTCTATTCATTCATTCATTCATTTCTTTTGTCATTCTTAAATAAATAATTAGACTAGTATAATTTGGTAAAAATAGTTAATTTATAAGTCCTTAGGGTTTGATAATCTAGTTCTTTCAAGAACTACTATATTACTCGCGCGACCACGTACACTTGTGTTTGAAATTGGGAGAAACAAATTTTGGCGCCGCAGTCGGGGACTTTGAAATTAATTTTTTTCTAGGTTATACTTTTTTTTATTTTTCTTTTTTTGTATAATAAAATAAAATAAAAAATGACTCCTTATGTTATTTTATTACTGTTATTTTTTCCCTTTTTATATTTTGTTGCAGTTTCGCAGAATTTAGAGTATCCAAAATTTGAAGCAAAGGAGCATGTTTGAGATTTATTGTGGGGTGAAGACCCTTGATGAAAATTTAGAGAACATGCTACTAGCTAGGATTAAAGGACTCAGGGAGTTTTTCTAACCACTATTTTAAATTTTATTTGATGCCTTCGGGACATAGCAACTTTTTAAGTGTGTCCTGGAGGAATAAATTTCTAGTTTTTATTGTTTTATTGAGTCTTTTATTTTTTTATGATGGGTTCCTTGACTTTTGTTTTCCGTTTTTTTCCTTAGGATAGTCCCTTTTGAACAAAATGTCTATTATTTTATTTTTTTAGGAATAAGTATTTTTTCTAAATTTTATTAAGAGAAAAGAAAAGGCCCTTTTGAGTGGTGCGATACTTGATATTTAGGACGAATTTTTGAGTAGTACTTTCTTGTGAATGCTTGATTAAAAAATATAGACTCTTTGACACCTAAGTTCATGGTTATAATTTATTTTATTTTGTATTTTGTAATGATCCTATCTCTCTTAGAAGTGGAATTGATCAATCTTCATTGATACTTGTTGTGTGGTGAGATTGTATTTATTCCATGTTTTGTATCTTAGTCTAGAACCTGCCCGGCATGTTAATAAAGCAAAATAAAAAGCGATGCTTTGTTTAGGAGATGATAATAGGATTTATTTGACTTGTCTGGTAATTTTAGCCTTTTCTAGTTATTATATCACTAGTTTGCCTTTTTGAGCATGTAACATTTTGTTGGTAGACATATTTTTCCCTTGACTATGTCGTTGCATCCTTAGTTTTTGCAGGTTGCTTCCTTGAGAGAAAAAGGAATAGTTTACTGAAAAGGTAATAAATGATATCTATAAAGTACTTAAAAAATCCCTCTTCAAGGAATGAAATATGAAAAAAAAGCTTAATAAAAGAAGGTACCTTGATGATGGCCCGAGTCCTTCCATGGACATTGTGCACCTTAACACATGTAAAATATATTAGTTGACGGTGGCTATTATATCTTAAGGAAAACCTTTAAAAAATGAATCATTCGTTACATGATCATAATTATTTGTGAAATAATTGTTGAAGAGAGGGCTGAAAATAAAGAGGAGAAAATAATGGGTGATGAAATCTTCAATTGCAAACTGCTTAAGGAAGTGTAAGTTAACATTATATAGTTTTCCTACATGTCCCCTAGTCAACATTACAACCCTTTACAGTAGTATCTGATTCTATTCAAGTATATTTAATTAGTGGAGATGTACATAAGCAAACATATGGTTCTTTGTGCATACATGTGAATTTTCTTTGTAAGTGTGAGACTTGTTTTTTGATGCTAAGTCCTTAATTATTAATCAATCTTTTTAATTGAGTGTGTGGAATTTTTTTCTCTTTGTGAAGGCATTTGTTTCATGATGGATAAGTGATTTTATCAACTTTCTTTGATTAGAGTAGGTGAGTAAAGTTAAATTTGATGAGTTCAAAGTCTTTCCTTACTGTTAGGAGATTTGTTGTTTCTTTTGATACCTTGCATCATAATTGAAAAGTTTACCTGATTTTTTTAAATTGATATATGACCTAATTTTTAGTATTAACTAAAATTACGACATTCCAACTTTCATGAGTTTTAATGTAGCTTGAGGACAAGCAAAAGTTTCAGTGTGAGGTGGTGATGTGAGACCAAAAATACATATTTTTAATTACTATAGTCTCAGATATATTATTCATATTTGTCCTTTTTTGAGCATTACTTTTATTGATTGTGCTAAACAATTTATTTTATTTGTAGAATTAAATATGTATAAAGTCGAAGAAGTTTGGAGCTAAAACGAATTAAATATGGAAGATTGAAGAACTAAATCAAGAAGGCAATGGATTAAATTTAATATAATAATATTTAATTTATAAGATTTTCATATTGCAAATTGCTCAATTGAACGCGGCAGAAACTAAAGAATTGAGTCGCCGTAGTTCAAGTGGAATTCTAATTACATTTGGTTTTGGATTTCCTAATTTGATTTTTACCCAACTATTTTATTTAGGGTCTATTATATCTATATATAGTCCATAGAAATAATTATTGGAGGAATTCAATTAGAGGAGGAATCTAGAGAAGGATCTTTGGAAGAGAAAGGCGTCAATACTTTTTAGGGTTCTTTCTTCTTCTTGTTTTCTTAGACATTAGCAGCTAGAGCCCTTTTTCTAGGTTGTAGCTACGGACTAAATGTTTATTATTAATGGAGTTTTGAATTAACTTTTGGTTGTCAATTTAAATTAATTCTATATTCTTATATTACTATTCCTTGACTGGCAATCTAGGAATAAATGTAGTGTCTAAATCTTGAATTCACCATAGGAGAGATTAGATAGAAAGGAGAACATAGAGAGCTCACTTAACCATTTAACTTGAGGTGATTAGTGTTGAGGATTGACACCTAAAAGATGAACGCCTTGCCTGTTACAAATAAGGATGAAATAAAAATGATCTCCAATTAGTGTATTTATCCTCATTCAACGATGTAGTTAGTTAGATAACTTGGGTAGGAGACGAGAGGTGGTTAACCCGAATCATACTATCAACCCTATAAATCATTAATTTCACAACTAAATTTGGTGCTAAGCCTAAAATATGATGCATGAAATTCAATATATGTTGCAGCCTTGGGATTATCCAATTATTATAAGTAATGTTATTATTTTATTCCTTCACTCATTTCTTTTGCCTTTCTTAAATAAATTATAAGACTAGTATAATTTGGTAAAAATAGTGAATCGACACGTCCTTTGGGATCAATAATATGGTTCTTTTAAAAGCTAATATATTACTTGTGCGACCACTTACACTTGCGTGTGCAATTGGGAGCAACAGGATAGACCGCAACCTACTAGTTGGGTTCCTTACTTGATAACAATCGCTTATCCTTCTTTATGGAGGTATAATTGAGAGTATCGTAGCTTTATTTAACTGGATATGTCAACTTCAAATTGGTATATTTCCATGATAAGAGAAAAAATTATAAAACTCAATGGGGTTGGAAAGTGCATTCCAAGACCTTTCATTTGATATCTTATTGGTCACCTAACTCGTCATGTACTGAAGGTTATGGTAATTTTAAATTAACTTAAAACATAGAAGAACCTAGAAATGATTTGAATGAATTCTCTTTTATTATTTTTTGAGCTGAAGGTTCTATATCTAGTGTCCTGACCTTAATACTTAAGTAATATTAAGTTCTCAGATAAAATGCTACTTCCAATGAAGGATATTTCGGGTATTAGTCCAATTTTTTTTGTGATTTTACAATATATATACCCCTTAGGATCATTTGTCCTCAGATGACGGTTGGGATGGATACAGAACGTGGTTACTCTTATCATCTTAGTCATGCCAGCTAGGATTTTCCCACATTACTATAAGGAAAAAATTAAAGACTCTCATTTTTAGAATGAGTTATCATAAGATAACTATCATGAGATGATAATTAACCTTCTCTTTCTAACATTTCTTCGTTACTAAAAGGACCTCTGAAAAACATCTCTCATACTCTTTTGGAATCATTACTATCTCATTCTAAACACTTGGCTTGATATTAATCTTCTCAGCTCCACCTTTGGTCTAAAGCTGACACATGAATGCCATGTGCTTATTCTAACATCTCTAACTTGTCTACATCCTCTTTTAGTCTAAAAATCGGGAGAAGATTATCTCATTACGACTAAACTCTCTATAAAGAAGTACTAATAGTTCTTTCTAAGGTTTTTCTGTTAAACCTCTTTTGATTAAAAACCCTCTCAGTACACCTCGTAATGCTCTTTTTACTCTTCTAACTTTCCCACACTTCACTACCCTTGTAAAGAGGTTTAAGGTACCTCACTTGTAACAATCATATTTATTGCAACTAATCACCTCACTTTATCATCTACTGTATCTCAAGTCGTCCAGATCAAATCTCAAGATTTACATCATCACCCTCTTGTTGCCATACTTTTGTTAATACAATCGTCTCAAATTCAAGATTAATGTTTATTACCAGACCCGAATATCAATATGTTTGCTCTCTTACTGTACTAACTTACATTTATTGGATACAATATAGAAACACTCGTCCACTAGTACATTATGACATGTATCCAATCCTTACATCTGAATCTTTATACTCAAAAATTACGATCATATTGGACTACCTAACAAAAGTACTAATGACTCATTTACTTTGAATTTTCTCTAAAATAGTTGTATCATACTATGAATACCATGGTGTTTCCCCTTTCAAATTTCATAACTATAGCTTTGGTCTTCAACCTTATGAATCCTCTCCTCAATAATTCAACATATGAAGATAGACTTCTCTAACACGATGGCACATTGACATCAACTTTTCTCTTGCTAAAAAGTTACTTTATGTCATCATGCTTAGTACTTAATTCCTTTTCCTTATATCTAGAACTTTGTACAATAATATAACTTACTTTAATATTAAGGTAAAATCATTACTAATGAATTATTTGGTTCACGATTGCAATCATATAATCTGCCCGATCAATATCCCCGTTCCTTAGATTACTCAAAATTGTACATATCTTTTTCTAAGTTTGGATAATTCCCCTATTACTTATCATAATCTTGTAATTCATAGTATATTTTAGGGTGAAAATTCTACCTTATCTCTAAAATACCATCCTCTTAAAGGTCTCAGCTGAAAAAGGTTTAGGGACGAGTGTAGAACTTGGATTTAGCTCAAACTCACGATTCATATAAAATGTATCAATTCCTCTTAAAATAAAAAATTAACTCACCTATAGGCTTCTCTGAAGCCCCTATGGAGTCTCATTACATCCTCAAGAGTCTTGTCAAGATCAACTCATCAATAAAGGACTGACTTTTCTTTTCAACACCCTCTATCATGACAGGTAGTCGAATGAACGTGAGAAACACACTAGTTAGGATAAATCTTTATGACATAGCTCTGTTGCATGATTAAAATTATGAAAAAGTGAGATATTTCCTAAATTTTGTACTCTCCTAATTAATAATAGATGTGGCGCACTTCAAATTTATTACTAAGACTTTACAGAAACAACTTCATAGACACAGTAGAACTCTTGCACTTAGTTCTCTAATACAATTTTTTTTATGACCAGAGCCTATACCCTAGACGTGGCCGGCACATGAGAATCATTGTTTGTCCCAAGAGAACCCTCATCCTGGATGGGTACAAGCGGAAGACTAACTAAGGAATACATAAGCTTAAAACTAAATTAATTTCATTGAACTACAATAGTAAAATTTAAGAATGTCCAAAAAATACACATAAGAAAGTAAATACAGAAAAATCTTCAACTTTTTCTATACATAGAGCTTCTACTATTACAGAAAGATATCAGTACAAGACCCACAACATCTTCAAACTACTAGCTGTAAGGTAAAGGTAAATTCCACTTCAATATAATAAGATTACCAAATCTGACTAGAATATCGCATGACCTCAAAGAAACGGTTGTTAATGCTCTTGAATACATGTATTTGAATAAATGGATTTGTAAGTTGAATGTAATAGCATATAATGTGAATTCTAATGCATAAACATAGAGTTGAATTTGATAAAAATGGAAACATACTTACATATTATCAACTCGTTGAACTTAAGAACATGATACTTCACTCAAAGATATGATACTCAACTCAAACATATGAAACCTAACTCAAAGGTACTAAACTCATGATATTGAAGGATAAATGAATAATAAAAGATGAAATTTATATGACAAGGTATTAAAAAGATAGATAACAACTCAATGTATTAAAGAATACAATAATAATTGAGTGTGTATATATAAATGTACAATATAGCTCTATGGGAGTTTCTACGACTGACAACAATCAGTATGAGTTGTGTGATGATACAACGTCTCGTGCACATTGCTAGACATTTCCTACACCTTATCAGGGTATAGAATATCTCAACTAAGTGGATCCACTAGTCTATGTTAAAAATAATTAACAAATAATCAACAGTATGACTCTTTCTACCCATGTTTGCAACATGGTTTATGGAGACTTGAGTTATCAGAACACATCCCAATATCAGTGCTCAATACTACTCCAAAAAAATATTCAGCTCATATGTTTAAAACATAGGTCTTTATGTGGTTTGAGATTATTACATAAAATTTTTCTCTTTACTCAAAATACTCTACTTTTTTAAATGAAAATTTCCTCCACTTTTAAATGTGGAACATTATTTCTTTGGAATATTTTATTTCGATTTATTCATTTTGAAAGAAATGGACCCAACACTACTCTTTCTCGAAATCACATGCTCAAGTCTTAAAACAAGTTTTAAAAAAAGTTTGCAAAAGACTTATCAAAATGTTGTTCATGCGGAGTTATGGGCATAAACTACTCAAATTAAGAACTAGATGATACCTATTATCTCAAGACTGCTCGACTCATAGGGTTCATGCGGTATTATAGGCATAAACAACTCAATTCAAAGACTTAATGATACTACTTATTTCAAGAATGCTCTACTCGTCGGGTTCATACAGAATTGTGGGCATGAAGAATTCAACTCAAGAACTTCAATATTAATATTGGAGATCCCCTGATTATGAATAAAATTTCAAAGGTTCTGGAACTCGATACACAAGGCTTGGAACTTGGAGATACTATTTTTCTAAAAGATACTCAAGTAAGGGATATAATATACAATTTATCAGAATGAATGACTTTACTAAATGTTCTAAATAATAATATGTAACTCATGTATACAACAATTCTTATTCTCATACTTATTTCCTCAAAACTCAGTTTCAAACTCAAGTGTTAGCTTCGAAAAGCTTCTAAAGATTTGTAACTCAAAACAGGGTTCATGTTGAATTATAGACATAAACAATTAACCTCAAGGATCTCAATAAATGTTTAGAAACTAAATAATTAGATATTTAATTTTTAAAAGTAACAGGAACTGAAGAACTCAAACTCAACTTTCCACAAGAGTGCCAAAATCTAAGGGTATAATCCTAGATTTATCTTTTACTTAATTCAAATTAGATGAGAGAGTGAGGACGAACTATTCCAATACTGAGATAGGCTTTCACACCTAGAAGAAAAATATTCTTGAAGAATCTTGGAAAATAACTTAATTAGACGCCTTGAAACATAGCATGAAACTAAACCATCAAGAACATAAATTGATCAATATTTATGGATAGATTCATAAAAGGAACTCGTAATTTGCATGCATATGAACAAACCAAAAATTATGGAAGTTTACATACCTCAAAGAACTAGGTTCTTGGTGAAATATGGAATTTCTTGAAAGAATGCTTGAAACTTTGAACTTTTTCTCCTCTTGACTCTACTCTTTAAAACCCTAAACGCTTTTGGGGTCGAATGAAACTAATTCTAATCATCTTAGACTTGTTAAAACTTACTAAAAGTCTTGAATAGTATTGGACAAAGAAAAAAACAAATACCCCTAATATTTTCGAGTAGCTTTTCTTAATAAGTTAGTGTGACATCAAACGGGCATATCCTCATATGAGCTCAAAAATTAACAAACTTGGTGTCATTTGAAAGAGGATTCCAAGATTTTTCGTTTAATATCTTATAGACCATCTAACTCATCCTATACTGAGGGTTATGGTCATTAAAAATCAAAAAATATGCAATTGAATTTAAATGGTAATAATATGATCAAAATCAAACAATTTAATATATAAAAATATAAACCACGAGGAATTGAATGAAACCTTACCAATTAAATTAAAATTGAATCAGAGAATTGAAGAACACGTAACGACATGAGAGTACACCTTAGAAGAAATGGTGTTCTGGGATCGCAACACGGCGTACTTGATCTTTGGAGGTCTTGTACAAGCCCTTAGACATCATTCATTGCATACATGTATGAAAAGTAGTGCGGAATTTAAAACTTTTTACACGAAATATCTTCAAAAAAAATTTCATATTAAGAATCATACGAAACACTAAGTCTCAACATATGCCAACCTTAGACTCAAGAATACTTGGGACACCGCCCATACAATATGAATATAGAAAAACTTAGTCAATTGCAATAATTTGAATTAAAGGAAATCTAAAGACGATTATGCCCTCGATTCATGTGTGGATATACTTCAACTTTGATTTAATGATCACTAGAATCCTAGCTTTCCTTCAAGATCCTTTTAACATTCTGCCTAAACCTTTAGATATAACAAAATGAATGGAATTAGTACAAACACTTGTACTAAGTATGGCTTATTTTATAAAATCATGAGAAATGGACATGTATGAGAAATATGCTCTTTTTGATTAAAAAGATCATATTATTAGTATAAGAGCCACATTTGAGTATCAACATCACAAATAGAATGAAGCATACATCAAACATATAGACATGAGATCCTCCTACCAAATGTGATTCTAAGTCTTACTTAAATGAGTTACGAAACGACCGTCCAAACGATCCCTTCACACACACCTAATAGATCGTTTAGACTACCTAAGACAATTCTCACTACACACAATAGATAACATTCTCTTCCAAAAGGTTATCAAAAGACATAATTAAGTAATGCTAGAAGAGACCGCCCATACACCCTCTCCAATCTTACCTGAAGAATCCTTAAGACTACCTAAGTTTAGATCATGTCTACTTATTCAATTTAATTTCCCTATTTAGAGTCATTCTTAAGACTTCCCTAGATAAGACATCAAGTCATCATTCCCATGCCCCATTCATACCTTGACCAAGTAACCCTTAAACTATTTTTGGGAAGTACTTAGTCATTAACATACTTTCCAACTTACGACATTATCTTTACTAGTTAATTAAGAGTCACTCAACACATAACGACATTCAAGTAATGGTCTTGGAAAAGACCTAGGGACTCCCTTATTAACATCTTCAAAGCCTAATCGTGCAATGTCTAGATAGAATCCCATACCACTACCTAAACTTCATAGAACTTCTCTAATACTAGTATACATCACATATGATTTGAATAGGAAATAACTGACATAGACCATATGCATGGAATCCGGAGTTATAAACCTACTCTAATGGAAAGTCTTCTACTTGCCAATGGTAGAACTTGGACACATCCTATGTAGGCACATGGTAAGGAATATCGAGGGTTCCTTTGTACTCTAGCATCATCCTTAACTAGATCTACTACCCAAGCATACTCACTCGGTGATAACCTTTGTTCTCATAGAGTAATTTGCATAAAGGATCACATGTAGAGGTTCTATATCTAATTCATAACCCAATCGCGTTTCATCTTACAAAAGAGGGTCCACTAATGCTACCTACAATGTTCAAAAAAATATCTTAATGACTTTCCTAAGTATGATTAATGTCGTTCCAGCCAATCAACCTTAAGTCCACCATTCACACAAAAAAGATATCATATCCTTCCAACTAGGTTGAAGATTCCATATAAAGGACCTTCTTAGCAATGTCCAAGGTCACATGTCAATCACACATATGGGAGTAAGAGTTTTACCATACTAAGTGAAGAACTCCTATTCACATTGTAGATGTATCAAGTAAGGGACACAAGTCTTCCGGAAAAAAACACGCACATACTTCAAGATATCAGATATAACATATCATTGTAGAAGCACATAGGAATAACCATTATCATCTATGAGTCATCCTATACACTATTATAATATCATCAATATAACCCTCATAGACTCATATTTTTAAGTAGGGATAATCATGCATCAACTCTAAGACTACACCCACAAAGACATTGTCATAGTCTAACATGATCGCCTAACGACATCAGTAAAAGAACAACAAATTCACATTACTCACATGTAGATATATATGATCAAAAATCACATAAGTTAACTAAAAAATCATCATTATGTATCAAATAATTTCCGAAAAAGTCATAATCATCATAATACATAAAGTAACGCCGACGAGGCCATATCATTCAAAATTATAACACATAGAACCACCACAATAAATGGAACATACAAATCACAACATAATTAAAGGCCTAAATAACATAAAATAAAGAGAATTAGGGCCGGGTACCACCAATCCACTCTCATCACTTCAATCCATAGCTAAGTCATCCAACTCAATACCAAAAAGCCCTTACCCATTGCCATGATCATCAAATAAATACAAAAATCATAAAAATCAATGATTTTCAAACAACTTAATATAGATTTATCAATATAAGGTATCATATACAACAATTAAAAACAGTTCTTACATCATTCAATAGTCCATAGAAAACTACTCTATAATTCATAAGCATTGAGACAAGACCATAACATCCAAAACATGGACAATTATAGAGATTATGTTTTCCATGGGTTTATGAATATTTTAGTTTAAAATCATCAAATTAACATCAATTAAATCTAAAAACAATGATTAAAACCATTTTACGCAATAATTCATGACTAGATTATAAAATTGGAGAATTCATGTTTTTTTACCATCTTTGGAAAATCATTGTAATTGAATCCTTTAAGAAAAGATATTCAATGATGAATAACCATACCTTAATTTTGATGAAAATCCCCCAAAATGTATAAACAAAACTTGATAAATCAATCTTCTTTTTTGGAACTTCAAACCTTCATCAATGGAGGTTTTGGAGAGAATAATGGAAAGGTTTTGTTTCGAGTTGAGGGTTTTGCTTTGATTGGGGAGTTTAGGAGTTTAATTAAATACTATATTCGTCCATAATTAACCCCTAAATTACCCAAAAAAACCCTACACATTTGACTCTAAAATGATGCAACAAAATCTGGGACTTTACTGCGCATCGCGGAGGCACTTCAAATCTTATTTTTCGAAAATTCATGGACATAATTGTTCGTGACAGTCGCCTGTCACAGGGAAAGACTTTTTCCCACTGCGTGACGCGTAGCCACTGCCTAAAACAGGCTGGCGCATCAACTTGCCAGTCAAATTTAGGGTCCTCCATGGGGACCCTTTTTACCGTAGCCAGGGCATCGTTCTCACACGTTTCAACCCTTTGTATGTCACGCTACGCGTAGGAACGCTTAGTACTTATTTTCACCCTTAAACCATTCATTAAACCATCACTAAAAAAAGTACGACACACTAGTTCAATTTCGACTAGTTTCCGAACGTCTTGGTCGCCTGATCTCCAAACAGTTCCAAACTTTATGTACTTTTTTAGGACTTGAAAAAATCATGACAAACATGTTAGGCTCTAGTTTAACCTAGGTCATATTTTACAGGCATTCTAATCTCCCCCACTTAGAAAACATTCGTCCTCGAATGACACTTTCTATTCTTTAGGCACTTTCAAGAAAAAAGAAACACAAGACTAACAAAACATAACCATACCACATCATCTAAAATACACAATTAGGAGATACCCATTTCACATTATTCAAGAGACGTCAAAACACAACAAGTAGATAGAAACTAAACTACAACTCATTATGTATTAAGACTCGCATTCTTCATTTCAAACAAAAGAAATTCTTATTCTTTCATTATCATGTTAATAGACATAGCTTCTTTATACATTACAACAATTTTCAACAAACGAACAATTTAGTGAAGATTCCAAAAATTTAATAGTAAGCTGCCAGGCATTACAGTGAACATGCTTCAAAATTTTTAAAAATTCAACTCTTAAGCATTGATGATGAAAGCATGATAATATAGTAGATAAACCATATGAACTCAATTTACAACATGATCATAACTTCATGAAATGCACGATGCAACGAATCAATGAAATTCAATTCCAACAACACTCCTAAACACCACGCACCAATGTAACATGCTACTATGACATTCTATGTCTCAAGGTTGAGTTGAATAGAAGAGATGAGACAATGAATAAAGACTTCACTATTCACCATACTCCCCCACTTACAAGGAACTCATAACAACTAAAGAAAGAATCTATAACTTGCCAACATCATCATCATCATGCGGCTTTGATCCTTTTGCCCCGAGTGCATAGTAACGAGCCTTCCGCTTTGGAGCACCACCTTCTGGAACACTAGGAGGATCTTGCTTACCTTATTTTTATCTAGAAACAATAGTAGGAAAATCCCTCACCTTGGTAAAGCAATTCCAGATATCAACTAGACATTTCCCATAGTGCTTGTTCCACATGTAGCACAAGTAGGCTTACCATTTTGACAACCACTACCCTTTTCCAGTTTAACCTTAGGATCCCTAGGTTCATATTGAGTTTTATCCCTCTTCTTGAACCTATTTTGGTTTTTGATCACTTGGTCCACTATTATTCAAGATACTAGAAATCCTCACAAACTTGGACTCCTCAATGGATTGAGCATACACTACGAGCCTAGAAAAGTTCATGTCACCATGGAGCTTGGTCGTACGACACTCTTGTTTAAAAAGGTCGAAAAAACAGGACAGAAACCTACTCATCTCATCCATAGGGTTAGACGCCAAAGATGGAGCATACCTATACAACATAGTGAACTTCAAGGAATACTCATCAACACTTATATTTACTTGCTTGAGATTAATGAACTTTTAAACCTTCATCTCCCTCCTCTCACAGGGAAAGTACTTTCCTAAGAAAGCCTCCTTAAACACTTTCCACTATATAGGACCCGAATCAACTGGCCAATTCTGTTTCCATTGAGTGTACCACACTTGAGCAACCTCTCTCAAATGATAAGAAGCCAAATTTGCCTTTTCACTAGAAATGATCCCGATGACACTCAAAACTTTGTACACATCATCTAGAAACTCTTGGGGATCCTCTCCCACCTTAGATCCAAGAATAGTTGGAGGATTAATCCTCACAAAGTCTCTCAATCCAGATTTCATATTACTCTCCAGCACATTCCCTCTAAGTTCCATATCCCTATTCACATGAGTAGTCATGGCTCGGTCTAAACCAAGTAAAGTATCCAATCTTCCCATTAGTCATTTTTGGGGGAACCACTGAAACCTCATTAACTTTACCTCCAATAGGGACTTGAAAACTTTTTGGAGGAATTTGAGCACCTTGAGAACCTTGCTCCACATTCTCAACTTGAGGAGGAACTTCCTCATCCACTGTTCCTTTTTCAAACCTTCTAGCGGCCATCCGTATATTATTTATATCCTATAAACACAAGAGAAGAGAGTAGGGATAGAGACTTACAACCTCAACTCCATAGGCACGACCTATCATTGATGAAGAAAGTGAAGCTCTATCGTCCTATAGCCTCTCATGCATAGAAGTGTCGCGACTCACACTGATGGTCAAGACTCTACAAGATGTGGTTTACGGAACTTTTTGATTCATATGACCACTTTCATAACCTATGCTCTGATACAAAATTTGTAATAACCCGAGAGTACATCATCAAAAAATGGTGTTCTTGAATCGCAACACGGCGTACTTGACCACTCAGAGGTCTTGTACAAGCCCTTAGATATCATTCATTGAATACATGTATGAAAAGTATTGTGGAATTTAAAACTTTTCACATGAAATATCTTAAAATATCTTTCATATTAATAATCATAGAAAACACTAAGCATTAACATAGGCCAATCTTAGACTCAAGAATACTTGGGACACGGCCCATTCAATGCGAATATAGAAATACTTAGTCTATTACAATACTTTGAATCAAAGAAAATCTAAAGATGATTATGCCCTCGAGTCAAGTGAGGAAATACTTCTATTTTGCTTAAACAATAACTAGAATCTAAGCTTTCTTTCGAGATCCTTCTCACCTTCTACCTACACCTTTAGATATAACAAAATGTATAGGATTAGTACAAACACTTGTACTACGTATGGCTTATTGCATAACATCATGAGAAACATACATTTGTGATAATATGCTCTTTTTATTAAAACATCACATTTTAAGTATACAGCCACATTTAAGTATAAAACATCACAAATAGCATCAAGCGTACGTCAAAACATATAGACATGAGATCCTTTATACGCTCAAATTTACTTCTCGAAAAGAAGTATAAGCGGTCGTATCAAGTAAAGAACACAACTATGAGGTAGGGGTCGATCCCATGAGGAAAATTATTTAGACTTAACTTTAACCTACAAGTACTTCTATTTAATCAAGTCCTTTCTAAAAACATAAAATAAAAAGGGGGGGGTTTAAAAAACAAAAGGAGTTAAATATTTCTAAGTAAACAATTAACAATTATGAATATTTGATATTTATCAAGGGATGAAAGTAACTAGGGCATAAGTGTTCCCCAATGGAAAATAACGTGGTAATTGTAGCTATAACAATCCTTTCCTATTATCTTGCATGCAAAGTGTTAAGTTATGTATCCCTAATTCTATGGTCCGGCAACTAGGGAATATCACTACGCACCTTGGTTCGGCTACGTGTATATGCTTTACTAAACCTTACCTTTATCTGATATTAAGCATCATAAATGATGTATGGCTTAGTTTTTCTTAGCTATAGCGGCCTAATACTCCGAGCCGTCTACTCAAGCCTATGTCTATTGAATATAGCATGGATTGTCGGCATAGTGGGAAGACTACAATGAGAACTGGACGCTCGAGTGTCAGGGTCAGGGTCATGACCCCTTGTTGTTGGGAACCTTTTCATTAGAATATACTTTATATTGACCCTCGACACACCACCGGTTGGGCTTATCAGCAAGCGGGGAGAAGGGACGCCAATCTGCGGTGCTGGAATAGAATCAACACTATCGCCTCATCAAACGAGGCAGACTGGACCAAAGTAGTTGTAGCATTGGCATTAGGAGAAGCAGAAGCCTCCTCAGAACTAGAAGACTCCACAGAGCCGGATGCTTCCTCAAAACCGAAAGCCTCCTCGAAGCCAGATGCTCCTTTAGAATGTGCAGCCGACCCAGAATGTGTGATGGTCAATATGCCCTTCTCTTTAGACTGGGAGGCAGTGACTCCGCCGGGCTCCACCTCCGCTGGGTTTTCTCTTGTGGTGCAGGCAGCACGGGTAGGAGTGAGGGTGCTTGGTGGAACGTACTCCGAGTCACGCTAATCGTCTGAACCTATGACCATTTGGTTCGACGGTATGACAGACTTAGAACACCCTCTCGAGTAGAGACGGTCTTTCTTGGGTGCCATATGTACCTGAAAAGACAAGTTATTAGTACCACTAGAAGCTTGTAACACATTTTAAAGCATCAAATATAAGAGTAAAACACATAATGAAATAGTAGTGCAGAAGTAGAGCACTACCTGATGGACCCATTGACAGTCCATCGAAGGAACAATGATCTGTCAAGGGGGTCCATCGATGGACACTTAGAAGAGTTATTTAGAAAAACAGAAACAAATGTTCTGACAGCGTCTACGGTCCTGCAGGATGGACCGTCAAAGGGACAACGGTTCATTAGTGGGCTCCGTTAACGGACACTTAGAATATTTTTTTAGAAAATCAAAAACAAAGGTTCATACAGTGTCGAACGTTATGTAGGACGGATCATCGAATCAACGACAGTCCATCACTTGGATTTGTCGATGGGCACTTGGAATATTCTTTTAGAAAATTAGAAACAAAGGTTTTGATAACATCCATGGTTTTGTAGGACGGACCATCGTATGGACGACGATCCATCAGTGGGGTCCACCAACGGACACTTACAATAATTTTTTTTTGAAAAAATTAGAAACAGACGTTCTGACAGCGTCGAAGGTTGTGTAGGACAGACCGTCGAAAGGACGAAGGTTGTCAGTGTGGTCCGTCGATGGGCACTTTAAATATTTTTTAGAAAATCTAAAACAATGGTTCTGACAGCGTCAACATGTGTGAAGGACAGACCATCGAAGGGACGACATCTCATCAGTGGGGTCCGTCGATGGACATTTAGACTAAGCAATGGATGTTGGGGCTGATGGACCCTAACGACGGTTTGTTGAGGGACCGATAGTCCATCGATGGGGTCACGGTCTGTCCTTTAGGAAGAATTTTGCAGCCATTTGGTTTCTACCATTGTACTAACCTAGCATTTCATCATTCCTAGGGCATGAATTATCATAATTTGAACATGTGATTCTACAACCTATCAAAACCCTAGGTCAGAACACAACATGCAAACACAACACATTTTTTTAAAAAAAACACCCCCATCCCTTTCAATTTCACGGTTCAAAGGGACTTAGGACTTCAGGTGTATGTTTTTAGCATGCAAAGGGATCCCAAATTCAAGACCCACAAGGCAAGACATCAAATTAACATGAAAATTAATGATAGTTAATCTATCATATCTGAAGAACATACCTAGAAATTCTAGTGGAGGGAAAAGGAGTATGCAAACTTGGAGTTGAACAGCAGCAACACCAACCACAACACCGACCGGCAAGGAGCCTGAAGAAGATGGAAGGTTTGGGGAGAGATGGATTTTGTGGAAGTGGGGGAAGTGTGGAAATATGATGATAGAATGGGATATAATGGGTGAGGAAGTGGGGAAAAATGAGAGGAAATAGGGACGGAAACGGTAATGGGGGGTTACGTGAAGAGGTGGGTAACTGAAAAGTTAAAAAACTTTTAATATGTAGATGGACAGATGAGGTTAGGTTGGTGGGTAAGGGATCAACGATTTCCCATTGACCCCTCCGTCTACATTGCCCTCACTTTGAAAAATTTAAAGAACATACCTGGGCAAGACGGATCCAACCGACAGTCCGTCGAAGGGACGACAGTCCGTGCATGGGTACACCACACCAATTTTCTGCAGATTTCTGGTGATTTTGTCCTTGCATATCTAACACCCATTAAGCTAGTCTTTTTGTGTTTTCTAGGAACTTTTTAGATACGGACCCACGGCACTATAGAGGACTCTTGATTACTTAGACTTTATCAAGATGGTATGCCTCGATAACATCATTCTCCGTTTTAGCATGCTCTACATAGATTTTAATTCACTGGCCGTTCTCCTTGAACCTTACACCCTCATTGTTCTCTTACTCAACCGCACCATGATTGAATAGTTGGTTGATAAAATAGGGACCAGTCCATTTGGACTTGAGTTTTCCCGGAAACAAGCGAAACCTTGAATTGAACAAAAGCACCAAATCCCCAACAAAAAAATCGCGCTTCACAATCTTTTGCTGATGGTACTTCTTCATCTTTTCTTTGTAGAGGTCTGAACTTTCATATGCCTTCAAGAGAAATTCATCAAGCTCATTCAACCCGCTTAACCTCTGTTCCGTAAACTCATTCCAATCCATTTCAACTTCTTCGTTTCCAACATAGCCTTATGCTTTAAATCAACCGCTAAATGAAAATACTTCCCATATATAAGTTAGTGTAAGGGTTATACCTAAGGTAGTCTTGTATGCTTTCTGGTAGGCCCAAAGAGCATCATCAAGACTCCTTGACCAATCCGTCCTACTAGCATTCACCGTTATTTCAAAAATCTGCTTTATCTCCCTGTTTGACACCTAAGCATGCCCACTAGTTCAAGGATGGTAAGGAATGTCCACATTATAGCGAATCTTATATTTTCCAATAATCCCTTAAACATCTTGTTGCAAAAGTGGTATCCACCTATCACTGATATTAGCTCTTGGGGTGCAAAATCTAGAAAATATGTTCTTTTTCAAGAATAAGATGACAATCTTCCCTTTATTATTCGCAAGTGTGATAGCTTTATCCATTTTGACACATAATCCACTGCCACAAAGATGTGTTTCATCCCATGAGAACTCACAAAAGGTCCCATAATGTCAATTCCCTACACATCACACAATTCAATCACAAGAATGTGATTTAAAAGCAGCTCTTGCTCTTTCGAAATGTTGCAATCTCTTTGGCATCTGTCACATGCCTTTGCGAACTCATGAGCATCTTGGTGGATGGTTAGCCAATAATGTCCACATTGCAAGATATTGTGAGAACTTTGGATACCACTATGATGCCCACCTATAGGAGAAGAATGGAATGCCTCCAAAATACTCAACATATCAACTTCCGGCACAAAATGCCGAATAAACCCATTGGCACAATTCCAATATAAGTATGGCTCATCCCAAAAGAAATTTTCTCACATCATGCATGAACTTTTTCCTTTGATTAAAAGGACAAGTCAGGATGGACAATATCACTAGCCAGATAATTTGCAAAATCTGCTTACCATGGAACTAGTCTTGGGAGGCAGCCATTACATGCTTATCAGGGAACGTATCATCAAATTCAGCCTTTTAACCTAACTCCCTCATTGCTTCATCTTCTGATGGGGATAATTGATCAGCAACTTGATTTTTGGTCCCTTTTCTATCTTTCACCTCAAAGTAAAGTTCTTACAATGGTAATACCCAACGAATCAACCTCGGTTTTGCATCCTTCTTTGCCATCAAATATCTCAAAGTAGAATGATCAGTATGCACTATAAACCTCGTACCAAGCATATCGGAGCGAAATTTCTTTAATGGAATGACTATTGCAAGGAGCTCTTGTTCAGTCATGTGTAGTTCTTTTGGACTTCATTAAGGTCTTTACTAGCATAGTAAATGGGATGAAGGATTTTATCCCTTCTTTGTCCAAATACCACACCAAGAGGAACCCCACTCGCATCACATAGGTAATCTTTGAAAAATCCTTGATGATCCTCCGGTAAAAGTCTGCGGGACCAAGAGAACTTTTCACACCTTTTACAGAGATGGGTGGACAAAGTCTCTCTATCACCTCAACATTAGCTCGATCAACCTCTTTACTCTTCCTTGAAATGCGATGATCCAATACAATACATTGTTTCACCATGAAGTGACATTTTTCCCTATTAATCACAAGGTTCCAATCTTCACACCTCTTAAGAACCTCAGACAAATGAATCAAACACCGCTCAAAGGAGTCACCAACCACTAAAAAAATCTTCCATAAACACCTCAATAGTGTACACCACCATATCGGATAGTATCAAAATCATACATCTCTGAAATGTGGCCGGTGCATTAGATAGCCCAAACGACATTCTCTTGAATGCGAGGTCCCATAAGAACAAGTAAAAGTGGTTTTCTCTTGATCTTCCGATGCAATAGAAATCTGATTATAACCTGAATAACCATCAAGAAAATAGTACCACCCCTTTCCTGTAAGTCAATCCAACATCAGATCCATGAAGGGCATAGGAAAATGGTCATTCTCGATCCATGCATTTAATTTCTGGTAACCATACACACCCTCCATCCAGTCACCGGTCTCATCAGGAAAAGAATTTTATCATTGGGGACCACA
Source organism: Solanum peruvianum (assembly GCA_027705065.1). Classification (NCBI taxonomy): domain Eukaryota; kingdom Viridiplantae; phylum Streptophyta; class Magnoliopsida; order Solanales; family Solanaceae; genus Solanum; species Solanum peruvianum. Next base: position 32,182,249 of record JAKWJD010001761.1, on the reverse strand, counting down.
ATAATTACCCCTTTCTTAGGTACACATTCACTAGGGCATACCCAACTAGTATCGGCGATTGGATAAATCACTCCAGCATCCAACCACTAGATAATTTCCTTCTTTACCAACTCTTGCATATGTGGATTTAAACGTCTCCGGTGCTCAATACTTCGCTTATGATCGGGCATGTGTTAGATTTTATATGAACAAATCTAGGGAGGGATCCCAATAATATCCGCGATAGTACACCCAATAGCTCTTTTGAACCTTTTTAACACTACCACTAAACTCTATACTTGATGCACATTCAAATCTGATGCAATAATTACCGGCAAAGTGTCACCTTTTCCAGAGAATACATGCCTTAGATGAGGTTGTAGAGCATTAAGTTTTACTTTTGGAGCCTGCTCTATAGATAGTTTCACGCGTGGAGACTCGCGATGCTTCATATTTAACTCCAACTTCTTTAGTTTAAATCGAACATCACCTCGGTCAAGTGCCGTGACCAATAACCCAAAACTCTTCAATGCAATCACTATCAATATTCATGATCACTGCCGCTAGTGCTTCTACACCCAGATGCTCTTTTATTTGTACCTTAAATTACTTTTCTACCCTGTAAGATATGGCATATACCGATTTTATATCCCCACTATTCCTCATGGACCTACAAATGTTGAAAGTCACTTCTTCATTGTTCAATCGAAATTTCATTTGCCCTTTCTCCATATCAACCAAGGCTTTACCGTAGCAAGGAATAAACTCCCAAGAATAATAGGCACCTCAAAATCAACCTCACAATCCAGTATCACAAAATTTGTCGAATATATGAATGACTCCACATTTACTAACACTTCGTGGAGTATCCCTGTAGGTCTCTTCACCGTTTGATCGGCCATCAGTTGCTGAATCGCAGTGGTATTTGGGTCACCCAAACCCAACTTCTTGTAAATAGAGAGAGGCGTGAGATTTATGCTTGCACCAAGATCACATAATCCTTTGGCAAAGTGTAATAACCCAATTGTACATGGAATAATGAATCCACCCGGATCTTCTTTCTTTTGCACTAAGACCTTGTAGCAATAGCACTATTAATTTGCCTTCTATCATCATCCTCAAAACTGACCGATCTTTTGTTAGTGACCATATCTTTCATGAACTTGGCATAGCCGGACATTTATTCAAGAACTTTTATCAAAGGAGCATAGTGATAAAACGCTGGTATTTACCATCCTCCGTCTTTTTTGCTAACCTTTGTGGGAATGGAGGTGGTTGTCTAGGCATGGGGGTAACCTTTTGGGGTACCTCAGCTTCTTTCCCTTTTTTGTCTCCTAAATCACCACTAACCTCCACTACATAATCATCACCTTTTATCACATTTTCTACACCAGACGGCGTCGGTGGGTCAATGGTTTGCTTACCACCTCGAGATTTGACAGCCATACATGTCCATCACTTTTTTGATTTTGGACACTACTGCTAGGAAGAGTGCCCGATTGGTGTAGGTTCACAATCGAAGACAATTTGGCCATTTGCAACTCAAGATGCTCGATCGATATAGCATGTGCATCAAATTTTTTCCCAACACTCGCTATGTCACTCCTCAAATCTTTAGTGTGCTCATCACTAGCATCAAACCTCCTCATCATTTTCTGCAACATATCCTCAACTCGCGCCATACTGCCTCCACCATCCCAGGAGAACCTTCCCAATTTGGAGGTGGAATATAGGGCCACTCCTATCATTTCTATTGCCATAGGTACCCAGTTGAAGTTGTTGTCACGGTTGTAATTCCCATATCGTACATAATGACCCTGTTGGTTGTAATTACAATAGATACGACCTTGAAGTCCTTGACCTTGGCACCAATTCTCCTTATTGGAGCCTTGGGCATTTGGTCGGAAACCCCCCGTCTTCTCATTTACCGCATAAGAGTCCTCCTCATAATAATACTAATCTATCGATGGTGGTGGTTTAGACAAGTAGTTCACCACATTTACCTTTTCTACACCACCAGTGACGTGTTTTAACACCAACCCAAGCTCAGTTGTCATTTGAGTCATTTCTTCACGAATCTCATATGTGGCTGGGTTGTGTGAGGTATGCACTGCAAAAGTGTTTCTCCCAGTATCTTACTTCCTACTGCTCAAAGTTTTATTATTTCGAGAGATTTTCTATAAATTCTCAGCTATCTCAGCATAAGGACACTCCCTATAAGAACTACCCTTTATTGTATCCAGTACTGCTTTATTATTATCATCTTGTCCTCTATAGTAGTACATTTTAGTGACTCGTCATCGATATGGTTATTATGGACACTTCTAAAGAACGAGGTGAACCTATCCCAAGAACTATTGTCTTATTATCTTGGTAGTTCCACAAAGTTGTTCACCCTATCTTTCTAATTTAACTTACACATCCCTCAATTGATTCCAAGTATAGATTGAGTTATAGGGGAGATCAGTAAACCATATATCAACCTCTCCTGTCAGTGAGATAGGGAACACTCGTAACATAATTAAGTCCATGTTCAAAAAAGGCCTCCCCACACAAATCTTACACACCGAACTCACTTTGGTGATGTGAACATGTGGGTCCTTAGAAGATAGTCCGGAAAAAAACTTATAGCTATGAACATTTGCATCAGAATACTAGTTACCACAAAAGTATGAACTTGTGTAGACAAGGTAGGACAAGTGGCTCATCAGATTCTGTGATGTTAACATTTCCCCTATAGTACTCTTTAGGGTGTGGGAGGGTAGGTTGCCTCATTTGATATCTTCACTAGGGTTATCAACAACCTCTCGATTTTGAGCGTCAACCGGCAGGGGAAATTGAGGGTTTATCTCATCATCAATATAAGCAAAATTGTTTTGAATATTCATTCAGGGAAGTGTGCAGTTTAATTCTGGATCAAGTGGAAGTATTGGTTCTCCTCGACTCCATGTACTTGGCATACACTAAATCTATACCTACGAGAGACAAAAACAAAGAGAGAGTAAAATTCGGAAATTCTTTGACTCAACTTCGGTAATGTGTTTATAGTTAATCTAAAAGCCACTTTCCCTGCCAGCGGCGCCAAAATTAGTACACTCAAATTTACTTCTCGAAAAGAAGCTTAAGAGATCGTATCAAGTAAAGAACCCACCTATGAGGTTGGGATCGATCCCACGGGGAAAATGATTTAGACTTAACTTTAACCTAAAACTACTTTTATTTAATCAGGTCCTTTCTAAAAACAAATAATAAAAGATGAGTTTTAAATAACAAAAGGAATTAAATATTTCAAATTAAACAAGTACCAAGTATGAATATTTGATATTTATCGAGTTATGAGAGTAACGAGGGCATAAGTGTTCCCCATAAGTTCATAACATGGTAATTCTAGGTATAACAACCCTTTCCTAGTAACTTGCATGCAAAGTGGTAAGTTATGTATCCCTAATTCCTTGATCCGGAAAATAGGAAATTTCACTCTGCACCTTGGTTCGGCTACGTGTTTATGCTCTACTAAACCTTACCTTTACCTCATATTAAGCGTCATAATCGATGTATGGCTTAGTTGTTACTTCGCACCAATCGACACTACCTTATTAGATAGTGTATACTAAATCTATGTTGATAATTCTTTTCTTATTATCTACCTCCTTGGTCCGAAAAATATCAAGAATGCAAGTACTAACGCGTGCACTCGTAAAAAGACTTCTAAACAAAGGAATTATCAATACATGCAAAACACTATTCTAGAATTGTTATTTTAGCTAGTTTTGACCTTGTTATTTAATCATTGTTCCCAAAACCCTAGTTATGGATTTAGTTACCCATGTTCATAATTGCACAATTCATATTGATTAGACAAGAATTCATGTACTTACGTTGAAGAGATTACAGAAAATCCAGAAAATCACTTGAATTAGAGAAACTAATGCAATAAACAATTCTAGACAAATGAAGTATATTCCAAAACCCAATATTCAACAACCAATATTACAAATTAGAAAAAAAAAACAAGAGTATAACCGATAAAACGAGGTTTTTACAAGTATTTATAATAAAGAAGTCCTACCATAAAAAGGAAATCTATTTAAGGAAAATCTGCCCAAAAACGTGTCTGAGTCGACGATTGAACCGACTGACCATTGAGGCCACCCGTCGTTCCACACTTGGAATCATTTTCAGCTGTTTTATTCTCCAACCCATTGTTACAATCGACGGACCAGGATGAGGGTCTATTGAGTGCACGATGAACCGTCGATGGCTTCTATTTCTCCATACTTAGAATCTTTTCAAGACGGGTACTGGGCTACTTTTTGTTAGCAATAACGAACGTGCAAGACAGTCCGTCGTGGAGATGACGGTCCGTCGATATCTTCCGTAGCCCAACACTTGGTCAAAATTCGCCGATCTTTCTTCAGCAGCAATTTTTTTATATGATTGTTGCCACCTACGAAGAATCAAGGGGTCGACGGACCGTAAATGGCTCTGTAGGCCATCACATCTGCAATTTCAGCACAATTCTTCCCTGTTTTCATTCTGGAAAGTTTACTTGCAATAATAGAGAAAAATACACTAAAACTACTACAAAAAGGACTTAGACACACAGTAAAATTAAGGAAAAAGCATTGAATGTACTATTAAACTCACTAAATATGAGGTACCTCCACAATAGAGTCATTAACTCATACTAAGTGATAGACACTGCCCTTAAAAACTAACTTCCATGCCTTCAGGTAGGAAATGAAATGACCCTTAGGCATTGTTGAACTGCTTTCCCACACTTGTACTGGTTTACGAGGATATTGGAACTTGACTACATAAATTCTACAATCTATTGGCACCAAATCAATCCATACCTAGAATTACATCAAACTCCACCATGTCTTACAATCATCCATGGTACTATTCTTATTGATAGAAGCGGGACAATCACGATAAATTCTCTCTGCTAGACTAGACTCATAAATAGGTTTAGAAACACTAAAGGGCTCAAGATGCTGCTCTGGGAGAACATCAAAACTGAAGACTTGGATTATACCAGTAACAAAATTTGGTGAATACTCTTCTCTAGGTGACTGGTGATAGCATAGAGATGTTTTCCTCTCCGCCTGCACCTGAAGTAGCTCATCTAGATGCAATTATTATCTTGTAAAGCAATTGAAAAAGATTGGGCTCTATTGCCCTCTTTACGATTAGTCTGCCTATTCATAGGACACTATTTTATAAAATGATTGTTCAGGCCACAGTTCATGCAATCAGTGAAGCAATCACGACACACCTTTGAGTGAATCCTACTACACTTGGTATATGTGAGAGTCTTAGTACTCCCTTGTTCCATACTTTGTTGCGAATATGCAGGTCTAGCTCTGATGTTATAAGAATTCAGACTATTTTACACATATTTGGTTCCTTGGTGCAGGTGCACTAGGAGATTATAGAGAAGGTCCTTTCTGCTTCTGTTAGAAAAAAAACTACTCACATTACTCTTTGCTACTAAAACTTATTTCATGATGTATTAGCTCTTGTTCTTCAACACTTTTTTATCCTTCATCTTTTCCTTCTCAACTTATTGCAGGGGGATCATCGTCCTTGTTATGCTCATGTCTCCTATTAACTTGGTTGTCTTACATTCCTACTTGACAGACGAGTCAATCAACAATAGATAAGCTTATCCTACTTCTCATGTCATTAACCATCTATTTGTTTCTCTTATCTCAGGAGGAAAGAAATTCCTTATCAAGGCACTCAAGACCATAGACTAACTCACAATCAGTTACGCATAAGCATGAATTAGAAGAAACTGTAAAGAGATGAACTCTATCACATGATTTTTGTACGAAAGAAGTGAAAGGAATTTCCTAAATGTTGAACCCTTCTTATTATAGATGTGGCGTACGTCACATAGATAAATACGACTCCAGTGACATGACTTCAAGGATTCCCTAAGAATCTACAATTTTGTACTATGATGCCAAGTTTGTCTCGCCTGAGCCTACACCTTGGGCGGAACAGGCACCAAAGACCATTTTTGTCCACAAGTAAACCCTTGGCCTCACTTATATACCTCAGAGGAAGACAATATGCATATTAATAATGATCAATAGCACTTAATGATTGAATACAAAAATAACAGAGAATATTTAACGGTTAAACATTCAACTTGGCCAATAATGGAAAACCAAGTCTTAACAATAAGAAATAATAATTAAATGACTATAATGGCTAACATTTTACTGTCTATGAAGCCTCTAAAATAACTAAGATACATGTTGGGACAAACCCATAATATCCTAATGAACTAACAAGAAAGAAATGAAAATAGATCCTCTGTAATGCAATGAGACTCATCAACTGACTCTGAACTTCTCACTCGATCAACACTGCGGTGGAATGCTGATCTTTGTTACATGTGTGTTCATAATAAGATGATGCATGATGATTGGCATTAGAACGTTTATTGTACGAGTATGCGAGTTGGAATGCTAAAACACCATAGGCTTGAAAGAGATTCTGAAAGAAATAGTTACTTTGGCTCTTCTCAACTCATGACTTCTTAACTGAACTCATTTCAATATAAACCATTTTAAACAAGTGCAATATAAAAAAAAAAATTTGTTGAAAAACATGATGCCAACTTTGTGTATATAACAATGATACAATAAACTGATGTACATAAAAATACTAAAACATCTTTGGGAGTTTCTCTAACCGACAACTATAAAATAACGGGTATAGTGATAATAAATCAATCTACCTCATGTTACGAGGGCTCCTATACATATCCAAAGGTGTAGGACCTAAACTACTAAGTGGATCCTTTAGTCTATTGCGAAAAGGATTCATCTAAAAAGTATGACCTTTTTCTACCAATGGTGGCTACATGGTTTTATGGAGACGTGAATTCCCTGAACTCATGCTCGTCCCCAATTCAGTGCTCAATAATACTCTCTAAATATACTAGCTCTTACATTTTAAAAACAAACTTCTTATGTGATTTGAGATTAGTGCTCAAAAGCCCAGCTCAGAGTCTATCTTGAAAATCTTAGTTTCCCTTCTTGCTTCATTTAGAAATCTATTATTCTTTTCTGAAAACTAGCTCAAAGGCTCTTTGGAAATTTCAGTGTCCAATCTTATTTAAATGTGAAAAACATTTAAAACTTCTTGGAAATACTTAGTCCCCATATACTGCTTTGAAGAAATTAACTTCAAATCTCAACTTTTTACTTATCTTTTAAACTAAAGTCTTAAAACAAGTTAAAAACTTTGTGAAATACTTTTAAAAAACACTAAGAACTTATCTTGACTTAACTCTGGACTTCTTTACTTGACTTTTAACTTCTTGACGTGATGCTAACTTCTTCACTTGACTCTTGATTTTCCTTGTGTTGAATCAGGATCATGATTTGTGATAGGATAGATCTCATGATATTTAGGAATGATTTAGATAGAAAGAACAAGGTTCTTGGAGAATCTTTGATAAGAACTTGAATAGAAACCTTGAAACCTAGTTTGAAGGTAAATTATCAAGAAAACCTTTCTTGAGATTCTTAAATTAGTTTCTTGAAACCTCTGTGACCAAGAATTATGATTTTCATTAATAAAGATGTAAATATCATTGTTTTGAACCATTTATTAGTCATTAAATTCATTTAGGGTTTTATTGGAGGTAAATATACAAAAACATCCATTTTAAATGTTTTCCCGTTGGCTAAGTCATAACAACACAATATAGCTTATTAACATAGTCATAACTTTTTACTTAGAAATTGGATTGACGTGAAATTGATGGCGTTGGATAGTAGATTCAATTACCTTCAAATGGATAGGATATGTCTACATAACTTCTTATATTCTGTGAGACATGGTTGTTTTAATCTAACCCAAGTAGAATCTTACATGAAAACATAATCGATAAGGAAGCTTCAAGAACTCAATTTCTATGCTTTCAAGAACATACATTCGCTAGAATAAATCATGATTGGCGCATGATAAAACTAACCCAATTCTATGTGATCTTACATACTTCATAGGGATGACACCTTGAAAAAATCCACAAGCGATAATTCAACGTTCATGATAAATAATTAATTTTTTTCTCTTTTCTCCTCTGTTCTCTTCTCACCAAGCCCTAGCTTGAAAATCATTTTTCTAAACTGACGAAACTCTGACTTTAACCCAATTAAACTCCTAAAAATAAATTAACCAATTTGGGTTAGCAATTGACCATATTCTATAATCTAGTTTTCAAACGTTTTTTATTCCAACAGCCCCACTTCCAAAGTTCATAACTCCATCATACGAACTCGGAATCGTGCAAACATGGTGACCTTAGAAAGATCATCCCAAGACCGTTTCAACCATATTTTGAAGTATATCTAACTCATCCTTATCTATAATTTAGGTCCTTATGAAGTTGACCAAAACTCAACTTGTCCTAACCAAAATAAATTTCTAAATTTTTTGTTACTTATAAAAACTAACTACTTTCAATTCTTAGATTCTTCTAAGCATTTTAAAATTGCGAGATATCATAGTAAGACTTCCTACAATCACTAGGTTGGACTCATAGAATCTCAATTGAGTCAAATTTCTACATTTATCATCCCTTTCATACTTTAAACTTCCGCGTGACTCAAAGAACGTCCAAGAGGAAGAGCGTTTGACCTTATATTATCAGAAAATATAGGTACAACTGCAAAAATATTTATTAATAGATTGAATGCTCTATGTATGAGGACATTCATATGAACATAAACATATGGATTATCATATGGGACTTTAAATATGATATGCACCACCAAGTAAAATGTTCTACACATCATTAATAGAATCCATGAGTTATAAACAAGGACGATATATACTTAAAACATAGTGAAAGATTTGACAAAAACCATTGAATAAACATAGTTCATTTGTAACATATTTGCCATTAACCAACAATAAGACCATGTGAATTGTAACATGGAATCCAACATGACCTACACAACTTAAAGAGAAAACTACTTGCCAAGGTAGAATTCTGTAATATTCATTCGTAATTGGTATTCTTAAGACACTAGCCAGTTTATTTAACACAATCCTATAGGGGCACATAGTTTAGGACATGAATACTGCTTCTATAGACCCTGGCTCTACTAATGGGAGATCCTCAAACTCAATGTCTTCTAATTGATAAAAGTAAATCACAACGAAAAAGATATAATTCATTTCATAATTCAAATACTACGAAAGGAACAATTAATACTAACAATCAAACAAGAAAGTCACATTAGAGTAGCTCCTTTCAAATCAAGATCTCATATACTTCTTCATGATAAAGATTTACCTTTCAAAGAATCTAAATCATGATTCTGTTCATATGTAAGAAAACATTTCATAACTCAATGATACTCATATTGAAAGCATACATAGTTCATACATAATCACTTCTATAAAATATACATAACTATCATAACCATAATTCATAATTCATAAGCTTACTATGAAATTAATATTCATGAAGTAGACATAGGCATGGAACCATATGAAATCAATTGAAATTCGTGTAATTGAATCAAATCATACATAAAAATGTTTAAAATATACAATTCAATCATTATAAATAGGACTCATGGAGAATTGTGTGAAACACTTATAGAACTGGGTTAAATCAATTAAAGAGATGGAGATTCTTTTGGGACCAATTGATGAAAAGAATCCATTGGTTAATTCCCACATACCTTGATAAACAAAGCCCAAAAGCAATTGAGTATCAGATATTGACTTTTTTGAAATCCTAGTTCTTCACCGTCACTTGACGAAGAAGACTTGAAGAATTTGGGGAAATTGCGTGAATGGGAATATAGTCTATATTTGTAAAGTTGAAATAGTTCTAAGATAGTTATAGGTCAAAAATGAGGTAGTTTAGGGGTTAGTTTACTAGTAAAGGACAAAAATACCCTTACTTAAAAACTGTCGGAAAAGTCTATGTTTTAGACGTATAGTACGTAGGTCTTTCTAGGAACTACCATGGTATCATAGAACTTGTTACTAGGGCCTAAAATCAAAGAAACTTCCTACAAAACCATTCTTTGGGTCATGGTCCATTTTATGACGCGTACACCTATAATTGAAGTTCAGATGTTCAAACTTTCTTTGCTAAATCTAGTTAAAGTTTCAATATGTTGAATTTTAAGACTTCCCGTCTTCTGAAAGACAATGAAATAACTCTTAATTTTTAATTTTTGCTGAGTCTCATGATCTTTTAAAGTTTGAGTGACCAATCGAAGGGTTTTCTTTTTTAGTAAAAAAAAATATGATAATATCATCAGCATAAGTTAAATGATTGATACTAACACTCTTTTTTGACATTAGGATACCCTTGAAATCTTTGTGTAAAACCAAGTCATCTAAAGATCTAGAAAGCATCACAACAATAATAATAAACAGGGCAAGTGATAATACATCTCTTTGCTTTACCCCTTTAGTGGAATTAAAGAAACTATAAGTCCTGCTATTAACAAGCACGGAATACCAATTATTACCCACCGATGTTCAAATCTTATCCACCAATATATTATCAAATACCTATATATCCAGCACTTACATAAAGAATTCCAATTCTCTCTCCATCATAAGCATCTGTGATATCTAGCTTAATTACAACATTTGCAGGGTATCTTTTTAATCATGATGAGTCTCTTGGACCAATGACATATTTTCAGTAATTTTGCCACCCTTCACAAATATTCATTGATTATGTGATGTAATTTTGGAAGTATATTCTCCATCCTATCATGGATGACCTGGGAAATTACATTATTCAAAAAAAATTCTTAGACTTATTGGTCTTAAATCTGAGAATGATTGAATATTTTCTCTTTTAGGTATGAAGAGAAATTTAGTGTGAGTAATTGAATTTAACAACTATACAAACTGAGAAAAAATTGGTCACCACCTTGACAACATCATTACCAACTCTCTAATGAAGTTATTAGGGTCACTAACACTAACTCCATTTGATTTATACATAAAAAATTTAATCTCTTCTTCAATTAACATATAGTTCATCTTCTGATGGTCATTCATAGCAATACAAGCATTAATATTTTTAAGTAGTGTCAGCTCTCTATTATAAATTTGACAAGTGAACAGATATTGTAAAACTGGATAGCTTCAGTTTTAACCTCATCTTGGCCCACAACGTTGTCCCAATTATTTTCAATCATGTTAATTTGCATCCACTTCCTTCTTCTTTTGCCAAGTTATGATAAAACAAGGCATTTATGTTACCCTCAGAAAAACTACCGTACGGTAGACTTTTGGTTCCAATACTCTCTTTCATAATGCAAGTATCTCCTTAATTAAGTTTGTACTTATTGTAATACCATACTATTATCTATCGAGGGAGTTTCTTCAAAGAAGTCTTCTTTAACCCTCGCTATGTCTTTCCTTATATTAAATGGATTGGAATTATCCCCAAATTTCACTTTACTCCATTTTGATAAAGTAATTTTAGTTTTTTTGATGTCTTTCCATATTGAAAGTTGAAAAAAGCAAACGGCGAATCAAAGATTCTGTAAAAAAAGACAGCAAAACAGACAAAAGAAGGTGTCTTTGCATACTTACAAAAGGAGAGAGAGAGAGACTCACAGTAAAGGCCAAAGTATTTGAGAAATAGAAACGAAAGAATGGTAGAGTTACAATTACTTTTGAATAGTTGAGTCGCATTGATCTATTCTTGGATCAGTGTTTGTGAGGGTTTTGAAGGTGTATGAGAATTGTAAAGTATAAGTGGGTATGGATTTTTTTAAGGGTTAGAGTTAGTTGAACGATTGGGAGTTTCGTAACTAAGAAGCGAGTTTGACTTCTTGGAGAGTTCAGGGTGGTTTCGATTGTAGTCAATCAAAAGGGTAGAGGTTTATAGTTAGGTTCATAGATTTACTGAGTTGCATTAATTCATATAAAACTCTTTGTGGTTTTTCCCTTCCTTGAGGTAGGAAGGTTTCCACGATATACAAGGTGTTAATATCGTTAAAACTAGTATCTTGTGTATATTATACAAGAACCTGGTTCTTAAGTATAGGGTAAGGTTTCTTCAATGGGTATTAGGGAATGTCTTTTCATTAAGAGATTAGCATCTGGAAAAGAATCAATGGCATCACCACCTACCCCACAAGAAGGTGCTTGTCAAACTCGACGTCCATTGTTCAAAGGAAAATACTAAGGATGGTTAAAAAACTGGATGATATATCACTTCATAGGAAAAAATCCTGATAATTGGAGTGCAATTCAGGATGGTCCTACCATACCAATGAAAAACAAAGCAGATGGAGTCAGAATGGTACCAAAGAAAAGAAAAGAATGGGATGTAAACTCGCCATCCAAAATGATAATAAATCCTAAATAGATTATTATATGTGGCATAGGACAAGATGATTACAATAGGATTTCATCCAGCCATTCGCAAAGTCGATTTGGTTAATTCTGTAGACTACACACTAATGAACAACTTAGGTTAAGAAATCTAAAATTGATAGTTTAATCGCTAATGTGAACAGTGCATAATGATGGAAGGGGAAATAATTCAAGATATACACACAAGGTTTAGTGCAATTACTAATGAAATTTACACTTCAGAAGAAGTAATTCCTAATGAAAAGGCTGTCAAAGAACTATTAAGTTTTTCACCAAATATGTCATAAAGCAAAGTTGAAGCCATCACTGAAGCTCATGTTTTACATAAACTGGCCATGAATGAGCTCTTTGGAAATATCATAACTTATGAACTAGAGAAAAACCAAGAAAGACAAATATGTATCAAAAAAAAGGAGAAGAACCTGGTTCTTAAATCCACAACCCCTCAAAACATTAAGCATGAGAATATTGCACTCAGGACTAAAAGGTTCTACAGAGTGTTAAAGAGAGGACAAACATTTAAAAGAAGAGGTCCTCAAAATAGAACTGAAAACTCAAAATAACAACTATGTCATAAATAAGGAACTCCATGTCACTTTATCAAATTTTGTCCAGTGTGGACCTTAAAACATAAAAAGAATAATCTGAAAAGGACAAGGGAAAGTAAAGAAGACAGGTACAATGCTCCAAATAGGAGAGTGACTAACCAAGAGGGTGGTCTCTCAATGAAGAAAGAATTTGCTTTAATGGGAGGTATGTCTGAAGATGAGTCCAAAGATGAAAAAATTGAAAATAAATCTATACTTGCAATAGAGAAAACTGAGAAATATGACTTTCTTGCACTAATAGCCATAACAGAACTAGGTTAAGCCGAAACTACCTGTCAGAAAAAGGATACAATTTTGGCACTAATGGTTGGATCAGACTCACATGACAAAGAAGAAGACAAGGAACACCAGGTTAGTCTACTTCACATTAAAGAACAAATAGAATCTTACTCAAAAGAAAAATTGGAATCCTATTGTATACTCTCATAAATGCATATGCATCAAAATGTGTTGAAAAGGAACTGGTGATGGAAGAATATGCATCTTTGAGAGAAGAAAATATGAACCTAGAACAATAAAATTGTCATATGCAAAATGATTTAATTGAACGAAATGAAAAACTTAACTCCATCATTGAAAAAAAATTAAGATCTCCACAAGAAACTTCACATGACAAAAATTGAAGCAGAGGAGCACAGTATGAGATGGACCAGATCCTCTATATTCTCGATAGTATCAAAAAAGGAAAATCTACCACAAAACATCGAATATGATTTCATGCAACAAAGAATTCCAACAAAGATTACATGTGTTACCACTGTGGACTTACAGGTCATAAGAGTTATGGATGCAATAAAAATCATACTATACATAAAATCAACTTTGCCTTTGTACAAAAACCACAAGAAATACTGAAAGTGAACAATACTAAGCAGGTTCCCACACCTAAAACCCTTCAATAATGGTCTAGGAGATATCTTATTCACCCTTTCACTAAAATATAGGACCCAAGTGGATCTAGTAACCCAAAACTAACCTTGTTTAATAATTGCACGATTCATGAAAACAAAAGGCAAGACATTGGTAACTAGACAATGCATGTTAAAGACATATGAGTGGAGATAGAAACAACTTCCTCTCAATTAAAAAATTTTAAGGGTGGAAAAGTAGCCATTCGGAAATGAAAACCTGGAGAAATACAAGAAACTGGAAAGGTAGGGATCAACCTCAAACAAGCAATTGATAATGTGTATTATGTAGATGGAATGCAAAAAGGTAAACTCAACCATAAAGGAACTGAATCTTCTTCCAAAAAGGCACAAGAATGTATACCAAAATGAGATAATGAGCCAAGAAAATTGAGTTATTTGCCTTAACTCCATAACTGGACACTCTCGTTTAAGGCACAAGAGGTTGGGACATATAAGTTTTTCGACAATTAACAAGTTAATAACAAAGGACATAGTTAGAGGACTACCTGAAAATAAATTTAATAGTGACCATACATGTGGTTCATGCGCTCAAGGAAAACAGATAAAATGCTTTCTAAAATAGAAGGGAGTAGTGGAATGCAAGACTATAATATTAGAAGATATTGCTATAACCATGATGTCACCAAGAAACCCACCTAAGTTCTACTAGGATAAGGCTATTAACAAATCATGTTATATTATTAACAAATTCATGATAAGGTCAATTATAAATAAAACTCCTTACGAACTATTGAAAATAAAAAACTAAATCTAGCACATCTTCGACCTTTTGGGTGTACCTGTTACGTACAAAACAATGGAAAGGGAAAACTTGATGCCAAAAGTGATGAAGGAGTATTTCGTGGATACACATCAAAGTAAAGAATATACAATACTCAACAAGAGAACAAATCAAGTAGAAAAAAGTATGAATGTCATCTTTGTTGAAGGACAAAATCAGATTCCTAAAAGAATGGTAGATCATCTCGAGGGAATGAATCAACCAAAACTACTCGATGAATTTCAGTCATACGAGGACAAACCTGAGCAACCTCAAGACACATTAAGTCCAACAACCCATGAAACTAAAGTCACAGGATGAGATACAGTAGTTGAAGAACCTGGTTAATCAATAACTAACTCCATATAAAGTACTCAACCAAGTACTTGGAAATATCTAAGCTCTCATCCGATAAGAAACATCCTTAATCCTTTGGACTCAGAAATTCACACTCGAGCAAACTTATAAATATATGTACCTTATCTGTATATCATTCCTTAGTTGAACTAATGAATATTTAGGAAGCTCTAGCGAACCCAGAGTGAATTATAACCATACAGGAGGAACTAATATAGTTTGAACGAAGTAAGACTTGGGATCTCATCCAAATGCCCAAGGATCGATATGTGATAAGAACTAGATGGGTTTTCTTAAATAATCAGGATGATCAAGAACAAGTTACACGAAATAAGGCTGGACTAGTAATACAAGGATACAATCAAGAAGAAGGGATCAACTATGACGAAACTTTCACAGCCATAGCAAGAATGGGAGCAATAAGGATGTTAATTGCTTTTGAGGCTCACATGGAGTTCAAACTTTATAAAATTGATGTAAAAAGACACTTTCTTAATGGATTTCATCAAGAGAAAGTATAGGTGAAACAACCCCCTAACTTTGAGAACCCGAATCACCCTAAGTTTATTTATAAAATAGACAAAGCATTATATGGGCTGAACAAGCTCTACGAGCTTGTATGATTTATTATCCACATTTCTTCTCACATATGGATACTCATACATAAAAATTGACCATACATTATTTCTTCAAAATTAAGGTAAAGATTTACTCATAGTACAAATTTGTGTCAATGACATCATATTTGGGGGATGATGCCTCACTTAGATTTTAATTTGGAAAGTTAATGAACAGCAAATTTGAGATGAGTATGATGGGGAAAAAACCTTCTTCCTAGGTCTCAAAATCAAACACTATGAATCGGGTACAACAATTCATCAGGAAAACTACATCAATGGATTATTAAAGAAGTTTGAGATTCATGAAACTAAGACAATTAATACTCCTATTGGTACTGCAATTAAACTTGACAAGGATGAAACTCGTTCTCAATTAAACAACATAAAATATAGAGGGATTATTGGATCTCTTCTATATCTAATTGCTAGAAGACTTGATATTATGTTTAGTGTTAATGTTATTCACTATATTTCATTCATTCCCCAAAAAACCTCATCTAAAGGTTTCAAAATTATACTTTGATATCTCAAAGGAACCGTGCACATGGTGCAATGGATCCCTAAGGATACATATTTGATCTAACGGGATTTGTTGATGACATATATGTTGGTTACCTGGTTGATAGAAAAAGCACATCTTGAACGGAATAGTTTTTGTGGATCCTTTCATGTCTCATGGGCAACCCGAGAACAAACACTCCATCGCACTTTAAATGACTGAGGCTGAATATATGAAAGTTGCCTCATGTTGCACCAAGTTATTATGGATCAAACAACAAGATGACTTTGGAATAAAAGTAGGTGGCATTCCTATCATCAGTGATAATAAAAGTGTTGTCAACATTGCAAAGAACCCGTTCAACATAAAGAACAAATATATGGACATCTTGCCTCATTCCCTCAGAGATAATGTTGAAAAATTCCCTATAGTAATGAAATTCTACAAAATTAAGGACCGAATAGCTCATATTTTCACTAAGGCAGTTGGAAGAGAACCTTCTAACAAAAATCGACTAGCTTTAGGGCTAGTTTTTCAGAACTTTCCCTGAATCCTTCTAAAGATGAAAAGTACTGGTATGAGAAGACTAATATAGCTAAGTCATCTTAGTACCTTACTGTAGATAAACACAAAAAAACTTACGCACTAGGATAAAGGTCAAATGATATTACCTGTAGTAGCCTATAACTATAAATTAGAAGAGTCGCTATAACATTGACCGGGTCCTCATCACTACTGGTATGCCCTATTTCTCAAACTATTGAATATGAAATTACTCTATTAGCATTAAAATCTATCTAATATGTCCTTTAAGCACTTGGTCCCTATTAATTGAGTTTCTCCTCATTACTATCACCTTGGCGGAAACTTGTGTCAAAAATATTCCACCAAATCACCTCTTGATTTAACAACCATTTCTTAAACTTCCCCAGATTAATAAATAAAAATATCCATTATTAGAACTCCAATTCATATTCTTCTTCATTCATCCTTCACCTCTTTCACCCAAACCCCAAAACTACTTGCCACCATGGCCTCCGTATTCTAGGTTGTTAATTACTCCAACAACGAAAAACCCCTCATCTCATCGAAACAAAATCCATCTCAAGGTTCATTCAAGGATATCTTCCATGGGGGAAGGTTTCTCATCCACTACTCCACCCCCATTGCCTCTTCCACCACCCGTCAACAAAACACACCTCCGTTAATGTCGCCGTTCACCAGACAATATGGCTCCTCTTACCCTTTAACCCTCTATTTGTTCTCAAACCACTTGATAATTCTCTCTCCTCCTTTTAAACTCCTCTTCCCTCTTTTGAATTATACCAATTCCCTAAATCAAAAAACCCTAACCCTCCCCCATAAACCTTTCAAAAAAAAGTGGACTCCATCCCTCTCTCTCTCTATCTATCTTGTTATGATTCTCCTAAGATATCCCCTCCTTAACTCAAGCGAACGGGTCTCTGGAGGCCTCGCAAGCATTTTCCCATCAAATAGATGGCTCTCCACCCTCCCCATACTAGGTGTGTGAGTCAAGCTCAACTCGAGATGGTTTGTGAGACAAATACAAAATGGTACCGCACCAGTAAGTCTCACGTTCGTTCTCCCAAGACTCAAATTGTTCTTGATAGGCACTAAATCTATTCACTTCACAGCACCTCCCCCTTCCCAAGCCCTTACTAAGAATGAGATTAAGTTTCTATCCATTGGAAGGAAGCATATCTCAAATCTAAAACCTTCCTAAGGGGTAGAACTATTCATCCAGAAATTAGGGATATTCCCACTGTCAAAAAATTGCTTGACATATTGTCGTATCAAGGGTGGGTGGATGTGTTCTTGAATACTAGGAAATGGTGAAAAACAATAAGGTTATTTAGTTTTATACTAACCTAACTGTGGTGGAAAATAATGTGTCTATTTCATTTGTAAATGGTGTGTACTTAGTCTTGGATGAAGTTTGTCTGGGTGGGATCTTTCAAATACCGTCTACTCGGTTAGCTGTGTATGAATGGACAAAAGATGTAAATCATGTGCTCCCCTAAAAATTCTTGCAGGGGAGGGTCACTTTTTGCCCTAAGAAGATGCTCAAAGGGGACATTACACCTTTCTACAAACTAGTGTTTGAAGTATTCCATGAAGGGATACTACCTTGGGGTTAACAAACCATGAGGCTCTCTTTTAGGGATATGGGAATGGCCTATTCCTTTGAAAATATGGAACCTATTGAGAGGCCATTGCTAATTATCCGATATATGGCCAGAGTTCTTGAACCCAAAAGACCTCACCAGTTGGCCTATGGAAAGATTTTTACTACTATGTTCCTCTTAAGGAAGGTGTGAAATAGGAATGACATGTTCACCAGCTCTACTATTGCTTCTCTTGTTGTCTATAATATTTTGGATACTGCAGAGCAGGTTCCTGCTGCTCCTCCTCGTGTTGCTGGACCTCTTTCTAGTATTCTCACTGAGCTAAATGTTGCCAGTGCTCAGAATGAGGTATTAAATAGCTGATTACAAGGGGGAAGTCTCATAGTTGAAGGAGGAACTTATTAAGGAGAAGATGGACGACAATACTCGTATGGATTGCCAACTTCGTGTCCTTGTTTCTTCTTCAACCCATTGAAACCCTTCATCACTAGCCTCTTAGCTTGTTTATCTATTCAGTCATTATTGATGCTTATAGTGTTTTGATTTTCATTCTATAGTTTGATGTAGCTTATTGCGCCAAACATCTGGTGCCTCGCTAGTTTGATTGATCCTCTGGATCCTTATGTTTTGGCCTAACTATTTTTTGTTGTTTAAATTGCTAATATCCTTACAATGTGGTCACTTTGTGCTAAACTGTTCTTGTGTTGCTTTGATTTTGTTTTTATTCTTACATTTTTTTCCTCTAGTATTTTTGATGTGTCAAAATAGGGAAAAGTGTGTATCAGGCATAAAGGATACCCATATATGTGTTTGTCATCATCAAAAGGGAGAATATGATTAGTACATGACATAGGACATACAATCACATTTGATGCTGACAAATAGGAACCAGGTGAATATATGCATATGGATTGATAAGATAATTATGCAGCAGGAATGAAGACATGTGCATGAAACAATTAGCATATTCCAAGTTAGTAAAGGATAGCAGACTCCGAGTAGAAGACAATAAATATAAATAATAAAGATGTAGATACAAACAAGAAAAGGTAAATTAAAGACCAATATATGAAGAAAGAAAATACAAACAAATAAGGAAAAGCAAAAAAACATAAAGTCCTTTTCTTATTGAAGTTGAAGAAGGCAAACGGAAAATCTGAGATTCTATAAAATGTCAACCAATAACAAGAAAAAGGTGTTTTTGCATAATTCAAAAAAGAGAGAGAATTGCAGCAAAGGCCAAAGTATTTGAGAGTTAGAAATGAAAGAATTCTAGAGTTAGAATCACTTTCAAACAATTGATTTGCATTGATCTATTCTTGGATCAGAGGTACTTAGGGTGTGTGAGTATTGTAAAGAGAAGTGGGCTTTGCTTCTTGTTAAAGGTTAGAGTTAATCGAAAAATTCAGAGTTTTTAACCAAGAAGTGAGTTTTACTTCTTGGAGAGTTAAGGGTAATTTCAATAATAGTTAATCAAAATTGTAAAGGTTTATAGTTTTATCAATTTATTGAGTTGTAATTGTTGAATGAACATAAAACTCAGTGTGGTTTTTTCCATCCTTAAGGTAGGCAGGTTTCCATGATAAATTGGTGATATTGTTGTTAAAACAAGTATCTTGCGTACATTATTCAAGAACCTGGTTCTTCAGTATAGGGTAACATCATATGCTTTATCAAATCATGTTCTTGCTTTTGTTCCTCATCATTTTCACCCCTGTTAGCCACCTTACTCTACACTACTATGGCACACTTTTTGCTCCTAACTTCTTGTGCATCTACTTTATTGTTGTTCATTACCGAAATTAACTTCCTTATGCTGCTAAGGTTGGTTATGTGCGTTCTCATATACATTTACTTATCTGGAAGTGGCCATTCCTTTTGTTGTTATCTAATTTATATCATTGTTGAAACCTTTTTTATTTGTTGGATTATCCCTCTATTTACTCCCTTCCTTTCATTTGCAGGACTTTTACCTTCCACAATTGTCCAAGAATCTAGATCACCAAATAATTTTCCACTGATGCAAAGCTTTGATTAGAAGTCTTTTCCAGCTGATCGTTGTTCCACTTTTCTTTTACCTCTTTGTAGTATTTCCTTAACCGAGAATTTAGTTCCATGCATTCCTCATCATTGTCTCCTTGTAATGTACCTTCCTTTCACTATTTTGGCAAAGCATCATATTGAATCTTTATATTATTTATACATATATCTCTAGTGGATTCATCTACAACAACAATATGTATGACTTTAGATAAATCTGCAGCAAGGTGAACTTGTACTCTCACCTTTGCATAGTTGGGCCCAATCATGAGAATTGTAGCCATATTTAGGTGTAGCGTCTTCCAAACTATGAATTCCAAAGAAAACCAATATTTGTTTATGAAGTAAGCAGGGAGTAGGTCATGGAATGAAATCGCAGTTATAGGTTGAGTGGTTTTCGCATCAACACAAAAGCTTTAATCATATATGAGAACTCTTTTCGGAGAATGCTACTCCATGTTTAATTTTATGTAGTGTACATCCTTCGAAAGAAAATTAATCAAGTCCTCATCTATGTCAAACCTTCTCAATATATGCATATACCGTAGTAAGCCAATCTTATAGTCTCCAATAATACAACACTAGGATGGTAAATTGGTCGTTAAATTGTGCAAATCAAGCCACCCTTGAAAAAGCCTACCTACAATCACATGTTGTTGGCATTCAATTTCATTTTTCTTGTAACTTCTGCTTCCATCCATTCTATAGTGGGCACACCACCATCATATATGATTTAATTGGGATTGGTTCAATATTCTTTTGAACAAAAGATGATTCTAATGTCTTTGCACTAAAAACCTCACCATAATCTATTGTTTGCTTATTGGTTCATTACAAGTTGTGAAAATTGATATGACGGTGAAAGCCCATCCAATCTTATTCAATGGCCAGTAGGTTGCATCGAGGACATAGTTAGGTCTTCGAAGCTGTCACCTTTTGCTTAAATACAATTTTCCATATTCTTGGATCTAATGTTACTACATTTTTTCCCATTTGTTGCCTTTATACATACAAAATATTCACATGCCCCTTCTGGTCCTATTATTCTTAATTGTTTTCCACGTGTTTTGACATTCACTGAATGAATCCATTTTCTCTTCAAAGACCAATAGTTTCATTATGCAACACTATTCCACTTGTGAGGACAACAAAATTACTCCTTTTTCCCTCATGGATCTGAAAATTGTTCCACTACAGTGGAAAAGAAATAGTTGTAGCTTTGCTTTGAGTCTATACAAATTTCCTGGGGAATTTATGAATTTGTTGCATCTGCTGTCAAATAAATTACCTATTAAGCATATCATGCTTCATAACTGTAGAGAGTAAATTTTAGAATCTACAAACTTTGAACATGTCTTAGCCATGACATCAGGTCATGTTTTTCGGTTTTTTGGGTCTTTTTCCCTTCCTATGTGGATAAATAAAAATTCAAGGTTTTGGGTCTTCATTTCTTTCCTTAGTGGATATATTTAAAACAAATTTTACTAGACTACTTTTTCCCATAAGCAAGTATTATGGAGCATATGTAAAAAATTTAGAATGTACCAACATTGAACATGTCTTAGCCATGTCATCAGGTCATGTTTGTTGGGTTTTGGGTCTTTTTTCATTCCTATGTGGATAAATAAAAATTCAAGGTTTTGGGTCTTAATCCTTTCCTTTGTGAAAATATTTAGCCGAAATTTTACTATCCTACTTTTTCCCATAAGCCCTGTATTATGGTGCATATGTAAGAATTTCTTTTAGGTCTTATTTTAAAAGAATCACAAGAAATTGAGAGCCTCCATAGAGAGAGAAAAGTGAGAAAGTGCATATTTTCGCACACGCTCTAGCAGCCAATTTCAAATTGTGATTCCCTCTTCGCTTCTTGTCAGATTGAGTTGATTTTTTAAAAATTTGTTCCTTTCAACTTAATATTTGATTGCGAAATGCGAGATTATGATTTGGAGTCCTATATCTCCAGATGTTTTCTCTTGAACAATGCTTGATGTTTTGTTTTTTTTCTTCTCTTATTTCTCTAGTTTTTGGTGCTCTCTTGTAGTTGTGTTGCTCATTGTTTGACACTTTGTTGATGCCCATTATGGAGAAAACTTTTGTATATATTGTCGATAATAGTGGAGAGTTGACCTTGAGGTTTTTACTCTTAACACCGAAGAGGTTTTCCACGTTAAACATTGGTATCTCTTGTTTTGACTTATTTTCTTGCTTTATGGATTTGTTTTGCTTCCCAAATAGTTCATTCTTGCATTTTTTTGTTTTCTTTTAATTCAAATAGAAGTTTAAGATTTGATTTGGGTTATCTTCCGCTATCGCCTTGTCGTGCACATTTATTTTGGGCTTGCCTTTTCCAACAAAGTTTTAGTAGAGCATTTAATTATTGTTGATTTTCTATTTGAGTGATAGTCTCAGATATGAGAAAGATTGTTTGAATGGTAGAAATTGTCATACATGGAAAGACAAGATGAAAGATCTTTTATTTGTCAAAAAAATGCATTTATATGTGCTTGCTTCTAATAAACCCAATTCTACGAATAAGGAAGATTGAGAATTTAAGAAGTTACATGTTTGTGGGTATATCATACATTGAGTTGAAGAGGATGTTAGAAATCACATTGTGAATGAGACACATGTCAGAATTTTGTGTAAGAAACTCAACATTTTGTATGCTTTGAAGACTTGCAATAATAAATTGTCTCTTTTGAAACAATTTATGAACATCAGGTATAAAGAGGGCACCCCTATTATTGATCATATTTATGATATTCAGGATGTTCTTGACCAAATATCCTGATTGAGTGTAAAATTTGATGAAAATATCCAAGGACTATGGCTTCTTAATATTCTGTCAAACTCGTTTGAAAATCTTTGAGTTTCTTTGACTAATTCTGCTCCTAGTGGTTTTGTCAACAAGAAATATGCTACGAGTTGTGTATTGAATTAAGACATGAGAAGAAAATCTCAACGATCATCATCTTCTACTTCATGCTCCGATGTTTTGGTTACTGAAGACATGGAGAGAAACAAGTTTAGAGGTCAAAATGACAAAGATAAAAGTAGAGTGAAGTCAATGTCTATAGTCATGAATGTTACATTTAACTATTTCTATAAGAATGGTCATATCAAGAAATATTGAATAAAGTGCAACAGATATATGAAACAAAAATTTAAAGGAGGAGATTATGAAAATTGTGGTTGTAGTTGCTAACGATTACCTTCTTGTTTCTTGTGATAAAAATGTCATCAATCTTGTTTGTAAATTATGGGGCTACTTCTCATGTCACTCCTAGGAAGGAAGTATGCTCTTATCATACTTTAGGAAATTTTGGGATGTTGAAAATGGTCAATAATCATAAGGTTTCGGTTCTTGGTATTGTGACTATTTGTTTGGAAAGTAATAATTATTCCAAACTAGTTCTTAATAATGTTAAGCATGCTCTTTGATGTTCGCTTATATATGATTTATGTTGCATATATTGATAATGAGGGTTATGTTAATACCCTTTGTTCTGGCTAGTGGAAGTTTACAATAGGTTCGATGGTAGTCTATGGTGACAAGTTGTTTCACTTGCATGTTTTTTAGGTCTCCATTCTCAAAGGATTAGTAAATGTGATGGAGAATGATACTTCATTATTATTGTGGCATAGAAGATGAGTTATATGACCGAGAAGGGGATGGACTATTTGGCTAAGAAAAAATTTCTTGCTAGAGTGAAACAAGCAAAGTTGAACAAGTATGTGCATTGCTTAGACGGTAAACAAAACAGAGTTTCTTTTCAGAGTCATCCACCCACAAGAAAGATTGATTTGCTGGAGTTGGTACATTCTAATATGCATAGTATTTTTAAGGTGCACTTTACTTTGTGAATTTTATTTATGATCATTCGCACAAACTCTAGGTATTCTATCTGAAAGTTCAAGGATCAGATACTTGATGTGTTCAAGAATTTTTAGGACTTAATTGAGAGACAAATAGGGAATAAATTGAAATTCATCCGTTCTGATAATGGTGGAGAGTATATTGGTCATTTTGATAGATATTGTAGAGAGTAGGGTAATCTACATTAGAAAAATCCTCCAAAGACTCCTCAGCTAATTGGATTAGCGAAGAGGATCAACAAAACTCTTATCGAGAGGGTTAGATTTCATATGCTAAGCTGCCGAATTCATTTTGGAAAGAAGATCTTAATAAGACTTCCTATGTTATGAATTTATAACCTACTATTTATTGTAATGGTGATATTCCTGACACAGTTTGGTCTGGTAAAAATGTTTGTTATGATCACCGTAATGTTTTTGGGTGTAAAGAATTTGTTCATGTTCCTAAGGATGAGAGGTCAAAGATGGATGTTAAAACTAGGCAATGTATCTTGGTTGGATATGGACAGAATGAATTCGGCTATCATTTCTTTAAAATAGTTGAGAAGAAACTTGTTTGAAGTTGTGATGTTTTGTTCTTTGGAGACCAAATAATTGATGATCTTAACAAGGCTGAGAAAGTTGATTCTCAGAGCAGTAAGAGCCTAGTTGATTTTGATCCAGTTCCTTTGACTATTCCACCAGGTGAAAATCTAAAAAATGATGAAAATCAAGCTGATATGAAGATGTTGATCATATTAAGAATGACCTGTATGTATTTGATGCTCCACTACAAGACCATCTAGTGAGTGAGGAACAAACTAAAACTAATGTTCTAGATAGTTCTCTCAAAAGATCTACTAGATACAAAAAACATTTACTAATTATTCTTCCAATAAGTATGGACTCTTGACTGATGGTTGAGAACCGGAGAGTCTTGATAATGCGATGGAAATTGAACTAACATAAATTTTGTTTGATGATATGGTGGATGAAATGAAGTCTCTACAAGATAATATACCTTTGATTTGGTTATTTTACCTTAAGATCGAAATGTTTTACAGAACATATGGGTTTTCCAAGTAAAACATGAAGATTGTAACCCAGTTCCATGGTACACGCTAGATTAGTTGTGAAGGGATTTAACCAGAAAAAGGGAATTCATCCATCTGTGTGGGTCTACGCTTGGTTGTAAGTACGCAATTGGAGGTTTAACAGATGGATGTTAAAACTACTTTTCTCCATGTTGACTTGGATGAAGAAATTTATATGGAGCAACTTGAAGGCATTGAAGTCAAAGGAAAGGTGAATTATGTTTGCAAATTTAAGAAGATCTTGTATGGTCTAAAACAAGATCCCAGGCAATGGTATAGAAAGTTTGGTTCTTTTATGAGTCAGCAGGGCTTCAAGCAGACTTCTTCAAACTATTATGTTTCTATGTAAAAATTCTTTGATGATGACTTTATAATCATTTTACTTCTTTTGATGACATGCTTGTTGTTTGTCAGAAGGCTTGTAGAAAAAAAAAGTTAAAGCAAGAGTTGAATAAGTCTTTTCATATGAAAGAGTTGGGTCAAACAAGGTAGATTTTTAAATGCATATTGTCTGTGATAGAGATGCAACAATTTTGTGGTTTCCATTGGAGAAATACATTAAGAAAGTACTTCATATATTTTACTTGGACAAAGCTTAGGTTCACATTACACATTTAGCTATGTATTCAAAATTGAGTTCTAGCCATTGTCCTTCCAGTGATAGTGTGAAGAATGATATGAAGAAAGTTCCTTATGCTTCAGCCATTGGTAGCTTGATGTATGCAATGGTGTGTAAAAGATCAGATATTACTCATGTTGTTTTGTATTGTTAGCCGTTTCCATTATAATCCAGGAAAAGAGCATTGGCATGTTGTAATGTGAATTATGAGACATCTTTAAGGCACTTCTAGTCTTAGTTTGTGTTTTGGGATAGGGAAATCTATTCTTTGTGGTTATAGTGATTCAGACATGGCTAATGATGTAGATACTCGTAAGTCTACTTCATGCTATTTTATTACCTTTGAAAGGGGAGATATGTATTGGCAATAAAGGTTGCAAAATATGTTGCTTTAATGTCATTACCGAAGAGCACCCCCCCTAGTTTTAATACCGCATACTCAACCTGGAAGAGGTCTTATACAAGCCCTTACCATATCATTAATACATAAGACCTTCAACAATGCAGAAAAATTTAAAAGATTAACAATATTTTTTAAAATCTTTCATATATGAAAATAGAGTATCTAGACTTGTCTGATTAACCATCTAGTTTCAACATAAAAATATCAAATTAGGGACCTTATCTCTTTACAATAGTATGTATCAACATAAGAAGTACATTATTACTCTAGTAGAAGTTAGAAAGAAACATATAGTGTCATGATGTCTACGTTACATGAGGATGTACCATTGTCCTTGGAGGAAGCAATCCAAGCCATTCTTCTTCTTGAATAGGACCTACTATACCGAACTTACACTTCGTAGAAAAATAAGAGAAATATGGTTTCGTACATTCCACTTGTACTAAGTATGAAAACCATGCAAGTAAATTCATTAAAACATGCACAAAGGCACTTTTAGTTGAAAACAAGTTATTTCAAGTTAAAATCCATAATGCACAGTCAAGGAATACACAAGCAATCCATACCATAAGATAAGGAGATATTTAAGATCATAAGAAACATTATAATAAAACCATAGTTTATAACTCACATGCTTTACTTCATTTTATATCTTAATGAGTAATTCAATTATAGCATAATTCAACATATAATTTATAAGTAATCGTGCAGGAAGAACTCTTACGAAAACCCCTCTTTGGACCCACTTGGTCAATGCATACGTAGCGTTCCATATCGTTACTTACATGAAGTAGAATCCCTCAAGAAGCCTAGTTAGAATTCATGTCTTGTCTTTATTTAAATTTTATAAATTCGGGAAACTTTGCCATAACTGACATAGACCATGTGCCCTACATGGAATTCGGTATTAACCCCTCACACGTAAAAAAGAGTGTCCAACTTTCCAAGGTAAGGCATAAATTTCATGGTAGCGTCTAGGTGGATCCACTAGCTACAACCTATGTGGGTTTCATAGTTAAGGGGTAAGAAGTTTGTTACTAGAAACCCTCTTTATACTTAATAGTATTATAGTTTCCATCTAATGAGATCATTGGCGTAAACTTCCTTACTTTGTGAAGAGACCCCTCCCATCCATATCCTCTCGGTGCTAAACTTAATTCCCCTTTTTAAAGTATCTTTAATCCTTTACTTAGTCATTAGTTCATAAAGAATACCTTAAGGACATAATTCCTCATATATCATTCATCATAGAACAAACATCATGTCAAAATGCATCTTTTATATCATACTCATTTAGTGTGCATAAGAATTACCTTTAATTCAACATAACAACACATTCATTATCATCTCACAAAATTCATGTTCATATAATATCATAACATTCATAACTATATCATTCATGTTTTATCATAATTAGGATTATATGTAAAATAAATCATAATTAAATTTCACAATACATACATCAAGATAAATCCCCTACCAAAGGTGAACCAAAAATTCAATAATAGCATGTTTATAATATTGAAAGCGCTTACTCATAGAATCCAAGATCACATTAAATATTTAACCCTATTTTCATGATAATCATCCATTAAATATGTTTATATAAAAATTAAATAGTGAATCATACATAAACTTAGTAGGTTGTCACTTTACAATCATCATACATAAACTTACTAGGTTCTCACTTTACAATCATCATCCAACACAAGTTAGGATTTAGAAATGAGTAAGAAGGAAATTTCATGGATCTTGAGAAATTAGGTCAAAAACCATAATCAATAATTGAATTCATACATAGACATCCATATTAAATCATAAATAATCAATGTATATCAAAGAAATAAAGTTTAGAAAGTGACCCTTGAAATTGAGTAAAACCTAGCAATTTAGGGAACTTTTAAATTGAATTTTGAAAGGACCTCTTGGAAAAAGGATCCCATGAGTGAATGGCTTCCATAACTCTTAAGGATTTATGGAGGAAATTACAAAGTCCTATTTGAATATTGATCTTCTCCTTTAATGGAGTTCTTAGATGAGAGAGATATTTGAGAGGGAATTGAGTTTTGAGTTGTGTTTTGTGAGTTTTGATAGAATGACTTAAGGTATTGGTGTTAGGGTATTATATGTTGTATTAGAAAGGTAATTAGTTAAATAAACACCCACATTAAACCCTAATTAACTAACTAAATAAAACTAAGACCCTAAACAAAAATTTAATATTCAATGACCTGGTTGTTACTTATAGCCACCACCTACAGACAGTAGGTGGTGTTATGGCCCATCCCCTAGGTCGTAGACTTGGTTAGAGAAAAGGGAAAATGGAGGTATTGGTGGGTATAATAAGTATTAACCCATGAGACCCTCCACGGGGAGTAGGCTGAGTGATGGCCCGTCACTTCCCCTCATAGGCACTAATGTCATTTGACAGCTTTTGGGTTTAAGTGTAGGTCCTTCTCAAAGACCCCTAAGGTGATCCTTGGGGGGTCGTACCCGGAAGTTTGGACCCTAAACATTTAGTTTTATATTTTTAAGACATTTTTATGACATTTAATCATAAAACTACACTTCAAGCCCCGTAAAACACCTAAAAACACACTAGTTCAATTTTGCTAGTTTTTGGGCGTCATGGTCGTTTCTTGACATTTAAGATCTAAAAATTCCAAGCTAAGTTACTTACATTAGGTTAGGTATAGAAACACGGTTTTAATCATTTTAAAGTAACTATTCATAGTTTAAGACTCTAGCTTATGTCATTAGAATTCCGGGGTATTACATTATCTCCTGCTTAGGGACATTCTTCCCCGAATGTAAACCATGACACCAAGTTAAGGTAAAAACTCTAGACCAACAGCCCAATCATCATTCATACCATAAATGATCCAAAACATCTAGTTCACTATTCATCATAATAATTTATTTTAAGGGAGGAAACTTAAACTCCAATTCAACACATGTCAAAGCAAATATGAGGAAGTAGTAACTACATCAACCAACTCAAAATGCAAGCAACACATCATTTATCATGTTCATAGAAGGAATTTCCTTGTCCATATAATGACAAGTTCAAGATCACAACATGGATTCAAAATGTCACTTTATTGAACATAATGTGTAACATATTCATAAATTTTACCTCATAAGTCAATTATGCTATTATAATTTCAATTAAACAATTTCAGCAAGACGGATGTAAAACTCATAAAAATCTTCATGTTATGAAATACATGCTCATCTACATGAACTCACACCACATAAGGAAGATCATGGAAAAGCTCATATAATACACATAACTCCCACTTCACTATAAACTCAAGAGAAACTACTTACCTTAAGCTTGGACAGGAGTAGGAGGGAAAAGATAAGGATAACAGGACATCAAATTGGCCTTTAAATTGCAAGTATCACTCTCAAATAGATTGTTCCTCCATAGAACCTTAATGGAAGCTACATTGTTGTTCCTTAATCTCTTGACTTATCGGACTAAAATCTCTACTGTGACCTCTTTGTAAGAAATCTTCTCATCCACTCCTAATCCTTGTAGAGGATGGATGGATGGCGGATCACCTATTCATTTCTTGAGCATTGACACATGGAACACCGAATGAACAGGTGTCAAATCAATAGGCAATCTCAACTCATAGTCAACATTTTCCACTAATTTGAAAATCTCATATGGCCCCACATTATAGGGACTCCGTTTCCCTTTTTTTCCAAACCCCCCTTTCATGTGTACGATCTTCAAGTAGACCATATCACCTACCTCAAATTCAAGGTCCCTCTTTCTATTTTTGGCATATGAGTTTTGCTGACTTTGGGAGATTTTCAACCTATCACTTTTATGTCGGACATTCTCTAAAGCCTCATAAACTATTTCAGGACCTATAAGAGTAAACTCAACTGCCTCAAACAACCCAGCTGGAGATCTACATCTTCTCCCGTAAAGTTCTTCAAGTGGATACATGGAAATACATGAGTGGTAGCTATTATTGTAGGCAAATTCAATTTATGGTAGATGATCATCCAAATAACCCTTGAAGTCAATGATGTATTCCATCAACATGTCTTCTAAAGTTTGGATTGTTCATTCCGCTAGGCCATCTGTTTGGGGATTAAATGTGGTACTAAGTTTCACCTTGGTACCTAGTCCTTTTGTGAATGCCTTCCAAAAATAAGAAGTGAATTGAGTACCCATATATGAAATGATGGAAAAGGGAATCCCATCAATTTTGACAATTTCCTTGAGGTATAAATTTTCATAATCTTCCTCCGAATATAAAGTCTCGACAAGAATAAATTTGTGGATTTTGTCAACCTATCAATGATGACCCAAATTGAATTATGTTGACTTCGAGTATGAGGCAAACCCACTATAAAATCCATGCTCACATCGTCCCACTTCAAAGTGAGAATAGCTATATATTGAGACAGACCTCTCGACCTTTGATGTTTTTCCTTGACTTGTTGGCAATTTGGACATTTGGCACCAAAATCTGCTTTATCACTCTTCAAACCGTCCCACCAATAGATCTCCCACAAGTCACAGTATATCTTGGTTGCTCTTGGACGAATAGAATGTCGTCAACCATGGGCCTCTTCCAAAATTTGTCTCCTAAGGTCATCCAGATCTGTGAAACAAAACCTACCTTAATGACTAAGAACCCCATCTCTCCCTTAGTAGAAAGCCTCAACGAATTACCCAAGTACGGATTCTTTCAAATCTATCTAGGCGCGATCAAGGTGTTGCTTAGCTTTCACATCAACAACTAAAGATAATTCAGATTTATGTTGGACCATGAAACCACCCTTTGGACAATCTACTAGTCAAACTATCAACAGGGCTAACCTAGGCACATCATGTACTAACTCTTTCTTCTCATCTTACATGTCTACACTACCCATGGACATACGACTCAAAGCATCCGCAATGTAACACCCTAGAAGTTCCATCACTTAGACTAGATACCTAGGTAATGAATAATGATAATTCTAGACCTAAATGAATGTATTTAGATTGATTAGGAAAGTATTAGAGCATAAATGTCAAGGGACAACCACGACATCCAGAGATTTATGAAAATAAACTAGTGTGCCTTTAGATATTTTAAAGGGTTAAAAGAGTTGGTTAAAAGTCAAACTTGGTTAAGAGTCTTAGGATATACATTGGAGTTTGTTTAAGGTCAAAATCCCCTGGTAAATCTCTCTTAGGACCACCCTAAGGGCCTTCCGGATTGACTCATGTCCGTTTTTTTGGATTTGTGATTCCACACTTAGAATGTGGATCCAAATATCCATTATAAAAGACTTTGTACCAAGCGATGACTTGCCAGGATGGTCCGTTCATGGAATGACGGACCTTTGATTTGAGGGCATCGTTGGTGCCTGCGAGCTGCTGCAATTCACTTGCAAATCATGGGTGAATGAGTAAATTCCACCCTAGGAAAAATTAAATATGGGGTAGGTATATTTTAGTTAAAATATATTAAGGGATTTAACTCATTAAACAATCCAAAAACTTCATAACTCCAAATCAAAAGTCCAACCCATTTTCCCTCTGTTAGAAATTCACTCTCTAACCAACTATTGAAGAACAAGAAATAACTCAATCTAGGGACCTCAAGATTCATCCTTTTGCACTTAAAATTTGTGTATTGTCATCAATTAAGATATGTGGATATTGATTCATGGATTAGTTTCTCTATGAAGCCCTTCAAAACTTCTATTTTTGAAATCTATATTGTTACCAAAATTAAGGCTTGTAATCTGGCAATGGGTTCAACTCAAAATTGTTTTCTTTGTAATATTTATCTTTTATAATTAATATATAAGGATTAATTGATAAAATATATTGTAAAAATATTCCAAGAACCTATGTGCAGTCTATGACCTGATTTCATAAATGTTATTGGATGAACTGGGTAGAGATATATATGATCTATTGTAATTAATGGTCGTCTTGCAATAGAATATTTTTTCATATCTATTGTGATATATATAGAGGTGATTATGATACTTGATTCTTAAACTTGAAAAGAGGGTATAGCTTAAGGTTTGTATATATATGTTGGAGAGTGTAGTATATGATCTTTAAAATTACTTGCAAGGTACATGGCTTATGAAAAAATGAAAGGAAGGTATTATGAAGTGGTTTCTACTTTCTTAAACCCTACCTACTATGTTGCATGAATTGTATGGGATGAAGCTAATCTCTTGTTTTGATTGAAAGTATGATTCTCATAAAAACACCATAACTGATAGTTTGAAAAGCACTACCCTAATAAATCTAAGAGCTTTATGTTAAATTGTATTGAATGAAGATAAATGACTTTTGACACATATATATACATTTTAAAGAACCAATGCTAGTAAGTGGGGAAAGTATACTAAGCATTGAGAGGCTATGGCCATTGAGGAAAAAACCCTTCCATTAATGAAAGACATTGAGGCATCCTAGTGATATTCATGAGATGGGGACTCCTCTATTAATGAAATAGGTAGATTCCTTAGAAGAAATTTTCCTATCCCTTAACTACGTTCCCCTATAGTACATAACTAGTGGATCCACATAATAGCTAGTATGTAGGTCCTACCTTGGCAAGTAGAACACCTTTTTTCGGTGTGAGTCTTTATGACACAGAATTCTACCTTTGATCTCATGGTCTATGTCGGTTATGGTTGATCTTCCCTAAATGATAAAGTAAAAAATGAAGTATGAACTAGACTATGATATCCTAATAAATTTACTATGTAAAAGTGGGGGCATTAGACTTCACTTTTTCATTACACTAGTGGGTTTTGAAGGATGTTGTAGAAACTTCTTTGAATTCATGGATTAATATCAGAATATGTATGTTGTAAGGATAATAGTTGAAGTGAGCATATCCTGATATACCAATGTTACTCATGAAGCATGTAATTGACTTAGGATTATAAGAATGAAGAATGTAAATATAATATGTGTGGCCAAGGTGATTTTTATGGGAATTCTTTGTAGGGTTTGTAGTGTGGGATGATAAATCTACATTGCACAAGTGGACCCTAGGAAGTTCTAAGGACATGCCCTCATTGTCGTTTTGACATTGTTGGGGTATTGTCTAACATGTTTTCTTGATGATGTAAATGGTTTTCAAAATCCTCATAAATGCATACTTTACATGTAAATATCCATTTATCATGTTTTTTAAGATTTTTATGCATTTCTTTATACTTAGTGCATTAATTGTACTAACTTTTTTCTCATTTTTCTATTATGATTATAGGTTCTGGCTAATTGGTTGCTCTATCATTCTTGAAGAACACTTAGCCTTCTTATCTCCAAGACTTGTGATAAGTCCTCAAAGATCCGAGTACTAATGCACTCGGTGCCATTTTATGATTTATCTATTGATTTATAGACTTATTAATCTTTTTTTCTTTACTTCAGTTCTAAAAGACAATAGTGTCTAATGGGATAAGGACCCTATTTGAAGACTTTTGTTGAACTAATATTATTGGATGGTGTATCTGTGACAGTGGTATAATATTCTTACTATTATGAAAAGGAAGTTTGAACTTCTATTTAGGAAAAAGTTCTAAATTTCGTACTATTGCAAGTTCATTATGCAATGGCAATTCTTCTAATGGCTTGTATAAGACCCCTTCTGAGTCGAGTATGTCGGTAATGTCTAGGGAGTACTCTACGGTCGTTACAAACTTGGTATTAGAGCATAAGTTTTTGGGACAATGGTAGGGTTGATTTCGCTACCACCAACCCTAGTATAGTCTTATTCATAAATATGAAGTGTGCCACCTTCATGAATAGGAGGCTATGAGATGATTAGGAACCTTCCTTTATTCAATAATTAATGATTGTGGTTATAGTCTTAACACTATCTTATTCCTTCCTTGTAATCCTTTTCTTGTACTTATAGGCGATGAATACAAGAAGGAGTAATTCTAGAGGGCCGAAGAGGACAATGTGAATGAGGCAGTCCCCCTTCAAGCTCCTCAAAACACTCATGTTCCTATTGAAGAAGGGGCCATGTCCAATGTTGAGATAAGGGCTGCCATCCATAGTTTGACTAATGTTTTGGATACCCAAGTTGCTAGGGATTCTACGGAATATGTGAACCCCAACTCTAGAACCACCGCATCAAGGATAAGGGATTTCGCAAGGATGAATCCCCCTAAATTACTTGGCTACAACATGGAGGAAGACCCACAAAGGTACATAGATGAAGTATTCAAGGTGATAGACGCCACGGGTGTGACTTGTCAGGAAAATGAGGAACTAGACGCCTATCAACTTAAAAATGTGGCTCAAGTTTGGTAGGAACAATGGAAAGATGAGAAGCTGGATTACTTTGGGGCATTTAAAATGGATTTCCTTGATAGTTTCTTTCCTTTGGAACTAAGGGATGGAAAAATTCAATAATTTATGAATCTTCGTCAAGAGAATATGAGTTTAAAGGAGTATAATTTCAAGTTCACTAAACTATCCAAATGTTCTCCCACAATAATGGTGGACTGTAGGGACAAGATGAATAAAGATCTTATGGGGGTATCCGATATGGTGGTGAATGAATGTAGGTAGGCTGCTAATTCAAAGCATTGACATTTCTCTTCTTATAGTCCATGCCAAAGAAATCGAGAAATAAAAGCTCAAGAAAGTTGGTAGGGAGTTGAAAAGTTAAAAGCTCGATGAAGGGAATTTCTCCAAGGCTAGTCTTCAGATACAAGACAAACCAAGGTTCAAAATGAAGTCTTCTATTCCAAGTCCCTCCAATGCTCAAAAGCGAGGACTACTCGTAATACTCAAGGGGTAAATAAGAGTGGTCCTTTTGTTGAAAGAAATAGTTGTTCCAAGTGTGGTAAAAATCATTAAGGAAAGTGTCTTTCCAGTATAGGCGTTTTCTTTGGATGTGGGAAGAGTAGCCACCAAAGGAAGGATTGTCCAATCTATGCAGCAAAAGGGAGAGAAGATTTCCAAGTTCCCACTATTGTTCCAAACTCTAATGCTCACAAAATTAATAGTTTCTATTCCCTCTAATCTCGAGGGATCAAGAGAGACCTCCGGATGTTGTTACCGATATGTTACAAGTATTTTCCATTGATCTTAATGCATTGTTGGACCCCAGTGCCACTTTGTCTTTTGTAACTCCTTTAGTGGCTATTATATTTGATATGCTTCCCAATGTTTTCCATGAACCTTTTTGGGTTTCCACCCCGATGGGTGATTCCGTACCTGTTAAAATAATTTATAGGAGTTGTCTCATGTCATTGCACAATAGAGTGACATTGGTGGACTTGGTAGAACTCGATATGTTGAACATTGATTTCAATTTGGGGATGGATCAGCTACATTCTTTTTTTTTTCCATGGATTGTATGATCCTTGTAGTAAAGTTTTCCAAATGAATCCGTTTTTGAGTGGAAAAGGGAAAGCCTTGCTCCGAAAATTTGAATCATTTCATGTCTTAAAGCTTGTAAGTTTGTTCATAAGGGATGTCTCTATCATATTTTGAGAGTCAAGGATCTTTAGTCCGATACTCCCTCATTAGAGTCAGTCCGCGTAGTAAGGGATTTTCCAAAAGTCTTCCCCGATGACTTACCCGGAGTTCCCTCCTTATTGAATGGACTCGACTGAGTTGATGGAATTAAATACTCAACTCAATGATCTACTAGATAAGGGATTTATTCAACTGAGCATACCTCCGTGGGGTGTCCTTGTGTTTTTTGTGAAAAATAAAGATGGGCCTCTTAGAATGTGTATTGACTACCGCCAATTGAACAAGGTCACTATAAATAATAAGTATCCTTTTCCTAGGATTGATGATTTATTTATTAAACTCCAATGTGAGACTTACTTTTCAAAAATATATTTGATGTGCAATATCACTAACTAAGAATTAGAGAGGTTGAAATACCTGAAACGGATTTGTGAATTAGGTATGTTCAATTTGAATTCTATGTCATGTATTTTGGCCTAACAAATTCCCCGGTGGCTTTCATGGACCTTATGAATTGAGTTCTAAAAAGATATTTTGATTTGTTTGTGATTGTCGTTATTGATGACATCTTGATACACTCTATAGTGAGGGTGACCATGTGAACCTTTTGAGGATAGTCTTTCAAGTCCTCAACGATGCACAACTCCTTGCCAAATATAGTGAGTGTCAGTTTTGGTTGAGATAGGGTTCTTTTGTTGGTCACATTGTCTCTAGTCAAGGGGTAAAAGTAGATCCAAGGAAAATGGAAGCGGTCAAAAGGTGGCCTATACATTTGATCCCTATCGACATTCGAATCTTCTTAGGCTTGTTCGGGTACTATAGGAGGTTTTTTGAGGGATTTTCCTCCATGGCATCTTGGCAGCCTCTACTCAAAAGAAGGCTAACTTTGTATGGTCAGAGACATGTGAGAAGAATTTTCAATTGTTGAAAGACACGCTTACCCCCGTTATACTATTGGCCTTGCTGGAGGGCATGGAAGGGTTTGTGATATATTGTGACGCTTCTCGAGTAGGTTTTGGTTGTTTCCTCATGGAACATGTGAAGGTGATAGCATATGCCTCTAAAAAACTTAAGGTTCATGACAAGAACTATCAAAGCCATGATCTTGAATTAGTAGTCGTAGTGTTTGTTTTGAAAATATAGAGGCATTATCTATATGGTTTACATGTGGATTTATTCACCGACAATAAAAGTCTCCAATATGTATTCACTCAAAAGGAGTTAAATCTCCAGCAAAGGAGGTGGTTAGATCTTTTGAAGGACTACGACATGAGTGTTCTCTACCACCCCGCTACAGTCAATGTGGTTGCGGATCTCTATGTCGACTGTCAATGTTCCCAAAGGTATGTAAGATTTAGGGAAAGAAATGTATAGATTGGATCATTTGGGTGTTCAATTAGAAGATTCTCCAAAAGGATGAGTCATGGTCTGTCATAACTCTGAATCATCTTTATTGGTTGAGGTAAAGTCGAAGCAACCTCTTGATCCTTTATTAATGGATTTAAAGGAATCAGTCTTTAGAAAATCTAATGATTTTTTCTCACAAAGGGGGGATGGGGTACTTCGGTACCAAGGTAGGTTGTGAGTAACGGATGAGAATAACTTATGAACACAAATTTTTAAGAGGCTCATGGATCCCAATATTCCATTCATCTGGTTGCCACCAAAATGTATTTGACTTACAATAGATCTATTGGAGGAAAGGATTGAAGAGGAATATAGAGGAATTCGTTACCAAATTTCCTAATTGTCAACAAGTCAAGGCCGATAATCCAAGACTAGAAAGTTAACGCAAGAAATGGCTATGCCTACTTGGAAGTGGGAATATCTCAACATGTATTTCATTATGGGTTTGCCTCGTACACGTAGGCAAAATGGTTCGATATGGGTGATTGACAAAGTCAGACCATTTTATTCCACTCAAAGCTACTTAACCGGCAGAAGAGTATGGTAAATTTTATATAAAAGATATTGTGATAATGCGTGGAGTCCTTTTATCCATCATTTAAGATAGGGGCACTCAAATAACTTCTCACTTTTTGAAAGCATTCCATAGTGGTCTCGGTACCAAGGTAAAACTTAGTATCTCTTTTCACCCACAAATAGATTGTTTGGTGGAACGAATCATCCAAACCCTAGCAGATATGTTGAGGGCATGTGTCATGGACTTCAAGAGTAATTGGGATAGCCATCTACCATCAGTCTAATTTGCCTACAAAAATAGCTATCATTCGAGTATTGCGATGGTAAAATTTGAAGCACTCTATGGTAGGAGATGTCGATTTCCAATTGGGTTGTTCGAGGTTGGTGAGTTTTCACTTTTTTGTCCCTTGAAAGTCTATGAGTCTATGGAAAAAGTTTGTATGATTAGCGATATGTTAAGGACAACCTATAGTTGACAAAAATATTATGCTGACAATAGAGGAAGGTACCTTGAGTTTTAAGTAGGTGCTTGGGCTTACTTGAAGATTTCACCATGATAGGAGTGATGAGGTTTGGTAAAAAGGGGAAACTTAGTCCCCGGTATGTGGACCCTTATGTAATATCAAAGCATGTCAGGAGAGTTTATGAGTTTAAGTTACAAAATGAATTATCCCCTGTTCACCCGGTTTTCCATGTTTCCATGCTCAAGAAATGTATAGATGACCTAGTGTATATTCTCCCATTAGAAGGGATAGGGGTGGATGAGAACCTGTCTTATGAAGAGGTTCCGGTCGATATCTTACATCTTCAAGTCAATAAATTAAGGAACAAAGAGGATTCCTCCGTAAAAGTCCTATAAAGAAACCATCTATTTAGGCATGAAACAGGGGAGGCCGAGGCCGACATGGAGTCTCGCTATCCTCATGTTTTTCCTCTTAATTCTATAAAAGGTTGAGGTTAGTAGTTTTTCACAAAATAAAATCTTGACTAATGTTGATGTTAGATTATTATTCTAGTTTATGAATAGTTTGGTAAAAGGTTCATGATTAAATTGAATTTTCATGGAATTGGCTCTCATGGTTAAAGTTGCACTAATGTGCAGTGTGTTATATGTTATCTTTCATGAGAGTTGTAGTAAGCATGTTTGATGTTTTTTTGAAAGGGAAATTTCATGTCAACTCTTTCATATTCATTTTGAGCTCTTATTGTAAGTGAGAAGGTTGTTCCTCATTATTTGATATGAAACAGTGAGCTTGTATGTGCTATGAATTGTGAATTGAGATGATATGTGTAAGGCTATGATTATGTCTGGAATGGAGTTAAGAAGTACTCCTATGATCTGTGACTCTTTACGATTATGTTGTTGTTATTGAGTTGCTAGTATTCAATCTCTTTCTTTCCCAATAAAAGAGATAAGGTGCCATTCAAGGACGAATGTTTTAAAGGGGGATAATGTAGCACCTCGGAAGTTCCCTGATATATACTAGAGCCCTAAATAATGAATAATGGTAATTCTAGACCTAAATGAATGTATTAAGCATGATTAGGGAGTATTAGAGCCTAAACATCAAGGGACGGCCACTACGTCTGGAGATTTGTGAAAACAACCTAATGTTCCTTTAGATGTTTTAAAGGGTTAACAAAGTAGGATAAAAACCAAACATGGTGAAGAGGCTTAGGATATATATAAGAGTGTGTTTAGAGTCGAAACTCTCGTGTATGACTTCTTAAGGACCACCTTAAGGGCCCTCTGGGAGGACCCAAACCATTGACCCAAGAAGCTGTCCAAAACAGTGTTCAAGCGACGAAGGCAAACGACGCCCCGTCAATTGACTAACACTCCATCGTTTGTAATCATGAATACACACTTAGAATTCGGATCAAAGGCTCCATTTGATCATCCTTTGTCGTAAACAACGACTTGCCAAGATGGTCCATTCATGTAACTGGCGGACCGTCGATTAGAGGGTGTCGTTGGTACTTGCACGCTGATGCAATTCACTACAAAGCAAAGGGTGAATTAGTAATTTCCATCCTTGGATAAATTAAATGTCGGGTCGGTATATTTTTATTATTTTAAGTATATTAGGGGATTTTGACTCATTAAACTAGACAAAAACTTCATAACCCCAGAACAAAAGTCAAAACCCATTTTCCCTCTCTTACAAATTGTCTCTCTAACCCACCATTGAAGAATAAGGAAGAACTCAAGCTAGGGCACTCAAGAATCATCCATTTAAACATCAAATTCGTGGACTATCATTAATTAATGTATGGGGATACTGATTCATGGATTAGTTTCTCCATGAAGACCTTCAAAAGTTTTATTTGAAATCTATATGTGACCAAAATTAGGGTTTGTAATATAGCATTGGGTTCAACTCAAAATCGTTTTATTTATGTTATGTGCCTTGTTTTATGAATATATTAGGATTAATTAACTAATTCTATTGTGAAAATTTTCCAAGAACCCATGTGCACCCTATGACCTAATTTCATGAATGTTATTGGATGAATTAGGTAGAGATGAATATTATGATGTATTATAATTGATGATTATCTAGCGATAGATCTTTTCTCATGTCTATTGTGATATATGTGGAGGTGATCATGATACTTCATTCTTGACCTTGAAAAGAGGGTATATCTGAGGGTTTGTATATATATGTTGGAAAATGTAGTATATGAACTTTAAAGTTGGTTGCAAGGTACATGGCTTTTGAAAGGATAAAAGAAAGGTATTGTCAAGTGGTTTCTACTCTTTTGAACCCAACCTATTATGTTGCATGAATTCTGTGGGATGAAGCTAATCTCATGTGTTGATATGAAGTATAATTCTCATGAAAACACTATAATTTATCTTGTGAAAAGCACTACCAACATATGCATGTTGGTTATAGGATTAAAGTGTCTTCTCAGGTAATGAATCTAAGATCTTTATGTTAAATTGTATTGAATGAAGATGAATTACTCATCACATATGTAAATACAATTAAAAGAACTAATGGTAGTAAGTGGGAAAGTATACTAAGCACCGAGAGGATATGGTCAATGAGTAAAACACTCTTCCGTTAATGCAAGAGGTTGGGTCATCCTAGTGATACTAATGTCATAGGGACTCCTCTGTTAATGCAATAGGTAGATTCCTTAGGAGAAATCTCCCTATCCCTAAACTAATTCCCCCTAGGACATAGCTAGTGGATCCAAATATTACCTAGTATGTAGTTTCTACCGTGCAAGTAGAGCACCCTTTTTCGATGTGGGGATTTATGACACTGGATTCCATGTAAGTTCTCATGGTATATATCGGTTATGGTTGATCTTCCCTAAATAATAAAGTAACAAATGAAGTACCAAATAGCCTATGATATTCTAATAAGTTTACTTAACTTTAACCTATTATTACTTCTATTTAGTCAAGTCCTTTCAGAAAAAAAGTAACAAACAGGGGGGTTTTAAGCAATAAATGTAATAAGCTATTTCTAAATAAACAAGTGACAGGTTTAAAGAATTGATTTCTATCAAGTAATGAGACTACCTAGGGCATAAGTGTTCCCACAGGTTCATAATGCGATAATTCTAGCTATAATAATCCTTTCCTAGTATCCTGCATGCGAAGTAGTAAGTTATACATCCCTAATTCCTTAATCCAACACTTAGGAAATTTCACTTCGCACCTTGGTCCGGTTATGTGTGTATGCTTTATTTAACCTTACCTTTACCTCATATTAAGCATCATAATCTATGTATGGCTTAGTTGCTACTTCGCACCAATCGACACTAGCCTATTAGATAGTGTATACTAGATCTACATTTATACTTCTTTTCTTTTTATCTACCTCTATGGTCCGTCAAGTAGCAAAAAGGAGAGTTTTAACACGTGCACTCGTTAAAAAGACTTCTAAACGAAAGAATTATCAATACATGCAAAAAACTATTCTAGGATTATTATTATAGCTTGTTTTTACCTTGTTAATTACCCATGGTTCCCACAACTCTAGCTATGGATTAAGTTACGCATGTTAATAATCACTCAATTCACATTTGTTTGATAAGAATTCATGTACTTAATTTAATGAGATTGCAGAAAATCCAGAAACTTACTTAATCAATGAGCTTGCAATAAGTGATTTTTGGAAAATAGAATAATTTCCCAAAATCACAAGTTCACAACTAGAACAATAAAATCTTAAAATACCCAAGAGTCTAACCCCATAAACGAGGGTTTTACAAGTATTTATAATAGACAGTCCTAACATAATCTGCCCAAAAATGCGTCTGAGTCAACGACTGGAGCGAGGGACCGTCGAGGCCCTCCGTTGTTCCATACGTAACTTCTTTTTCTACTTCTTTCTTCACCAACATTCTGTTACCATCGACGGACTAGGATCACGGTCTGTTGCATGCACAACGGTCCTTCGATGGCTTCCGTTCCACCCTACTTAGAATCTTTTGAAGATGGGTATTGCGGCTACTTTCTGATAGCATTGACGGATGTACAAGATGGTATATAGTAGCTATGACGCTCCATCGAGAGCCTCCGTAGCCCCACACTTAGTCAGAATTCCCTAAATTTCTCTAGCATCCTTTTTCTTCATATGATGGTTGCCACCTACGGACCTTCGTGGTCACAACGGACCGTTGATGGCTCCGTAGGTCATCACTTCTGCAATTTTCAGCACGATTCTCCCATGTTCTCCTTCTGAACAGATTCCCTGAAGAAAAAAAAGAAGAGAAAACTACATTAAAATCAGTACAAAAAGGCCTTAGACACACACTAAACTTAAGTAAAAAGCATTGAAAATACGGTGAAACCACGGTACATCCACACCCTCAACTTATATTCGTTGTTTGTCCTCAAGCAACGGACTATGACTCACCGCAAAATCTTTGTACAAGAGTATCCTTAATTTAGCTTTTTGTAATCATCTGGGTATAATTCCCAATCATTTTCAAATTGTTTTCTGCATTCTATCACTATTAGGCTTGATCATGTGGATCTGACCATGACACAGACTCACCACACACAGACACCTATCCTCTTTGATCTCTCACCAAAGTGCTAATTTTCCGGTAATGCAACTAGTGCCCTTGGTTCAACATAACATCCTCATTTTTCACCCAATGATTTCTGTTTGAGTATAAGGATTATTTTTCAATGCTCGATCTCAGTGCTACTTCACACCTCATTTTTACTTATTGTCGTAGCCTTGCCCTTATTTTTACTGCTTCAAGTTCACCGTAATAGACTCTTAGGATAACGATAGAACTTTCTTAGCTTGTAACTTAGGCTCAAGGTCAGGTAGGGTACATTGGGATGTACTTTAGTGACTTACAATTAATTTTCTTGTATTCTTTCACCTTGCTATTCTCCCTTCTTTCTTCTTTTGAGTAAGTGGATCTTTTCTTTTCTTGCTTGTATTTTCACATTTTCAAATATTTTTTTTTACTTTTCTTTCAACTTTTGTTGAGTCACTTTTATTTCGTTCTTTCTCTCTCTTTGTTCTTTAAACCCCACTTTAGAGAGCATTCCTCATAATAGCCACCCTCAATAGCTTTGCCATGAGTCGAAGTACACAATATCAAAAGTTGGGTCAGGGACACGACAAGGTTGTTTTCTGCATTAGCCACCCTCAACTTATGCCTTTGGCATAAGCTGAGGTGCACATGTGCAAGGAGGGACCAGGGCCAACACATTGTTCCCAGAAAAGATCAGTTGTAGTGAAACAGAAAGGTCTATTTTAAGCTAAGATCATTTGGATCAAGAAGGGATTAATTTCATTCGGTTTTTTGTTATTTTTGCTAAAGATTGGCTATTTTGAACAAGGGCCTATGATCCTTTCCAAATTTTCTATTATGACTTACTTTTAGCTGGACTAACCAGGAAAGTTCTAGCTCAGTGCCAATGGTGGAATATTCAAGTTTCCTCACACTCACATGACATCTCATAACTCTACCAAATTATCCG
This sequence comes from Solanum peruvianum, assembly GCA_027705065.1. Taxonomy (NCBI): domain Eukaryota; kingdom Viridiplantae; phylum Streptophyta; class Magnoliopsida; order Solanales; family Solanaceae; genus Solanum; species Solanum peruvianum. Next base: position 32,138,562 of record JAKWJD010001761.1, on the reverse strand, counting down.
AAACCTAGTTCGAGTTTTACATTTAGGGTGATGCAGTTGTGTATCTTTATCTTAGGCTTAGAGCCACACATTTATTAGTACTATGCCTAGTCATGCAACATTTTATTTAAATCAGTATATCATTTTTGTTTAGCCATCATGCTTCAGAGTCCATATCTATACTCTGTACAAAAGATACCAACATGTCGGTTCAACAATAAAAATAACCATTCTCTTGGGGAAAAAGAACACAGGCAAGAAAACCCTAACAGAGGATCATGAGTTGGCGTACTCGGACTTCACCCTAGCACTCATATTCCATTTATCCCACCCCTAACAAAAAGACATGCAATCTTCCCCAATGCATAAAAGTATATATCATAGGGTGGTAGGTGAACCAAACCTAAGGCGCAAAGCACCAGCGATGAACAAGCTGGCGGGTCCGGTTGCCCCGAAACCGCTCACTCTTTAGTCGGGACACCCTCAATAGTGTCCTCAGCAAAAATATCACCATTAGTAGTGCTCCTCTCAGCCTCAATTCTGGAGCTAGACACCCCAACAACCAACTCTATTGCCCTCAACTGGCGGGCCTCCTCATCAATAACAGAGGCTCTCCTCGCATCCTTCAACTCATAGCTCTCCTTCTTCCACTCCTAGACTTTTCCTCATCTTTAACTCTATGCCTCTTGGCACTATCTCGTTGGGGAGGTGGTGGCTCTATGGCAGTGGAGAACAAGGACGCCAACATTGTGTCCTCAGTGGGCTCTGCGAAACAGGACTCAGACTCTGGCACCCTAGCCTCTAGTATAGTATCTAAGTCTTCTCTAAGACTCTCCACTGTTCACTGGAGAGCCTTCACATCCACTATAGGGGCTGGTCGGGTCAAGAACCCGCAGCTCAAAAGCATCCAAGCGCTGGTGGACCTCCATCACCTTCCTCTTAGTGTGCTGGGACATTTTCCTCTCTATGTGCTCCTCTGCCTCAGCAATAGACCTCTGCATCCTAGGATGGATATGGTGCAAAAGTGTGGCCATTTGGGCCTCAAGTTTCTTGACCCTAGCAACCGATACAAGAGTATCAGATGGAGTCGTGCGCGAGGAGCTCGGAGCGGTGCTACAACCCAGGATAGAGTCAACCGGAGTGGTGTTGGTAGGATCAAATGTAGCCAGGTTAGCCGCTTGGGCTTTCTCTACTGTTTCCTTTAGGTCTCCGGATGGGACCCTCTATAAGGAGTCAACTCATTGGCCTCATTACGAATGAGGCCAATATCTACTGTGCCACGCGGGGTCTTGAGCACATCAATGTGCAACACGGGAAAACCTCCAAACCTGCACAAAACAAAAACCATGCACGGGAAGGGGTAAGTAATAGTGGCCTTGAAGGACTTCTCGTGCATGACTGCCTGTAGTACCATGTGAAGTCCACCTTGAACACCGGAATCATCGTCGTTATCAATACCGCATGATCCCAAGTGACAATGTTTTCAGCTACTGTGGGGGAAGGCAGTGTCGGACTACTAACCACAAAAACTTGGTTTTAAAAGTAATTTAGCCTTCTTTATACTTTCTTTGGGCTCCAGCACCCAATCGGCAGCCTCATCATCGATGGAAAGGTACTGTGCAATCCACGGCTTGGTGGTCTCTCTCAACTCTGGCTCTTGCTGGAACTAGCCATCTTTAATCAACTTCCACTGATAGTTGAACTCGGCGGTGAGAGGTGTCCAGGTGGCATCAACATTCGCACCATAGAGAAACTTGAGGATGGCTAGCAAGGAAATGTCAATCGGCTTGGCGCGGACTCGGATGTAATCCAAAGGAGCATGTTAGGCGAGGGCGCCCCGCTTGTCTAGAAGAGATCGGAGAGACGCCACATAGGAGACGAGAAATCTCGGACAATCTCCTCACTGTAGCGGCCTAAATCCTGAGTCGTCCACTCAAGCTGATGCCTTGTGAATATTTCATGAATATCCGTCATGGTGGGGAGACTCCACGTTAGAACCCGCCGCCCTAGTGGTAGGGTTCGGGTCATGGCCCTCTCGTCATTCGGAAGCTTGGCGTCGGTGTATACTTGATATTTCCCCTCAACACACCATCGATTGGGTTGATCAGCAACCAGGGCAGGGTGCTGGAGTAAAGTCAACACTATCAGCCTCATTAGACGAGGCAAAGAGGGATGCGGTGGCGGGAGCAAAGGCCTCCTAAGACCCGGAGACCTCCTCAAACCAGACACTTCCTTAGGATCGGAAGCATCTGCGGAGCCAGATACTCCCTCAGATTATGCAGCAGACCCAGAAGGTGAGCCGGTCAGTATGCGCTTCTCTTCAGACTGGGAGGCAGTGACTCCACCAGGCGCCACCTTCGTGGGTGTGGATATGGTGGTGCATGCAGCACGGGTGGGAGTGAGAGTTCCTGGGGGAACATACTCCGAGTCACGCTCATCGTCTGAGCCTATGACCATCAAGACGTATGGGGTGACGGACTTGGAACGCCCTCGTAAGTAGACGCGGTCTTGCTTTGGTGACATTAGTACCTCCAAAGAAAAGCTATTAGCACCAGTACATGCAACAGAAGAAAGCAACAAAGTAGAAATAGAATTGGAATGGCCGTGCAGCAGTTGCAGCACTGCATGACGGACCCATAGACGGTCCGTCGGAGGCATGACGGTCTGTCATTGGGGTCCATCGAGGAACACTTAGTGAAATTTTTGTATATCATCAGAAACAATGGTTCTGATAGTGGCAACGATTGTGCAGGATGGACCGTCGAAGGCACGAAGGTCTGTCATAGAGGTTCGTCGAGGTACATATAGACTAAAATTTGAAAACATCATAAACAAAAGTTCTAACATTATCGATGGTTGTGCAGGACACACCGTCGAAGTCACGACGGTCCGTCATAGGGGTCCATCGAGGGATACTTAGAATAAAATTTGTAAACATCATAAACCAAAGTTCTGACAGTGTCGATGGACACTTGGCCTAAGAATTAGAAGTGGGGAGTGACGTACCCCCACGATGGTCCATCAAGGGCATGACAGTCCGTCGACGGGGTCTCATATTGTCCTTGAATTAGTTCCCCTAAATTACTAATGTGCACTATCCTTAACAACCCAAGATTCCCAAGAAACTACCCAACATCCCATAATCCCTAGGGCAAGAATTTTTTTAGTTTAAGCATTCAGTTTCCGACAGCCTATAAACCCTAGGACAGAAACACGCGCCATTTTTTAATAAAACACCCCCATTCCTTTTCAATATAAGTCTTCTATAGGAACTTAGGACTACTGGGGTGAGTTCTAGCATGCAATAAGGGTCAAAAATTGGAGACCCACACAATAAGAAAGCATGTTTAATCAGAAAACAAAAAATTAATGATAGTTAATTGACATATAAGAAGAACATACCTGATAACTAGAGTATACGAAGAAGAAGTAAGACACTGGTAGTTGAACAACAATACAAACACCACGAACACATACTGGCAATGGACTTAAGAAACTTGGAGAATTGGAAGAGAAAGGGACTATGGGAATTAGGGTAAAAATGTGTGAAATCAAAAGATTGAGAGGGAAGGGGAGTTAATGGTGCTGATGTGGGGAGAAATTGTAGCATATGAGGAGAGAAAAAGTTATGAGGGGTTACGTGAAGAGCTGGGAACATTAAAGGTTTAAAACTTTTAATATTCAGCCGGACAGGTCGGGTCAGGTCGATGAGTAAAGACGCAATGATTCCACGTCGACGGTCCGTCATGGGGTTCCGTCGAGGGTGCCCTAACATGGAAAATTAGAAACACATACCTAGGCATGACGGATCCCACCGACGGTTCATCGATGACATGACGGTCCGTCAATGACACACGGTCCTTCGATGACACGATAGTCCATCGATGGTTCCGTCGATGGGTTTAGCAGACTAATTTTCTGTTGAATCCTGGTGATTTGATACCTGCACATTTAACACCCATTAAGCTAATATTTTTTGTATTTTCTGGATACTTTTTGGACACGAACCCTAATCTATGTTCTAGCCAATACTACTAATGAAAAAGAAAAGAGTAGTCAGGCGGAACATTAAATGAATAAAAGCAAAAATAATGCAACTATGGCTAGAAAATACTAAAAAAAACCTATAGTTGGCTAGAGGATACATATTGGTTTGCCTCCCAATCAGCGCTTGATTTAACGTCGTGGCACAATGGAGGACTCTTGAATACTCAGACTTCATCAAGATGGTATGCCTTGATCACTTCCTTCGCCGTTTCAGCATGCCCTAGATATATTTAAATTCGCTGTCCGTTCACCTTGAGCCTCACACCCTCCTTGTTCTCCAACTCAATCGCACCATGAGGGAATAGTTGTGTGATCAAATAGGGACAAGTCAATTTGGACTTGAGTTTGCCCGGAAACAAACGCAACCTAGAATTGAATAAAAGCACCAAATCCCCAACCACAAAATAGCGCTTCTCAATCTTTTGGTCATGGTACTACTTCATCTTTTCTTTGTAGAGGGATGAACTTTCATATGCCTTCAAGAGAAATTCATCAAGCTCATTCAACTGGTTTAATCTCTGTCCGCAGCCTCATTCCAATCCATTTTCAACTTCTTTATTGCCCACATAGCCTTATGCGATAATTCAACATGTAAGTGACAAGCTTTCCCATATACAATTTTTTTCGGGGACATATCTATGGGATTCTTGTATGTTGTTCGGTAGGTTCAAAGAACATCATCAAGCCTCCTTGACCAATCCATTCTAATAGAATTCACCATTTTTGCCAAAATCTGCTGGATCTACCTGTTTGACACCTCAACTTGCCCACTAGTTTGAGGATGGTAAGGAGTGTCCACCTTATGGAGCACCCCATATTTTTCCAATAATACTTTAAACATCTTGTTGAAAAAGTGAGATCCCCCATCACTAAAAATAGCCCTTGGGGTGCCAAATCTGGAAAATATGTTCTTTTTCAAGAACGCGGTGACACTCTTCCCTTCATTATTCATGAGTGCAATAGCTTCCACCCATCTATACTCATAATCGACTGCCACAAGAATGTACTTCATCCCATGAGAACTCACAAAAGGGTCCATAAAGTCATTGCCCCACAAATCAAACAACTCAATCACAAGAATGGGATTTAAAGGGAGCTCTTGTTTTCGCAAAATGCCACCATCTCTTAGGCATCTATCACTGGCCTTGGCAAACTCATGACATCTTGGTGGATGGTTGAACAATAGTAGCCACATAGCAAGATCTTGTGAGCAGTCTGAATACAACTATGATGCCCACCTACAGGCGAAGAATAGCATGCCTCCAAAATACTCAACATCTCAATTTCCGGCACACAACGCCAAATAAGCCCATCAGCACAACTACTATATAAGTATGGCTCATCCCAAAAGAATTTTTTCACATCATGCATGAACTTTTTCCTTTGATGAAAGGACAAGTCCGGTAGGACGATATCACTAGCTAAATAATTCACAAAATCTGCTAAACATGGAATCAAGTCTTGGGAGGCAGCTAATACATGCTCATCAGGAAAGGTATCATCAATCTCAGCCTTTTCACCCAACTCTCTCATTGCTTCATCTTCTAATTGAGACAAGTGATCACCAACTTGATTTTCGGTCCCTTTTCTGTCTTTTACCTTAAAGTTGAATTCTCGCAATAGTAATACCCAAAAAATGAACCTCGCTTTCGCATCCTTCTTTTCCATAAAATATCTCAAAGCAGAATGATAAGTATGCCTATAATACTCTTGAGGGCGTGGAGAGGGAGGTTACCTCCGTATTTCACCTTCACTATAATTTTCAGAAACTTAGATAAACACTTTTGTAGTGCAATTCGCACACAACCCAACCATAGATGATATTCGGGAATAAATGGGTCAAATGAGTGTTGTGCTTGAGTGGGTGTTGAAACATGTCACTGGGGTGCAGAAAAGGTAAATGCGGTGAACTACTTGTCTAAACCACCACCATTGACTGATGAGTATTACTATGAGGAGGACACTTATTCGGTAAATGAGCAGACGGGGGGTTTTGAACAAAGCACCCAAGGCTCCAATCTGGAGAATTGGCGCCAAGGTCAAGGAAATCAAGGCCCGAATGATGGTTATGAAAACCGAGAGGGTCATTATGTCCAAGATGTGAATTACAACCGCCGACAACAACTTCAACCGGGGTAACAACTTCAGAAAGGATGTGCAATCTTTGAAAAATCCTTGATGAACCTCCAGTAAAAGCATGTGTGCCCAAGAAAACTTCTCACACCATTTATACAGATAGGTGGAGGAAGTCGCTCTATCACCTCAATTTTTGCTCGATCAACCTCTATACCCTTCTATGAAATGTGATGTCTCATACAATACCTTTTTTCACCATGAAGTGACATTTTTCCCAATTTAGCACAAGGTTGCAATCTTCACACCTCTTAAGAACCTCGAACAAAAGACTCAAACACCACTCAAAGGAGTCACCAACCAGTACAAAATCATCCATAAACACCTCATTAGTATCCTCCGCCATATCGGAAAATATTAACATCATGCATCTCTGAAATGTGGTGGTCCAGTACATAACTCAAACGGCATACTCTTGAACGCGAAGGTCCATAAGGACAAGTAAATGTGGTTTTCTCTTGATCTTCCGATGCAATAGAAATCTTATTATAACCCGAATAGCAATCAAGAAAATAGTACCATCCCTTTCTTGCAAGTCTATCCAACATCTGATCCATGAAGGGAATAGGAAAATGGTCTTTCTCGGTCCATGCATTTACTTTCTTGTAATCCATACATACCCTCCATCCAGTCACAGGCATCATCAGAACAAGCTCATTTTTCTCATTGTGGACCACAGTCATTCCCCCTTTCTTAGGTACAGACTAAACAGGCCATACCCAAATACTATCGGCGATTGGATATACACTCCACCATCCAACCACTTAATGTATTCCTTCTTTAACACCTCATGCATAGGTGGATTTAAACGTCTGTGGTTCTTAATACTTGCTTATGATCGGGCATGAGTTGGATTTTATGTGAACAAATCCTGGGAGGGATCCTAATAATTTCCGCAATAGTCCACCCAATAGCTCTTTTGAACCTATTTAACACCACCACCAAACTCTCAACTTGATGCACATTCAAATCTGATGCAATAATTACCAGCAAAGTGTAACCTTTCCCATGAATACATACCTCAAATGAGGTGGTAGAGCCTTAAGTTCTACTTTTGGAGCCTCCTCTCTAGATTGTGTCACGGATGGAGACTCGCGATTATTCATATCTATCTCCAACTTCTATGGTTTAAACCGAACATCACCTGGATCAAGTGCCACGACCCATGACCCATACTCTTCAATACAATCACTATCAAAATTCATGATCACTGCTTCTAGTACTTCTACACCCAGACGCTCTTCTATCTGTACCTCAGATTACTTTTCAACCCAGTAAGATATGGCATATACAGATTGAATCACACCACTTTGACTCATGGACCTACAAATGTTGAAATTCACTTCTTCATTATTCAACCGAAATTTTATTTGCCCTTTATCCATATTAACCAAGATCCTACCCATAGCAAGGAATGGCCTCCCAAGAATAATAGGCACCTCAAAATCAATCTAACAATCCAAAATCACAAAATAAGACGAATATATGAATGGCTCCACCTTTACTAACACATTGTGGAGTATCCTAATAGGCCTCTTTACTGTTCGATCGGCCATTAGTAGCCGCATCGCAGTGGGCTTTGGGTCACCCAAACCCAACTTCTTGTAAATAGAGAGAGGCATGAGATTTATGCTTGCCCCAAGATCACATAATTCTTTCGGAAAGTGTAATAACCCGATTGTACATGGAATAGTGAAGGCACCCAGATCTTCTTTCTTTTGCACTAGAGACCTTGTAGCAATAGGACTACAATGTTGCATTCTATCATCATCCTCAAAACTGATCGATTTTTTCAAACTGACCATATCATTCATGAACTTGGCATAACCGGCCATTTTTTGGAGAGCTTCTATCAAAGGGACATTGATGAAAAGTTGTTTGAGCATAGTGATAAAACTCTGGTATTTACCATCCTTGGTCTTTTTCACTAACCTATTTGGGAATGGTGGTGGTGGTCTAGATATGGGGGTCACATATTGGGGTACCTCCGCTTCTTTCCCCGTTTTTTCTTTTAACTCACCACTAACCTCCATTATCTCATCATCGCGTCTTATCACATTTTCTACAGCAGACGGCATCGGTGGGTCAATGGTTGCTTACCACTTCGAGTTTTGACTACCATACAATATCCATCATTTTTCAGATATAGGACAGTATTGCTATGAAGATGCCTGGTTGGCATGGGTTCACAGTCGAAGACAATTGGGCCATTTGAACCTCAAGATGCTTGATTGATATTGCATGTACATCAACTTCTTGCCTATTACTCGCTAAGTCACTCCTCAACTCTTTAGTGTTCTCATCACTAGCATCAAACCTCCTCATAATTTTCTGCAACATATCCTCAACTCGCGCCATACTACCTCAAACATCCCTAGGTGCAACTTCACGATTTTGAGTTGGATCATAGGGCTCACTCCTATCAATTTCTGTTACCATAGTTACACCGGTTGAAGTTGTTGTCGCGGTTGTAATTCCCATCTAGGACATAATGACCCTCTCTGGTGTAATTACCATCGTTCCGACTTTGATTTTCTTGACCTTGGCGCCAATTCTCCTGATTAGAGCCTTGGGAATTTTGTCAGAAACCTCCCGTCTACTTATTTACTGCATAAGAGTCCTCCTATAGTAATACTCATCAGTCAGTGGTGGTGGTTTAGACATGTAGTTCATTGTATTTACATTTTCTGCACCCCAGTGATGTGTTTCAACACCAACCCAAGCTCAGCTCTCATTTAAGCCATTTCTTCATAAATCTCATCTGTGGCTGGATTTTGTGTTGATTGCACTGTAAAAGTGTTTCTCCCAGTATCTGACTTCCTAGTTCTCCAAGCTTTATTATTTCAGGAGATTTTCTCCAACTTCTCAGCAATCTCAGCATAAGGACACTCCACATAAGAACCATCCGCTATCGTATCCAGTACTGCTTTATTATTATCATCTTATCCCTGATAGAAGTACTATTTCAATGACTCATCATCGATGTGGTGATTGGGGGCACTTGTCATGAACAAAGTGAACCTTTCCCAAGAACTACTGACTGATTCTCCCGGTAGTGCCACAAAGTTGTTCACCCTATCTTTGTGGTTTAGATTCTTAGTCACCGGGTAGTAAAGTGCTAAGAACACATCCCTCAATTGATTCATAGTGTAGATTGAATTATAGGGGAGCTCAATAAACAATATAGCGGCCTCTCTCGTCAGTGAGAGATAAAATACTCTCAATCGTATTACGTCCATATTCAAATCAGGCCTCCCTACACAACCCTTACACACCGACCTCCCCTTAGCGATGTGAGCATGTGGATCCTAAGAAGTTAGCCCCGAAAACAATTCTCTAGCGATGAGCATTTGCATTAGACTACTAGTTACCACGAAAATATGGTCGTGTGGTAGGGGAGGCAAGAAAAGTGGCCCTTCTGAGCCTATAATATTATCATATCCCCTATATTACTCTTTAGGGCATGAAGCAGGAGGGTTCCTCCGTATTTAACCTTCCCCTTGATTTTCAGGTAATAATTGATCATGAGCATCAACCGGTGGTGGATGTTCTGGGTTGTGATCATCATCGCGCATACCCAAATTTCGGTTCATTCTGCACAGTCTACGCTCTAGTTTGGGGTCAGGTGAGAGTATGGGTTCTCCTCTACTCTACGTACTTGGCATACACGGAAGTTATATCTTTAATAGACAAAAACAAAGAGAAAAAAGTAAAATTAGGAAAATTTTGACTAAACTTTGGTAACAAGCTTAAAGTTAATCTAAAAGCGACTTTCTCCGGCAGCCGCGCCAAAATTTGATACGCTCATATTTACTTCGCGAAAAGAAGTATAAGTGATTATATCAAGTAAAGAACCCAACTATGAGGTTGGGGTCGATCCCATGAGGAAAATGATTTACACTTAACTTTAACCTATCATTACTCCTATGTAGTCAAGTCCTTTTCGAAAACAAGTAACAAACAGGGGGGTTTAAAGCAATAAATGTAATTAGCTATCTCTAAATAAACAAGTTACAGGCTTAAATATTTGATTTTTATCAAGTAATGAGAGTAACTAGGGCTTAAGTGTTCCCCACAGGTTTATAATGTGGTAATTCTAGCTATAACAGTTTTTTCCTAGTATCTTGCATGCAAAGTGGTAAGTCATATATCCCTAATTCCTTTGTCCGACAATTAGGAAATTTTTACTCCGCATCTTCGTCTGGCTACGTGTGTATGCTTTACTAAACCTTACATTTACCTCATATTAAGCATCATAATCGATGTATGGCTTAGTTGCTACTTTGCACCAACCGACACTAGCCTATAAGATAGTGTATATTAAATCTACGTTGATAATCCTTTTCTTGTTATCTACCTGCTTGGTCTGGCAAGTAGCATCAAGGCGAGTTCTAACACATGCACTCGTTAAAAAGACTTCTAAACAAAAGAATTATCAATACATGCAAAATACTATTCTAGGATTATTATTTTAGCTATTTTTTACCTTGTTAATTACCCATGGTTCCCACAACCCTAGCTATGGATTTAGTTACCTATGTTAATAATCACACAATTCATATTTGTTTGATAAGAATTCATGTACATACTTTGATGAGATTGCAGAAAATCCAGAAAATTACTTGAATTAATCAATATCTTGCAATAAACAGTTTCTGGAAAATAGAATAATTTTTCAAATTAACAAGTTCACAACTAGAACAATAAAATCTTAAAATACCCAAGAGTCTAACTCCAAAAACGAGATTTTTACAAATATTTACTATAGAAAAGTCGTAACATAAAAGGGGAATCTATTCAAGGAAAATCTGCCAAAAACGCGTCTGACTTGACTATTGGAGCGACGGACCCTCGAGGCCCTCCGTCGTTCCATACTTAAATTCTTCTTCTGCTACTTTCTACACCATCTTTGTATAACCATCGACAGACATTGATGACAGTAAGTTCCATGCACACCAGTCCGTCGATGGCTTGCGTTCCTCCATACTTAGAATCTTTTGAAGTTGGGTACTAAGGCTACTTTCTGTTAACATTGACGAATGTGCAGGACTGTGCGCCGTGGCTATGACGATCCATTGAGAGCCTCCATAGCTCTACACTTAGTCAGAATTATCCAACTTCCTTTAGCAGCCTTTTTCTTCATACAACAGTGGCCACCTACGGACCGTCGATGGCTCTGTAGGTCGTCACTTCTGCAATTTTAAGCACAATTCTCGCACGTTCTCCTTTTTGACAGATTTCCTGCAAACAAAGAGAAAACTACATTATAACCAATACATAAAGACCTTAGACACACACTAAACTTAAGGAAAAAACATGAAAGTACTATGAAACCTCGGTATATCAACACCCTCAACTTAAATTCGTTGTTCGTCCTCAAGCGACGCACTATGACTCACCACAAAATCTTTGTACAAGAGTATCCTTATTTTAGCTTTTTGCAATCATCTGGCTATCAAACCCGATTATTTTCAAATTGATTTATTCATGCTATCACTATAAATCTTGATCATCTGGATCAAACCATGACGCAGACTCACCACAAACTGACGCCTATCCTCTTTGATCTCTCACTAAGGTGCTAATTTTCCGAAGCATTCCTCATAATAGCCACCCTCAACTCATGGCTTTGCCATGAGTCAAAGTACATGATACCCAAAGTTGGTTCAGGGCCATGACAAGGTTTTTTATTCATTAGCCACCCTCAACCTATGCTTTTGCATAAGCTGAGGTGCACATGTCCAAGGAGGGACCAGGGCCAACACATTTTTCCCTGAAATGATCAGTTAGGGTGAAAAACAAAGGTCTATTTTAAGCTAAATCATTTGGATCATGAATGGATTGATTTCATTCGTTTTTTTGTTATTTAGGCTAAATATTGGTTGTATTGAACAAGGGCCTATGATCCTTTCCTAATTCTCTATTACGTCTTACTTTTAGAAGGACTAACCAGGTAAGTTCAGTACCAATGGTGGAATATTCAAATTTTCCTCACACTCTCTTGACATCTCATTACTCTACCAAATTATCAGTAACCTGGTTCGAGTTTTAGATTTAGGGTCATGTAGTGATGTATCTCTATGTCTTGCTTAGAGCCATACATTTATTAGTTACTATGTCTAGTCATGCAGCATTTTCTTTAAATCAGGATATCATTTTTGTTTAGCCATCATGCTTCATAGTCCATTTCTATACAATGTACAAAAGATACCAACATGACGTGTCAACAATAATAAATAACCATTCTCTTGGGGAAAAAGAACACAGGTAAGAAAACCCCAAGAGAGGATTGTGAGTTGGGTTACACAGACATCAACCTACACTCACTTTCCATTTACCCCACCCCCAACAAAAAGAAACGAAAGTGTCCCCAATGCATAAAAGTATATAAAATAGGGTGGTAGGTGAAGCAAACCTGAGGCGCAAAGCACCGGGGATCAATAAGCTGGCAGGTTCGGTTGCCTGAATCCCGCTCCCTCTTTAGTCGGGACCCTCAGTAGTGTCCTCAGCAACAAAAACACCATCAGTAGTGCTTCTCTCAGCCTCAACAACTCTGGATCTAGACGCTCCAGCAGCCAACTCCATAGCCCTCAACTAGCGGGCCTGCTTATCAATAAACGAGGCTCTCCTCGCACCCTCCAAATCATGGCGCTCCTTCTTCCATGCCCTAGACTCCTCTCATCTCTAACTCTTTGCCTCTTGGAACGATGTTGTAGGGGAGGTGGTTGCATGTGGCAATGGAGAACAAGGTCGCCAACACTGTGTCCTCAGCGGGCTCTGCAAAAGGGGCCTTAGACTTTGGCACCTGATCCTCTAGTATAGTGTCAAATTCTGCTTTTAGACTCTCCACAGCAACCTATAGACCCGTCACATCCACTATCGGGGATGGTCGGGAAAAAACCCGCAGCTCAAAAGCATCCAACCACTGGTGGACCTCCATGACCTTCTGCATAGTGTGCTGGGCCATCTTACTCTCTAAGAGCTCATCTACCTCAGAAATAAACCTGTGCATCCAACGCTGGATATGGTGCAGAAGTTTGTCAATTTGGGCCTCAAATTTCCGGACCCTAGCAAGCGGGACCAGAGTAGCAGATGGAGTTGAGCATTAGGAGATCGGAGTGGTGCTACCACCCGGTATAGACTCGATCGGATTTGTGTCGGTAGGCTCAGATGTAGCCGGGTTAGCTGCTTGAACTTCCTCTACCATTGCCTCTATGTTCTCACCAAGCAGTTGCAGCTCCGGATGGGGCCCTCTATGGGGAGCCTACTCATTGGCCTTATCACGAATGACGCCAATATCTACTGTGCTAGGTGGGGTCTTGAGCACATTAATGTGCCACACGAGCACTCCTGCTAACCTGCACAAAGAAAAAACCATACACGGGAAGGGGTAAGTAATAGTGTCCTTGAAGGCCCTCTTGTGCATCACCACCTGTAGTAGCCATGTAAAGTACACCTCGAACCTCATAATCATCGCCACCATCAGTACCGCACGATCCCAAATGACAATGTTGTCAGCTGCAGTGGGGGAAAGGCAGTGTCGGACTAGTAACCCTAAAACTTGGCTGTGAAGGTGAGGTTAGCATTCTTGATACTTCCCTTGGGCTCCAGCACCCAATAAGCAGCCTCACCATCAACGGAAAGGTACTGTGCAATCCACTGCTTGGTGGTCTCTCTCAACTCTGGCTCACACTAGAACACTCCATCTTTAATAAACTTCCATTGGTAGTCGAATTCGTTGGTAAGATGTGTCTGGAGGGCATCAACATTCGTGCCATAGAGAAACCTGCGGATGGCCGGCAAGGAAATGTCAACCAGCTTAACGCGGATTCGGACGTAATCCAAAGGATCATGTTTTCTGGGGGTTGCCCGCCTGTCTAGCTGTGATCAGAGAGTCTCCACATAGGAGGCGAGAACTCTCGGACCATCTCTTCATTGTAAAGTCCTACATCCCGAGCATGGTGGGGAGACTCACTGTATGAACCCACCGCTCTAGTGTTAGGATCCGTGTCATGAACCCTTATCATTTGGCAGCTTGGCGTCGGTGTATACTTGATATTTCCCCTCAACACACCACCGGTCGGGATGATTAAGAACCGAGGTGGGAATGCTAGTCTGGGGTACTAGAGTAGAGCCAGCACTATCAGTCTCATCAGACGAGGCAGACTGGGATGCAGTGGCGATTAGCTTAGTCCTCCTCAGACCCAGAGACCTCCTGAGAACCGGACACTTCCTTAGAACTGGATGCATCCTCGGAGCCAGATGCTCCCTCAGACTGTGCAGCAGACCCAGAAGGTATGCTGGTCAGTATGCGCTCCTCATCAGACTAGGAGGTAGTAACTCCGCCGGGTTCCACCTTCGTGGGAGTTGATCTTGTGGTCCGTGCAGCAAGGGTGGGAGTGAGAGTGCCTAGTGGCATGTACTCCGGGTCACATTCATCGTCTGAGCTTATGACCACCCGGACGGACATGGCGACAGACTTTGAACGCCCTCGTGATTAGACGCAGTCTTGTTTTGGTGTCATTAGTACCTGCAAAAAAAGCAATTAGCACCAGTACATGCAACAAAGTACAAGTTAAAAAAGGAATGGTAGTGCAGCAGTTGCAGCACTACATGACGGACCCATAGATGGTCTATCGAAGGCACGACGGTCCGTTATGGGGGTCTGTCGAGGAACACTTAGTGAAATTTTTTGTATATCATCAGAACCATAGGTTCTGATAAACCGTCAAAGGCACAAGGTTCTGTCATAGGGGTCAATCGAGGAACACATAGACTAAATGTTAAAAACATTAGAAGCAAAAATTTTGACATTGTCGACGGTTATTCAGGATGGACCATTGAAGTCACGATGGTCCTTTATAGGGGTCTGTCGAGGGACACTTACACTAATGTTTGTAAAAATCAGTTCTAAAAGTGTCGACGGTTGTGCAGGACGGACCGTCGAAGGCACGACGATGTGTCACAGGGGTCTGTTGAGGGACTCTAGCCTAAGAATGAGAGGTAAGGAATGACGGACCCCCACGACGGTCTGTCAAGGGAATGACGGTCCGTCGATGGGGTCTCATACGGTCCTTGAATTAGTTCCCCTTACTTACTAATGGAGAGTGTACCTAACAACCCAACATTCCCTAGGAACTACCCAACATCCCATCATCCCTAGGGAAAGAACTTTTTGAGTTTTAGCATTCAATTTCGACAGACTATCAACCCTAGGTCAGAATTAGAATCAGGAAACACACGCTAATTTTTAACAAAACACCCCCATTCCTTTTCAATATCAGTGTTCTATGGGAACTTAGGACCACGGGGTTGAGTTCTAGCATGTAATAAGGGTCCAAAATTGGAGACCCACACAGTAAGACATCAAATTTTATCAGAAAACAAAAAATTAACGATAGATAATTCATGGATTAGAAGAACATACCTAATAACTAGGAAGAAGAAGTAAGACACTGGTAATTGAACAGCAGCACAAACACCACGAACAGCGACCGGCCATAGACTTAAGAAACTGGGAGAATTGGGAGAGAAAGGGATAGTGGGATTTTAGGGAAAATATGTGAAATCAGAAGGTGGAGGGGGAATGGGAGTTAATGGTGATGAAGTGGGGAGAAATTGTAGGAATTGAAGATACAAACGGTTATGAGGGGTTATGTGAAGAGGTGGGAAATTTAAAGTTTAAAACTTTTAATATTTAGCCAGACGGGTAGGGTCGCGTCATTGAGTAAAGACGCGATAATTCCCCGTCAACGGAGCGTAATAGAATCTACGGTCCGTCATGGGAGTCCGTTGAGGGTGACTTAAATTGTAAAATTTGAACGACATACCGGGGCATGACGGATCCCACCAACGGTCCGTCGATGGCTCCATCGATGGGTGTATCAAAGCAATTTTCTATAGATCTCTAGTGATTTCATACCTGGACATTTAAAACCCATTAAGCTAATCTTTTTGTATTTTCTGGAAACTTTTTGGACACGGACCCTAATCTATGCTCTAGCGAACACTACTAACGAAAAAGAAAAGAGAAATCAGACAAACCATTAAATAAATAAAAGCAAAAATAATGTAACTATGCGTAGAAAATCATGAAAAAACTATAGTTGGCTAGAGGATACATATTGAGGATCCTCCATATCAGCACTTGATTTAACGTCTTGGCACGACGGAGGACTCTTGATTACTTAGACTTCATCAAGATGGTATGCCTCGATCACTTCCTTCTCCATTTTAGCATGCCCTAGATAGATTTTGATTCGCTGACCGTTCACCTTGAACCTCACACCCTCCTTGTTCTCCAACTCAATCCACCATGAGGGAATAGGGTGGTGATCAAAAAGGGACCAGTCCATTTGGACTTGAGTTTGCCGAAAACAAACGCAACCTCGAATTGAACAAAAGCACCAAATCCCCAACCAAAAAATTGCGCTTCTCAATCTTTTGGTCATGGTACTTCTTCATCTTTTCTTTGTAGAGGGAGGAACTTTCATATCCCTTCAAGAAAAATTCATCAAACTCATTCAACCCGTTTACCTCTGTTCCGCAGCCTCATTCCAATCCAGTTTCAACTTCTTCATTGCCCACATGGCCTTATGCTCTAATTCAAGTGGTAAGTTACAAACCTTCCCATATACAAGTTTGTATGGGGACATACCTAGGGGAGTCATGTATGCTGTCCGGTAGGCCCAAAGAGCATCATCAAGCCTCCTTGACAAATCCGTTCTACTAGCATTCACCATTTTTGCTAAAATTTTCTTAATCTCCCTGTTTGACACCTCAACTTGCCCACTAGTTTGAGGATGGTAAGGAGTGGCAACCTTATGGCAAACCCCATATTTTTCCAATAATCCCTTAAACAGGTTGTTGAAAAAGTGAGATCCCCCATCAGTAATAATAGCCCTTGGGGTGCCAAATCTGGAAAATATGTTCTCTTTCAAGAACGTGGTGACACTCTTCCCTTCATTATTCGCGAGTGTAATAGATTCCACCCATCTATACACATCATCGACTGCCACAATAATGTACTTCATCCCATGAGAACTCACAAAAGGGCCCATAAATTCAATGCCCCACACATCAAACAACTCAATCAAAAGAATGAGATTTAGAGGGAGCTCTTGTTTTCGTGAAATGTCACCATCTCTTTGGCATCTATCACATGCCTTGGCGAACTCATGAGCATCTGGTGGATGGTTGGCCATTAGTAGCCACATTTCAAGATCGTATGAGCAGTCCAAATACCATTATGATGCCCACCTACAGGCGAAGAATGGCATGCCTCCAAAACACTCAACATCTCAACTTCCGGCACACAACGCCGAATAAGCCATCAGCACAGCTACTATATATGTATGTCTCATCCCAAAAGATTTTTGTAAAATCATGCATGAACTTTTTCCTTTGATAAAAGGACAAATCCGGTGTGACGATATCACTAGCCATATAATTCGCAAAATCTTCGACCCAAAGAATCAAGTCTTGGGAGGAAGCCAATACGTTCTCATCAAGGAAGTATCATCAATCTCAAACTTATCACCCAACTCTCTCATTGCTACATATTCTAGTCGGGACAAGTGATCAACAACTTGATTTTTGGTCCCTTTTTTATTTTTTACCTCAAAGTCGAATTCTTGCAATAGTAATACCCAATGAATCAACGTCGGTTTGCATCCTTCTTTTCCATCAAATATCTCAAAGCAGAATGATAAGTATGTACTATAACCCTCATCCCAAGCAAATAGGAGAAAAATTTCTCGAAAGTAAAGACTACTGCAACGAGATCTTGTTCAGTCACGGTGTAGTTCTTTTGGTCTTCATTAAGGGATTTACTGGCATAGTAAATGGGATGAAGGATTTTGTCCCTTCTTTGTCCCAATACCACACCAAGAGCAACCCCACTCGCATCACATATCACATCAAAAGTCTAGCTCCAGTTCGGAGAAATGAAGATAGGTGCTGACACCAACTTTTCCTTCAACATACAAAATGGCTTAAGACAAGATTCATCAAAATGAAACTTATACTCTTTCTCAAGCAACTTGCACAAAGGATGCGCAATCTTTGAAAAATCCTTGATGAACATCCGGTAAAAGCCTGCATGCTCAAGAAAACTTCTCACACCTTTTACAGAGATAGGTGGAGGAAGTCGCTCCATCACCTCAACTTTGGCTCGATCAACCTCTATACCCTTCTCTTAAATGCGATTACCAATACAATACGTTTTTTCACCATGAAGTGACATTTTTCCAATTGTATCACAAGGTTGCAATCTACACACCTCTTAAGAACCTCAGACAAATGACTCAAACACCGCTCAAAGCAGTCACGAACCACTGAAAAATCATCCATAAATACCTCAAAAGTGTCCTCCACCATATCGATAAATATTCACATCATACATCTCTGAAATGTGGCTGGTGCATTATGATATACCGTGGTTTCCCGGTATTTTTAATGTTTTTTCGTTAAGTTTAGTATGTTTACAAAAGCCCTTTTGTATTGATTTTTATGTAAGTTTCTCTTTATTTGCAGGAAATCTATCTAAAGATGAACGCGGACCCTCGTGCTTGGGACGGTTCGTCATACCTGTTCGTCGAGGGTGATGAAAAAGTAGCAGAAGTATTTGTAAAGTATAGGATTACGGAGGCCATGACGGTCCGTCATGACCACGACGGCCCATCATGAGGTCCGTCGACTCGGACACGTTCCGATTGATTTTCAGCAATTAGAGTCCTTCTTTTATTAGGTTTTTGTTTTTTATAAATAGTTGGAAAAACCTCGTTTTTGCGGTTAGAATCTTTGTTAGTTAGACTCTTTGTTAGTAGTCTCTTTGTTATTAGACTTTTTTTATTGTTAGACTTTTGGAGAATCTTTAGTCCTCGATTAATTTTAGTAATTGAGACACTTTTTCTGGAATTGAATGTTGGTGCGTTTGTTGATTAATCAAGTGAACTTCTGGATTTTATTCTTTCTCATTGAATTAAGTGCATGAATTCTTATATTACATATATGAATATTGTGATTATGAATATGGGTAATTAAATTCCATAACTAGGGTTGTGGGAATCATGAGTGAATAATGAGGTAAAACCTAACAAAAATAACAATTGTAGAATAGTGTCTTGCATGTATTGATAATTCTTTCGCTTAGAAGTCTTTTTAACGGATGGCCAAAGTTAAATATCGCCTTACTGCTACTTGCCGGACCAAGGAGGTATATAATAGGAAAAGAATTATCAACATAGATTTAGTGTATACTATCTAATAGGCTAGTGTTGATTGGTACGAGGTAATAACATAGTCAAATATCGAATACAATACTCAATATGAGGTAAAGGTAAGGGTTAGTAAAGCAACACACGTAGCCGGACCAAGGTGCGGAATGAAATTTTCTAGATACCGGACCAAGGATTTAGAAATACATAACTTATCACTTTGCATGCAAGATACTACGAAAGAATTGTTATAGTTAGAATTATCAAGTTAGGAATTTGTGGGAAACACTTAAACCCTAGTTACTTTTATTAATTGATTAAACTCCAAGATTTGAACCTGTTAGTTGTTTACTTTAATTTAGCCAATTAGTTTCATTAATTTAGATATAAAAAGAACTTTTATAGTCTTTTGTTTTCTAAGGAAATAATTGACTAAATAATAGTAATAATGGATTTAAATTAAGTCTGAACTATTTTCCTCATGGGAACGATCCCAACCTCATTAGTTGGGTTCTTTACTTGATACGACCGCTTTACTTCTTATTTGAGAAGTAAGTTTGAGCGTTATCAAATTTTGGCATCGTTGTCGGGGAAAGTAGCTTTTAGATTAACTTAAACTTACTACTATAGTTTAGTCGATATTTTCTTAATTTTACTTTGTCTATTATTTTTTATTCTTGCAAAACTATCTTCCTTGTATGCCAAATACACGAACAGGAAGAAAACCCTTGTTTCCCTACGATCACGAATTAGAGCGTACACTACGCAATATGAATCAAAACTTGAGTATTAACTATGATAATCCAAAGCAGAACATCCCAGCTCCGGTTGATGTTCATGATCAGGTATTACTCGATGATCCGGGTGAAAATCAACAAAGGGGACAGAATCCCGCTCCATGCCCTCAAGAATACTACAGAGGCTATGATAATATATAATATTGGAGACTCTGATCGGCCACTTTTTTTCCCCCTCTACCACCAGGCCACACCTTTGTGGTAACTAGTAGTCAGACACAAATGCTCACTACTAGCGGTTTGTTTTCAGGGCTACCTTCTGAGGATCCATATAGCTAAAGTAAGGGCAGTGTGTAAAAGTTGTGTAGGGAGGCCTAATTTGGATTTGGATGTAATAGGGATAAGAGTATTTCCTCTCTCACTGACGGGAGAGGCTGCTATTTGGTTCACTAAGCAACCTTATAACTCAATTTTAACTTGAAACCAAATAAGGGACATTTTCTTAGCACGTTACTACCCGGTCTCCAAGAAACTAAACCACAAAGACAGAGTGAACAACTTTGTGGCACAACCAGGAGAGTCAGTTAGTAGTTCTTGGGATAGATTCACCTCATTTTTTAGAAGCGTCCCCAATCACCGCATAGATGATGAGTCACTGAATGAATACTTCTATTGAGGACAGAATGATAATAATAATAATAATAAAACGGTATTGGATATTATAGCGGGTGGTTCTTATGGGGAGTGGTTCTTATGGGGAGTGTCCTTGGAGTACTAGGAAGTCATGTTCTGGGAGAAATACCTTCGAGTGCAATCCACTCACAACCAAGCAACAGATGAGATTCGTGAAGAGATGGCTCAGATGAGTACTGAGCTTGGATTGGTATTAAAACATATCATTGAGGGTGCAGAAAAGATAAATGCAGTTAACTACTTGTCTAAACCACCACCACCAAATGATGAATGCTATTATGAGGAGAATTCCTATGCGGTAAAGGATCAGATGGGGGTTTCCGACCGAGTGCCCAAGGCTCAAATCAAGAGAATTGGCTCCAAGGTCAAGGAAACCAAGGTCGAATCTATGGTAACTATAACCGTGAGGGTCTTTGTTAGTAGACTCTTGTTAGTAGACTCTTTGTTATTAGACTTTTGGTTGTTAGACTTTTGGAGAACCTTTAGTCCTTGATTAATTTCAGTAATTGAGACACTTTTTCTTGAATTGATTGTTGGTGCGTTTGTTGATTAATCAAGTGAACTTCTGGATTTTATTCTTTATCATTGAAGTAAGTGCATGAATTCTTTATTACATATATGAATATTGTGATAATGACTACGGGTAACTAAACTCCATAACTAGGGTTGTGGGAACCATGAGCGAATAATGAGGTAAAACCTAACTAAAATAACAATTTTAGAATAGTGTCTTGCATGTATTGATATTTCTTTCGCTTAGAAGTCTTTTTAATGGATGACCAATGTTAGAACTCACCTTAATGCTACTTGCCGGACCAAGGAGATAGATAATAAGAAAAGAATTATCAACATTGATTTAGTGTATACTATCTAATAGGATAGTGTTTATTGGTACGAGGTAATAACTTAGTTAAATATCGAATACAATGCTTAGTATGAGGTAAAGGTAAGGGTTAGCAAAGCAACACACGTAGTCGGACCAAGGTGCAGAGTGAAATTTTCTAGATACCGGACCAAAGATTTAAAAATTGATAACTTATCACTTTGCATGCAAGATACTAGGAAAGAATTGTTATAGTTAGAATTATCAAGTTAGGTTCCTCTAGGGAACACTTAAACCCTAGTTACTTTTATTAATTGATTAAACTCCAAGATTTTAACCTGTTAGTTGTTTACTTTAATTTAGCTAATTATTTTCATTAATTAGATATAAAAAAAACTTTTATTGTGTTTTGTTTTCTAAGGAAATAATAGTAATAATAGATTAAAGTTAAGTCTGAACTATTTTACTCGTGGGAACGATCCCAACCTCTTTAGTTGGGTTCTTTACTTGATACGACCGCTTTACTTCATATTTGAGAAGTAAGTTTGAGCGTTATCACATTACATAACCCAAACGGCATTCTCTTGAACTCGAAGGTCCCATAAAGACAAGTAAAGGTGGTTCTCTTGATCTTCCGGTACAATAGAAATCTGATTATAACCCGAATAGCCATTAAGAAAACAGTACCACCCCTTTCCTGCAAGTCTATCCAACATCTGATCCATGAAAGGCATAGGAAAATGGTCTTTCTCGGTCTATTCATTTAATTTCCGCTAATCCATACATACCCTCCATTCAGTAACCGGCCTCATCGGAACAAGCTCATTTTTCTCATTGGGGACCATAATCATTCCGCTTTTCTTAGGCACACACTGAACAAGGCATACCCAACTACTACCGGTGATTGTATATATCACTCTTGAATCCAACCACATAATGATTTCTTTCTTCGCCGCCTCTTGTATTGGTGAATTTAAACGTCTCTGGTGCTCAATACTTTGCTTATGATCGGGCATGAGTTGGATTTTATGTGAACAAATCCCGGGAGAGATCCCCATAATGTCTGCAATATTCCACCCAATAACTGTTTTGAACCATTTTAAAACCTCCAAAAATATCTCAACATGATGCATATTCAAATCTGATGCAATAATTACCTGTGAAGTGTAACCTTTTCCCAAGAATACATACCTCAGATGAGTTTGTAGAGCCTTAAGTTATACTTTTGGAACCTCCTCTCTAGATGGTTTCGCGGGTGAAGACTCGTGATGCTTCATATCTAACTCCAACTTCTTTGGTTTAAACCGAACATCACCTCGATCAAGTGTCGCGACCACTGACCCATATTCTTCAATACAATCTCTATCAAAATTCATGATCACTGCCGCTAGTGCTTCTACACCCAGATGCTCTTATATTTGTACCTCAGATGACGTTTCAACCGTGTAAGATATGGCAGATATCGATTAGATCTCACCACTCTACCTCATGGACCTACAAATGTTGAAAGTCACTTCTTCATTGTTCAACCAAAATTTCATTTGCCCTTTCTCTATATCAACCAAGGCTCTACCCGTAGCAAGGAATGGCCTCCCAAGAATAATAGGCACCTCAAAATCAACCTCACAATCCAATATCACAAAATCAGTCATAAATATGAATGACTCCACCTTTACAAACACATCATGAAGTATCCCAATAGGCCTCATTACCGTTCGATCGGCCATTAGTAGCCGGATCGTTCTGGGCTTTGGGTCACCCAAACCAAAATACTTGTGACTAGAGAGAGGCATGAGATTTATGCTTGCCCCAAGATCACATAATGCTTTCGCAAAGTGTAATAACCCGATTGTACATGGAATAGTGAAGGCACCGGATCTTCTTTCTTTTGAACTAGAAACCTTGTAAAAATAGCACTACAATGCTGAATTCTACCATCATCCTCAAAACTGACCGATCCTTTATTAGTGACCATATCGTTCATTAACTTTGCATAACCGGGCATTTTTTCAAGAGCTTCTATCAAAGGGACATTGATGGAAAGCTATTTGAGCAAACTGATAAAATGTCGTATTTACCATCCTCTGTCTTTTTCCCTAACCTCTTTTGGCATGGAGGTGATGGTCTAGGAATGGGGGTCACCTTTTGGGGTACCTCAGCTTCTTTCCCCATTTTGTCTTTTAACTCACCATTAACCTCCACTACCTCATCATTGCCTCTTATCACATTTTCTACACCAAACGGCATCGGTGGGTCAATGGTTTTCTTACCACCTCGAGTTGTCACTGCCATACAATGTCCTTTATTTTTTGAATTTTGGACAGTATTGTTAGGAAGAGTGCCCAGTTGACGTGGGTTCACAGTCGAAGACAATTGGGCCATTTTCAACTCAAGATGCTTGATCGAGATTGCATGTGCATCAACTTTTTTCCCAACACTCGCTAAGTCACTCCTCAAATCATTAGTGTGCTCATCACTAGCATCAAACCTCATCATCATTTTCAGCAACATATCCTCAACTCTTTCCATACTACCTCCACCATCCCTACGAGCAACTTCACGATTTTAAGGTGGAACATAGGGCCCACTCCTATCATTTCTGTTACCATAGTTACCCCGGTTGAAGTTGTTGTCGCGGTTGTAACTCCCATCTCAGAAATAATGACCCACTTGGTTGTAATTATCATAGTTCCGACCTTGATTTCCTTAGCCTTGGTGCCAATTCTCCTGATTGGAGCCTTGGGCGTTTGGTTGGAAAACCTTGTCTGCTCATTTACCGCATAAGAGTCCTCCTCACAGTAATACTCATCAGTCGACAGTGGTGGTTTAGACAGATAGTTCACTGCATATAACTTTTCTGCACCCCCAGTGACGTGTTTCAACACCAACCGAAGCTCAGTTCTCATTTGAGCCATTTGTTCACGAATCTCATCTGTGGCTGGGTTGTGTACGAATTGCACTGCAAAATTTTTCTCCCAGTATTTGACTTCCTAGTGCTCCATGATTTATTATTTCGGGAGATTTTCTCAAACTTCTCAGCAATCTCATCATAAGAACACTCTTCATGAGAACCACCTGCTATCATATCCAGTACTTCTTTATTATTATCATCTTGTTCCTGATAGAAGTACTCTTTCAACGACTCATTATCGATGCGGTAATTGGGGACACTTCTCAAGAACGAAATGAACCTGTCCCAAGAACTACTGACTGATTCTCCCTGTAGTGCCAAAAAGTTGTTCACCCTATCTTTGTGGTTTAGCTTCTTAGACACCAAGAAGCAACATGCTAAGAACACATCCCTCAATTCATTCCAAGTGTAGATTGAGTTATAGGGGAGCTCAATAAACCAAATAGCGTCCTCTCCCGTCAGTGAGAGAGGAAACTCTCTTAACCCTATTACGTCCATATTCAAATCAGGCCTCCCTATACAAATCTTACAAACCGACCTCACCTTAGCGATGTGAACATTTGGATCCTCAGAAGATAGCCCTGAAAACAATACTCGGTGAGAATTTGTATCAGACTACTAGTTACCACAAAAGTATGGTCGTGTGGTAAGGGAGTCTAGAGAAGTGGCCCCTCAGAGTCATTAATATTATTAGATCCCCTATAATACTCTTGAGGGCGTGGAGCGGGAGGTTGCCTCCGTATTTCACCTTCCCCACAATTTTAAGGTAATAATTGATCATTATCATCAACCGGTGGTGGAAGTTTCGTATTGTGATCATCGATTATAAACAAATTTTGGTTCATTCTGTGCAGTGTACGCATTAGTTTGGGGTCGGGTCAGAGTATGGGTTCTTCTTTACTCTGCGTACTTGGCATAAACAAAAGTTAGATCTGCAAAAGACAAAAAGAAAAAGAAAAAAAGTAAAATTAGGAAATGTTGACTAAACATTGGTAATAAGCTTAAAGTTAATCTCAAAGCGACTTACCCGGGCAGCGGCGCCAAAATTTGTTACGCTCAAATTTACTTCTAAAAAAGAATTATAAGCGTTCGTATCAAGTAAGGATCCTTACTATGAGGTTGGGGTCGATCCCACAAGGAAAATGATTTAGACTTAACTTTAACCTATTATTACTTCAATTTATTCAAGTCATTTCCAAAAACAAGTAACAAACAAGGGGTTTTTAAGCAATAAAAGAAATTAGCTATTTCCAAATAAACAAGTGACAGGTTTAATTATTTGATTTTTATCAAGTAATGAGAGTGACTAGGGCTTAAGTGTTCCCCACAGGTTTATAACGTGGTATTCTAGATATAACAATCATTTCCTAGTATCTTGCATACAAAGTGGTAAGTTATACATCCCTAATTCCTTGGTCCGGCAACTAGAAAATTTAACTCTACACCTTGGTCTAGCTACGTGTGTATGCTTAACTAAACCTTACCTTTACCTCATATTAAGCATCAAAATCGATGTATGACTTAGTTTCTACTTTGCACCAATCGACACTAGCCTATTAGATAGTGTATAGTAAATCTACGTTGATAATTATTTTCTTGTTATCTACCTCCTCGGTCCAGCAGTTAGCAACAAGGAGAGTTTTAACGCGTGCACTCATTAAAAAGACTTCTAAATGAAAGAATTATTAATACATGCAAAATACTATTCTAAGATTATAATTTTAGCTAGTTTTTATCTTGTTAATTACCCGTGGTTCCCACAACCCTAGCTATGGATTTAGTAACCCATGTTAATAATCATACAATTCATATTAGTTTGATAAGAATTCATGTACTTACTTTGATTAGATTGTAGAAAATCCAAAAAAAAATGTGAATTAATTAATAAGCTTGCAATAAACGATTTCTGAAAAAAAGAATAATTTCCCACAATCACAAGTTCACAACTAGAACAATAAAATCTTAAAATTCCCAAGAGTATAACCCCAAAAATGAGGTTTTTACAAGTATTTATAATAGACAAGTCCTAACATAAAAGGGGAATCTATTTAAGGAAAATTTTCCCAAAAACGCGTCTAACTCGACGACTCAAACAACAAACCATCGAGGTCACGACGGACCATCGAGGACCTCCGTCGTTCCATACTTAACTTCTTTTTTCTATGCTTCCTTCACCAACTTTTTGTTACCATCAATGGACATGGATGACGATCTGTTGCATGCACAACGGTCCATCGATGGGTTTCGTTCCTCCATACTTAGAATCTTTTGAAGATGAGTATTGGGGCTACTTTCTGTTAACGTTGACGGATATGCAGGACGGTCCACCGTGGCATGACGGTACGTCGAGATCCTCCGTAACCCCACACTTAGTCAGAATTCCCCAACTTTCATTAGCACTCTTTCTATTTGTACGACGGTGGCCACCTACAAACCGTTGATGTCACGATGGACCTTTGATGGCTCCGTAGCTCGTCACTTGTAAAGTTTACAGCACAATTCTCCCATTTTCTCCCCTCTGTCATTCCATACTTAAGTTCTTTTTCAACTACTTTCTTCACCAACTTTCTGTTACCATCGGCGGATATGGATGACGGTCCATTTCATGCATAATGGTCTCTTAATGGATTCCGTTCCTCCTTACTTAGAATCTTTTGAATATGGGTACTGGGGCTACTTTTTGTTAACATTGAGTGATGAAGATGGGGTACTGGGGCTACTTTCTATTAACATTGATGGATGTGCAATACATATTGTCATGGTTATGACGGTCCATCGAGAACCTCCACAGACCCACACTTAGTAAGAATTCCCCAACTTCTATTAGCAGCCTTTTCTTCATACAATAATTGTCACCTACGGACCGTCGAGGTCACAACGGACCGTCGATGGCTCGGTAGGTCGTAATTTTTGCAATTTTCAACACAATTTTCTCACTTTATCCTTCTAGAAAGATTTCTTGCAAACAAAGAGAAAGCTATATTAAAATCAATACAAAAAGTCACTTAGAAACACACTAATCTTAAGAAAAAAGAATTGATAGTACCGTGAAACCACAATACATTACTCCCGTCTAAGGGATTTCACTAGGATGAATCCCCCTACTTTTTATGGTTCCAAAGTTGAAGAAGACCCCCAAGAGTTCATTGATGAAATCTATAAAAATCCTTTATTCTATGGGGTTGACTACTAGTGAGAAGGCCGAGTTAGCCACCACTACTCAAAGGTGTGGCCCAAACTTGGTATGTCCAATGGAGGGACAATAGGTCGTTAAGGGGTGGACTGATGACTTGGGGAAGTTTTCAAGAAGGATTTTCTTGACAGATTATTTCTTCCGGATAAACGGGAAGCTAATGTGGTGGAGTTCATCAACCTTAGACAAGGAGGTATGAGTGTGCTTGAATACTCTTTTAAATCCACTCAATTGTCAAAGTATCTCCTTCTTTGGTTTCCAACCCTAGAGATGAAATGAAATGCTTTGTTACGTGAGTGTACGATGACTTCCAAGAGTAATGTTATTTAGCTATGATACATGAAAATATGTAGATTTCTCGTCTCGTGATTCATGCTCAACAAGTAGAAGAGGCAAGGGCTAAGAGGAAGAGTAGAGATGCCAAGAGGGCAAGATGTTTGATGGTGGTTCTTCAAAGGGCATGCTTGCGATTAAAGACAATCCTACGTTTAATAAGAGGGTTTCTAATCAAGTTCCTTTAAATTTACCTTAGTCTAGGGATGATAAGGTGTCTAACCATAAGCTTAAAAAGGAAGGGATACTAGTTCACCAACCAAGAAACCAACTTGTGGGAAGTGTGGCAAGAGGCACTATGGTGATTATCTTAAGGGAACAGATAATTGTTTTGGTTGTGATAAAAGTGGGCACAAAGTTTGAGATTTCCCAAATGTGAAGGGGCGAAAAAAGGGAGTGGACAAGCAAGTGGTTCTAATGATTCTCCAAAGAAGAATCGCTTTTAGGCTCTGCGCTCTAGGCTAAGCAAAAGACTTCTCTCAACGTGGTGACGGTATGTTGAAAGTCTTTCCGTTGATGTATATGATTTACTTGATCCAGGCACTGCATTATCTTTTGTTACTCCCTTGATAGATAAGAAGTTTGATATCTTACCCAACATTTTAGATGAACTTTTTATGGTGTCCACTCTAGTAGGTGAGTCAGTTATTGCAAAGAGGGTGTATAGAAATTTCCTAATAGTGTTTCCGAATAGAGTTACTTATGTTGAACTAGTAGTTTTTGATATGTTTGATTTTGATGTTATATTGGGTATGGATTGGTTGCAAGCTTGGTTTGCCTCTATAGATTGTAGAACAAGGGTGGTGAAGTTTAACTTTCCAAATGAGCCCGTTTTAGAGTGGAAGGGGGGAAATTCTATTCCTAGAGGTCGTATCATCTCTTATTCAAAATCTTTTAAAATGATCTCTAATGGGTGTTTATAACATATAGTATGAGTCCAAGATTTAGACTCCGAATTCCTCCCATAAAGTCGGTCCCCATAGTGAGGGATTTTCCAGAGGTCTTTCCTAATGATCTTCCTGGTATTCCTCCTGATGGGAAATTGATTTTGGTATCGACTTGTTACAGGATATAAATCTCATTTCAATTCCTCCTTATTAGATGGCTTCAGCTTAATTGAAAGATTTGAAGGCTCAACTCAAAGATTTACTAGACAAAGGCTTCATTAGACCTAGTATTTCTCCATGGGGTGCTCCAGTATTGTTTGTGAAGAAGAAGGATGGTCCCTTAGAGTGTGCATTAACTATCGCCAACTCAATAAAGTCACTATTAAGAACAAAAATCCTCTCCCTCGGATTGACGACTTGTTTGATCAATTCCAAGAGCAAGCTACTTTTCTAAAATTGACTTGAGATCGAGGTATCGCCAAATTAGGGTGAGAGGTAAGGATAAACCAAAAATGGCATTTCGTACTGATATGGTCACAATGAGTTCTTAGTAATGTCTTTTGGTCTCACTAATGCACTGGAGGCATTTATAAATCTCATGAATAGAGTGTTTTGAAGTTACCTAGATTCATTTGTCATTGTCTTAATTGACTACATCTTGGTATATTCGAAAAATGATAGTGACCACATGTACCATTTTAGGGTGGTGTTACAACTTTTTAAGGAGAACTAATTATTTGTCAAGTATAGCAATTGTGAGTTTTGGTTTAGGTCGGTGTTGTTTCCTTGTCATATCATCTCTAGTGAGGGAGTTGAGATTGATCCAAGGAAAACTGAGGCGGTCAAGAATTGGCTTAGACCATTGACACTAACCAACATTAGAAGTTTCTTGGGTCTAGCGGGTTATTATCGGAGGTTTGTGGATGGTTTTGTGTTCATTGCATCTCCCCTCACTACTTTTACCCAAAATAGTAAGAAATTTGAGTGGTCTGAGGCATGTGAGAGAAGCTTCCAGATCTTGAAAGATAGGGTTACTTTCACTCCAGTGTTGACTTACCGGAGGGCACTTAGGGCTTCGTTGTATATTGTGATGTATCCCGAGTGGGTTTAGGGTGTGTGCTTATGCAACATGGGAGAGTGGTAGCCTATTCTTAAGGTGCATGAGAAAAACTCTCCAACTCATGATCTTGAGTTAGCGGTCATGGTATTTTCCTTGAAAATATAGAGGCATTACATGTATGGTGTTCATGTTGATGTGTATACCGACCACAAGAGTCTCCAATATGTGTTTACTAAAAAGGAGTTGAATCTCCGACAAATAAGGTGATTGGAATCATTGAAAGATTACGACATGAGTGTTCTCTATCACCCCAGCAAGGCCAACGTGTTTGCGTATGCTTTAAATCTTATGACCAGCAGTAGTGTGTCTCTTGTAGAGGAAGCCAAGAAAGACCTAGTGAAATATGTTCATAGGTTATCTAGATTGGGTGTAAGTTGGAAGATTCTCCGAATGGTGGTTTTATAGTCAATCATAACAACGAATCTCCATTGGTAGTTGAGGTGAAGTCCAAACAACACCTTGACCAACCATTGATGGATTTGAAGGAATCGGTTCTTGGTAAGCCTAATGAGTCATTCTACTTAGGTGGGGATGGTGTCTTGAGGTATCAAGGAAGGCTATGTGTTCCCAATGTAGATGCTTTGAGGAATCGCCAATTCTGGAGGAAGCTCATGGGTCCCGTTACTCCATTACTTCATGTTCGACAAAGATGTACCATGACATTAGGTAAGTGTTTTGGTGGGAAGGTTTGAAAAAGGACATAGTGGAATTTGTTGCTAAGTGTCCATATTGCCAAAAAGTGAAAGCCCAACATCAAAAGTCGGGTGGTTTACTACAAGAAATGCAAGTTCCCACTTGGAAGTAGGAAGACATCAATATGGATTTTGTGTTAGGATTGCCTCAGACACAAAAGCAATATGACTCTATATGGGTTGTTCTGGATATATTGACCAAATCCGCTCACTTCATTCCCGTAAAGTATACTTATTCAGCGGAGGATTATGCAAGGATCTTCATAGATGAGATTGTGTGTCGCCATGGTATTTTGTTATCCATCATATCGGATAGATCTGCAAAATTCACATCTAGGTTTTGGAGGTCATTCCAAGAAGAGTTGGGCACCAAGGTGAAGTTAAGCATCGCTTTTCATCCCCAAACAGATGGTCAAGTGGAGGGTACTATTAAAACCATTGATGATATGCTTAGAGCTTGTATCATTGATTTCAATGGGAAATTGGGATAAGCATTTGCCTTTGGTGGGGTGTCCTTACAATAGAAGCTACCATTTCTCTATATCAATGGCTCTATATGAAGTCTTGTATGGTAGGATTAAGGATCTCCAATTGGATGGTTTGAAGTGGGTCTTCACTTTTGGGTCCCGATTTCATTTATAAGACTTTGGAGAAAGTTCATATCATAATAAATCACTTGCAAATGGCTTATAGTTGGCAAAAGTCATATACCGATCATAGGATAAGGGATTTGGAGTTTGAAGAAGGTGATAAAGTGTACTTGAAAATTTTGCCTATGAAAGGGGTGGTTAAATTTGTAAAGAAGGAAGTTGAATCCTTGTTATGTGGGTCCCTATGAAATCTTGCAAAGGGTTGGTAAGGTTGCATATGAGTTAAGGTTGCCTAGTGAATTAGTTTTATTTCATACGGTTTTCCATGTTTCTATGCTTAAGAAGTGTATCGGTAATTCCAGTCTATTCTTCGTATTGAGAGTATTGGTGTGAAATATAAACTCTTTTATGACGAGGTTATGGTTCAAATCCTTGATAGGCAACTATGGAAGTTACGGAACAAGGAGGTGGCTTCCGTAAAGGTGTTTTGGAAGAATCTCTATGTTGAGGGTTCGACATGGGAGGTCGAGGCCTACATGAAGTATAGTTACCCGCATCTATTTGATAACTAAGGTTAGTTATTCCTACAAATAATGAAAATAATGACTGAAAATTGACGTTTCTGATTTTTGTGAAGTTTTGCAAAAATGTGAATTTTATAATGATATTACAATGACTTACAGTAAAGTATGCCTATAAAGTTGCAACTCTGGTTGTTTTAAGTCATGTTGTGCATTTTTATATGGTGAGTCTTTATGAAATGATATGTAGAATGTTGATAAGTTAAGATTTGGCATGATTGACTCATATATGATATGTTGAGCTCATGTAGTTGTTGTGAGAAGGAAATTCCTCATAATGTGATTTTGAGTCTTATGTGTGGTAAATGAAGTTTTGAATTGCATTGTGTAAATGATATGATTGATTTTGTTATGTATTGTTGTTGTTTGGGCTGCTAGTCTTTAGTCTATTCCTTCCTTTCAAAAGATTATAGTGTCATTCGGGGACGAACTTTCCTTAAGGGGGGGATAATGTAACACTTCGAAAATCTAGACGTGTTCTAGAGTCTAACATGAGTGTCATAAGGTTTATACACTGTTTTAAGTTCTATTTTAATAAATATAAGTCATTTAGGAAGACTAGAAACCAAAATGTCCAAGAACGTCCATGACGTCCGGAAACTAGTTCAATGAGGTTCCTGTGTGCCTTAGCCTATTTGACTAGCTTTTAGGAGTCGGAAAATGATGAAATTTGGTGGAAATGTGTATAATATGTATAAGAGTTTATTCATATTCAAAACGTCCAGGCACGACTCCCCAAGGATCAACCAAGGTCCCTTGAGGAGGACCTTTGCATTTTGGAGTCAAAGAACGACCCAAGGCAGTGTGCACAGACGAGTACCATTGACAGAGCTTCGATGACCACTGTCGATGGTCACTTAGAAAAAATCTTGGAAGGTTTATTTTTCAATTCTCTGAACTCATCGACGGATGTGCAACACGGAGGTGCATAGTGGCCATCGATTGACCCACGAGGCGTCGATCGGGGCCTCGTCTATGAGGGGACTGGTTTTGCTGCTCATTTTCATTTAAGTCATTTAATTAGTTGTATTATTTAGGAGGTTAATTGGGGGTTAATAAAGGTCGAATTAAGTTAGTTAACCCCCTGTATAAAGCCCCTAAGCTAATTAGACTAACCTAAGCTCACATAATTTCCTAAACCCAAAACTCTTTTCCTTCTCCCTTCTTTCTCTCTCCCAAAGAAACCCCATTGAAGACCAAGCTAGACTTGTTCTAAAGGGCTAAAAAGAGTTAAGTTTCTCCTTAAATATTCATCAACTATTAAGGTATGGGATTCCTTTCACCTTTGAGACCTCTTTCCTCAAAGGGTTCCATCAATTTGATTTCAAAAGTTGGGTTGTCAAGTGGGTTTTAATCCAATACGAAATTGATGTTATGAATTACATTATTTATGATTTATTTTTTATATTATGAATATATTAACATGTATTTTAACTTAATTATGTTACATCTTGATGAGTTGGTTTAGTTTGTAGAAGATGACCTATTCCACTTAACCGTAGGTTATGATCTTGATATGAATTGTGTAATGTTGGTTCAATTGAATTGGTTATTGGTTGAATTATTAATAGGTGATGTTATTGTATCAATAATAAATAAATTATAGTCCTATCATGCTAGTTATTTAGTAATTGATCTAGGTTATGACTTTGACCTATGTCTCTTGTCTTAAGCTATAAAGTAGTAATGAATTGTGATGTAGTGATTCAATTAGCCTTGTTATCATGTTTGTTATTGTTATATGAAGATACTACACCCTAATTGGGTTGAAAAATGGTTTATGGTAAGACCTTGATGATGAATTATGAAAAAGACCTGGTAAGTCTTGTGATCCCTATTCTTTACTTAAATTATGGTTAATTGTGATTAAGTCATGATGTTGTATTGGAGTATGCCTTGTATTAGGATTGATAGGGTTGGTATGATTTTAAATTGAAATTTCTTGACTATGGTTTGTCAGGTGTTGGCTAATACGCTCAAACTTACTTCTCAAATAAGAAGTAAAGGAGTCGTATCAAGTAGAGAACCCAACTAATGAGGTTGGGATCATTCCCATGAGGAAAATAGTTCAGACTTAACTTCAATCTATTCTTACTACTATTTAGTCAATTATTTCCTTAGAAAACAAAGACGATAAAAGGGGGTTTTCTATTTCTAAATGAATGAAAATAACTAGCTAAATTAAAAGAGACAACTAACAGATTCAAATGTTGGAGTTTAATCAATTAATAAAAGTAACTAGGGTTTACGTGTTCCCCATAGGTTCCTAACTTCATAATTCTAACCATAACAATTCTTTCCTAGTATCTTGCATGCAAAGTGATAAGTTATGTATTTCTAAATCCTTGGTCTGGCATCTAGAAAATTTCACTCTGCACACGTGTCCGGCTACGTGTGTTGCTATACTAACCCTTACCTTTACCTCATATTAAGCATTGTATTCGATATTTGACTAAGTTATTACCTCGTACCAATCAACACTAGCCTATTAGATAGTATACACTAAATCTATGTTGATAATTCTTTTTCAATTATCTACCTCCTTGGTCCGGCAAGTAGCATTAAGGTGAGTTCTAACATTGGCGATCCGTTAAAAAGACTTCTAAGCAAAAGAATTATCAATACATGCAAGAAAGTATTCTAGAATTGTTATTTTAGTTAGATTTTATCTTATTATTCACCCATGGTTCCCACAACCCTAGTTATAGAGTTTAGTTACCCATAGTCATAATCACAATATTCATATATATGATATAAGAATTCGTGCACTTACTTCAATGAGAAATAATAAAATCCATAAATTTACTTGATTAATCGACAAAATCACCAACAATCAACTCCAGAGAAATGTGTAACAATCCAAAGTGTAATAATCAAAATAATCTACTCACAAAGAATCTAACATAAAAGTGTCTAATCACAAAAAGTCTAACTGTATGAGAGTCTAACTATATGAGAGTCTAACCCCAAAAATGATGTTTTTACAACTATTTATAAAAATGAATAACCTCATTAAAGAAGGACTCTAATTGCTAGAAATCTGTCGAAACGCGGCTGGGTCGACGGACCTCGCGAGGGATTGTCGTGGTCACGACGGACCTCGCGACAGATCGCCGTGGTCACGATGGGCATGGACTCTGTTGTCTCTTTGCAAATTCTTCTATTGTTGTCTTCATTACCATCGACGGCACGTATGACGGATCGTCACAGGCACAACGGTCCGTCGAGGGTCTTTGTTCTATAACACTTAAACTCTTGGAATTTGGGTACTGGGACTACTTCTCTGATCATCACAATGAACCGCAGGACAGACAATCATGGCTACGAGGGTCTGTCACGCACTTTGCAGCCCCACACTTGGTCAGACTTCCCCATCTTCCTTCAGCAACTTCACTACGATGCCACCTACGGACCGTCACAGGCATGACGGACCGTCACAAGCTCCGTAGGTGGTAATTTGTCTGCATTTCTTGCTCAAAAACTTCCGCGTTCATCTTTAGATAGATTTCCTGCAAATAAATAGAAAGTTACATAAAAATTAATACAAAAAGGCTTTTGGACACACACTAAACTTAAGGAAAAACACTAAAAATACCGTGAAACCACGGTACATCATTGTCTAAGATGTAAATGTTATAAATATGGTGAATGATTTACCAATATGCCTTATTATGAAGTGATATGTAAATATGATAACCTTACTCATATGAATTGTAATGAAAGGACTATACTCATACAATTCTTATGGAGCTATGATGATGATAATTATACAAGGAATACACCCTATGACATACATTAAGCTATGATGATTAATAAAGACATTAAAGACATTTCAAAGGGACTCTAGCATAGCACCGAGTGAACTAGAGTGAGCAGTGTCCCTTCCCACATAGGGAAGGTAGGATCACTAATGTACTCTTGAAATTGGAGAC
This sequence comes from Solanum peruvianum, assembly GCA_027705065.1. Classification (NCBI taxonomy): domain Eukaryota; kingdom Viridiplantae; phylum Streptophyta; class Magnoliopsida; order Solanales; family Solanaceae; genus Solanum; species Solanum peruvianum. The sequence goes on along the minus strand of JAKWJD010001761.1, from coordinate 32,102,694 downwards.
TATAATGCATGTAGCATAAAGATGGTCCCAACTATATCTCCGAGTTCTTGAACTATGTTGCCTAGGAATACTAGCTAGTGGATCCACGTAGTTGCTATGTTCATGTTTTGGTACTACCTTGACAAGTAGTTCGCCTTCCTACGGTGTAGGGTTCCATGACACCTGATTCCATATTAGCTCATGTGGTCTATGTCGGTTGAGGCAAGATGTTCCCAAAAGGTAAAATGAATTAAATGAATGAACTCTAACAAAGATAACCTAAGGGGTTTATCTTAGTCTAGGTAGGGGTATGGTACGTGATATGTATATGATGAACTTGCACATTGTTAATACTATATTTGATTAGTTTCACTTATGAATATGTGTTAATATACATTGTTAAAGTATGATAATATGTACTTTTATATTCCATGTTGTGTGAAGTGGGATGTTGGTCATGATTCTTTTTGGGTTACTTGATTGAGAAAGATTATGGGGCTTTGCTTAGTCATTGCACTTGTTGACTTGATAGGGGTTCATGTGTAATTTTCTTGCTTTGGTTATGTCATAATGAACTCTTATTCATGCTTGTTGATGTTAGTACTTGATGATATAGTTGCTTGACTATGTTTACAATTATGTGTTATGCATGTTGACTTGACTAGACTTTGTTGGTCTTGTGATGTACATGCTTTGGAAGTTATAAGTGTGTTGTATTGATTGGTTTTGTCTTATTTAATGTGCATAAATCTTTTTAAAAGTAAATTTCATATTTAATGAAATGTCCCTTTTTAGCATGTTTCATGATATGTGTGCATATGATCTCATACTTAGCACAAGTGGTGAACTAACCCCATTTCTTCCTTTTTCCCAAACATTTTACGTTCCGGTTGTTGAAGGGCTTTTGAAGACGACTTTGAAGAAGACGTAGAATTCTTAATCATCCAAGTTGGGTAGGGCCTCACTTTCCAAGGGAAATGCCACTATCAAGCTTCTGAAGTTGTTTTAGTATTAAGACTGTTATGTTTCTTTCCTTTTCATTTGGATACTAAACATTGTATGACCAATAATCGTCTTATTGTATTGATGTATGGGCTAGGACCAATTTGATGTACTCTTGTGAGATTGTTATGAGATGAGATATACTTTTGAGACTACGTTATATATATATATATATATATATATATATATATATATATATATATATATATATATATATATATATATATATATATATATGTATATATATATGTGTGTGTGTGTGCGCACGTGTGTGTGTGTGTGTGCGCGCGTGTGTGTGTGTGTGTGTGCAATAAAAGTACAAGACTAGGTAATCTCCATATACGAAGAATTTATGTATACTCGATATAACTATACTATGTGTCTGTAGAGGTCTATGTAAACCTCAATGTACAAGTTGTAAAACGTTTTAAATTTTTGCTAATTTTGACCTATGAATGTAATGGTGTAAGCTAAGAGGCTAGTCTTAGTCCTCAAAGAGGACGACGATGCTGGTTACGTCTAGGGTGTATGTTCCCGGATGTGAAAGGTATGGTCCACTTATGGTGTCGGTGCTATTTGCTTTACATATGAATGATGTGGCCTCATCGGTGTTACTTTATGCACTATAATGGTCATGGCCTTGTCAGAAACTACTTGATATATTATGATGATTTGTGTAGTTAATTTATGTGAAGTATGATCATATTCATCTACTTGTGATTAAGTGAAAGTATGTGTTTTTCTATTGATGTTGTTAGGTGATCATGTCCGAATATGACTATGTTCTTATGTGTGTGGTCTTATAGTTGATGCATGATTTTTCCTAATTGACTATGTGAGTCTTATGATGGTTATATTGATTATATTATAGAAGTTTGTAGAATGACTAGTAAGTATGTTTAGTTGATCTTATGTGCTTTTAGAATGATAAATTATATGTGAAGAATGTTGTCTCTTGTTTTGGCAGACTTGTGTCCTTACTTGATACATGTATAATAACAATGTGACTTCTTGACTTTGGATTCTAGAGCTTCTTAGTCTTGTATCTATGAATGACATGTGACCTTCAATGATGCTAAGACGGTATTTTATGTGGAGACTTCAATCTAGTTGTAAGGTTATGATATCCTTGAAGTCAAAAGTCGTAATGGTATCCTTCTTATGTGAATGGTGGACTTAGGGAATGATTGACTGGAATGACATGAAATCATCCTTAGGAAAATCATTAAGCTATCCTATTGACCATTGTAAGAAACCCTAGGGGACCACTATGGTAAGGTGAATGTGCTTGGGTTATGAACTAGATATGAAACATCTTCATGTGATCCTTTATTGAAATACTCTATGAGAACAAAGGCTAGAACCGAGTGAGTATGGATAGGGGAGTTGCTCTATTTGAATAATGAGAATAGAGAACAAAGAAACGCTTCGTATTACTTAACCATGTGCCTACATGGTATGTGTCCAAGTTCTACCATTGGCAAGTAGAACACCCTTCATAGAGTAGGTTACAACTCTTGATTCCATGCTTAGCTACCATGGTCTATGTCAATTATTGCCTATTCTCATCGCATAGGATACCCTCTAGTATTGGAGAAGTTCTATGAAGTTTAGGTGGTGGTATGGGATGCTATCTAGACATTGCATGATTAGGCTTTGAAGATGTTAGTGAGTGATTCCCTAGATCTTCCCCAAGACCACTACTTGAATGTCCTTAAGTGATGAATGTCTCTTAAATGAACTAATGAATGTAATGACTTCATTTAGAAAGCATGTTAAATGAATAAGTACTTATCTAGAGTAGTAAGATGTGAAGAGGGCATAGGAATGGTCACTTCGTATCTTACCTAGATAAGTCTTAAGATGACTCTAGATAGGAAAGTTAGTTGTTTAAATAGACATGATCCAAACTTATATAGTCTTAAGGATGATTTAGGTAATCTTAAAGAGGTCAAGTATGGATATTATCTTCTTGATTTACTTAAAAGTAAGTCTTTTGATAACCTTTGGGAGGAGAATGTCATATTATATATATGTTATGTTATGAAATGAGATTGATTCTATCTTAGGTAGTCTAATGGATCTCTGAAGTGTGTCTGAAGGGATTGTATGGGCGATCTCTTCACAACTCACTCAAGTGAACCTAAGAATCACCTTTGGTAGGAGGATCTCATGTGTATGTGTTTGGTGTATAGTAAGTGTATTTGTCTCATTATAGGTGGTCTTAAGGATCATTTAGGTGTGCTTAGAAAGGTTGTATGGGAGGTCTCTGTTTGTCTTACTTAAGTGAGTCTTAGGATAGGTTTTAGTGAGCGAATTACATGCTAATTGGGTTCACTGTAAGGTTTAAGTAATTTACTATAATGTTGGAAAATAGTTCACTGTAACATTTCATAAAATATGGTTAAATGTTTATGTGATCTCGTATGTGTTTCTAAGGTGTTCAATGTTGTTCTTATGCTTATAGTATGATGTTTTAATCAAAATGGAAGAAGCATGTTTCTAATAAATGTCTATTTTCATGATTTTTTGCATTAAGTCATACATAGTATAAGTGTTTGTACTAATTACATACATTTTGCTATATCTAAAGGTGTAGGTGGAAGGTGAGAAGGATTGTGAAGAAAAGCTTGGATTCTAGTTATCGTTCAAGCAAAGTTGAAGTATGTCCTCACTTGACTCGAGGGTATAATCATCTTTAAATGTCTTTTATTTCAAATTATTTTAATAGACTAAGTATTTCTATATTCATATTGTATGGTCCGTAACCTAAGTATTATTGAGTTTAAGAATGGCATATATTGAGACTTAGTGTTTCTATGATTTTAATATGAAAGATGTTTTATGATATTTTGTGTGAAAAGTTTTAACTCCACACTACTTTTCATACATGCATGCGATGAACGATGTCAAAGATCTTGTACAAGACCGTCGAGAGGTCAAGTACGCAGTGTCGTACTCTGAGAGTATCATGTCTCCAAGGGTGTGCTATCGGGATGTGACAGCTTTGAGCTAACTTTTTAGCACTAATCTCAAACCACAAAAGAAGTATGTTTTAAAAACATAAGAGCCAATATTTTTTGGGAATAGTATTCAGCACCGAACTGGGGACGAGCATGAGTTCCGATAAATTACATCTCCTTAAAATCATGTAGCCACCATTGGTAAAAAAGGGTCATACTTTTTTTATGAACCTTTTTCACAGTACACTAGTGGATCCATTAGGTAGTTCAGGTCTTATACATTTGGCCAGGTATAAGATGCACTGGCAGTGTGAGGTAGATCATTGTATAATCACTATAGCTCTTAAGTGATGGTTGTCGATTAGAGAAACTCCCATAAAAGTTAAATGTATTTGTTTATATACATTAATTTATTTGTATTTTTACATACATATTAGAGTTAATTGTATCCTTGTGTACATTCAAAGTTTACAACATGTTTTCAAATATCTTTTCTTTATATTGCACTTATTGTTAAATTGCTTTATATTTAAATGAATTATTTATTCATGAGTTGAGCAAAGACAAAGTAAGTGTTCATTCTTACTCCTTTTCAAGTTTAAGTTGTTGTTTAGCATTTGAACTCGCATACTTGTAAACTCAATGTACTTATGCCAGTTGGCCTGCATCGTTTAATAATACAGAGGTGGGTAACTAGGATCGGCATTTGCTGCACCATTGATCCAGTGAGCAACCTAGAGTCAGTTGGTGAGTCTCCCTTATTCGGGAGGACATCTTTATCATTCAATTATTTTATTTCAGTTTTCAGTTGTTAGGGTTATTAAAGGGTCATATCCCAACGTCCATATTCATTGTAGAGGATTTATAAACAGATAACATTAATTTTTTTTCTCATTCATTTCAGTTGTATACGTTTAAGACTTAAGTTGTCATTTTGGCTTAGTTAATACTTTAACGTTATTATCTTTAAGTTATTTCTCTTAGGTTTAAGTCTTCCACTGAGTTAAGAAAGCCAGGTCAAGGGTTCTCTTGGGGGACAATAGTGGTCTTCGAATATCGGCCACGCCTAATGTGTAAGCTCGAGGCATGACAAACTTGGTATCAGAGCCAATTTCAAGAATCCTATGGAACCTATGGAGCCGTCTCTATAGAGTCCTAGTCATCAGTGTGAAGCGCGACACATGTATGATTAGGAGGCTGCAACTTTTAGGAATTTCTCAATTCTTCATATTCCTTTTCATGCATTAGAGTTTATCTCTAAAATTCTATCTCTAATTTGTTTTGCACGTGTTTCAACCATGTCTCCAGGAAGAGCAGCAAGAGGTCATCCAGTTAGAAGGAATGTTCAACCTCAGGAACAAGAGTTACCCAATGCACCTAAACTGCAACCTCAAGGGGAAGTTACCAACGCTGAGTTTCGTGAGGCTATTAGGATGTTGAGTCAATTTGTGACAAACAAGGTTTGTAAATAAAGAGGAGCTCGACAAGAAAGGGCTGATACTTTGTGGATTCTCGAGAATGAATTTCCCAAGCTTCACTGAGGACTTAGAGAACTTCACTGAGGAACTGAAAAAGATGTTCGAGGTAATGCATGTTGCTAACACTAAGAGAGTTGAGCTAGTTTTATATAAACTTAAGGGAATTGCTAGAACTTGGTTTGATCGGTGGAAAGAGTGAGAGATGAGATGAACCACTTGTAAGTTGTGCTTATTTTGAGGAGGCCTTCTTGGGGCGTTTCTTTCCCTGATAACTAAGAGAGTCCAAGGTATGTGAGTTCCTCACACTTAAGCTGGATTCTCTAAGTGTTTATGAGTATGGGTTGAAATTCACCCAACATTCTCGTCATGCTCTGAAATGGTTAAGGATATGAGGAGTAGGATGAATGTGTTTGTTGACGGTTTGGATCGCTCTTCAAGCAAAGAGGGTCGGGCAGAAATACTTATTGGGGACATGGAAATTTTGAAGTTGATGATGTATGTGCAGCAGGTAGAGGAGGAAAATCTGAGAGACAAAGAACAGTTCAAGAACAACAGAGATAAGACAAGGAATGAGTCCGGGCAGCAGAAGAAAAATGTCACTTGGTCATCCTTCCAACAGAAATAGAAGGGTCCTGTTCAATCATCTGCTAGTACACCTGAGAATAAGGGTGAGTAGTATGGGCAGAGTTCCAAAGTTAAACCTGTCTATTCACAGGGTAGTGTGGCGCAAGGAGGTGGTAATCCTTCTGCCTGTGCCAAGTATAGTAGAAACCACTCCAGTGTTTTTCATGAGGACTCTTCACGTTGCTTCAAGTGTGGTTAGATCGGTCATTTCATGATAGAGTGTCCAAAGAATAAGTAGGAAAATGGTAGTGGGGGCAATAAAGACCAGGCTTTTTCAATTGCTCCACCAAATAGGGCTGCACCTAGAGGAGCTACTTCCGGAGCTAGCGGAGGAACAAACCGCTTGTATGCTCTGAACAATTGTCAGGAGCATGAGAATTCACCAAATGTTGTCACTGGAATGATTCAATTCTTTGACTTTTATTGTTTATGCATTGGTATACCTAGGAGAAAGTTTATCTTATATAACTCTCTATGTTGCCATGAACTTTGATATTATTCTTGAGCAACTTAGTGAACCATTCACTGTTTCCATACCTATTGGTGAATTTATTCTAGCAGAAAGAGTCTATCGTGATTGTCCCTTTTCTGACAATCAGAAGAGTACCATAGTTTATTGTTAAGTTAGACATGTTAGACTTTGATGTCATTCTTGGTATGGAATGGCTTCATGCTTGCTATGCCTCAGTTGATTGTAGAATTCGAGTAGTTAAGTTTGAATTTCCATATGAGTCAATCTTAGAGTGGAAAAGCAGTTCTGCAGTTTCTAAGGGTCGCTTTATTTCGTACCTTAAGGCGAGAAAGTTAGTTACTAAGGGGTGTGTCTATCGCTTAGTACGAGTTAATGAGTCTAGTGTAGAGATACCTCCTTTTTAATCAATTCCTGTGGCAAAAGAGTTCCTAGAAGTCTTTTCAAATGATCTTCCCGGAGTCCCACCTATGAGAAAGATAGACTTTGATATAGATCTTCTTCCATATACTCTTCATATCTCTATTCCACCATATATAATGGCACCCGCAAAGTTAAAAGAGTTGAAAGAATAACTAAAAGAACTAGATAAGGGTTTCATTGGACCAAATGTCACACCTTGGGTGCTCCAGTCTTATTTGTGAGAAAGAAAGATGGTTCCCTTAGAATGTGTATTGATTAACTCCAATTGAACAAGGTTACCATCAAGAATAAATATCCTCTTCCAAGGAATGATGATTTTTTCAACCAGCTTAAAGGTGCTTCCTGCATCTCAAAAATTGATCTCAGGTCAGGCTACCATTAGTTGAAAGTTAGGGAACGTGATATTCTAAAGACAACTTTTAGAACCATATGTGGGCATTATGAATTTTCGTTCATGTCATTTGGTTTAATTAATGCACCAGCAGCGTTAATGGATCTTATGAATAGAGCCTTCAAGCCTTATTTAGATATGTTAGTTATTGTCTTAATTCATAACATGCTAATATATTCAAGGAATGAAAAAGATCATGTTAGTCACCTCTGGATAGTCCTTCAGACTTTGAAAGATAAGGAGTAGTGTGCCAAGTTCTCCAAGTGTGAGTTTTGGCTTGAGTCTGTGGCATTCTTAGGCCACATAGTTTCTACTGCTGATAGAATTAGAGTGGATACCCAAAATATAGAATTAGTTTAGAGTTGGTCTAGACCAACGTCTCCAACTGATATAAAGAGTTTTTTGGGTTTGACTAGCTACTATAGAAGGTTTGTTAAGGGGTTTTCATATATTTCATCTCTTTTGACTAAGTTGTCAGAAAATAGTTAAATTTAAATGGTCTGAAGTTTGTGAGAAAAGTTTTCAGGAATTGAAAAACAGGTTGACTATTGTCCTGGTTTTGACATTACCAGAACATACTCAAGGTTTTGTGGTGTACTGTGCTGCATCAAGAGTAGATTTGGGATATATTCTAATACAGAATGGCAAATTTATAGTTTAAGCGTCCAGATATTGGAAGGCTCATGAGAGGAATTATCCAACCTATGACTTAGAGTTGGCTGTTGTAGTATTCACCTTAAAAATATGGTGTCACTACTTATATGGTGTTCATGTTGATAATATTCACTGATCAAAAGGCCTAGAGGGTTGGCAAAGAATATAGAACTTCTGTCATGGAAGTGGGATATAATTAATATGGACTTCATCACAAGTTTGTCAAGTTTTCGCAGACAACATGATTCAATTTGGGTGATTCTCGATAGAATTACAAAATCAGCCCACTTTTTGGTGGTAAAGACTACCCATTCGGCCGAAGATTATGCTAAGTTGTAAATTCAAGAAGCGGTAAGACTTCATGGGGTTCCGGTCTCCATTATTTCATATAGAGGTGCATAATTTATTGCTCAGTTTTGGAAATCTTTCCAAAAAGGTTTGGGTTTGAAGGTTAACTTAATCACTGCTTTTCATCCTCAGATGGATGGGCAAGTGCAGTGTACTATCCAGACTTTAGAAGATATGTTGAGGGCTTGCGTGATTGATTTTAAGGGGAGTTGGAATGACTATCTACCTCTCATAGAGTTTGCTTACAACAACAATTATCATGCGAGCTTCCAAATGGCTCCATACAAAGCTCTTTATGGGAGAAGATGAAGATATCCTATTGGGCGGTTTGAAATTGGTGAAGTGGGGTTAATAGGACCACATCTAGGTCACCAATCTATAAAGAAAGTAAAGCTCATTCAAGAGAGATTGAAAATGGCACAAAGTCATCAAAAATCCTACAGTGATGTTAGGAGAAGGGCGTTGGAGTTCGAAGTAGATGATTGGGTATATCTGAAATCTTCACCCATGAAGGGTGTTATGAGGTTTGGTAAGAAGGGAAAACTTATTCCCCGGTATATTGGATCGTATCTCATATCCAAGAGGATTGGCAATGTAGCTTATGAGTTGAATCTACAACAAGAGTTAGTGGTGGTTCATCCAGTATTTCACATCTCCATGTTGAAGAAGTGCATGGGTGATCCTTCATTGATTGTACCAACGAAAAATGTTGGGATTAAGGATAGTTTATCCTATGAAGAGATTCTGGTTCAGATTTTTTATCACCACGTTTTCAAGTTAAGGACAAAGGAGGTTGCGTCAGTCAAGGTCATTTGGAGGAACCAATTTGTTTAGGAAGCAGCTTCCGAAGATGAAGAGGATATGAAGAAGACATATCCACATATCTTTGAATTTGGAGAGAACTCATACCAAGGTACTAATTCTATTTTTAGTACTTTATAAACTATGAGTAAGCATGTTGCTACTTGCTTTTGATTGTCGAGTGTTAAACTTGAAGATACTATCCTTAGCTACTGAAAGAAGTCTCATTTGAGGACGAATGTTCCCAAGGGGGAGATATTGTAAAATATCGTAACTCGAAATATCTAAGAATAAGCTAAGAAACTAAAATAATCACTTTTGTAAAGAAAAGGAAAAAACTAGGAAATTTGTCGAAGTTAATGAGTATTTTTCATTTTCAAACGGTCATAACTTCTAGCTCACGATGGGTTAGGGGTAGTTATTGATATGGTTTGAAATCCCTTGATATATCTTTCCAAAACCACTGATTTTGTGCATTTTTGATATTGTATGAGGGATATATGCCCATCAAAAGTTGGGTTGTTGGATTGAGGAAGGTCCCAATCCGGATTTAAGGAAGGGCAAACTAGTCTTTTGACCAATTAATTTCTGGTAAAAATAAGTTTTATTTCATATTATAAAAGTTATTGTACGCTTAGGTCTTGGAAAAAATAGAAGAGAATAAGAAAAGAGAGAAAGATTAAGGATTCGCCAAGAATGCTAAGGTTTTGCGAGTGGAACTCGTCGTGGTAATCCGTATCAAGGTGTTTGAGAAATTTTTCATGTTGGGTTACTTCACCCATACACCAACTTGTTTAAATTCAGATTTTTGAGTATGGTTGATTATAAAAAGTGAAGTTCTTGAAAACATTGTTGAATTCTTGTTGTTTGAGTTGTTGCATGCCTAGTTTTGGTTTGGTTCTTGTTTTGGAGTTGTTTTCGAGTCAAATATATTGCGTATTGAGGGTAATGATGATACTAAGTGTTTGTGAAAATAACCGTGGAAGTTTAGAGGGATTAGAGATGAAAACGGAGAAGAAAAGTTTAAATGCCTATCCATAGGGCCCTGGAGCACCGCGCCTCCCATACGTCACGACCGGGGAGCACCCCCTAGAAGTAACATGACGTACTTGACCTATCAGAGGTTTTATTCAAGCTCATAGTTATCTTTCATCGCATTTTCATAGGTAAATTTAGCATAAATTTAAAAACTTTTCATAACACATCATATGCTAGAAATATCACTTCATATATCTATATATGAAGTGAAATCCCCTAGTCACTTTAAGATAGGCAATCCAAGCCCTTCACTTTAAGAGACATCCTCTAGTCACCACCACCTACACTTTGTGTAAAAAGATGAAGAAGAATAGTGTTAGTACAAGAATGCACTAAGTTTGGCAACCACGCAAAAACATGCATTTAGAAGGGACATTTTACTTGAAACCATGCATCATGCTTTTTTGTGAAAACTTCATAAAATTTGATACATGAAGCATTATACAACTTAAATCCTTTTGCAGTGAGTTCATTCAACTTCATTTCCTAAACTTCCCAAGTAACCCTCTAGTGATACTTGGTGAAATGCGTCACATTAAGTCCACAAGGTACTCATAAAGGAAAGTTTGAATCATTTAGATGACTTGCGAAAGTTCTTTGCAAGACTACGCAAATATAATCTGAAGCTGAATCCCGCAAAATGTGTCTTGGGTGTTCCTAATGGAAAGCTTTTGCGTTTCATTGTCAGTCGCCGAGGTATAGAACTAGATCCATCAAAAATCAAAGTTGTTCATAATCTTCCTCTACAAAAGAGTAAGAAGGAGGTAATGACAATCTTGGGACGACTTAACTACATCAGTCATTTCATAACCCAGTTAGGTGTCATTTGTGAGCCTATTTTCAAGATGTTGAAGAAGGATGTTGTGGTGAAATGGACTGAAAAATGTCAGAAGGCATTTGACAAGATCAAATATTATCTATCCAATCCTCTTGTGTTGGTTCCACTAGAGTCTGGTAGATCGTTGTTGTTATACATATTAGTATTGGATAATGCTTTCAGCTGCATTTTGGGAAACATGATGAAACAGGAAAGAAGGATCATGTGATATATTACATGAGCAAAACTTAGACATCATATGAAGCTCTATACTCTCTATTGGAGTCTACTTGTTGTGATCTAACTTGGGTTGCCTAGAAGATGCGACACTATCTTTCCTCACACACTACATATCTAGTTTCAAGAAGGGATCCTCTGAAGTATATATTTTAAAAGTCTATGCCTATAGGTAAACTGCCAAATGATAGATATTATTGAGCAAGTTTGACATAGTGTATGTTACACAAAAAGTAGTGAAAGCACATGCATTAGCATATTATATGGCGGAAAATCCTATTGATGATGATTATAGACCATTGAGGACTTACATTCCAGATGAAAAAGTGCCTCTTGTGGGAGAAGACATTTCTGAAGAACATGATGGATGGAGAATGTTCTTTGATGGAGCTAAAAATTTGAACGAATTTGGCATCATAGCAGTTTTGATCTCACCAACTAGGCAACATTATCTGGTATCAGCGAAACTCAGATTCCTTTGTTCAAATAATATGGCCGAATATGTGATACACTCAAACTTACTTCTCAAATAAGAAGTAAAGCGGTCGTGTCAAGTAAATAACCCAACTAGTGAGGTTGGGATCGTTCCCACGAGGAAAATAGTTTAGACTTAACTTCAATCTATTACTACTATTGTTCAGTCTATTACTTCCTTGGAAAGCAAAAAAGATAAAAGGGGGGTTTCTATTTCTAAATAAATGAAAATAACTAGCGAAATAAAAAGAGACAACTAACAGCTTCGAATGTTGGAGTTTAATCAATTAATCAAAGTAACTAGGGTTTACGTGTTCCCCACAGGTTCATAACTTGATAAGTCTAACTATAACAGTTCTTTCCTAGTATCTTGCATGCAAAGTGATAAGTTATGTATTTCTAAATCCTTGGTACGGCATATAGAAAATTTCACTCCGCACCTTGTTCCGGCTACGTGTGTTGCTATACTAACCCTTACCTTTACCTCATATTTAGCATCGTATTCGATATTTGACTAAGTTATTACCTCGTACCAGTCAATATTAGCCTATTAGATAGTATACACTAAATCTATGTTGATAATTCTTTTCCTATTATCTACCTCCTTGGTCCGTCAAGTAGAATTAAGGCGAGTTCTAACGTTGGCCATCCGTTAAAAAGACTTCTAAGCGAAAGAATTATTAATACATGCAAGACACTATTCTAGAATTGTTGTTTTAGTTAGGTTTTATCTCATTATTTGTTTATGGTTCCCACAACCCTTGTTATTGAGTTTAGTTACCCATAGTCATAATCACAATATTCAAATATATGATATAAGAATTCATGTACATACTTCAATGAGAAAGAGTAAAATCCGAAAGTTTGCTTGATTAATCAACCAAAATCACCAACAATCACTTACAAGAATCTCACAAAAAGTCAAATGATAATCAAAGTCCTAACCAAAGAATCCAGAGTCTAACTAATAATACAGTGTCTAACTAATAATACAGAGTCTGACCTAATAATACCGAGTCTAACTAATAATACAGTGTCTAACTAATAATACAGAGTCTAACCTCAAAGACGAGGTTTTTCGAACTATTTATAGAAAATAAAAACCTAAGTAAACCAGGATTATATCTGATGGAAATCTGTCAAAATGCAGCTGGGTCGACGGACCTCGCGACGGATTGTCGTGGTCACGACGGACCGTCATGGACTCCATCGTCCCATACTTGTGCAGCTTCTTCTGCTGCTCTTTTCATTACCCTCGACGGCAAGTATGACGGATCGTCACAGGCACAACGGCCCGTCGAGGGTCTCGTTCCAAAACACTTAAACTCTTGGAATATGGGTACTGGGATTACTTCTCTGAACTTCATGACGTACCTGCAGGATGGACCGTCATAGATACGACGGACTGTCATGGACATCGTAACCCCACACTTGGTCAGACTTCCCCATCTTCCTTCAGTAGCTGCACTACGCTGCTACCTACGGACCGTCACAAGCTCCGTAGGTGGTCTCTTCTTCATTTCTTCGCTCAAAAACATCCGCATTCATCTTTGGACATATTTCCTGCAAATAAGGAGGAACTTATATAAAAATTAGCACAAAATGGCTTTTGGACACACTAAACTTAAGGAAAAAGTATTAATAATACCGTGAAACCACGGTATATCAACACCCTCAACTTAAATTCGTTGTTTGTCCTCAAGCGACGCACTATGACTCACTACACAATCTTTGTACAATAGTATCCATGTTTTATCCTTTGCAATCATTTGGCTATCAATCCCGATTAATCTCATCATATTTATGCATGCTATCACTATTAGGCTTGAATTATGTGTAATCAGACCCTGACACAGACTCACCATGCACTAACACCTATCCTCTTCAATTTCTCACCGAGGTGCTAATATTTCCGGTAATGCAACTAGTGTCCCCACTTCAAAACAAAATCCTCATTTTTCACACAATGATTTCAGTTTGAGTATAAGGATTACTTTTCAACACTCACTCTCAGAACAAATTCACACTCATTCATACCTATTGCCATAAGCTTGCCCTTATTTTCACTGCTTTAAGTTCGCTATACAACCCTTAGGATCACGATAGGACTTTCTTAGCTTGTAACATAGGCTCAGGGTCAGGTAGGGTATGTTTAGGTATACTTTAGTGACTTTTTGCCCTCCTTGACATATCGGCTAAACATACCATTTTCTATCATTTTATCTCGCCCAGTTTCTCATATTCTTTCACCTTGCTATTTTCTCTTCTTTCTTCACTTGTGTAAGTAACTCTCTTCTTTTCTTGCTTGTATTTCTTGTATATTTTTCTTTTTCTTTACTTTTCTTTCAACTAATTCTTGAGTCACTTTACTTTTGTTCTTTCTCTCTCTTTGTTCTTTCAACCCCACTTTCCAGAGAATTCCTCATAATAGCCACCCTCAACTCATGGCTTTGACATGAGTCAAAGTACACAATACCCAAAGTTGGGTCAGGGCCATAACAAAGGTTGTTTACCGGATTAGCCACCCTCAACTTATGCTTTTGGCATAAGCTGAGGTGCACATGTCCAAAGAGGGACCAGGGCCAACACATTATTCCCAGAAAATATCAGTTGGGGTGAAAAAGAAAAGTCTAATTTAAGCTCAGATCATTTGGATCAAAGAAGGATAAATTTCATTTAGGCTAAAAATGGGGTATATTGAATAAGGTCCTATGATCCTTTCCTAATTATCTATTACAGCGTATTTTTATTATGACTAACCAGGCAAGTTCTAGCTCAGTACAAATAGTGGACTAATCAAATTCTCCTCACACTCACTTGACATCTCATCACTCTACCAAATTATGAGACACCTAGTTCGAATTTTAGACTTAGGGTAATGCAGTGATGTACCTCTATGTCATGCTTAGAGCCACACACTTATCAATTTCTATGTCTAGTCATGCATCGTTTTCCATTTTATCAAGATATCATTTTAGCCATCATGCCCCAGAATTAAACTATGTACATAAGATATAGACATGTCGGTTCAACAGAAAAAGTAATCAGTCTCTTGGGGAAAAAGAGCACAGGAAAGAAAACCCCAAAAGAGGATAGTAAAATGGTCTACTCAAACTTCACCCTAGCACTCACTTTCCATTTACCCCACCCCCAACAAAAAGACATGCAATTGTCCCTAATGCATAAAAAATTGAAATACTAGAGTGGTAGGTGAAGCAAACCTGGGGCGCAAAGCGCCAACGATCAGCAAGCTGGTGGGTCTGGTTCCCCGGAACCCACTTCCTCTGTAATCTGGACACCCTCAGTGGTGTCCTTAGCAACAACAGCACTATCAGCAGTGCCTCCCGCTATCTCTACAGTTCGGGAGCTAGACGCCCGAGTCGCTAACTCTCCTGGCACGACGGATTCATGCGATGGTCCGTCACAATTGAAACGGTCCATCGCTGTATCCGTCAATGACTGCTGCAGAGTAATTTTCTGCAGAATTTCTAGGTGATGTGCCTGAAAATTAAAAACCCATTAGTAGAAAATGCTACCATTACTAGAAAGAAAAATAACTATAAGTACTGGGTTGCCTCCCAACAAGCGCCTGATTTAAGGTCGCGGCACGACTGAGGACACTTGATTACTCAGCCTTCATCAAGATGGTATGCCTCTGTCACTTCATTCACCGATGAAGTATGCCCAAAATAGAGTTTTATTCGTTCTCTATTCACCTTAAACCGCACTCCTTCCTTGGTTTTTAACTCAACTGCTCCATGAGGGAATGCCTAGGTGATCAAGTAAGGGCCAGTCTTTTTGGACTTGTGCTTGCCCGGAAGACAAGGCAACCCAGATCTGTCTAAAAGCACCAAATCCCCAACCATAAACTCTTGTTTTGCACTTTTTTCTTCATTCTCCTTCTTCATCTTTTCTTTGTGGGATATGGCGGAGACCGATTGGAGCTCACCACTCTGCCTCATGGTCCTACAAATGTTGAAGGTCGCTTCTTCATTGTTCGACTGAAATTTCATCTATCCCTTTTCCATATCAACTAAGGCTCTACCTGTAGCAAGGAATGGCCTCCCAAGAATAATAGGCACTTCAAAATCGACTTCACAATCAAGAATAACAAAATCAGCCGGAAATATGAACGACTCCACTTTTACTAGCACATCATGGAGTATCCCTATAGGCCTTTTCACTGTCCGATCAGCCATCAGTAGCCGCATCGCAGTGGGTTTTGGATCACCCAAACCCAACTTCTTGTAAATCGAGAGGGCATAAGATTTATGCATGCCCTCACATCACATAATGCTTTCGCAAAATGTAATGACCCAACTGTACAAGGAATAGTGAACGCACCCGTATCTTCTTTCTTTTGTATGAGGGATCTTGTAGCAATAGCACTACAATGCTGCAGTCTATCATCATCCTCTAAAGTGACCGATCTTTTCTTTGTGACCAGATCTTTCATAAACTTGGCATAACCGGGCATTTGTTCTAGAGCTTCTACCAAAGGGACATTGATAGAAAGCTGCTTCAGCATTGTTATAAAACGCCGATATTTACCATCCTCGGTCTTTTTCACTAATCTCTGAGGGAAGGGTGGTGGTGGTCTAGGCATGGGAATTACCTTCATAGGGACTTCTGCATCTTTTCCATTGCTCTCTTTTTCTTCACCACTACCCTTTACCACCTTATCATCATCCTTTCTCACATTTTCCTCATTAGACGGCATAGGTGGGTCAATGGTTTGCTTACCACCCCGAGTAGTGACTGCCATACAGTGCGCATCATTTTTTGGATTTTGGATAGTGTTGCTAGGAAGAGTGCCCGGTTGCCGTATGTTCACTGTCGCAGATAATTGGTCCATTTGCAACTCGATCTACTTAATCGATATTGCATGTGTATCAACTTTTTGCCCAATACTTGCTAAATCACACCTTAACTCTTTAATGTGCTCATAACTAGCATCGAACCTCCTCATCATTTTGTGCAACATATCCTCAACTCGCGACATACTATCTCCACCATCCCTAGGAGTAACTTCACGATTTTAAGGAGGGACATAGGGCCCATTCCTATAATTTCTGTTACCGTAGTTACCCCTGTTGAAGTTGTTCTCGCGGTTGTAGTTTTCATCTCGGACATAATGACCCTCACGGTTATAGTTACCATAGATCCGACCTTGGTTCCCTTGACCTTGGCGCCAATTATCCTGATTTGAGCCTTGGGCGCTCGGTCGGAAACCCCCTGTCTGCTCATTTACTGCATAGGAGTCCTCCGCGTAACAGCATTCATCAGTAGATGGTGGTTTCGACAAGTAGTTAACTGCATTTATCTTTTCTGTACCCCAGTGACATGTTTTAGTACCAACCCAAGATCACTTCTCATCTGAGCATTTCTTCGCGAATCTCATCAGTGGCTGGGTTGTGAGTGGACTGCACTGCGAAGGTGTTTCTCCCTGTATCTAACTTCCTAGTACTCCAAGCTTTATTATTCCGGGAGATTTTCTCTAATTTTTCAGCAATCTCAGCATAAGGACACTCCCCATAAGATCCACCTGCTATAGTGTCCAACACCGCCTTATTATTATCATCCGGTCCCTGATAGAAGTATTCCTTCAGTGACTCATCATCTATACGGTGATTTGGGACACTTCTCAAGAACGAGGTGAATCTATCCCAAGACCTACTAACTGACTCTCCTGGTAGTGCCACAAAGTTGTTCACTCTGTCTTTGTGGTTTAGTTTCTTGGAGACCGGATAGTAGCGTGCTAAGAAAACATCCCTTAGTTGGTTCCAAGTGAAAATTGAGTTGTACGGGAGCTCAGTGAACCATATAGCAGCCTCTCCCATTAGTGAGAGAGAAAACACTCTGAGCCTTATTACATCTAAGTCCAAGGCAGGCCTCCCTACACAGCTTTTACACACAGCCCTTACCTTAGCTATATGGGCATGTGGATCCTCAGAAGGTAGCCCTGAAAACAAACCTCTGGCAGTGAGCATTTTCATCAGGCTACTAGTTACCACAAAGGTGTGGCCTGTGGGTAGAGGAGGCAAGACAAGTGGCCCATCGGAGTCTGCTATGTTATCATAGCCTCTGTAGTATGCTTGGGGCTGTGGAACGGGATTTTGTCCCCTCGGTTGGTGTTCACCCGGGGCATCGGGTAACAACTGACCATGAACATCAACCGGAGCTGGGATGTTTTGGTTTGGATCCTTATCATTGATTCCCAAGTTTCGATTCATGTTGGGTAGTGTACGCTCTAATTCGTAATCGTAGGGAAACAAGGGCTCTCTTCCTCTCCGTGTATTTGGCATACAAGGAGGTTGGTTCTGCACGAATAAAAAACAATAAAAACAAAGTAAAATCAAGAAAATATCAACTAAACTATAGTAATAAGTTCAAGTTAATCTAAAAGCCGTAATCCCCGGCAGCGGCGCCAATATTTGATACGGTCAAACTAACTTCTCAAATAAGAAGTAAAGCCGTCGTGTCAAGTAGGTTGGGATCGTTCCCACAAGGAAAAAATAGTTTAGATTTAACTTCAATCTATTACTACTATTGTTCAGTCAATTACTTCCTTCGAAAGCAAAAATGATAAAAGGGGGTTTCTATTTCTAAATAAATGAAAATAACTAGCGAAATAAAAGGAGACAACTAACGGCTTCGAATGTTGGAGTTTAATCAATTAATCAAAGTAACTAGGGTTTACGTGTTCCCCACAGGTTCATAACTTGATAAGTCTAACTATAACAATTCTTTCCTAGTATCTTGCATACAAAGTGATAGGTTATGTATTTCTAAATCCTTGGTCCGGCATCTAGAAAATTTCACTCCGCACCTTGGTCCGGCTACGTGTGTTGCTATACTTACCCTTACCTTTACCTCATATTAAGCATCGTATTCGATATTTGACTAAGTTATTACCTCGTACCAATCAATACTAGCCTATTAGATAGTATACACTAAATCTATGTTGATAATTCTTTTCCTATTATCTACCTCCTTGGTCTGGCAAGTAGCATTAAGGCTAGTTCTAACGTTGGCCATCCGTTAAAAAGACTTCTAAGCGAAAGAATTATTAACACATGCAAGACACTATTCTAGAATTGTTATTTTAGTTAGGTTTTACCTCATTATTTGCCTATGGTTCCCACAACCCTAGTTATGGAGTTTAGTTACCCATAGTCATAATCACAATATTCAAATATATGATATAAGAATTCATGTACTTACTTCAATGAGAAAGAGTAAAATCCGAAAGTTTGCTTGATTAATCAACAAAAATCACCAACAATCACTTACAAGAATCTCAAAGAAATCAAGAATCTCACAAAAAGTCTAATGATAATTAAAGGCCTAACCAAATCATCCAGAGTCTAACTAATAATACAGTGTCTAACTAATAATACAGAGTCTGACCTAATAATACCGAGTCTAACTAATAATACAGTGTCTAACTAATAATACAAAGTTTAACCTCAAAAATGAGGTTTTTTGAACTATTTATAGAAAATTAAAACCTAAGTAAACAAGGATTCTATCTGCTGGAAATCTGTCAAAACGCGGCTGGGTCGATGGACCTCGCGACGGATCGTCATGGTCACGACGGACCGTCATGGACTCCGTCATCCCATACTTGTGCAGTTTCTTCTGCTGCTCTCTTCATTACCCTCGATGGAGAGTATGATGGATCGTCACAGGCACAACGGCCCGTCGAGGGTCTCGTTCCAAAACACTTAAACTCTTGGAATATGGGTATAGGGACTACTTCTTTGAACTTGATGACGTACCTGTAGGATGGACCGCCATAGACACGACGGATCGTCATGGACTCCGTAACCTCACACTTGGTCAGACTTCCCCATCTTCCTTCAGCAGCTGCACTATGCTGCCACCTACAGACCATCACAAGCATGACGGACCGTCACAAGCTCCGTAGATGGTCTCTTCTGCATTTCTTCGCTCAAAAACCTCCGCATTCATCTTTGGACAGATTTCCTGCAAATAAGGAGAAACTTATATAAAAAAAGCAGAAAAAGGATTTTGGACACACTAAACTTAAGGAAAAAGTATTAATAATACCGTGAAACCACGGTATATCAATATGAAGCTTACATGTTGAGGCTCCGATGGGCGATTGACTTGGATATCCAATAAATACTAATGATAGGAGATTTAGACCTATTGATTCATCAAGTTCGAGGAGATTGGGCAACTAAATATTGGAAGTTGTTACCGTATTTGGAGTGTGTGCATAGGTTGTGCAAAAAGGTTCATCAAAATAGAATTCAAGCATGTAGCAAGGATCCAAAATGAACTTGCAGACGCCTTAGCCACTCTGTCTTCCATGATTCAACATCCTGATTATAATTATATTGATCCTATTTACATCCACATACATGAGAAACTAACCTATTGTTTGCATGTTGAGGAAGATCCTGATGGAAAGCCTTGGTACAATGACATTCGAGGATATTTGAAGAGTAGTGACTAAACAGAAGATGCAACAACTGTACAAAATCTTACAATTTGAGGTTAACAACCAATTTCAAAGAGGATAAATCCTTTATAAGAGAACTCCCAACTTGGAGCTTCTAAGATGCATCGAAGCTGGAGAGACTAGCAGGCTGGTTCACGAGATATATGCAAGAACATGTGGACCTCACATGAACGGTTTTACATTAGCAAAAAAGATTTTGAGATCGGGATATTTTTGGCTAACTATGGAGACAGAGTACATTCGCTATGTCAAGAAATGTCACCGATGTAAGAGTCATATAGATATGATTCGAGTTCCTCCCAACGAACTCCATGTCACTAGTTCACCTTTGTTATTCGCAGTATGGGGCATGGATGCCATTGGTCCAATAGATCCAGCATCATCTTATGGACACAGATTCATTCTTGGTGCAATTGACTACTTCACCAGGTGGGTCATAGCCACCTCCCACAATGGTGACAAAAATGGTTGTGGATGACTTTATCAAAAATAACATTATTTGTAGGTTCGAGATTCCTGAGTCAATCGTCAATGACAACAGAACCAACCTAAATAATGATCTGATGAGATCACTGTGTGAGAAGTTCAAGATTAGTGATCAAAATTCTACAGCATATAGACTACAGATGAATGGAGTTGTTGAGGCTACAAACCATAACGTCAAGAGGATAATACGCAAGGTGATCGATAATAACAGATATTGGCATGAAAAGCTACCATTCGCACTATTGGTATATCGTACCACAATCAGAACTTCTACTAGGGCTACGCCTTATTTTCTGGTATATGGTAATGAAGTTGTGATACCTGCTGAAGTAGAGATACTATCTATAAGGATTATTCCGGAAGCAGAGCTGAGTGACGCTGAATGGATACAAATTCAAGTAGAGAATCTGGAATTAATAGACGGCAGAAGAATTAACGACATGTGTAATGGTCAGATCTATCAAAATAGAATGGTTAGAGCTTTCAACAAGAAGGTTAGACTCAAACATTTCTCTCATGGGCAACTATTGAAGAAAATTTTCCTAAATAAAGATGAAGCAAAGGGTAAATTCTCACCGAACTGGCAAACTCCATACATCGTCTCTCAGGTAATGACAGGCAGTGCCCTCATACTTGCAGAAATAGATGGAGAAGTTAGGCCCAAATCTATCAACTCGGATTCGGTTAAGAAATATTACATCTAATGTTTGTTTCATGGTATTTACATTTCGAAATACGTCAGACCTGATTCCCATTTAAGAGGGTATACTTAGGTGATCCTATGGAGTTCGGTCTTATCATAATAAAAACATCATTCCCCCACCCCTTTCCATTGTGTAACTGGGGAAGAATTTTTGAAAGGGTCTCAAAAATTACATCAAGCTTACTCCTTGCAATTCTCGATACTGGGAAGAATTTTTTAAAGGAACTCAAAAATTCCATCAAAAATTTTCTTCTCACAAAGCATTAGCTGTGGCACAGTCTTTTGAGAGGGCCTCAAATTCCTTCGCAATAAGAATTTTTCGCAAATCAGGATTGGGAAAAGTTTTTGAGAGGGTCTCAAAAATTCACGACAATCAAGCTATAATCTTCAACAAAGATCAGAATAACAAAATTGCTACTGAGTCGGAATTGTAAAGTCTCAAATTGTGCCATGGTTGAAGATTCAACATTACTTTGAAACTTATTATTTTTTTACAAAAAAAACTCTTTCAAAATTATTCTTTCTCCTTCTATGTTACCTTTTTCCTCAAAGCAAATTCCCGAAAAGGACTGGATGGCAAGAAAAAGGGAACACACCGGTCAGAGTAGATCAACTGCTTTCATTATTAAACTCACAATTTTTCTTTCAATACAAGAAAGACAGGTACAGATACAAAGGAAAACTTCAACATCGCCCGATTGTTGTAAAGCTCGACGAATTGCCAATCAATGGTACCCTATCCCTCCCATGAGATAAAAGGATCTGCTACTTCATATCAAGCCCGACAAATCGATATTCAACTATATCCACTCCTTACAACAGGACGAAGGGCCAATCTACAATATTCCGAACGCAAAATTTGTCAAAAAATGGTCACTCGATGCTTCTAACAAGTCGAAGGTTTATGCCCTTAATCAACTATAATACATGTCCCAAGAATTGTATATGCCCGAGATTTGCATGTGCCCAAGATTGAATTGTGCCCAAGAATTACATGCGATTGAGGCTGCATTATTCCCAAGAATTGCATTGTTTTTTAATTGCATTTGTGCTCAAAGATTGCATGTTACCGCGGATTATGTAATTGCATATGCCCGAGATTGAATTGTTCCTAAAGGCTGCATGTGCCTGATTTGACATACTGCTCAAATATTGCATTGTGCCCGAAATTATTTATACTCTGAAGGCGTCATCCTCCAAAAGCACATTTTTCCTGGTTTGTGGACATCATATCATGACCTAAGGATTTAATTTATTCTTAACATGATCCAAAGGTGTCATAGTCTAAAGGTATCATTTTTCATATCCCGCAGACGACATTTTCATAACCCGAGGATATACTTTTTGCATATCATGTCCCTAGACATTATAGCCTAAGACATCATCTTCATAGTTTTATGGCAAACATCATGGTCGATATGGGAAATTGCATCATGTTTACCTTTATCGTCTATTTGATATATTTTCCCTAATAATATTACAATTTACAGATTTGCAGAGACTTACATTTTATAGGTGTGATCATCTCCCTCTCGACTATGATTATCGTGCTTACATCTATCACAATGAAGGTCCTATCAATTCTTCTACTTATATTTGCTCTTTTTATCGAAACCTTGTTCAAAGTTGGAATTACTCTTATCATTCTTTTCTCGCTACTCTAATATTATATATTCAAGCCGATATCGTTCCCTTTCGAATATGTATTCCTCTTTCAACCTTTAGGAGTTTCGTTTGCTCCTGAATCTAGAACTACATGATGTATCGTGGTTTCACGATATTTTTAAAGTTTTTTCCTTAAGTTTAGTGTGTGTCCAAAAGCCTTTTTGCATTGATTTTTACGTAAGTTTCTCCTAATTTGCGGAAAATCTGTCCAAAGATGAACGCGGAAGTTTTTGAGCGAGAAATGCAGAAGAGACCACCTACGGAGCTTATGACGGTCCGTCGAGTCTGTGACGGTCCGTAGGTGGCATAGCAATGAGGAGAGAATATGGGGAAGTTTGACCTAGTGTGGTATTACAGAATTCCATGACGAACCGTCATAGCCACGACGGTCCGTCCTGCTGGTTCGTCGTAATGATCAGAGAGTAGTCCAGTACCCAAATTCAAAAAAGTTAAGTATTATGGAACGGAGATCCTCGACGGACCGTCATGCTTGGAAAGGTCTGTCATACCTGTTCGTTGAGGGTAATGAAGAAAGCAGTAGAAGAATTTGTGAAGTATGGGACGACGGAGACCATGATGGCTCGTCGTGACCACTATGGTCCGTCACAAGGTCCGTCGACTCAGACGCGTTTGGACAGATTTTCAGTAATTAAAATCCTTCTTTTATTAGGTTTTTGTTTTTATTATAAATAGTTTGATAAAACTCGTTTTTGGGGTGAGACTTTTCGATAATTTTTAGTTCTCTTGTTCAAATATTGAAGAATTAATTTCAGTGATTGATACACTTTTTTTGGAATTGATTGTTGGTGTTTTTGTTGATTAATCAAATGAATTTCTGGATTTTATTATTTCTCATTAAAGTAAGTGCATCAATTCTTATATTAAATATATGAATAGTGTGATTATGACCATGGGTAACTAAACTCCATAACTGGGGTTGTGGGTACCATGGATGAATAATGAGGTAAAATCTAACTAAAATAGCAATTCTATAATAGTGTCTTGCATGTATTGATTATTCTTTCGTTTAGAAGTCTTTTTAACGGATGGCCAACGTTAGAACTCGCCTTAATGCTACTTGCCGGACTAAGGAGGTAGATAATAGGAAAAGAACTATCAACATATATTTAGTGTACACTATCTAATAGGCTAGTGTCGGTTGGTACGAGGTAATAACTTAGTCAAATATCGAATACAATGTTTAATATGAGGTAAAGGTAAGGGTTAGTATAGCAATACACGTAGCCGGATCAAGGTGCGGAGTAAAATTTTCTAGATGCCGGACCAAAGATTTAGAGATACATAACTTATCACTTTACATGCAAGATACTAGGAAAGAATTGTTATAGTTAGAATCATCAAGTAAGGAACCTGTGGGAACACTTAAGCCCTAATTACTCTTATTCATTGACTAAGCTCCGCGATTTGAATCTGTTAGTTGTTTACTTTAATTTAGTTAATTATTTTCATTAATTTAGAAATAAACCCCCTTTTTTGTCTTTTGTTTTCTAGGGAAATAGTTGACTAAATAATAGTAATAATAGAATAAAGTTAAGTATGAACTATTTTCCTCGTGGGATCTATCCCAACCTCATTAGTTGGGTAAAATCTTTACTTGATACGACCGCTTTACTTCTTATTTGAGAAGTAAGTTTGAGCGTATCACTATGCACGTCTGATTCTTGTATAACCATAGATATGTAGGCAGCTTAATACCAAAGATTCGATCATACCCCTTTTCAACTCTACATTTCTATTGATCACACTGACATTTCTCGTCGGTCAGACAAAATCGGCTACTAAGTCAACGTTGATAGCACGACAATTCATCATTCATTCCTAAGCAACCAAGGGCAGTTGTTGCCACCCAATATTGATCAACCTTTAACCTTTTTGGTGAACGCTACTCGATTAAATACGTACTTTAAAAATATATTTCAAGTTTAAAATTTTAGTTGATTTTGTCCAAAAATTATATAATTTAGTATGCATACTTTAATTGAAAAATATTGAAAATATTATTCAAATGTTATTAAAATTATTAACAAACTCAAAATGTTTATTTTATTCAATTGTTTTATAATTGAAGTGATTTTAATTGTATAAAATATATTATGATATTTATAGTATTTGAATTGAATAACATTTCTTTAAATTTTCTCAAAATCGTTTAAATCTTAGCATGTTTTGTTCTAATTTATTTCAATTCTAGCCCATTCAATTCCAATTGTATTACAATCATAGCCACCCTTTCATTCAATTTTGGCCAATTTTTATTTCAATTTTTGTAATTCCAATCCAACTCTCAAATTCCATCTTAATCTCTTCCATCCATTCAAATCTCGTTCAAAAGGTATCTCAATTCTGGTTGTTCGTCCCTCTAATCTAATGGTCAAGATCTTGAATCATTTTCTTTCCTTTTTTAGTTCTATAACAGCAGGAACCCTAAAGTTTCTTCATTCTCTTCCCCTCCTCTCTCTCTAGCCGTTGTTTCTCGTCTCTCTTCTCTCCATCGACATCCGACAAATACGTCGAAGCGGCAAGCCACCGGTCGACCCCAATCACCGGTGGGGTCTCTCTCCCTCTCATTTTCTCTGTTCCTCTCCTCCTTTCTCCAAGCAATCCACCGAAAAGATTCCTCGCAAAGGCAATAGCCACCAGCGAGAACACCCAGCAGTCGACACTGCTTCATCTCCCTCCGTTCGCCCATTTTTCCTTTGAGCTAATAGCAGCCAATGACAACAACAAAACCAGAAGCTTCAACTCCAGGGAGTAGCGAGACAAAAGTAGCTCCGGCGAAGGCTCCGGTCAACAACTCCATGCAACAGCTACGAAGAAATCTTCTCTATCTCCGGTGCCTCTTTCTTCTTTTCCGATGAGGATTAACAACAAATTTAGGCAAATACTTCAAATCTTTTGAGCTTGTTAAGACGGATCTTGGCAGATCCGTCCAAGTAAGTTTTAATTAACTTTATGGTCATTTCAACTCTTTGCTGTGAATGAGTTTGATTAGTTTGAGAATTCGAGCATGATATAGTTTGTCATGATATATTAATTTGTCTTGTAACATGCTAATGTTTAGAAAGCATATCTAGGTTGAAGTTGTCTAATCAAAATTCATGTTCATTTGCTTAATAGTGATCTGAAAGATTTCTCTCTTTGCCTTTGTGTTAATATTTACCGTCGGTTGTTTAACAGGTTCATTGAGTTTTGTTTTTTTGATCTGTCATAATCATGGACTTGTTAATTTTCAATATTTGTTTTTCTCAATAGCCTAAATAGTTTATTAAATCCAAGAATGTTTGTTGGTGATAATTTATTGTCATTATGTTTAATTTGAGTACTGTTGGTTGTTTTACTAATTGATTGATTTGTTTTTTCCCTTCTTTGCTTGGTTGTAATTAGGATCTACCAGTTGTTTATAGACTTTGTCAAATTATCAAAAATTGATATTTAAAATTATGGCTTACACTGCGTAATTAATGTTGTAAATTTGGATTCAATTAACTATTGTGCTTCGCTTGTCTTAATTACAGCAAGCAATTCCAACAAGGTAATTTGTTTGGACTAATTTTATCTTTTAAATTTATGTGTTCTGATGGATTTTCTGTAATTTTTATTTTACTGACTTATGTTAATTGATTTTTCTACCTAAATTAAACTAGTTAGTAAGATGCAATCATGTCCAGCTATGCTAAAAGGTATATTGGTATATTTTTTAGTTGTAATTATCACCCTTCTCGTATTAATTATTACCTTTCTTACTTGATTTTTGCATATCATTTGTTAGTTAATTGATCCGTTTTCCTTGATTTAAAGTTGATAGATCTCTTACTTTTTTATATTTGGTAAAAAAAAAAAAAGAACAAAAAAATATTAATTAATTAAAATAAATCTGATTTCACTCTTTTAAAATAAGAAAACTGATTGACCCCCTATTCTCCTTTTCCTTATTTGTTTATCTTCCAAAAAAAATTATAAAAAAGGACTCCTTATCCTCATTTTTCAATACTTGGACATTACCTGCATTTGAATATTAAAAGAATTATTGCATTGCTCTTTACTCTTTGCTTGAAAATAATTTCCGAGTGAACTCTTAAAAAGTATTTTATTGTGTTCGGGTCGAATAGTGTGGAATTAACTTGTGTTCGTTGCTGATTGTTCTTTTACTGCTTTACCGGTTGGTGTCTTTCATACATGTATTTAATTTGAGAATCATTAGTTACTTACTGGTATGCATAAGTCCAAATTGGACATTGATAAATAAAAGGAAGCATCCGAGTCAGTTTTCTCCTCCTTTTC
Source organism: Solanum peruvianum (assembly GCA_027705065.1). Lineage (NCBI taxonomy): Eukaryota > Viridiplantae > Streptophyta > Magnoliopsida > Solanales > Solanaceae > Solanum > Solanum peruvianum. The sequence continues at coordinate 32,075,349 of JAKWJD010001761.1, read as the reverse complement.
TATGAATGATCCTATATGTGTGATTGCTTGCTTTTATACTGTCTAAGTATGTAAATAGCTGCTATTATATTGTTTTTGTATTATTTGTATTGTTTTGTCCTTCTTCAATTAGCAGGGCTTGTTAAACTTTGATTTGTATCTGAAGAGTCGCAGGGGGCAAACATCTGAGTGAAACTAGTTTTTTTTTAAAATATTTTTGTCGTTCCTTTTATTTAATATTGTAATATTTTTTAGTAATTCTAACTCTCTCTATAAATGATATAATTTGAGGCGCCTAAAGGGGGGAGGGGATATATGTGTTAATTTTTTTTCCTTTCATTTATAGCTTGGTTTATTTTATTACGTTTGGTTGTTAAAATCTACCGATATTTACTTAAATCATGCAAGCATATGAAAATATCTTAATTATCTATTTTAAAATCAATCTTGTTTTCTTTTTCATATTATCATTGATAAATTGTTATAATCGTGACTTTTTAGAACATGATGCTAAATATTAATATTTGAGAATTCGACTGATAACTAGACATCATGCCTATAAGGGTTAAAAATATTTTCCATATCATGTGGGTGTAGAAACCATGCCAATAGGTTTTGATACAACATGCTCATATTTAGAAATCATGGCTATAGGTATTATGCAATGTTTTGACTTTTCAACCACCTAGAAATCATGTTCATAAATATTATTAACTAATTTTCAGCATGCCAATGACTAAAAATAAAAACATAACCTTGTCGTTGTTTTTAATATGTTAATTAATTAAACAGTTTTCTGAAGAGATTTTTCTGTCACGGCTTCATAACATAATTAATTGATCGACTTGGGCATATTTTTCTAAAATTTGTTGTTTACTCTTCCTAAAATAAATTCATTTGAGTAATAAGGGAAAATGCACAAGTATCCCCTCAACCTATGCCCGAAATTTCAGAGACACACTTATACTATACTGAGGTCCTATTACCCCCATGAACTTATTTTATAAGTAATTTTCTACCCCTTTTTAGCCTACGTGTCACTAGTTTGAAAAAAAAAATCAACCATTGTTGGGCCCACCAGATAGTGCCACGTAGGCTAAAAAGAGGTAAAAAATTATTAACAAAATAAGTTCAGGGAGATAATAGAACCTTGGTATAGTATAAGTGTGTCTCTGATATTTCGGGCATAGGTTGAGGGGGTACTTGGGCATTATCCCGAGTAATAATGCTACATTAATAAATTGATTGCTAGTTAAGTAAACTTCTACATTATCAATATGGTATGCTATTTCTCTTAATGAACTATTTTCTACACTCAATAATTCTCCTGCACCTCTAAAATTAATAAATAATTGTTATAGTAATTGTATGCACACACTTTAGCATGAAATCCTTGCACAATTACTTGTGTTTGCCAGCATGTTTAATAAAATCTAGAGGTCAACTTGAAACTTTACATGCTAAATGTTGTCCTAGGTGTTTTGCTTGGTATTTAGGAGGGTCTTATATTTTATTTTAGTCTAAACCATCCCAACAGTAGTCCAATGCCTCTTGGACCTTAAGAGAGGACATTAGGCACATTGTAAGACGAAATACATGCGGTCGTGGGGGAAGGGTAGTTGTACCCCACGAATATGATGACATCGACTCAGTCTTAAACAGAAAAACCTTGAATTTGTCCCTACACGGAAGCCTACCGGAAGAATTCAAGAAAGTCGAGTGTTGATCCGTAAAGTTTCTTAGTCTCCCTTCTCTTTTTCCCCGTTATTTATCTTAATTATAATTATTTGGGGTAATTTAAATAAAATAAAAGTTATCTTCTATATTTAATTGTGCAACTATCTTCTCGCATATCTTCTATAATTTATTTTTTTATTTATGTTATCACCTGGTTTCGTGTGTTTAAATAATTAATTAAAATAATAATGAAGTGACCTTAACTACTACTTGTAACCTCCACATAAATTGCATGAGATAAGGCCGAAATCCATATTTGTGGACCTCAAGGTATGCTTAACATCTTCCCCTCGAGGCAATTTGAATTCTTACTCTAATCTTTGGTTCGTTGACCTTAGTTAGAATTAGTTAGGTTAGATAGGTTCGCTAACGCGCCTTCATTTGTTAGGTGACGACTCTTCAATCAACCTAAAAGTCCAAAAGAGTTGTTAGCTCGTGCATTAAAATCCGTTTTTGATGAAAAATGGGGCGCGACAATAGTATAGTGCTCTTTGTTGTGTCTACTTGTCAAATTTAAAGCTGGATTTTTCGCTTTTGATTTGCCACCAAGTCTCATGTTCTACTTCCTCCCTCAGCTGCAATAATTTCTTCCAAGTATGTGATGCCCCAGTTCCTTTGGCAATTACGAGGTGACACTTCTTATAATATTTATTTCATATATAAGAGATTCATAGCGAAGAAGTTGATGTACTAAATTTCCACCACAATTTGGGACATAAAGTTAATGTAACATCATGTAATGATCTGAAACCCAACCCTCCTTCCTTTTGCGAATAACACATATCATTCCAGGCTATCTAATGTATTCCTTTATTCCCTCCAGTCTTACCCCAAAAGAACCTAGCAAAAAGTTGGTGGAGTTGATCAATAATCCTTTTAGGAGGATTCATAGTTGATAACAGATTCACCGCTATTGATTGTAACTCATTAGAAATTAGTATAAGCGTTCCTCGAAAAGATAGGAACTTGTTTTGCAAACACAACATTCTTTTAGCTATTGTTGTTAAGAGCTCTTTAAAATGATTCTTATTCTTCCTACCATAGAAAACTGGGCATCTTAGATATGTAAAAGGGAATGACCCATGATTTATACTTGTCAATCTTCTCAATCTAGCTGTCACCACAATTGGTGTCTTCTCATGGAGGTAGAAAAACCCTTCTTATTGATCATTTGCCTTGATACTTGCTCATATTCCTTCAATACCCACATCATCTTTATGATTGATGTTCTCTCACCCGAACATAAAAGTATAGTATCATCAGCATAAGATAAATGATTGATATAAGGATTCTATTTAGGTAAGTAATACCGTCTGAAATTTGTATGTTCATTAAGTTTATTCAGCCCTCTGGGTAATACACAATATTTGAATTTTTTTTATCATTACCAAATCTATGCGGCATAAAATCAATTCAAATTTATAGGACAAAACTAGACAGCAAAGGTTTGATAGATCCTTGTACTTGTATCCATTTGTATTCTAAACCCTTTTACTCTATACTTTATCAACTGGACCCTTAAACTTATTAAAATACAACATTTGAAACCCCTGTGATCATTGACCAAATCTATGTGGCATAATATTATTGAGTTGGAAAGATGTGTGAGTACACTCACTTTCAAGCCCGTAAAAACCTATATGTTAGTTAAAAATATTATTCTTTATCAAAAAAACTTATTTCTTTATTAACTCACCCCCATCCTACCCACCCAATTTCTCTTATCATAGAACACTCTTCCCATCCGTAACCCTAAACTTTCTTCTCTTCTTCTTCAACAAAATCACCACGATACATATTCTTTTCTTTTGTTCAAAATCACCCGTCATATACTTTCTTTTTGTTCTTCAAGAAACTCTCATCTTTGCAACAAATCAAAATCCCGCCGTTAATTTCTTTTTTCATGCCTCATTTTTCTAAATTCTTAATCTTTTTTTTTATTTTGAAAGTTAGAAATTATTGTTTGTGTTAGTTAGATTCAAAGAGGAGACCATGATATGCACTTATGTAAAGGGAAATGGTTGGCATTGAAGAAGTTGAAAAGTCCATTAGTAAGTTTGAAGAACAATAAATGAGATTTATGAATTTGTGAAATTAATTCAAATTTGTAACTGGGGCTCGTTGAACTTGTGTTAGTGAAGTTGAAGTTGAAGTTGAAATTTCAAGTCAAATAAAGAAGAATTTCATCTATTTGGTATGAACTTGGTGCTCAAATTGTAAGCATACGTAAAGATTGAAGAACATGATTATTTAAAAAAAAATTACAAATGCTAAATATTTGAGATTTTTTATTTTCTTAATATTTAATTTTTGACATGTGATTGAAAAATGACATGAAATTACATGTGTAAGAGATTGGGCTACACACATAAAGATCTTATGAGAAAATGTCTACAATATAGTGTTTTAACGAGTTTAAGAATTTAATTGACAAAATGTTAAGTAGGGGCATTCGACATTCAAACACATATTAAATATAAAGTTTCATCAAACTAGTTTGCCAAACTAGATTAATCCCAAACTTAGAATTTCCAACTTTTCTAAAAAACAAACAAACTATAATATAGATATTTATTGTCATACAAATTTCTTTATAACAAAAAAAAAAAAAAATAGGCTAAAAATATGCGTTTGAATAGTTGACTAAAAAAAAGGCTAAAAATATGCTTTTGAATAGTTGACTAAATTAGCAATATGAAATCTGCGGTTGGAGTTGCTCCGCCCACGTCACTGCCTGCGTTGTTGATACAATTTGATGGCGAAATACTAAAATATGAAATTGGCGAGAGAGAGAATGAGCATGAGTTTCTTGGAAAGGCGGTAGAAAACTTGGAGAACACTCTAGCACATACGCCTATATTTTGGGGACTTGAGCGATAAAAGGGGAAATTAATTTTCTGTTGCATCAATCGCATGAGCATCGGACCAAGAAGGTTATCGAATTCATTGGTAAAAATGGCGGAACAAATCAATTCATCAGCAACAGCTGACGGAGCAAAACGCTGGTCATTTTGGCCCTCTTCTCTTCGTTGGATACCTACATCTACTGACCACATCATCGCTGCTGAAAAACGTCTTCTTTCTCTTGTTAGGTAATTCTTACTTAATCCTTGTATATTTTCTGTTGAAATTCATACATGTATATGCTTCAATCACATTCAATTCTTCTCTTAGGAGAAAATACTGCACATAATTCATGCTACATCACTTACCGTGTTTCAGGCTATAGGTTCACATTAACTAGAATATTTAACTAACTAGATTAGTCAAAGTGCGTGTAAGTTAGTTTGCCCAGCTCTATGGAAAAAAACTCATAATTATCCATTTCTCTCTTCAGTACATACAATACGCTCCCGTAACTAATTTGATTGGAAGTGTTACCTATCATGCTAAAAAGAATTAATGTCATGGTAAATGATTTTTTATACTACTGCATTTTAGCGTTATTAGAAGTGATAAAGTAAGGTAGATTTAGGGGAAGCCATATTCTTCAGATGTGCATTTCTAAGAATGCACTGAAAGTGGTCACAATAATACATTCGATTATTTGAATCTCAACTTTGAGTAGTCAGATCAATACCAGCATTATTGTAAATGGATTCTTGAAATTAATTACTCTCGAGGTGTTCCGTTGTGTATGAACTTTAAGAATGATAGAAGAAATTAGTCTAAAATCATAAATATTTGTATGGCTATATCATCTCATTAAGGATAAAGTTAAAAGTTGTAAAATTATTTTGGGACTTGTAAAAAGTGTCACATAAATTAGGACATATAAGTCGGGATTGAGAGAGTATTGAATTGTAATTTGATTATTGTAGTATTAATTCATATATGTGTAACTTTTATATTTCGTAATAGTGAGCTTCACTTTTTGCTTTCCATTTTAAGCCCAAAAACCTTGTTGCCTGTTTGGGCTTCTCCTTTTACAAATACTGCTGTATTCATTGGTTTAGGGAGTGGAAACTCTGGGTATGCTTTTAAAGTCAGTAATGCACAAATTTTTTTTCATTGTATTTTCTGTCGGGCAATATTGTTACCTTAATGCAAACTATTCTTTCATCTATCATGAAAGATCGTATGTCTCTTGGTTTTGTATCTTGTGGAATGCCTGCTTCAGCAAATAAAAACTGCAACTTTATGGTTATTGTGCTCAGAGCCCATCTTGATTTATGCCTTTTGTCCAATATTAGAACTCCTTATACTCAAGAGCAGGTCAACATTGGGTCTGGTCCACCAGGTTCAAAAGTTAGATGGTTTCGATCGGTGAGCAATGAACCGAGATTTATCAATACTGTTACTTTCGACAGCAAAGAGGGTTCTCCTACTCTTGTTATGGTCCATGGATATGGTGCCTCTCAAGGTTTCTTCTTTCGGAATTTTGATGCCCTTGCAAAGCATTTCAAAGTAATTGCTATTGATCAGCTTGGGTGAGTATATATTATGTGTAAATTTATGAGCACATTCCTAATTTCACAAAGATGTTTTCCTTCCTCTTGAAACATTCTATAGTGGTACTTACCCCATATATGTGAAGTGATATAGAAGAGTGAATCTAACGGCTTCTTTATTCTAGATGTTTAGTTGTTTGGTAAGTTGCAATAACTAAGACATACTGAAAGTGAAATTGTCCTAATTATAGGTAAGCATAAATGTAAACTTTGGACACATTTGGGTCAATTTAGTTGGACAATATGCTCTTAACCAAGCATTCAAATCTTCATTGGATGGAGATATTTACTTATCCTGCTAAATACCAACTGAAAATAGATTCCCTTTGGGTGTGTCATAGTAAAATTCTGTTACTTGGTTTGCATATTTACTTGAGTTATAACTTGAGCAATCCCTTCATTTAGTCCTGCTAGTTGCTGTAGTTGTTGGATGATCAGCTTTGTGCTAGTTTCTTTTCTGAGCGTCCCTAATTTTTCATTTGAAACCTACTTGATGTTATTATGGGGTGATACAATAATGTGTAGCCAAGTTGTATTAATTAGTAGTTAATGATATACACAATGTGCCGTTGCCCTCAAACTGAATAGCTCGCAACAAAATTATCCTAGGCATTACCTGACCTGTAAGTGCAGAAAGTTTAAAGTTTTAAAAGATTATCAGGGTTGATTTTCAGCCCTTTCTATGTAGAAAATATTTATACAAGTGTGACATGAAGGCTTTCTGTGTCAACCTTTGTAAAATAGACCTATCTTGAGAATGATTTTAAAAAAAAAAGGTGTATCTGTTTTGTGACATTGACACTTATTTATTCTCCTGGGAAGTTTATGAAGGCTTACCAGTCTAATTGACTATGTGTTGCTTCCTTTTGCTTTCTTTAGTTAGCAGTAGCTTCAAAGAGCTGCTGCTGTAAGTCCTAGAGTAGAACGAAAGGAGTGGTGGAAGTCTTCCAATTGATGTCACTTTTATGTAGAATAAAGAACGAAAGAGACAAATGAGCATACTGGTAGTTCTCTGACTGGCTAATGTGTTATGCAGTTGGGGTGGATCAAGCAGGCCCGACTTCACATGCAAAAGTACCGAAGGTTAGCGTTACAAGTTGATTACACATTTGAGTATCTTTATTCATTTGGAAGATACCATATCTGCGGCTTATTTACTGAATAATTTTGTTCTGAAAGAGGCATCTTTTCTGATGCAGAGACTGAAAATTGGTTTATTGATTCCTTTGAGGAGTGGCGCAAAGCCAAAAATCTAAGCAACTTTATTTTGCTTGGGCACTCTTTTGGAGGGTATGTCGCTGCCAAATATGCTCTCAAGGTGATCAATTTTCATTGAACTCAATTTTTCAGAAAAAACATGAAATTCATAGAAATGTGAAATTATAGTTTAAATGTATATGGTCATGTATATTTTACTGCTGATTAAATGATTCTATTTCGCTTGTAGCATCCTGAGCATGTTCAGCAGTTGATTCTGGTAGGACCAGCCGGATTTACATCACAAACTGAACATATGTCCGAGCGGATGACCCAGTTCAGAGCAACTTGGAAGGGAGTTGTCTTGAATCATTTGTGGGAGTCTAATTTTACCCCGATGAAAGTTATCAGGTAGATGCTTTTCTAAACACTTGCTTCTTCTCTAGTCTAACATGCTGCTGGACATTTATTTTGCATGTTTTACTGCATTATACAAACATTTACAGTGATACTCTTGATACGCCTGATTTTTCCATTTGTTCCTTCTTGTCACTGTAGCTTCTGTTTAGTGCAAGCTTTTTCTTTACTTGGCGAACATAATTTATTTTAAGACTAACTCCTAAAATGTTTATGATTCATTTCTTCTTCGTTCCCCTTCTTCGAATGATATGATCATATGGCGAGCATATGTACTTCTGCTGCAAATGCTTTGCCTCGGTGTCAATGTTTTTTGAGGAATGCATGATTAAGGACCTGAGGGAACCCATGTAAGATACTCACAGGTGGATTCACTATACTCTTTTGGTTTCTTAGCTATCTAAACTTGACTACAGTCCCACTTGATGGTTTGTTTTGTCTTAATTTAGTTGTCACCTTTCCTTGAATGGTTCACACATTCCCAAAGTTTGAAAGCAAATGTAAGACATCAAGCACTTAATCATGCCTCTATCCGAAATGATTGGCGTCATCTAGATGAATCCACTACATTGTACGTAACACAAAGTGTCTAGCACAAAAAAAGAAGATATCAAACCTTTTCTTTCTCCCCTTTAAAAAGATGTTTGGTTGGGATAACAGGGTGACTTTTCATCTTAGTATGTTAATAGGAAATGAAGGGACTAACCTTCTCTTTCTTTGATTTATCATAGTTATCTGTAAAATTAAGCTATTCATCATGCGTTTGGATTTTACGTGGTACATGAGCCATACATATATTTTTTTTTAATTTATGAAAAGAAAAGTCTGCCGTTGTCCTGAAAAATGCCTTTTATAAGTAAGGGTACCCTTGTGGGCTGTGGTTGCTAGCCTTTCCCTCTGCCTTACTCTCTCATTATCCTGTAGGTGTTCAGTAACTAAAAGAGTTATTAAGTGCTAGAGACATTTCTTTTAAGACAAGATATGCGCTATTTGTCGATGATTTAACGAAAAAGATCAACTCCACAGGTGGTTGTTTCATATCTAGATTTTTGAAAAATCATACATGTTGATGCCTGTGCATTTACTGACTTATAGAGTTGGCACTACTCATATACTTGATAATTGATACTTTTTCTTGTATATTGACTTCTTTCTATGGATCTAAGATGCTCCCTTTAGCTGTCCGGGATCCTTTCCTGGATTGAGGTTTTAACTGGCCTGGTAGTTCTGAAAGAATGTTGTATACGTGGCCTTATTTATCTGAAGAGTGCTAATATTGCTGGCAATTTAATAATGCAGAGGCTTAGGCCCATGGGGTCCAGACCTTGTTCGCAAATACACAAATGCTAGATTTACTGCATATTCTAATGGAGATGATTTGACTGAGGAGTCGTCCAGACTACTCTCAGGTACGTTGGAAATCTTTTATTGATTGGCATCGTATTTTTATTTCTCATGATGGTTGTATACATTGCACATCTCAGGTTTCTAATATCAATTGTTTTTTTAATGGAAGATTATGTATATCACACTTTGGCTGCAAAACCTAGTGGAGAGCTATGCTTAAAATATATATTTTCCTTTGGAGCATTTGCCAAGAGTCCTCTTTTATACAGGTGATATACCCACTCTCTGTCTCTTTTTCCCTCTCCCTCTTCCCCACCCCCATCTCTTTCTCTTCACACACAAGAACACATGCAAATGCATGATAGTATTTATTACTTAGTTGCTGAATAAAATGCTGAAAACCTAAAATTCCTGCTACTGTAGATCCTTACAGTGTCCAGCTCTGTATCCGTTAGTATTGTTCAGTTTCTGCTCTTATAATGCTTGCTATAATGGCTTCTGCTTGTCACACTTTCCTGGAATATGAGGTTCTCGTTAAAAAAATAGAGGTAGAACTTGGATTCCCTACTTATTTACATGTGATGTGAGATGTATCAATTTAGTTGCAAGCACAGATCATGAGTGATTTGATGCATGGGGTTCTCTGTTTTTACTTAATCAGCAGTGCGGCAGTAATTTATACTGTACCTGCAGGAAGGGGAAAAATATGAAGTGAGAAAATAGATGCCGCTCAATAGTCCTTTTTTCACATAAGAGGGTGGGAATGAGGAAGACTTCATGAACTCTTCGGCATTACAGTTGATGCAGTAAGATGGAGCTTGCCTTCACGTCTTTGTAATAAGGTCTTCTCCGAAGCTAATAGGAACCATTCCTCAGCTTATTTTTAGAATGCTAATTCAATTGAATTTGCACTATGTAGACAGACTTTAGGATGTAAATGAGTAAACGAATTGGATGGTCCAGTTATGCAATTAATTCCAGCAATTAAATGTAAGTAAGAGCCTCAACTAGATGGGAATTTATTCTCCAAAAAGGATGAGGGCCATGAATATTTAGTAAATAATGTTGTCTGATTCCCAGGCACTGTAATTTAAGCATTCAAAAAATGGCTGGACTGATGTGGTGTAATAAGTAATTATTTGCAATTGTATACTAATTTGCCATTGCTAGGAGCCCTCACCCTCTTGTCGTTTTAAGAAAAGGAAATGCTTGAACTGGTCATGATGACTAGCATGCAACCATTATAAACTAAATAGCACTTCTTTGTGATATTTGATATTTTAATCTTTGACGGTTAAATTGATTTTCATCTCCTGTTTGGACCTCTATATGAACTGGCATTAGGTGCTATAATACAGCGAATGGAGCTGATGATAGAGGTCAAGGTAGTCCTAAAATCACATTGAGAAAAGTTACCGAAGACCTATATCTCTCTCTGAGTCAGTGCAGGTCTTAGCTTAGGAACATAATACAATTGAAGTGAAAACATCTATCTAGGCTATAACAACTTGTAAAAAAATGTTCGGTTCTTACATTTCGCTCGGTCCTATATGTGCCTGGAGTTTTTCTTATTTTGTTTAAGAAACATTTATGTCCTAGTGGAAATATGAGATCAGGAAAACCTCAAGTAGTCAAGTATCCCTTGAAATGCAAATTATTTTATATTGGAGTGAAGTAGGCTTGATATGAGAGGAATAGGTATGGTCGAGAGCTAGTATAGGAGTGAGATATAGTTGATTGATTTATTCATTGCGGTAAAGTAAAATGCCAGGGACAATTATTTCATTTGTTTTTGTGGAGTAAGTATATTTCTGTAACCAATATGATTTGGTATGGTATACTCTGTGTGTAGTTAATTGTCTGTAGGATGAGATCATACAAGTTAGTAAAGCTCAAACAAAATATGTAAAGAATGTAGTTGTATTCTGCTGATGGATGGGGTTCACATTACTTGATACCTGCTATTTAACGTGTCTGTAAGCAGTTGACCTCTTTTATGCTGTGAAGCATTTAGTGGCCGTGTGACCATGAATATTGTACTTCTTCAGAATTGAATTCAGGGAATCATGTTTGGTCATAAAATTTCAGAAAATTCCAGAATTCAACTCGACACTTCACAAGTTGAATTCCGGAATTTGAAAAGCCCCAGAAAGTTTTTAACCTTTTTCACTCCAAATCATGCACAAAAGTCCAAAAACAACTCCAATTTGTATTCATGTCAACTCCAATTTCCAAATGCCATTTTTCACTTTGAAAACAAAAACCACTTGTTTCATATTTCACAATTTTCATGGCCAAATCGCATATCCAAACACCAACAAATTATGCCTGGATTCAGGACTATATTGACCCAAGAGCACCTGGATTTTGACTTAAATTCTTGCTGTGAATTCCTTGAAATTCTAGTGGACCATTTTTTTTTGATGAACCATTTCTGCCCTTGGTACGTCCTACGCAGTCTGGGACGTTTACACACGATGCTCCTCCCTATGAACAAAGTTATTTAATAAATCTTGAAATAACATTATTCTTATGGGGCTTCGGGATTTCAGAAGCCTCTTAGATATTCCAGTCAAAATAGAACTAGCTAGGGGCACATGATGTTAAATTGTCAAGTAACTCGACTCTCTAAACCTTGATGAGAATTTTAGCAGCGATTCTCTACTAATATCTCGGACTCCTTATATTCACAGAGCACCAGATTGGAAGGTGCCAACAGCTTTCATATATGGACATGAAGATTGGATGAATTACCGAGGAGCGCAACAGGCAAGGAAGAATATGAAGGTTCCATGTGAAATAATTAGGGTCCCTCAGGTTCTCTCTTTCTTTCCCTTTTCCTGCCCCCCTTAGAAAATAATCTTATTTCTGATTATTGTTTCCCGAAACTACATAGTAGTATAAAGTGAAGCACCAGGGAAAATCCCTAGTTACTGACAAAACCCTTCTCGATCTTGCAGGCTGGTCACTTTGTATTTATGGAGAACACATCCGCATTCCACTCTGCTGTACTCTATGCTTGCCGTAAATTTGTATCACCACAGAAGGACAATGACTCGCTTCCTGAAGGCGTGGTATCTGTCTGAATGAGACACATCGCGGTGGTGTGTTCATTGTGTGGGGTATAGGTTGAGATAAGTGTACAATAGATAGCATTGGTTTATGTTCTCTCAAATGAGTTTACTGGTCTGACTAATATATCCTTAAAATTTCTCAGAACATAAAGTCAATATCCTCAAGAAGCCATGAATGGGCAGCATTCTTTTCTGCCGCTCCTTGCTTGTAGGAAGTCGATGTACAGATAGCTGAATGGTTTATGTTCTTGAAACTACATTCTGTTTTTATGTGAAATAGTGAAATATTATATGTCAATAGTTGCTAAATGAACAAGATAGTGTGTAAATAAATTTGAATCAACTAGTATGTCAATTCCAGTTATACATGGTTCTGGTATGCTTTGTCAAGAAGTAAAGTTACTACTCAGTTATTCAAAATAAGACAGTCAGTCACAAGTGCCATATTAGGTGTCAACAGGGCCCAATTGTTCTACGTCCATTGGTATGAATCAGCCGAAGGATATCTACAATGCTTTCCATAAAGAGCTTATTTACATGAATGGCTTCGTAGAACGTGTATATTGAGTGTAATATAAATTTTGTACAATAATAGTCATTATATTTCCATAAAATTCTGAATAGGTAATTAAATAAAAAAAGTAAAATAAAACACGCCTAATCATTTCCACTTCCTATACCGAACATGTAACAATACAAGATTTTCCATCTTAATTTCAACATAAATAATTATCAATAAAAAAAATGAAGTGCAAACTTTTGTAAATGACCAATGTGAATTGCTATATGATGACTTGTTTATCGAGGTTAAAATGATTAATATCTTATGAGATACAAATATTACATGTAGCTTTATTATATTCTTCAATCACTATTATAATTTATAGTTGTGTGTCGTTTGTTGAGTTGATATCACATTTTCTCAGTTGATCAAACTTTATATTTTGTTATCCTGTTATAATTTTGTCTATGACTATACATTATTTATAAGGAAAAATCACACTACATATATATATTGAAGAGACAATCTAACATGTTTTAAATCTACTTTTTATATATTACTACTCATAACCATTTAATTGTGAGTTATAGCATATCATTTTTTATATGTAAATTTATTTATTTTATTTTATTAAATAATCCATATTTGTATCATATTGACATTTTTTATAGTACTATTTTCAAGCTATAGCATTAGAGTTAGACTTTCAATATATATCATTAATATTTCAGGCTATAACATATTACCAAAAAAAAGGAATAAACAAAGAAATGTTTCTAAAAAAATAAAAAATCAATAATAAAAATAAAAAAGAAATATATGGGGGTTAATTTAATTTGAATTGATAATAGATAATCAATAATTAACACGATCCAAGGATTCAAAATAATTAATATAATCCGGTTTCGTTAAAACGATCAAATCAATTAAATTAATTTAAATTCTGATTTTATTTTTTTATCACGTTTCTCTCTTCTTCGAATTTCTGCAAAATTATTCTTAGTGTTGCGTAAGTGAAGTTTTTTTTTCTTGAAAAAAATCTTGATTTTGTTGTGGTGAAGATGGGGTTGGTATTCTTTGTTCTGAAAGTATATAATAATTATAATAAGAAAATAGAGAGTAGAGAAGACTTATTATTTCTCTTGAGGGATGATTTTACAATGAAAAGGACCCCTCTATTTATAGGGAAAATCTATCTTGGTTCACAAGTAGGACTCTTACCATATTTAAAAAGAACTCAACATGATAGACATTCACTATAATACAAATACTTTATAACACTCCCCTTGAATGTCTAATTCATAGATGATGTGCCTCGTCAAATACAATCTTACTAAAAAAAACTTTAAGAAAAGAAAAAATTTAGTACAGGAAAAGAGTACACATGTGTATTAGTACGTATCTAGGTTGCCTCATTAAAAACCTTACAAGGAAAAAAGAGTATAGCACATTAATACTCCCCCTAATGAGAACATCAATCAGAGACTTAAAACCTCGTATTCCAAGCTTGTGCACCATCTTCCTGAAAATTGCAATTGGTAGAAACTTGGTGAATAGATCAGTCACTTTGTCACTTGAACAAATCTATTGCACATTTATATCACAATTCTTTTGAAGTTCATGTGCATGAAAAAGTTTTGGTTAAATTTGCTTTGTTCTATCTCTTTTTATGAATCCTCCCCTAAGTTGTGTTATGCATGTTGCATTATCTTCATACAAAGTGGTGGGGACTTTATCACACTCCAAACCAGATTTTTCTCGAATGAAATGTATCATATACCTTAACCTCATAAATTCTCTACTTGCTTCATGAATAGTTATTATTTCATCATGATTAGATAAAGTGGTTACGATGGACTGCTTTATAGATCTCCAAGATATGACAGTTGTTAGGATCGAATTCACGCACACATACTAGATGAATGAAGAACACAAGAATTTTCTAGAGAAAGAGATGAGAAATCTAGAGAGAGAGATGAGAAATCTAGAGAGAGAGAGAAAAAACCCAATATTTTGTGGTAAAACCCCGTGAGTAAACTTCCACGGCGGTGAGGTATATTTATATTAATAAATCAGAGTATTTTTGGTTACAGAGAATAAATAGGAAAACCTAAAATAGAGAATAAATAGGAAAGCCTAAAATAGAGAATAAATAGGAAAACCTAAAATTAATCAGGCTCCACTACCTAACAATTCTCCCACTTGGAGACTGACTCAGTCATCCAAAAAATACATTTTCAAAAAAAAATCTCTTCATCATCAACATCTTTACCGCACCGCAACATCTGTAGCAACAACTACAGAAGACCAACCGAGGTTTTACATAACCTCAGTTTCCCAACATCAACACATTTCGTCAACATGTCTGCCGGGTTCTTTGCACCCTCTATCTTCTCCAAGCACATATCACCATCCTCCACTGCCCTGCGAGTGAAATGGTATCGCCTTCTGATGTGCTTTGTCTTCGAATGATAGACTGGATTTTTCACCAACTGTATGACACTTTGGCTATCGGAGTAGAGAATCTTCTCGCTTTGCTTCTTGCCCAATTCCTCAAGATAATCTGCCAGCCATATCATCTCTTTCCCAGCTTCAGCTATTGCCACATACTCAGCTTCTGTAGATGAAAGAGAAACACACTTCTGAAGCCTGGACATCCAACTCACTGGTGTTCCACCTATAGTGTAAATGTACCCGGATGTACTCTTGCTCGAGTCTACATCCCCACCAAGATCATCATCCACAAAACCCTGTAGAGTCACCTTGCCTTTGCTAAAACAAAGTGAAGTACTGGATGTACCTCTCAGATATCTCAGAAGCCACTTCACAGCTTCCCAATGCTCTTTCCCAGGGTTCGCCATGTACCTGCTAACAACTCCCACTGCATGTGCTATATCAGGTCTAGTGCAGACCATAGCATACATCAAACTACCAACTGCTGAAGCATATGGAACAAGTGCCATGTGATCACGCTCCTCGGCAGTCTTGGGTGATTGCTCCTTTGACAATTTAAAGTGATTTGCCAATGGAGTAGTCTTGGGTTTAGCATCATTAACCTTGAATCTGCTCAGCACCTTCTCAATGTACAACTCCTGAGATAGATTTAAAGTGCTAGCAGATCTATCCCGAGAAATCTTCATCCCCAAAATCTGTTTTGCTGGACCCAAATCTTTCATCTCAAACGCTGCAGACAACCTTGTCTTCAGATTGTTAATCTCCCTCATACTAGATCCTGCAATCAACATATCATCCACATATAAGAGTAGAAAGACATATGAATCAGTGTATTTCTTGAAGTAACAACAAGGATCCTTTTCAGCTTTGCAGAATCCACTCTTGGTCATGAAGGAGTCAAACTTCTTGTACCACTGCCTTGGTGCTTGCTTTAGTCCATACAAGCTCCTGGTGAGCTTGCACACCATGTGTTCCTTGCCTGGAACCACAAATCCTTCCGGTTGCTGCATATAGATCTCTTTGTCCAGATCTCCATGTAAAAATGTTGTTTTTACATCCATTTGCTCTAGATGCAAATTTTCCGATGCAACAATACTCAACAGAATTCGAATAGAGGTTAACTTCACAACAGGAGAGAATATTTCAGCATAATCAATACCTTTCCTTTGTGAATATACTTTAGCGACTAAACGAGCCTTGAACCTTCTTTTGCCATCTGGTTCAGTCTTGATTCTGAACACCCACTTGTTCAACAAAGCTCTCTTCCCTGCAGGTAAATCAATCAACATTCACGTGTCATTCTTCTCAAGTGACCTCATCTCATCATCCATGGCTTGCTCCCACTTGATCGAATCCTCTACCTGTAGGGCCTCATCAAAAGAATCTGGTTCCCCCTCATCAGTCAGCAATAGATAGTGTAATGAAGGTGAATACCTATCTGGTGCCCTGATGGATCTGGATGATCTCCTTAATACCTGCTTTGGTGTAACTTTCTCCACTTCAGATTCTTTAGTAGGAGTTGGTTGAGTATCTGCTTCGACATCTCTGGGGTTACTCTTATCCAACTCAACCTCAACTCCCACTTGCTTTGTAATCTCTAGAACCTTCTGGTCTCTGTTCTTGTACAGGACAGACTCATCAAATGTCACGTCACAATGTTTCAGGATCTTTCTGTTCTTGTCATCCCAAAACCTGTAACCAAAAAAATCAGAACCATATCCTATGAAGTAACACTTCACAGCCTTGGCGTCAAGCTTGTCTCTCTTTTCTGGATCAACATGAACATAAGCAGTGCAACCAAAAGTCCTCAAGTGTGAGTACTTGAGTTCTTTTCCTGTCCACACAACCTCTGGAATCTTGAACCCTAAAGGAACTGATGGTCCCCTGTTGATCAAGTATGCAGCTGTGCTCACACCATCCGCCCAAAGTGTTTTGGGCAGCCCACAGTGTATCCTCATACTCCTTGCACGCTCATTCAATGTTCTGTTCATACTCTCAGCAATTCCATTCTGCCTTGCCTTACCAAAAACTGTTCTCATCAATCTGATTCCCTCAGCTGCACAGAATGCCTTGAACTCTGATTTGTCATACTCTCCTCCATTGTCAGACCTTAGGCATTTGACTTTCAAACCGGTATGATTCTCAACTTCAGCTTTCCACTTCTTGAAAGTTTCAAACACATCTGACTTATGCTTCAAGAAGTAAACCCATACCTTCCTGCTGAAATCATCAATGAAGGTAACATAGAATCTGGATCCTCCAAGTGATGATACTGGAGATGGTCCCCAAACATCTGTATGGACCATTTCCAACCGCACTTTCTTTGGCTCTCTAGGAGTCTTTGTGAAGCTTACTCTTTTCTATTTGCCCATAACACAGCTCTCGCAAAGACCCATATCAACAGACTTCAGACCCTCTAATGCTCCTTTTGCAACCAACATCTTCATTCCTTTAGTACTCATGTGTCCAAGTCTGTTGTGCCACAGACATGAACCGGAAGCACCTTCAGCAACAGCGGTCATGTTTATACACCCTGCAGTGGTGTAATAGGTTCCAGATTTGGTGCCACGAGCTACTACCATAGCACCTTTCACGATCTTCCACGAACCTTTCCCAAACTCTGCTGCATATCCCGTGCTATCCAACTGACCAACAGAGATCAGATTTTTCTTGATCCAAGGAATATATCTGACATCCTCCAATGTCCACTGGTTTCCCGAGATGGTTTTTATGCAAACATCCCTTTTCCTTCAATCTCTAAGGCTTTATTGTCAGCAAGATATACTTTTCCGAAATTTCCAGATTTAAAATTTTGGAACAACTCCTTGCTTGGAGACGAATGGAAAGATGCAACAGAATCCAAAATCCATGATTCAACTGGGCTGTTCACACTAAGGATTAGAGCATCCCCAATGTCTGCTGAATTTACAGAATCATTGTCATCTCCAAATTTCTGATTCTGTTTCTTCTTTGGCTTTGTACAGTTCTACCGAAAGTGTCCTTTTTCTCCACAGTTCCAACAAGTCACGTTTGATCTGTTCAGTGATTTTCCTCGATTCTTTGATTTTGATCGACCATGCTGATTTTGGCCTTTCGTCTTACTTCTCCCCCTTCGATCAACGCTGAGAGCACTGCCCGATGAATCTCCCACTTCTCGTTTGCGAATACTTTTGCTAATAACAACATCAGGGATTTCATCAAACTTCAGTTTCTCAGATCCACGGGAACTGCTAATCGCAGCAACAACAGTATCCCAAGACTCGGGCAGAGATGACATCAAAATCAACGCCTTAATTTCATCTTCTAAATTAATATCCACAGAATTGAGTTGACTCACAATCATATTGAACTCGTTTATATGATCAGAAACGGATCCATTCTCAGACATCTGTAAATTGAACAATCTACGCATTAAATATACCTTGTTCATAGTCGATGGTTTTTCATACATGTTTGACATTGCCTTCAACAGACCGGACGTAGTCTTCTCCTTCACGATGTTGAACGCCACGTTTCTTGACAAAGTCAACCGGACCAACCCTAGAGCCTGGCGATCCTTGAGTTTCCACTTCTCCTCCGTCATGGATTCCGGCTTCACCCCGGTCAACGGTTCGTGAAGATCTTTCTGGTACAGATAATCTTCGATCTGCATCTTCCAAAAACTAAAATCGGATCCATCAACCTTCTCGATTCCAAGCTTTGAACTATCCATCTTCAGTGATCGTGTTGAATCTCCTTAGCTCTGATACCAGTTGTTAGGATCGAATTCACGCACACACACTAGTTGAATGAAGAACACAAGAACTTTCTAGAGAAAGAGATGAGAAATCTAGAGAGAGAGAGAGAGAGAAAACCCAATATTTCGTGGTAAAACCCCGTGAGTAAATTTCACGGCGGTCAGGTATATTTATATTAATAAATCAGAGTATTTTTGGTTACAGAGAATAAATAGGAAAACCTAAAATAGAGAATAAATAGGAAAGCCTAAAATAGAGAATAAATAGGAAAACCTAAAATTAATCAGGCTCCACTACCTAACAATCCCTCCACATATAAACACATAGCCTGTCTGGGATCGAGCTTTGTGTTGATCAGATAAATATCCTGCATTAGCATAACCAACAAGATTGGGGCTACAATTATTAGAATAAAATAAGCCCATATTAGTTGTCCCTTTAAGATATCACAAAATGTGTTTGATCTCATTCCAATGTCTCCTAGTAGGAGTAGAACTATACCTTGCTAACAAATTAACAACAAAAGCTATACCGGGCCTTGTAGTATTAATAAGATACATTAGTGCACCAATTGCACTAAGATATGGTACTTCAGAACCAAGAGCTTCCTCATCCTTTTATTGAGTTCGGAATGGATCCTTATTTATATAAAGGGAACGAAAACAACCACCAAAGTACTTAATGGATGTGCTTCATCCATACAAAATCTTTTCAACACTTTTTCTGTGTAGGCAGATTGATGAACAAAAATACTATTTGTCAAATACTCAATTTGCAAACAAAGACACAATTTTGTTCTTCCCAAATCTTTTATATCAAATTCATTCTTTAAATAATAAACTGCCTTTTGAAGCTCTATTGGAGTTCCAATAAGATTTATGTCATCAACATAAATAGCAAGTACAACAAATTCCGATATTATTTTCTCTATAAAGACACATGGACAAATTTCATCATTTGTATAACCTTCCTTAATTAAATACCCACTAAGACGGTTATATCACTTGTGTACAAATTGCTTCAAACCATATAATGATATTTGCAATTTAATTGAATACATTTCTCGAGATTTTGAATTACATGATTTAGGCATCGCAAATCCTTCAGAAATTTTCATGTATATCTCATTATCATGTGATCCATAAAGGTATCTTATAACCACATCCATCAAATGCATTTCAAGTTGCTCGTGGACTGTGAAATTAATGAGATAACGCAATGTTATTGCATCCATAACGAGTGATTATGTCTCTTCATAATCGATGTCAGGCCTTTGAGAAAATTCTTGTGCCACAAGGCGTGCTTTATACCTTTGTATTGCATTTTTTTCATTTCTTTTTTTCACAAAAATCCATTTGCAACCAACAAATTTAATATCATTAGGTGTTTGACTATAGGTCTAAAAACTTCACGCTTAGCAAGTGAATTCAACTTTGATTGAATTGCTTCTTGCCATTTTGGCCAATAATTTCTTTGTTGACATTCTATAATAGATTGAGGTTCAAGATCGTCATTATCTTACATTATATTTGTTGCAACATTAAATGCAACGATATAAAAACTGTTATTTCTAATCGATTCAAATTAGTTTTAACATCTCTTAAATTTATGAATAGTTCATTATTTTCTTCAGTTTCAAGTTCATTGATTCTTTTATGAATATCAGAATTATTCAAATTTTGAACTTCCATATGAGATTCTTTCATAGAGTCATCTTGGCATTTAATCTTTCTTTTTTCTAGGATTATGATCCTTAGAACTCAATGGTCTACCAGGCTTTAGAAGTTCTTTTGACTCATTAGCTATGACACTAGTGGATAGTCGTATAGGGATATCAATTCGAATTGGGGCATTCTCTGCAGAAATATGTGATTTAGTAATCCTTTTCAAATCTGTAAATGCGTCAAGCATTTGATCTGCAATTTTCTGCAGATGAATAATCTTTTGTACTTCTTGCTCATAAATAGAAGAATATGGATCAAGATGAGACAATGAAAATTTTTCCACAAAATTTTCTCATTTTATTTCACTATTCTCTTCCCCTTATTTTGGGAAAATTGTCTCATCAAACCGAAAATCTATAAATCGAGCAGTAAACATGTCTCCAATCAATGGTTCAAGATAGCGAAAAATGGAGGGTGACTCAAACCCAACATATATTCCTAACCTTCTTTGAGTGTCCATCTTAGTACGGTTTGGTGGTGCCCCATGCACATGTATAACACATCCAAAAATTCTTATATGGGATACATTAGGTTCTTGACTCATATCCAATTGCAATAAAGAAACATTATGATAATTTATCGATATGAGACGAATAAGTGTTGCAGCATGCGAAATTGCATGTCCCCATATAGAAGTGGGCAACCTAGTTTTCATAAGCAATGATCTTGCTATTAATTGCATCCATTTAATGAATGACTCAACAAGATCATTCTGAGTATGGACATGATCAACAGAGTGTTCAACTCTTATTCTAATTGCTAAACTATAATTATTAAATAATTGAGATGAAAATTTTGCAGCATTATCAAGACGAATGGACTTAATCTGATTATCAGGGAAATGTGCCCTTAACATTATTATTTGGGTCAATAATTTTGCAAATGTCAAGTTACGAGATGATAATAGGCACACATGAGACCATCTAGAAGAAGAATCTATTAGAACCATAAAGTATCTAAATCACCCACTAGGTGGGTCAATAGGTCCATAAATATCCCCATGTATATGTTTAGAACGTAGGGGACTCAATCTCAACTTTTATTGGTGATGGTCTCACAATCAACTTGCTTTGATAACAAGCAGTACAAGAAAATTCACCATTTAAAAGAAATTTTAGGTCCTTTAATGGATGTCCATTCGAAATTTCTATACTTCGTCTCATCATTATAGACCCAGGATGTTCCAGACGATCATGTCAAAGTACAAATGTATTGGAATCAGTAAACTTCTTATTTACTATAAAATGTGCCTCAATTGCACTAATTTTTGTCCAATACAAGCCAGTAGATAAAGTAAAGAACTTTTCTATAACACATGTTTGCCTAGAGACATTCTTGGTGATACCAAGACATTCAGGATTTATTTCATCCATTGATTTATGATAACCATTTTCACGGATATCTTTAAAACTCAACAAGTTTCTCTTAGATTTTGGAGAAAACATTAGCAATATTAATGATGAGTTTAGTTTCCTTGAGCAAAATTACAATGGCTCTTCCGAATCCCTCAGTCATATTAGTACTACCGAAAATGTAGTAACATTTATTTTGCCCATACTTAAATGATACTACATTTATTTTGCACATACTTAAATGAGAAAAATATTTCTTATTTTTGAATATCGTATGTGTTGTACCAGAATTAATCAAGCAAATGTCTTCATATTTCGATTATATTTTTTAGAATTATCCATATCTTCACATGAAACGATATACACAAAATAAATATATATTAAATATTAGTGTTGTCAAAAGGGTACAATATATTCAATGTAATAAACTAATAATTAAATATTAAAATTTGAGCCTTAATTTATTGTTTCCTCTAAGTCAATAACGATTTTGTGGAGAAATAAAAATATTATTTAATCCTAGTTAATAATAGACTGTATGTTTTTAACATTAGATCAAGTTAAAGACCTAATATGGTACAAACATATGATAAATCCTAGTTAATAACAGAGTGCATGTTTTTAACATTAGATCAAGTTAAAGACCTAATATAATACAAATGCATGATAAATCCTAATTAATAACAGACTGCATGTTTTTAACATTAGATCAAGTTAAAGACCTAATATAATACAAACACATTATAAATCCTACATAATAACAGACTGCATGTTTTTAACATTAGATCAAGTTAAAGACCTAATATAATACAAACACATGATAAATCCTACCTAATAACAAACTGCATGTTTTTAACATTAGATCAAGTTACAGAACTAATATAATACAAACACATGATAAAGTTTAGTATTTGCCTAATACTGTCATATTAGAATCATATAAATAAATCAATGAAAAGTATATATTATCTAAATAACATGGAACCAACATATGAACAACAAGAATATAACTAAACTAATTTAAATTACTAATACTCATGTAAACAACTATAATTACATGAAATTTATTAATAACTGCTATCATAAAAAAATCACTCTTCCATATTCATAGAACCATCACCAATTAAGTGATCTATCTTTTCTTCAGGATGTGCGAAGAAATCTGTTACTGTAACGACCTGTTTAGTCGTTTTGAGCAGTAGAATATTTCTGGTAATAATTGTCTGAGTCGACGGATCCCACGACGGACCGTCATGAGCATGATGGACCGTCGAGGGGGTCTCGTTCCAAAACACTTAGAATTCTGAAATTTGGGTACTGAGGTCGACTCTCTGAACTTCGTGACGGAATGGCAAGACGGACCGTCGTTGGCACGACGGACCGTCACAAATCTTTCCACAGAATTAACTCTCTGAACTTTGTGACGGACCTGCAGGACGGACCGTCACAGTCATGACGGACCGTCACAGGTTGCGTAACCCTGACTGGGTCGGATTTCTGTTAAAAGTTTTTAAGGGGCATTTTGGACTATTCATTCTTATAATTATAAAGTTGGTGGGTTAATGCTAATAATTCAATTACTTGGGGGTTAAAGGAGATAACCTTGAAATAAATAGTGGGTTATTTTATCATCTTTTATACTTAATTATATGCTAATTAGGGTAAAAGAAGAGGAGTTTGAATAAGGAAAAATAGAAAGAACAGAGAGAAAAGAGAGAAACGATCGATAGGAAGAGAAGAACGCAAGGAAAGCAAAGGTTTTGGGAAGATAGCTTGCGTGATCACGAATTCTTCGGTGGAGGTAGGTTATGGTTTATACTATCTCATAGTAAACTCTTAATAGCGAATGATATGTGTTGGGTAGTATTATAAAGTCTTCTATATGCTTAATTGTGTGCTTGTATGATGTGATTATATAATTGTAATGGATTGGGAAGATGAGGCTGTGAATCTTAAATCGTAAATTTACTTTGTTAATGATGATGCCTTGGTATAAAAGAAGGCTTGATGAACTAAAGTAATGAGATTAGAGGATCAGGTGTCACGTTCCGACACCAGGTTAGTAATAGAGGATCGAGTGTCACGTTCCGACACCAGGGTAGTAATAGAGGATCGGGTGTCACGTTCCGACACAAGGATAGTATATGGATCGGAGTGTCACGTTCCGACACCAGGATAGTATTGATGGATCGGAGTGTCACGTTCCACACTAGGATAGTATTGATGGATCAGAGTGTCACGTTCCGACACCAGGACAGTATTGATGGATCGGAGTGTCACGTTCCGACACCAGGATAGTAGAGGATCGGAGTGTCACGTTCCGACACCAGGATAATAAAGAGAGTGAATCTTGAAATATGTTAATATACTCAATCTAAAGAACCTGTTTCCCAAATGAGTATGGTGTGGAGGCTTGAGTCCTCATAGATGTGCTTGGTGTTGTGACCAAGGGTTGTGGTAATTGTTGTTGTCACCTGTTAAGAATATTAGCTGATTTTATGTTATTATCTGACATATACTGCTTTCTATTTTGAGTTGGCCGATGATACCTACTCAGTACTTGTGCCTTGTACTGACCCCTACTTGTATTTGTTTTTCTTTGTTAATTGTGGAGTGCAACAAACGTGCCATCGTCTTCAACTCAACCTCAACTCTAGCCAGTCTTCATCATGCCAGATTTCAGGGTGAGCTATTGCTTCTAGCTTGGACTAGATCTTCTTCTTCACGTCTTGATGCCTTGAAAATTCCGCATGGACTAGCTATTTATTTATTTTAGCTTCTTAGACATTCTTAGATATAGTAATTTGAGGATAGATGTTCTTGTGGTGATGACTTCAGATTTTGGGAATAAGAGTATTGAATTTTAGAAGTTATTTAATCTATTTCATTAATGAGATTTAAGTCTTCCGCATTATATTCTGTTTATTATGTTGAAATGTTGGGGTTTAGATTGGTTGGTTCGCTCACATAGTAGGATAAGTGTGAGTGCCACTCGCGGCTCATTTTGGGTCCTGACAAACTTGGTATCAGAGCATTAGGTTCGTTGGTCTCATCACACAAGAACGAGTCTAGTAGAGTCTTAAGGAACGGTAGGGGGGCGCCTTTACTTTTCTTTGAGAGGCTACAGGACTTTAGGAAAATTCCATTCTTTGTTTCTTTTTTTCGTGCTATTACTTGGATCCAATTGGTATCTAGGTGATACAAATTGGTATCTGACCATCTTCACTCTATTTCGCAGATGGTTAGAACTAGAGCAACAACTGCGCCAACACCAACACCGGCAAGAAAAGATGCATCTGAGCCAGCCACTGGGGCTGTAGCTTGCAGAGGAGTAGTGGCAAGAGGCTGTGGTAGAGGTCGCGGGAGGACGTCCTCTAGAGGAAGAGGACAAGCACCTAGCCCATCTGGTACTAGGGCGGTGACTCCTCCACCGACTGAGGAAGTAGTAAGAGAGGGTGAGGAAGGGGAAAATGAGCAAGTGCAGAATGAGGAATTACCACCCCAACCTACCCCAGAGATGATTAATCAGGTTCTTGCTTATCTTAGCGGGTTATCTGATCAAGGCCAAACACCTCCAGTGTTTTCTGCACCAGCACCTCAGGTTCCGGAAGTACAACAGGCAGCTGCTGTGGCTCCCCGCATGGATGCCTCATTGGAAATAGGCATGTTTCCTCGTTTGACTACAGGGCCTATAATGACAAGTGATCAGCATGAACTTTTCAGTAAGTTCTTGAAATTGAAACCTCCAGTCTTCAAGGGTGCTGAATTTGAGGATGCCTACGATTTTCTGGTTGATTGTCATGAGTTACTACATAAAATGGGCATAATGGAATGATTTAGCGTTGAGTTTGTAACCTATCAGTTTCAACGAAATGCCAAAATGTGGTGGCGGTCATATGTTGAGTATCAACCCGCACAGGCACCACCTATGACTTGGGCGTCATTCTCTAGCTTATTTATGGAGAAGTATATCCCTCGGACTTTGAGGGATAGGAGGAGAGATGAGTTCTTGAGCCTAGAGCAACGCAGGATGTCGGTTACTGCATATGAGGCTAAGTTTCGTGCATTATCCAGGTATGCCACCCAGCTTTGTTTCAGTCCACAAGAGCGGATTCGCCGTTTTGTGATCAAGGCCACAAGAGCGGATTCGCCAGTTGAGGTCAGATTTGCGGATTTCAGCCTTACAGGTAGCGGCTACAGCAAAATCCTTTCAGGAAGTGGTAGACTTCGTGATAGAGGTGGAGGGAGTGAAGTCAGATGACTTCACCATGGCATCGAAATCTAAAAGGTTTCGTAAGGGAGGTGAGTTTAATGGTTCTTACTCTAGAGGGCAGGGTTCAGGAGGTTATCCAGCCCGACCTATTCAGTCTTCACTGCAGGCTGTAGTTGGGGGTCCACCGCAGACCGGTCAACATTTCTCTGAGTTTGGAGGTTATCCCCAGACTTCTTCATTCTCACAGAGACCTATGCTTGAATCCAGAGAGTGTTATGGATGTGGGGAGACTGGACACATTAAGAGGTATTGTCCAAAACAGAGTTACAGACCTCCAATAGTCAGAGGTAGAGGTGGTCATGGAAGAGGCCGTCATTCTGGAGGACGTGGTGGCCGAGGTAATGGTGGTCACCAAGACGGCCGGGGTGACGGGCAAACTGGAGCCACTACAGCACAACATGGTAGGGGCAACGGGCAGACAGGCGATAGGGCTCATTGTTACGCTTTCCCCGGGCGGTCTGAAGCGGAGACATCTGATGCTGTTATCACAGGTAATCTTTTGGTTTGTGATTGCATGGCTTCTGTATTATTTGATCCTGGCTCCACATTTTCATATGTATCGTCCTCATTTGCTACTGGTCTTAATTTACATTGTGAATTGCTTGACATGCCTATTCGTGTTTCTACTCCGGTGGGTGAGTCTATGATAGTTGAAAAGGTATATAGGTCTTGTCTGGTGACTTTTGTGGGGAGAAATACTCATGTAGACTTGGTTATTTTAGAAATGGTTGATTTCGATGTAATTCTGGGTATGACTTGGCTTTCTCCAAATTTTGTAATCTTAGATTGTAATGCTAAAACTGTAACGTTGGCCAAGCCTGAGACAGATCCGTTAGTGTCGGAGGGTGATTACACTTCCACTCCAGTTCGTATCATCTCCTTTCTTCATGCTAAGAGAATGGTTAGTAAAGGGTGTGTAGATTTTTTGGCACACCTCAGGGATGATACTACCCAAGTACCTTCAATTGAGTCGGTTTTGATAGTCCGTGAGTTTCTGGATGTGTTTCCTGCAGACCTTCCTGGTATGCCACCGGATAGATATATTGACTTTTGCATTGATCTTGAACCGGGTACTCGCCCCATTTCCATACCCCCTTATAGAATGGCTCCCGCGGAGTTAAGGGAG
This sequence comes from Solanum peruvianum, assembly GCA_027705065.1. Lineage (NCBI taxonomy): Eukaryota > Viridiplantae > Streptophyta > Magnoliopsida > Solanales > Solanaceae > Solanum > Solanum peruvianum. The sequence continues at coordinate 32,047,979 of JAKWJD010001761.1, read as the reverse complement.
TTAAAGGCTCAACTTCAAGAATTGTTAGGAAAAGGCTTCATTAGACCAAGTGCATCCCCTTGGGGTGCTCCTGTTTTGTTTGTGAAGAAGAAGGATGGGAGTTTTCGGATGTGCATAGACTACATGCAACTGAATAAGGTAAATGTTAAGAACAAGTATCCTCTTCCTCGCATCGATGATTTGTTCGACCAGTTACAAGGTGCTTGTACCTTCTCAAAAATCGATTTGAGATTTGGTTACCATCAATTGAAAATACGGGCAACGGATGTGCCCAAGACTGCTTTACGGACAAGGTATGGGCATTATGAGTTCTTAGTAATGTCTTTCGGGCTTACGAATGCCCCTGCTGCTTTCATGAGCTTGATGAATGGGATTTTTAAGCCATATCTGGATCACTTTGTCATTGTATTCATTGATGATATACTGGTATACTCAAAGAGCAAGAAAGAACATGAGGAGCACTTGAGAATTGTATTGGAAATGGTGAGGGAGAAAAAGCTTTATGCCAAATTCTCCAAGTGTGAGTTTTGGCTAGATTCAGTGTCCTTCTTGGGGCACGTAGTTTCTAAGGATGGAGTGATGGTGGATCCATCTAAGATTGAAGCAGAGAAGAGTTGGGAAAGACCTATCAATGTTACAGAGGTAAGGAGCTTTGTTGGTTTAGCTAGCTACTACCGTCGATTTGTCAAGGGATTTTCCTCTGTTGCTTCCCAATTGAAAAATTTGACTAAGCAGAGTGTCCCATTTGTATGGTCGGACGAGTGCAAAGAAAGCTTTCATAAGCTCAAGACCTTGTTGACTACTGAACCAATCCTTACCCTGCCAGTGGAAGGTAAAAATTTCATTGTTTATTGTGATGCATCCTATTCGGGTTTGGGTGCAGTGCTAATGCAAGAGAAGAATGTAATTGCTTATGCTTCGAGGCAATTAAAGGTGCACGAACGTAATTATCCAACCCATGATTTGGAGTTGGCTGTGGTAGTGTTTGCATTAAAGCAATGGAGACACTATCTATATGGGGTTAAGTGTGAAGTCTATACGGATCATCGTAGCCTACAGTATGTCTTTACTCAGAAAGATTTGAATTTGAGATAGAGGAGGTGGATGGAACTACTGAAGGACTATGATGTCACTATCTTGTATCATCCGGGAAAAGCTAACGTGGTGGCAGATGCGTTAAGTAGAAAAACGGGGAGCATGGGAAGCCTAGCTCACTTACAGGTTTCCAGACGCCCATTGGCTAGAGATGTTGAGACTCTGGCTAATGACTTTATGAGGCTAGAAGTAAATGAGAAGGGAGGATTTTTGTCCTGTGTGGAGGCAAGATCTTCCTTTCTTGACAAGATTAAGGGAAAGCAGTTTACTGATGAGAAACTGATCCGGATCCGAGATAAGGTGTTGCGAGGAGAGGCTAAAGAAGCACAAATCGATGAAGAAGGTGTTTTGAGAATTAAGGGAAGGGTATGTGTACCCCGCGTCGATGATTTGATTCACACTATTCTTACAGAGGCTCATAGTTCAAGGTATTCTATACATCCTGGTGCAACCAAGATGTATCGTGACCTAAAGCAACATTTTTGGTGGAGTACAATGAAGCGTGACATTGTTGAGTTTGTTGCTTAGTGCCCGAATTGTCAGCAAGTAAAGTATGAACACCAGAGGCCTGGAGGGACACTTCAGAGAATGCCCATTCCTGAATGGAAGTGGGAGAGAATTGCAATGGACTTCGTGGTTGGTCTTCCCAAGACAATGGGTAAGTATGACTCCATTTGGGTAGTTGTTGATCGGTTAACTAAGTCTGCTCACTTCGTTCCGGTCAAGGTGACTTACAATGCAGAGAAGTTAGCCAAACTTTACATCTCGGAAGTTGTTCGATTGCATGGGGTTCCACTCTCCATCATATCAGATAGAGGTACGCAATTTACCTCCAAGTTTTGGAGAACATTGCATGCTGAATTGGGTACTAGGTTGGACCTTAGTACTGCGTTCCATCCTCAGACCGATGGTTAGTCTAAGCGAACGATTCAGGTTTTGGTGGATATGCTTCGTGCTTGTGTGATAGAATTTGGTGGTCATTGGGATAACTTCCTACCCTTAGCAGAATTCTCATACAATAATAGCTATCACTCAAGTATTGGTATGGCCCCATTTGAGGCACTGTATGGGAGGAGATGTAGGTCTCCCATTGGTTGGTTTGATGCATTTAAGGTTAGACCTTAGGGTACTGACCTTCTGAGGGAATCGTTAGATAAAGTAAAATGCATTCAGGAAAAGCTTCTAGCGGCTCAAAGTAGACAAAAAGAATATGCAGATCGAAAGGTTAGAGACTTGGAGTTTATGGAGGGTGACCAAGTCTTGCTGAAGGTTTCGCCCATGAAAGGGGTGATGCGGTTTGGTAAGCGAGGTAAGCTTAGCCCGAGGTATATTGGTCCATTTGAAGTTCTGAAGCGCGTGGGGGAGGTAGCTTATGAATTAGTCTTTCCCCCAGGACTGTCAGGAGTGCATCCGGTATTTCATGTGTCTATGTTGAAAAGATACCATGGGGATGGAAACTACATCATTCGTTGGGATTCGGTTCTGCTTGATGAAAATTTGTCTTATGAGGAGGAGCCTGTTGCTATTTTAGATAGAGAAGTCCGCAAGTTGAGGTCAAGGGAGATTGCATCCATCAAGGTTCAATGGAAGAATCAGCCGGTTGAAGAGTCCACTTGGGAGAAGGAGACCGATATGCAAGAAAGATACCCACACCTGTTTACAGATTCAGGTACTCCTTTTCGTCCTTGTTTTTCTTCTTGTGATCGTTCGAGGATGAACGATGGGTAAATTGGAATATATTGTAACGACCTGTTTAGTCGTTTTGAGCAGTAGAGTATTTCTGGTAATAACTGTCTTAGTCGACGGATCCCACGATGGACCGTCATGAGCACGACGGACCGTCGAGGGGGTCTCGTTCCAAAACACTTAGAATTCTGAAATTTGGTACTGAGATCGACTCTCTGAACTTCGTGACGGAATGGCAGGACGGACCGTCGTTGGCACGACGGACCGTCACAAAACTTTCCACAGAATTAACTCTCTGAACTTTGTGACGGACCTGCAGGACGGACCGTCACAGTCATGACGGACCATCACAGGTTGCGTAACCCTGACTGGATTGGATTTCTGTTAAAAGTTTTTAAGGGTCGTTTTGGACTATTCATGCTTATAATTATAAAGTTGGTGGGTTAATGCTAATAATTCAATTACTTGGGGGTTAAAGGAGATAACCTTGAAATAGATAGTGGGTTATTTTATCATCTTTTATACTTAATTATATGTTAATTAGGGTAAAAGAAGAGGAGTTTGAATAAGGAAAAATAGAAAGAGCAGAGAGAAAAGAGAGAAACGATCGAGAGGAAGAGAAGAACGCAAGGAAAGCAAAGGTTTTGGGAAGATAGCTTGCCTGATCATGAATTCTTCGGTGGAGGTAGGTTATGGTTTATATTATCTCATAGTAAACTCTTAATAGCGAATGATATGTGTTGGGTAGTATTATAAAGTCTTCTATATGCTTAATTGTGTGCTTGTATGATGTGATTATGTAATTGTAATGGATTGGGAAGATGAGGCTGTGAATCTTAAATCGTAAATTTACTTTGTTAATGATGATGCATTGGTATAAAAGAAGGCTTGATGAACTAAAGTAATGAGATTAGAGGATCGGGTGTCACGTTCCGACACCGGGATAGTAATAGAGGATCGGGTGTCACGTTCCGACACCAGGGTAGTAATAGAGGATCGGGTGTCACGTTCCGACACCAGGATAGTATATGGATCGGAGTGTCACGTTCCGACACCAGGATAGTATTGATGGATCGGAGTGTCACGTTCCGACACGAGGATAGTATTGATGGATCGGAGTGTCACGTTCCGACACCAGGATAGTATTGATGGATCGGAGTGTCATGTTCCGACACCAGGATAGTAGAGGATCGGAGTGTCACGTTCCGACACCAGGATAATAAAGAGAGTGAATCTTGAAATATGTTAATATACTCAATCTAAAGAACCTGTTTCCCAAATGAGTATGGTGTGGAGGCTTGAGTCCTCATAGATGTGCTTGGTGTTGTGACCAAGGGTTATGGTAATTGTTGTTGTCACCTGTTAAGAATATTAGCTGATTTTATGTTATTATCTGACATATACTGCTTTCTATTTTGAGTTGGCCGATGATACCTACTCAGTACTTGTGCCTTGTACTGACCCCTACTTGTATTTGTTTTTCTTTATTAATTGTGGAGTGCAGCAAACGTGCCATCGTCTTCAACTCAACCTCAACTCTAGCCAGTCTTCATCACGCCAGATTTCAGGGTGAGTCATTGCTTCTAGCTTGGACTGGATCTTCTTCTTCACGTCTTGATGCCTTGAAAAGTCCGGCATGGACTAGCTGTTTATTTATTTTAGCTTCTTAGACATTCTTAGATATAGTAATTTGAGGATAGATGTTCTTGTGGTGATGACTTCCAGATTTTGGGAATAAGAGTATTGAATTTTAGAAGTTATTTAATCGATTTCATTAATGAGATTTAAGTCTTCCGCATTATATTCTGTTTATTATGTTGAAATGTTGGGGTTTAGATTGGTTGGTTCGGTCACATAGTAGGATAAGTGTGGGTGCCACTCGCGGCTCGTTTTGGGTCGTGACAGTTACATCCAAGTGCTTGATGTCAATTTGATTTTCAGAGATAAAATTTTCCTCAGGATTTTTCTCTTTCTTCTTTAGCGATTCTTGATAAAGCTCAACCAAGTGTTTGGAAGTACGACAATCACGTGCATAATGACTTCTTCCACCACATCGAAAATAACCTTCCCTAGTTGCTTCACGTTTCTCATTCTTTCTTTTTTCCTTTTGATTGTGATTTTTATTTGATAAATGATTAACACCAAGAAAAGAATTACGTTCTTAACCATAATCACGATCACTTCTACGTCCACGATTAGGGCCGCGACCTTTTCAACGCCTAGCATGGTGGGCGTACGCCTCATTCACTTCAGGAAGTAGTTCAGATCCAGTAGGTCAATTCTCATGATTTCATTAATAAACATTATTTGCTAAGCCACAAGAAGATGAGAAATTAATTCAGAATATTTTTTGAAACCTTTCTCTCGATATTGTTGCTGCAAGAGCACATTCGAGGCATGAAAAGTGGATAATGTCTTTTTCATCATATCAATCTCACTAACCGTTTCTCCAAATAATTTCAACTAAGAAGTGATTCTAAACATGACAAAATTATGCTCATGTATAGACTTAAAGTCTTGTAGCCTTAGATGCATCCAATCATATTGTGCCTTTGAATGTATGACCATCTTCAAGTGGTCATATCTTTCTTTTAGAATTTTCAACAAAACAAGTGAATCCTTAACTATCAGATATTCGATTTTTAGAATCTCGTCAAGATGATGATGCAAGAATATCATTGCTCGTGCATAATTTTGCTTTGATGTCTTATTTTCTTCTTTTATGGTTCTCCAAGACCCACAACATGAAGGTGAATTTCAGCATCCAACACCCATGAGAGGTAGTTCATGCCCGAACTGTGAAGGACAATGAACTCTAGTTTCGTAAGATAGGCCATTAAAATTAAAAATAAAAGAATAAATAATACCTTATTAATTCTTCAAACCTAACCTTCATCTTTTGAGAATGTTGAGTCTCGTGCTGATAACGTGTTATGAAACTATAGAATAAGAAGAAGAAAATAGAGAGAAGAGAAGACTTATTATTTTTGTTGAGGAATGATTTAAAAATGAAGAGGACCCATTTATTTATATGTAATATCGAACTTGATCCCCAAGTAGGACTATTAATCATATCCTAAAAGGACTCCACATGATAGACATTCACTATAATACAAATACTTTATAACATTATTGTTTAATGATTTGTTTTTGGTAGTTTTTGTTCATAATAGAATTTTTGTTAGTTTTGTTTGATAACACGTTTTGGCAAGCTTGTATACTGAAAAAATCACGGTATAGTGAGAAAATGGTGTAATATATGAATGAATTCAATATATACGTTTTTGTTTTATTAAATTTGAAAAATTGTAGTATCTGTTTTATGAAAAAATAAATTAAATGTATAATGTTGAGTTAATTTAATAGTAAAAATCTAATGGAATTGACATTACAATGTGTTTAATGATGTGTAACAAAAATTATTTAGAATTTTGACGAAATGTACGGAAAGTGTTGTAAGTTGTTATGCTATTTTATTTTTTATTATTTAAATTTTGTCATTTTTTTGGATATGCTTTTGTGAAGGGAATGGATTATTTTTGAATGAAAATCATATAAATTTGATAAATGTGATGATTGTCGTGTGAAATGTGTATTAATTGGGTATGAAATGTGAAAATATTATTTTCTTTGTATGAATTCTGTTTTGAACAGCACTGTCTAGATGATATTTGATGATGAAACTTGTAGTCTTTGAAATTTTGTTGTATGAAATATGTATTAAGTGAATATAAAATGTGAAATATTACATGAAATTTGTTTTGAAGAGCACTGTCCGTTTTGAATTTGTTCATTCATTGTTTGTATCATTTTTCATTTTCTGGTATGTTTCTTATAAAAATAAATTTACATGAAATTTGTTTGAAATTGGTATATTAATAATGCCAAACATGTATGACAATTGATGATATTTTTTGGTACAATTCTAATATAATTTTAAAAAATTGTCATTTGATTTGGAATGAATTTTGGATATGATGATGGAATGAATTTTGTATTCTGTCATTATGAAAATAACGATTAAAATTGTATTTTTTTGGGGTATTATACTAGCACAATTCTGATGTAATAAGTGATGTCTTTTGACATGAAATATGTATGAAAAGTGTGCATAAAAATTGTTGTTGGGGTTCTAAAGGTGTGATTGAACTTTTCTTGGGCATTTTATTTGAATGACTTTTGGCATAATAATGGAATGAATTTGATGTACTGTTATGATTCTGGTATGAATAAGTGATGACTTTTGACATGAAATATGTATTTAAAATGTGAATAAAGATTGTATGAATTTTGTATACTTATGTAGCATATATATTTTTACTTTTTACTCACAGTGATTTTTTATGGGATAGATAAATACGTAAATTTTCAAGTGGACAAAATTATTTATGAATCTTCCAGCCTATATAGTGATCTAGTAAATGCGATAACTTCAACGAGAGGGCCATAACAAGAAGAGATATTCAAATTACCTTGCGCCAAAAAAGTCATCATAATTAATTGTTTTAAGCTAATGAATATAATTTCAGAACATTTATTATGTGTACTACTCAATCATTTTTGTGCATTCATTATTTTTCAAATATATAGTGAAAAATTGAATAAGTAATGCAGATATGCAATTTCTATCAACTGAAAAAGTCAAGTCAAATATAAATATGAAATGTTATCCATTTAGTATGCAATTGAAGTCCCATTAAAACTAGTTAACACAACTTCCAATTGGTATTCATTTGGGTGTCCTACTTAAAAAAGGTTTAAAACCAGATGTAATTAAGGTGTAATTATTTTTGCTACTTTTTTTTAGAACAATATACAATGATCATAGTTTTACATTTGCAGATTCATTCTGCCCAGATTTATACAAAGTGAATACAAATTTCATATATTTTTTTAGTCTCTTTTAAATTATCACGTTGGTTACTAATAATATACAAAATGGAGACCAATTTAGTGTCATTCTTAATTTTCAACTTGGAGATCAATAAGATACAATCTAAGCCAACCTAAATCTATTTCATATAATTTTTAATTGGTGTCTATTTGATTTTCAACTGATATCTCAATGCAAAAATTAAAACAAAAAGATATAATTGAGATTTCAAAATAAATTAGTCAAACTAAAACTATTTGTCGTTGTATCCAATTGGAATGCATTTGGTATACAATTGATATCCAACTTGAAAACTTAAGACAATTTAAAATAAAATTGTATGAAATTGATATTCAACTGGAATAAATCTGGGAAGAATAAATTTGACAATATAAAACAATGCATATTATATTGCTGTCAAAATTTTTAGTAAAAAGAAATATACATCATCCAAGAATTATAAAACATATAATAAATAAGAGTCTAATCCGCAATAAACTATGTCAAGTTTGATTTTCGTAGTCTTGATGTATGATAATTGATTGTATCTAGACCATGTCCATTTGCTATGCAGGGTCCACCAAATTTGTTCGCAACAATTTCAGTTACTTTACTCTCACTAGTTGCATCATCATCATTCTTGCTTCTTCCATATTTTCATACTTTCACGATGAACGTACATATAGATACATAAACCATACCAATTTCATGTCAACTTAAACAAACTGCATGTCAATATAATATGCATGAAGAAATGGTTTGATTTTCTAGTAACCAGTGTAGCATTTCATCAACTTCATTTCTTTACAACAAAATTGATACAATGTGAGAAAATACACATCAAAATTATATCAACTTTATACAAATACATGTAGACATTAATGCTAAAATCATACCAATTTCATACAAAAAATACTCATTCACATAATTTTTTATCAATTTAATATATATCATAATTTATATCATTCAAATTTCATATACAACTAACCAAATACAAAATAATAATAAAACTCAATTTATTCAATCATATCATACATCAAATTCGAAGAAAAATAATCATGATAATTTAACTTAAATAATTAAAAAATTAAATAAATAAAAATTAAATAATTGATAAAATAAATTAAATAAAAAATTTACCCTAACAATTCTTTTGCCGTTATTTGACATTGGGATTTCCGAGTCATCTTTAATTATTGCTCTTCTTTTTGAGGGTTTTGATGACTGACCCATATGGACATTTGCTATTTTTTATCTTTTTATTTTTTTCATCACTTACAAAATCAGAGTGTGTATTCGAAGCAAGTTCCAGCATTTTCCCTTTTCTCTTCTGTTTCTTATGATTTAGAGGATTTGCAATTTTTTTTTTTTTGCTTTTCTTTTCTGGAATTTGTTTCTTCCTTTGAGGGGATACACTCTTTCTCGCCGAATTAGTATTCTTATTGTTCGAAGGCATGTGAGTCAATATGTTAACAGTTGGGGTCTTGATTTCAACATTAGAACTCAGGTTTACTAATCTGGGGCTCTTACTAGGAGTGTTCTTCGACATATTTATCAAGTTTCTTAGTACTTTGAAGAAGATCTGATTCTCTTTTTAGTTAACAAAGAAGAATATGGTGAAAGAGAGATTTATGGTTGAATAGTGAAGAAGAAAATGAATATGGTGAGAGAGGATTTTTTACCTTTTGAACGTGGGGGTGGAAGGTCGTACTGTATTTGTGTGTGAAATAGATAGAAACGTGGTGGGTATGAATATTTTATGTGTGGCAATAAAAAATGTATTTGAAAAGTAAAAAGTTCCTAAAAATTTGTGCTAGATAATTATGATTGATTTTGTATTTAAAAGGTAAGAAATCCCTAAAAATGTGTATTAGACAATTATGATTGATAAGAAATCCCTAAAAAAGTGTATTAGATAATTATGATTGATTCTCTTTTATATTTTTATTTATATCACCTGTTAATTGCATTATAAAATAATATTATAAAAGACTAATTATTTAAGGAAAATCACCCCATATGGATATTTAAGAGACAATATTACGGATTGTAAACCTATTGTTAAAAAATTCTCGCTTATAACAGTTTAATTACAGGTTATAACATATCATTATTTATTTATAAATCAATTAAATTTTACTTTATTAAATAATTAGTCTTTTCATAATTTTATATTTATTATTTAATTATTTAAATAAAGAATACACCATAATTATCTCTTATACAATTATAGGGATTCACATTGATAATTGTTCTTTTTTGGCATTAATTAAATATATAATCCATTTATAATTATATGTTATTATTAAATCATTAAAATAAAAATACATCATAATTATCTCTCACACAATTATAGTGATTTACATTGATTATTATTCTTTTTTTCTATAGTTACCGACGTTACCAATTCATCTTTCCTCTCTTTCAACTATATATTCCACTGAAATCGTTTTCAACATATAAATTATGATTAGGAGAAATTTTTTATCATACAATCAAAAGAGAGGGTGGATTCACAATTCTATGAATCAAGATTTTAAGATTTTCAACAAAACATGTCAAAAAAATCTTAGCATACTTCTCGAAAAATCCCTGGATTAGTAGACGTAACTTCTACTGTTGACATATATGCTCCAATTGCAGTCAAGCATCTAACCAATGTGCCTCAACAAGAGTCATGTATTTTCATCTTTTAGGGATTTCATCAGAAAAATTGACTCACTTTATTTCTTAAAACTATTTTTCTTTCAATTTTATTTCAGTGATTGTGGCATATGCACATGTTTATTTGTTGAATACATCAATAATGGAGTTTTTAATATGAGTTTCATTGATAACAAATTAGTATTTTTTTGTTAAAAATATTATATTATGTATATTGTTGGTATGGAACTTGTATTGGTGTGAAACTTCTATGAAATGTGAATAATATCGATATGAAACTGACACAGATTTTGTAAGCTGAAAAAAAAAATTAAAAAATCAACAAATGTGCAAGTGGGTGAGTGTAGAAACCGAGAGAGGATTTTGGGAAATTTATGGTATTGAAGATTGAAGCATTAATTTGTACACTATGTGTGAGACACTACTTAAACATGTGGTGAAGCAATTGTAACAAACTATCTAACTACTTCTCTAGAAGAACCTAACGGTATTAATAACTGAAAATAGAAACAATTACAATTAATTGGTTAGCTAACTACTTTTGCTTCTATCACTGTCTTCAATAGTCCCCCTCAAGCTAGATGTATTGAAAACATTTAATACACCTAGCTTGGCTAGTAGGAAGTCATGTTGAGATCTTCCCAAAGCCTTTGTTAACAAATCAGCCTCCTGCTCCTTAGTATTGATATAACTTGTTTTTATCAGCCCTTGTTGTAGTCTTTCTTAGATAATGGGACAATCAATCTCGATGTGTTTTGTGCGCTCATGAAAGACTGAATTTGTTGCTATTTGCATAGCAGCTTTGCTGTCAAAATGTATGATAGTTGATTCATGCACATTCATTCCCAATTTGTTGAACAAGTTAGTCACTCAAACTACCTCAGCTTTTAATGTTGCCAAGCTTCTATATTCTTCTTCTGCACAACTTCTAGAAAATGTATTTTGTTTCTTCGACTTTTAATCTATTAGAGACTTCACATACTTCAAAAGATAACCAATCACTGGTCTCCTGCTATTTGGACAAACAACCCAATTTGCATCACAAAAACTAGTGAGTTGTGCTTGTTTATCAGAACTCATGAGTATCTCTAGGCCTGGTGTTGTTTTAACATATCTAAACAACATTAGTGTTGCATTCCAATAAGAAAGTGCTGGTTTATGCATAAATTGACTTAAACACTGAACTGAGAAAGCAATATCAGACCTAGTATTGTGAAGTATAGTAATTTGCCAATAAATTTTTGGTATCTTTTTATATCAGTAAATAGTTCATCGAAGACATCTTGTAGATAAAAAACACTTACAAGATTCATATTGGTCTCCAAAGGTGTTAAAGATGGTCTAGCTCCTGATAATTATGTTTCTGAAAATAACTCCAAAATATACTTTCTTTGGTTCATCACTATGCCTTGTTCTGATCTACTTATCTCTATTTATAAGAAATATCTCGATTCTCCCAAATCCTTGATTTTAAAATGAAGGTGTAGGACTTCATTTGTATCTTGTATTAGTGCATAATCATTTCCAGTAATCAACAAATCATCCACATACACCAATACAACTACTAGTGCTGACTCCTTCCTCTAGGTAAGCAATGAGTAATCCAAATGACTCTGTGTGTATCCAGAATTCAATAATGCTTCAGTAAGTTTAACATTCCATTGCCTAGAGGCTTGCTTGATATCATATAGTGATTTTCTTAGTTTACAAACTTCGTGTTCCCTGTCACTGAAGAAACCCTTAGGAAGTTCCATATATACTTCTTCATCTAAATCACCTTGCAAGAAGGATTTGAACACATTCATTTGAAATATTTGCCATTTTTCAGCAGCTATAATTGAAATAATTGCTCTAACAGTGACCATTTTCACAACTGGTGAAAATGTTTGTGATAATCAACACCCTCAATTTGACTGTATCGTTTAACTACAAGCCTAGCTTTGAACCTTTCAATCTCTCCAGTGTCTTTGTGTTTGATTTTAAACACCCATTTACACCCTATGACATACTTCCCTGAAGGAAAATTCACAACCTTCTAGGTGCCATTATCTTCTAATGCACCAATCTCTTGTTTCATGGCTTGTACCCATCTTTGATCTTGAATAGATTCTTCGTATATTTTGGGCTCAACTTTTGCAGAATCTCACTTAAGTATGACTGATAAGAGCAAGACAGATGATCATATGACACATAGTTATCTAGGGAATGAGGATGGGCTAAATCAGTCACATGAGTAATATAGTCCTTCATCCAAACAAGTGGATGAGACATTCTTGAAGATGTTTTTGGCACAAGAACAGGTACATCAATCATATTATCATCATCACACTCCACAGCAATATCCTCAACAGCATGTTCATTAGGGACAAATGCTTGAGCATGTTCATCTAGAGTTCCAACATCTAGTGGTGTGTAAACTTTAGCAGTTTCATGATCATTAAATGGTTGCTCAATTTATATTCTCATATGCTTATCCTTCATTTGGCTAACTGGGAAAATGAATTCCTTGAACACAACATCTCTGCTCACAACAAACTTTCTGAGATTCAAGTTGTACAACATATATCCCTTCTGATTTAATAAGTACCCCATCATAACACATTGATCAGCTCTTGAATAAAACTTATCTTCTTCGACAGACTTAGTTGAATAACATATGCATCCAATGGTTCTTAGATGATCTAGTTGTGGTTTAGTCTTGTGAAAGACTTCATAAGGTGACTGTCCCTGTAGTATACTTGTGGGCATGGGCATTCTTTTGATCAAATATGCATCTGCTAATACACATTCCCCCAAAATCTAATAGGAATAGACCCTTGAAACCTAAGTGCCCTTGCCATTTCATGAATGTGTTTGTATTTCCTTTCCACCTATCCATTTTGATGTGGAGTGTGTGGGCAACTACTCTCATGTACAATTACCAAAGAAGAAAACATGAAATACATTTATTGTTAAAAAAAATTGTGTCTTTGTCTGATCTTACTCTTTTGATCTGCCTGTTAAATTGAGTTTTAACTACAATAAAAAAGGACTTCAAAGTAGCAAGAACATCACTTTTAAACTTCAGTAAAAACAACCAGGTCATCCTTGAGTTATCATCCACAACAGTTAAAAAGAATCTAAAACCATTATGAGTAATATGTCTATATAGTCCCCATACATCAAGGTCAATGAGATCAAAAACATCATTACTTCTAGATCTATTCATATGAAATGAAAGTCTGATCTGGTGGGATAATGGAAAAATAGGACAATCATCACATACTCCAAAGGGACATTTTTATACAATTGTTTTAAGACTCTGTATGAAGGATGTCCCATTCTGTAATGCCATGTCATGAACTGCTAATCTGCCTTGTTCATTGAACTCTTGTCACCAACATTTAGCAATTGTGTTTTCTCCAAAAATATTTCTAGGAAAGTAATACAATCCTTCATACTCCTTACCAATCCCCTTTCATATCTCCATTGAAGAGGTCCTGAAATATGCAAAATTTAGGAAAGAATTGGATAGAAAAATTTAACTGTCTTGTTAACTGAGATACTGATAAAAGATTATGCTTAAATTCAGGGACAAATAGAAAATTTTCCAGTACTTTATCAGTTGATATCATACAAGTTCCTGAGTGTGTAACTAATGTAGTTTGACTATTAGGCAAATAAACATTTATTGTTACTACTGACCTTATCCAAATTCTCAGATCTAGATGTCATGTGACATATTTTTCTTGAATCCACTATCCAATGACCTTTCTTTCTAAACATATCATACTCATTACTTGCATTCATAGCATCATCACAATCTTTTTCTTTTATGAGACACTAATAGTATGTTAAAGTCATTGGAAATACCTGCGATGTTGACCATGTCTTCAGACTTCTTCTCTTCATTCAGTAGCTTTAGTATCTTTTGATATTGGTAAGGAGTGTATGTTGATTTCATATCCAATGAGTGTAAGCTTGTGCGAACAGAATTAAGATCATGTGATCCTTGTTCAGTGTAAGGACCATATCCAGTCTTGTCTCCTTCATTGATCAATCCAAAAGCATCCCCTTTCACATCCTCATGACTTCTGTCAACTTGTACATTAGTTGTTGTGCCTTTTTCTTTGTTCTAAGTAATTCCAATTTTTGATTTCTTCTTGAATTTCTAGTCCTCAGGATATCCTACCAACCGTGACAAATGTTTTTAGTGTGTCCATGCAGCTTGCACTGATCACGGAAAAGGTTTCAATTTACTTTCTTCTTACTGTTATAAGTTCCTCCTTTTCCATTACATTCACCTCTGTTTGCATACAATGTTGTGGCCTCAATTACAACTCCTTCGGTGCGCAAACCTGAGGTGATTCTTTGACTTTCGTATGAAACTATCATGGCATTTGCTTTGCCAACACTTGGTAAAGGATTAATTATCAATATATGACTTTGTTTAGGACCATACATATAAATTACAGATTGACTATTACAATTTCAGGATACTAGTTATATACAAACTGCATATCAATTGAAACACCATTCTAAAGATAAATTATACATTGAGTATAATAATTTTCGTGATAACAGTTATATACAAATAACATATCAATTGGATTCAACATTTAGAGTTCATAATATTACAATGTCTTATTAACTAAAACAAAACAAATACCAATTTAGAGTCCGTGAACTAACTCTGTCTAATAATTAATATCCAGACTGTACACTTTTGTCATCCAAATTTATACATTATTGAATTTTTTACTTCATATTCTAACACAAAAATTTTTAAAAAAAAAACAAAAAAAAGTTGAATGAAGTTGGTATCCAACCTGTATAAATATCTTGAAGAAATGATTATGTCAATGTGAAATAGTGATCAATGTATTTTGTAATAACCTAAATTACATCTTGCTTTATATATATTCAAGTTGGACACCTTATAGATACCATCTTAATACTAAATAATAATTTATATTTTCTTAACAAGCATTGACTAAGTATTTTAAAGATGTATGAAGTTGATATATAACCTATATAAATACTATAAGAAACGAATATGATAATTTAAAACAACGATCATTAAGTTTTGCACCAACATCAATTACATTTTGTTTTATTTTGATTTAGAGTAGGACACGGATATCAAATTAATACTCATGCTAACTCACATTAAACAATATCAGTCACTATTAGATTGCATACCAAACGAATACCAAATACATATCATAATTACCTTATATAATTTCCACTAATATGAACAATGCCTTATATATTAAACTGCATGAATTTTATTTCCAATAGTATGCAATGGGTATGATTACTGAATGAATCTTGTATAAAATATGAACAGTGTATTAAACACTTAGTTGAAATGCATTTGATATCAGTTATGTATATATTTGATATGCATTGTCAATAAATATTATTGAAAAATAATGAATACATTGTACCAATCAAAACAAAACATGAGTCTAAAAGACAAAATAAAATAAAAATTTTGTATCGTTTAAACAAATAAACTATCATTTTTTGGAGATTAAAATCACATTTGTTTTAGCTATGATCTAGTTTTTGCAACCTCCTTGTTGTGCTTATGAATCCATATTTGGACTGTTATCCTCATAAATTCAAGACGTGAAATCACTGGCAACGTCCTTGTTAACTTGTTAACATTATATAAAGGATTAATAAATATGTTGTATTTATATTCACTTTTTATATCAAGGTAATTCAAATTTTATCCATAACTTCATCCTTCTCAGACAAATTTATACACATTCATCATTACTTATTCATCCCAATATTTGTCCAAACAGTCTACCAGAATTCATACCATAAAACACATTTAATGAAAATAATAATAATTTATTGTACATAATACAAAAGAATAATACATATGTTGTACTTATTTTAATGTCATGCCAAACCTAATACAAATTTCATCCACAACTTCATTTTTATCACTCATATTTATAGACACTCATCGTTACTTATTCATACCAATATCATTCCAAACAGTCTATCAAAATTCATACCATAAAACACATTTCATACATTTAATTTTTTACACATTTCATAAATTTATAACGATATTATCATCACTATTTCATACAGTATCACAAAAAAATATAATCAAATTATTCAAATATAAATACAGAATCACCACATTCATTGTGTTTACAGTATATAAATTATAAAAATCAATTTACAAAAAAGTCATAACATCAATTATACAATTTTCACAAAAATTATTTTGTAATATCAAACAAAGGTTCATACAAAAAAAATCACAATTTAAAGCTATTATAAACAATCAAAATTCAAATACTTCATTTTCAGTTTCATTGTTCTTAAAATTTTTTTTACTGAAGTTAAATAAAGATACAAATAACATATCGCAATAAATACTAACTAGAAGGATTTCATCTACCACCATGTTTTATTAATATCTATAAGAATCCATCAATTACCACAAAATTAAGATTTTATAATCCAAAATATTTTGAAATTTGTCATGAATGACGACTTTCACAAAAAAATCAAGGGAGTGAGAAACATTTGAATTTAAAAAAATCTGATTTTGAAATTAATTTTAACTGATTGAATAAAAAAAGGAAAACAAATTGACAGAGAAAAATTATAGGGAGAGAGAAAACGTTTGAAAAATAAAATAAAATCTGATTTTTGATTTAACTATAAGTGATTCAGTAAAAAAAGAAAATCGTAAATTCTTATTTGTTTTGAATACCCTAAATTCATGGCATTATTAATTATCTTCTTTTTTTAATTTCATTTTTGAATTTCCTTAATTCATGCTTCTTAATAATCATCTATGATCAATTCAAATTTAATTAACAATCATCTTTCTAATATGTTTTTTTTTTCCTTTTTTCCATTAGAAACGATTTTTAAAAATATTTCTATCTTTTTAAAAACAAATGTTTTCAATTCTTAAAAACAACCTTTTTTTTTACTTATTTGTTATAACTTGAAATTTTTAATTTTATAACTTTAAAGTATAATTCTACTGCTATAACTTGAAAATATTACTATAATATATGTTATATATGAAAATTTTACTTAATAAAAGCATTGACCATTGAGCAACCCCTGAGGGAAAAGCAACTTTGTTTGTTGTTGTTTTGATAACTGTTTTCATAAAAATCATGATTCTCATATCACCAAAAGAAATTTGGAATTATCCGAAAAAAGAATATGCTGAAGATGAAAGAACACGAGACATTCAATGGCCAATTTATAGGAAATAGGTAATTTTCTCAGTTCATCTGTATTAACTCATGAATATTCTTGTGTTATGGTTTTCATGCGACTTTTTTGATGAAATTTTTACTGAAACTTCTATAGGGAGTTATGTGAGCAGTAAGTACAGTCTCACAATTTTAGAGTTCATTTTGGGCATTTAGGGGCCAAATTACCAAAATTAGGTGAATTTTTTTCACTATTTTATGTATGTTAGACCATTAATATTTTGGTGATATGACTTTGAGATGATTTCTTTGCGAAACATTTATGAATCCCTCTGTAGGGAGTCGAGAGAGCAGTACATACTATATCACAATTTTTAGAGTCAATTTTGGGTATTTAAGGGCCAATTTAGACAAATTAGGCATTTTTTTCACTTTTCGTGTGTTTTAACCCATGAAAATTTGGTGATATGACTTATATACGATTTCTAATCGAAACCTTTACAAAACCCTCAGTAGGGAGTTGAGGGAGCAGTACATGTCGTTGACAATTTTTAGAGTCCATTTTGGGCATTGGGCCAATTTACATGAATTAGATGATTTTCGTATTTTGTATGTGTTAGCCCATAAATATTTAATGATATGACTTCTGAAGTCTAAACTTCTCATCTCCATTCTTATCTCATCCCTTAGTTACGACCTTATTAATGGCCTGAGTTTGTCTCGAGAGGCAAAAAAAAAATATTTTCAAATTTAAACGAGCCACAACACGGAAAAGACCAAATTCACCGTTTTTAATGTGTGGTATAGTCCATGAATTTTAAGTGATACATAATCCCCATTTTTGGCTGAAATTATTCATGAACGTCTATTATGACCTTATTAATGGCGTGAGGAAATCAAATCATATTTTCAAGTTCAAACGAACTCCAATGCGAACAAAATTAAATTTATTATTTTTTGTGTGCTATAGTCCATAAACTTTTGATGATCTATAACACATGAAAATGAAAAATTCGATCTTTCCCGCATTGTGGCTCGTTTAAAAATGCTTTAAATGCATAACCAAAAACTTAATGCTAGTCTTAGTTGGCTAAAAGTTCTGACACATCTCACATGCCCAATATTATTGTTTCAATTGTTCTGATGATGAATCCATGTGTTCAAGTAACAATTAATGGTCTTAGATTAGTCCCACAATTAGCACTGTTCTATAATTTGTTCAAAAAGTCCCGCTTAGGAGGAAGAGAATTATTGCTTTCTTTTCAAATGCACTATTTATTAACCTCTAAAAGGAAAATAATAAGAAAGGAGGATTCTTGGTGAGGAGGGAATTTTATATATATGCTACTCTCTCGGCCTCATATTAATTGATCATTTTGTATTAAAACCATCTAAATTATTAGTTGTTGTTTTTTTCTATCTAAACAATTATCATGGTTAACAACGTCCAAATCCACTCTTCCAAGTGAGAAAATGTATCCGAACGTATGCAATATAATTTACTCAACTATGAATGAGAGTCAAATTTCACACTAACAACACATGCAATCAAGTAAGGAATTCTTACCAATTACTCTAAGTGAAAAACTTGATGCTATTATGGATTTTTGACGAATAATCCTAGAAAAGAAAGTACCAATCCAATGTTTTTCATGATTTTATATATATAAAAATCAGGCCGACTCAATAACATTGGGGCCTAAAGCGACACCTTAAGAGAGGGTCCCTAGTATTTCTTTTCATCATATATACTTTTATTTAAAATTTACTTTCTACCTCTTTTAGATGTGAAGTCATTAGGTACTGATTTATAATCAATTTGTTTTAATAATTTCTTTTCAAATGATAATATAAGTAATTTATTTGATCTCTCTTAAGACATTGCTAATCTCAAAGAAGATTTGATGAATTTTTGTAACGACCTGTTTAGTCGTTTTGAGCAGCAGATTTTATTTCTGAAAAAATTGGCTGAGACAACGGACACCACGACGGACCGTCATGGGCACGACGGACCATCGAGGGTGTCTCGTTCCAAAACACTTAGGAATTTTGAAATCTGAGTACTGAAATCGACTCTCTGAACTCTGTGACGGACCTGCAGGACGGACCGTCACAGGTACGACGAACCGTCGTGAGCCCCCGTTTCAAAACACTTCAACTCTTGAGAATTTGGTACTGGGAACAATTCTCTAAACGTCGTGACGGAAGTGCAGGACGGACCGTCACAGGCGTGACAGACCGTCACAGACTCTTTAGTGAAAATGGAGTCTCTGATCTTTGCGACGACCTGCAGGACGGACCGTCGCAGGCACGACGGGCCGTCACAGGTTGCGTAATCCCAGTCGGAGTCGGATTTCTGGTTAAGTTTTAAAGGGGCGTTTTGGACTATTCCTGCTATAATTATATATTTCGTGGGTTTATATTAATAACTCAAATTCTTGGGGGATAAAAGAGGTAACTTTGAGTTAATTAGTGGGGTATTATTGTCATCTTTTACACTTAATTATATGTTAATTAGGGCAAAAGAAAGGGGGTTTTGAATAAAGAAAATAGAAAGAACAAAGAGAGAGAGAGAGAGAGAGAGAGGATCGAACGAAAGAGGAGAAGAAACAA
Source organism: Solanum peruvianum (assembly GCA_027705065.1). Taxonomy (NCBI): domain Eukaryota; kingdom Viridiplantae; phylum Streptophyta; class Magnoliopsida; order Solanales; family Solanaceae; genus Solanum; species Solanum peruvianum. Next base: position 32,027,861 of record JAKWJD010001761.1, on the reverse strand, counting down.
AGCTTGGGAAATTGCTTGTTGATCACTAATCTTCGGTGGAGGTAGGTTATGGTTTTTCTATGATATTCGTAGTAAACTCTTAATAGCGAATGATATGTGTTGGTAGTATTGTAAACCCTTCTATATGCTTAATTGTATGCTTGCATGATTGTGATTATGAAATTGCGATAAAATAAGCATGATGAAGCTATTGAATCCTAAATCTTGAAAGAAACCCTAATTCACTTGTTAATGATGATGCCTTGGTGTAACAGAAGGCTTGATAAATTATATAATGAGATTGATGAGGCCTTAGTATAAAAGAAGGCTTGATAAATTATATAATGAGATTGATGATGCCTTAGTATAAAAGAAGGCTTGATGAATTAGGGGATCGGGTGCCACGTTAGGGTACCAGGATAAAAATAGAGGATCGGGTGCCACGTTCCGGTACCAGGATAGAATGAGGATCGGAGTGTCACGTTCCGACAACAGGGTAGTATATGGATCGGGTGCCACTTTCCGGTACCAGGATAGAATGAGGATCGGAGTGTCACGTTCCGACACCAAGATAGTATATGGATCGGGTGCCACGTTCCGGTACCAGGATAGAATGAGGATCGGAGTGTCACGTTCCGACACCAGGATAGTATTATGGATCGGGTGCCACGTTCCGGTACCAGGATAGAATGAGGATCGGAGTGCCACGTTCCGGCACCAGGGTAGAATATGGATCGGAGTGTCACGTACCGACACAAGAGGAAGAAAGATAATGAATCTTGAAAAATGTTAATATACTTAATCTAATGAACCTAATTTCCAAAACGAGTATGGTATTGAGGCTTGAGTCCTTATGTGTGAACTTGGCGGTACGTATTAATGATTATAATACTTGTTGTTGCTACATGTAGAGTATTGTAGTTGATTTTATGATATTACTTGATATATACTGTTTTCTATTTTGAGTTGGCCGATGATATCTACTCAGTACTTGTGTTTGTACTGACCCCCTACTTTTATGTTTTCTTCCTTGTTATTTGTGGAGTGCAGCAAACGGACCGTCGTCTTCAACTCAATCGAAATTCTAGCCAGTCTTCGTCACACCGGATCTTCAGGGTGAGCTAATGCTTCTAGCTTGGACTGGATCTTCTTCTTCAAGTCTTGATGCCTTGAACTTCCGGCATGGACTAACCTTTTTAATTATTTTTGTTCTTAGACATTCTTAGTTTAGTAATTTGAGATAGATGTTCTTGTGATGATGACTTCCAGATTTTGGGGATAATAATAATAGTTTTTGAATTGATTTTATTAATGAGTTTAAGTCTTCCGCATTGTATTTTGTTAATTATGTTTAAAATGTTGGGGTTTAGATTGGTTGGTTCGCTCACATAGAAGGTTAAGTGTGGGTGCCAGTCGCGGCTCGGTTTTGGGTCGTGACAAACTTGGTATCAGAGCATTAGGTTTGTTGGTCTCATCACACAAGAACAAGTCTAGTAGAGTCTTAAGGAACGGTAGGGGGACGCCTTTACTTTTCTTTGAGAGGCTATAAGACTTTAGGAAAATTCCATTCTTTCTTTCTTTCTTTCGTGCTATTACTTGAATCCAATTAGTATCTAGGTGATACAAATTGGTATCTGACCATCTTCACTCTATTTCGCAGATGGTTAGAACTAGAGCAACGACTGCGCCAACACTAACACCAACACCAGCAAGACAAGAAACGTCTGAGCCAGCCACTGGGGCTGTGGCTCGAGGAAGAGCAGTGGCAAGAGGCCGTGGAAGAGGTCGTGGGAGGACGTCCTCTAGAGGGAGAGGACAAGCACCTAGCCCATCTGATACTAGGGCGGTGACTCCTCCACCGACTGAGGAGGTGATAAGAGAGAGTGAGGAAGGGGAGAATGAACAAGTGCAAAATGAGGAATTGCCACCCCAACCTACCCCAGAGATGATCAATCAGGTTCTTGCTTATCTTAGCGGGTTATCTGATCACGGTCAGGCACCTCCAGTGGTTTCTGCACCAACACCTCCGGTTTCAGAGATACGACATGCGGCTACTATGGCTCCTCGTATGGATGCCTCATTGGACATAGGCACGTTTCCACGTCTGACTACTGGGCCTATAATGACGAATGATCAGCATGAAATTTTCAGTAAGTTCTTGAAATTGAAACCTCCAGTCTTTAAGGTGCTGAATCTGAGGATGCTTACGATTTTCTGGTTGACTGTCATGAGCTACTACACAAGATGGGTATAGTAGAACGGTTCGGTGTTGAGTTCGTGAGTTATCAGTTTCAAGGGAACGCCAAAATGTGGTGGCGGTCACATGTTGAGTGTCAACCGACAGAGGCAACACCTATGACTTGGGCCTCATTCTCTAGTTTGTTTATGGAGAAGTATATCCCCCGGACTTTGAGGGATAGGAAAAGGGATGAGTTCTTGAGCCTAGAGCAAGGTAGGATGTCGGTTAATGCATATGAGGCTAAGTTTCATGCATTATCATGGTATGCCACTCAACTTTGCTTCAGTCCACAAGAGCGGATTCGCCGATTTGTGAAGGGGTTGAGGTCAGAATTGCGGATTTCGGCCTTACAGGTAGCGGCTACGGCAAAATCCTTCCAAGAAGTGGTAGACTTTGTGATAGAGGTGGAAGGAGTGAAGCCAGATGACTTCACCACGACATCAACATCAAAAAGGTTTCGAAAGAGAGGTGAGTTAAATGGTTCTTACTCCAGAGGGCAAGGCTCAGGAGGTTACTCGGCCTGACCAATTCAGTCTTCACTACAGACTGTAGTTGGGGGTCCACCTCAGACCGGTCAACACTTCTCTGAGAGACCGATGCTTGAACCCAGAGAATGTTATGGATGTGGGGAGACTGGGCACATTAAGAGGTATTTCCCAAAACAGAGTTACAGACCTCCCATAGTCAGAGGTAGAGGTGGTCATGGTAGAGGCCGTTATTATGGAGGACGTGGTGGTCGAGGTAATGGTGGTCACCAAAACGGCAGAGGTGATGGGCAAAACGGAGCCACTACAACACAACATGGTAGGGGCAACAGACAGACAAGTACTGGGGCCCATTGTTACGCTTTCCCTGGAAGGTCTGAAGCGGAGACATCTGATGCTGTTATCACAGGTAATCTTTTGGTTTGTGATTGCATGGCTTACGTATTGTTTGATCCTGGATCCACATTTTCTTATGTATATTCCTCATTTGCTAATGGTCTAAATTTATATTGTGAATTACTTGACATGCCTATTTGTGTTTCTACTCCGGTGGGTGAGTCTGTGATAGTCGAAAAGGTATATAGGTCTTGTTTGGTGAATTTCGTGGGGAGCAACACTTATGTAGATTTGGTTATCTTAGAAATGGTTGACTTTGATGTGATTCTGGGTATGACTTGGCTTTCTCCGAATTTTGCGATCTTGGATTGTAATGCTAAACTGTGACGTTAGCCAAGCCTGGGACAGACCCGTTAGTGTGGGAGGGCGACTACACTTCCAATCCGATTCGTATTGTCTCCTTTCTTCGTGCTAAGAAGATGGTTAGTAAGGGTTGATTAGCTTTCTTGGCACATCTCAGGGATGACACTACCCAAGTACCTTCGATTGAGTCGGTTTCGGTAGTCCGCTAGTTTTTGGATGTGTTCCCTGCAGATCTTCCTGGTATGCCACCGGATAGGGATATTGACTTCTGTATTGATCTTGAACCGGGTACTCGCCCTATTTCTATACCCCCTTATAGAATGGCTCCCGCGGAGTTAAGAGAGTTAAAGGCACAACTTCAAGAGTTGTTGAGCAAATGCTTCATTAGACCAAGTGCATTTCCTTGGGGTGCTCCGGTTTTGTTTGTGAAGAAGAAGGATGGGAGCTTTCGGATGTGCATAGACTACCGGCAGTTGAACAAGGTAACTATCAAGAACAAGTATCCCATTCCTCGCATTGATGACTTGTTCGATCAGTTACAAGGTGCTTGTGTCTTCTCCAAAATTGACTTGAGATCCGGTTATCATCAATTGAAAATACGGGCAACGGATGTGCCAAAGACTGCTTTTCGAACTAGGTATGGGCACTACGAATTCGTGGTAATGTCGTTTGGTCTTAATAATGCCCCTGCTGCTTTCATGAGCTTGATGAATGGGATTTTTAAGCCATATCTGGATCTCTTTGTGATCTTATTTATTGATGATATACTGATATACTCGAAGAGTAAGAAGGAACACGAGGAGCATTTGAGAATGGTGTTAGAGTTATTGAGGAAGAAGAAGCTTTATGCCAAATTCTCCAAGTGTGAGTTTTGGCTAGATTCAGTGTCCTTCTTGGGACACGTGGTTTCTAAGGATGGAGTGATGGTGGATCCATATAAGATTGAGACAGTGAAGAATTGGGTGAGACCTACAAACGTGTCAGAAATAAGGAGTTTTGTTGGTTTAGCTAGCTACTACCGCCGATTTGTCAAGGGATTCTCCTCTATTGCGTCCCAATTAACGAACTTGACTAAGCAGAATGTTCCATTTGTATGGTCGGATGAGTGTGAGGAAAGCTTTCAGAAACTCAAGACCTTGTTGACTACTGCACCAATTCTTACTTTGCCAGTAGAGGGTAAAAACTTCATCGTTTATTGTGATGCATCCTATTCGGGTTTGGGTGCAGTGCTAATGCAAGAGAAGAATGTGATTGCTTATGCTTCGAGGCAATTAAAGGTGCATGAACATAACTATCCGACCCATGATTTGGAGTTGGCCGCGGTAGTATTTGCACTAAAACAATGGAGACACTATTTGTATGGGGTTAAATGTGAAGTTTATACGGACCATCGTAGCCTACAGTACGTCTTTACTCAAAAAGATTTGAACTAGAGACAGAGGAGATGGATGGAACTACTGAAGGACTACGACATCACTATCTTGTATCATTCGGGAAAAGCGAATGTTGTGGCGGATGCTTTAAGTAGAAAGGCGGTAAGCATGGGAAGTCTAGCTCACTTGCAAGTTTCTAGACGCCCATTGGCTAGAGAGGTTCAGATTCTGGCTAATGACCTTATGAGGTTGGAAGTAAATGAGAAGGGAGGATTGTTAGCTTGTGTGGAGGCAAGATCTTCCTTCCTTGACAAGATTAAGGGAAAGCAGTTTAATGATGAGAAATTGATCCGGATCCGAGATAAAGTGTTGCAAGGAGAGGCTAAAGAGGCCATAATTGATGCAGAAGGTGTTTTGAGGATTAAGGGGAGAGTATGTGTGCCTCGTGTTGATGACTTGATCCCCACTATTCTTACAGAGGCTCATAGTTCCGGATACTCTATACATCCTGGTGCAACCAAGATGTACCGCGACCTAAAACAACACTTTTGGTGGAGTAGAATGAAGCGTGACATTGTGGATTTTATTGCCAAATGTCCAAATTGTCAACAAGTAAAGTATGAACACCAGAGGCCCGGAGGAACACTTCAGAGAATGCCCATTCCTGAATGGAAGTGGGAGAGAATTGCAATGGACTTCGTGGTTGGTCTTCCAAAGACATTGGGTAAGTTTGATTCCATTTGGGTGATTGTTGATAGGTTAACTAAGTCTGCTCACTTCATTCCTGTCAAGGTGACCTACAATGCAGAGAAGTTAGCCAAAATCTACATCTCAGAAATTGTTCGACTGCATGGAGTTCCACTCTCCATTATATCAGATAGAGGTACGCATGGAGAACATTGCATGCAGAATTAGGTACTAGGTTGGACCTTAGTACTGCGTTTCACCCTCAGACTGATGGTCAGTCTGAGCGAACGATTCAAGTGTTGGAGGATATGCTTCGTGCATGTGTGATAGAATTCGGGGGCCATTGGGATAGCTTCTTACCTTTGGCAGAGTTTTCATACAATAATAGCTATCACTCCAGTATTGACATGGCTCCATTTGAAGCATTGTATGGGAGGAGGTGTAGGTCTCCCATTGGTTGGTTCGATGCATTTGAGGTTAGACCTTGGGGTACTGACCTCTTGAGGGATTCGTTAGATAAAGTGAAGTGCATTCAAGGAAAGCTTCTAGCGGCTCAAAGTAGGCAAAAAGAATATGCAGATCGAAAGGTTAGAGATTTGGAGTTTATGGAGGGTGAACAAGTCTTGTTGAAGGTTTCGCCCATGAAAGGGGTGATGCGGTTTGGAAAAAGAGGTAAGCTAAGCCCAAGGTATATTGGTCCATTTGAAGTACTTAAGCGAGTAGGGGAGGTGGCTTATGAATTAGCCTTGCCTCCAGGGCTGTCCGGGGTGCATCCGGTATTTCATGTGTCCATGTTGAAAAGATACCATGGGGATGGAAACTACATAATCCGTTGGGATTCAGTTTTACTTGATGAGAATTTGACTTATGAGGAGGAACCGGTTGCTATTTTAGATAGAGAGGTTCGCAAGCTTAGGTCGAGAGAGATTGCATCCATCAAAGTTCAATGGAAGAATCGACCGATTGAAGAGGCCACTTGGGAGAAGGAGACTGACATGCAAGAAAAATACCCACATCTGTTTACAGATTCAGGTACTCCTTTTCGCCCTTGTTTTTCTTCTTTTGATCGTTCGAGGACGAACGATGGGTAAATTGGTATCTATTGTAACGACCTGTTTAGTCGTTTTGAGCAGCAGATTTTATTTCTGGAAAAATTGGCTGAGACGACGGACACCATGACGGACCGTCATGGGCACGACGGACCGTCGAGGGTGTCTCGTTCCAAAACACTTAGGAATTTTGAAATCTGAGTACTGAAATCGACTCTCTGAACTCTGTGACGGACCTGCAGGACGGACCGTCACAGGTACGACGAACCGTCGTGAGCCCCCGTTTCAAAACACTTCAACTCTTGAGAATTTGGTACTGGGAACAATTTTCTGAACGTCGTGACGGAAGTGCAGGACGGACCGTCATAGGCGTGACGGACCGTCACAGACTCTTTAGTGAAAATGGAGTCTCTGATCTTTGCTACGACCTGCAGGACGGACCGTCACAGGCACGACGGGCCGTCACAGGTTGCGTAATCCCAGTCGGAGTCGGATTTCTGGTTAAGTTTTAAAGGAGCGTTTTGGACTATTCCTGCTATAATTATATATTTCGTGGGTTTATATTAATAACTCAAATTCTTGGGGTATAAAAGAGGTAACTTTGAGTTAATTAGTGGGGTATTATTGTCATCTTTTACACTTAATTATATGTTAATTAGGGTAAAAGAAAGGGGGTTTTGAATAAAGAAAATAGAAAGAACAAAGAGAGAGAGAGGATCGAACGAAAGAGGATAAGAAACAAAGCTTGGGAAATTGCTTGTTGATCACTAATCTTCGGTGGAGGTAGGTTATGGTTTTTCTATGATATTCGTAGTAAACTCTTAATAGCGAATGATATGTGTTGGTAGTATTGTAAACCCTTCTATATGCTTAATTGTATGCTTGCATGATTGTGATTATGAAATTGCGATAAAATAAGCATGATGAAGCTATTGAATCCTAAATCTTGAAAGAAACCCTAATTCACTTGTTAATGATGATGCCTTGGTGTAACAGAAGGCTTGATAAATTATATAATGAGATTGATGAGGCCTTAGTATAAAAGAAGGCTTGATAAATTATATAATGAGATTGATGATGCCTTAGTATAAAAGAAGGCTTGATGAATTAGGGGATCGGGTGCCACGTTCCGGTACCAGGATAGAAATAGAGGATCGGGTGCCACGTTCCGGTACCAGGATAGAATGAGGATCGGAGTGTCACGTTCCGACACCAGGATAGTATATGGATCGGGTGCCACGTTCCGGTACCAGGATAGAATGAGAATCGGAGTGTCACGTTCCGACACCAGGATAGTATATGGATCGGGTGCCACGTTCCGGTACCAGGATAGAATGAGGATCGGAGTGTCACGTTCCGACACCAGGATAGTATTATGGATCGGGTGCCACGTTCCGGTACCAGGATAGAATGAGGATCGGAGTGCCACGTTCCGGCACCAGGGTAGAATATGGATCGGAGTGTCACGTACCGACACAAGAGGAAGAAAGATAATGAATCTTGAAAAATGTTAATATACTTAATCTAATGAACCTAATTTCCAAAACGAGTATGGTATTGAGGCTTGAGTCCTTATGTGTGAACTTGGCGGTACGTATTAATGATTATAATACTTGTTGTTGCTACATGTTGAGTATTGTAGTTGATTTTATGATATTACTTGATATATACTGTTTTCTATTTTGAGTTGGCCGATGATATCTACTCAGTACTTGTGTTTGTACTGACCCCCCCCCTACTTTTATGTTTTCTTCCTTGTTATTTGTGGAGTGCAGCAACGGACCGTCGTCTTCAACTCAATCGAAATTCTAGCCAGTCTTTGTCACACCGGATCTTCAGGGTGAGCTAATGCTTCTAGTTTGGACTGGATCTTCTTCTTCAAGTCTTGATGCCTTGAACTTCCGGCATGGACTAGCCTTTTTAATTATTTTTGTTCTTAGACATTCTTAGTTTAGTAATTTGAGATAGATGTTCTTGTGATGATGACTTCCAGATTTTGGGGATAATAATAATAGTTTTTGAATTGATTTTATTAATGAGTTTAAGTCTTCCGCATTGTATTTTGTTAATTATGTTTAAAATGTTGGGGTTTAGATTGGTTGGTTCGCTCACATAGAAGGTTAAGTGTGGGTGCCAGTCCCGGCTCGGTTTTGGGTCGTGACAATTTTAATTTCGAAAAAATTACTTTCGGCTAAGGCAACGGTTACAGGAACTGTTAACATTATTCTATTAGCAATATGTAGTTGAAAAAAAAATATTTTATAAGTAATATGTGTATTTGAATAGAATTAAGTCTTTTTATTTGAATGAGTATTTTCATTATCTTCTACTTGTATTATTTTCCTTTACACGTTCAATATAAAAAAAAATCTAAACCATCAATATTGGAATAATTATTACGTGTTGAAGAAAGTACAATGTTAAGACTATTTTCTAAATTCTCATCATTTAGTGATCTCAATATTTTACCACTAAATAAGAAATCAATTTTTTTCCATATGCTTCAATTGGTTCAAATCTATTTTCTAGTGAAAAAATAGTTTGATCTACTCTACATATATAAAGCAATCATTTCTAAAAGATTCTTCAAGGGATTTTGTAATTTCACTATCCATATTTTAATCAAATTGTTTCTTATGAGATTCAGGTTTGTTTACATCTTATATGCAATTTCCTTAGTAGAAATCATAACACTCTTAGTATATATATATATATATATATATATATATATATATATATATATATATATATATATATATATATATATATATATATATATATATTTGTATTAAATTAGTATACCATGCATATGTGTATGTAGTTGTATAAAATTACTCTATGAATTGTATATATGAATTGTATATAATTTGAAAAACAGGGCGTGCTTTAATTTGATAATTTATTGTGTAATCTACTTGTATATATAATAGGGAAACTTACGGGACGTGCGTTAATTTGATAATTAGTGTAAGGTTTGTATATTGTTTAATTCATACTACTGTATATAACAACAAATATACAAATATCTATATACAAATGATTTAAGCAGAAAATATACATATACTTCAAGCAATTTTATATATAACTAAACAAAAATACAAAAATCTAAATACAATTGTGATTCAAACCGAAAATATGAATATACTTCATGCTATTTTGTAAATAACTAACAAAATACACAAATATCTAATACAATTGTGTTTTAAGAAAATGCCCTATATTTTTCGTATTTGTCTGATATATTGAAGCAGAGACAACCTCCTTAGAATATTTGGCTTTGGCTTTCCTCTTAATTCCTCCAACAATTTTAATATAGCTTTGCATTGGCACTGTTGATGAATTCCTTAGAGTGCAATTGAGTCGTTCTTTTTCTTAAATCTCAATTCTGCAATATATTTTTCCTCTAGATTTTTTTTATATTTATCAATTGATTTCATAATCTTGAGTTAAATTGATTGAAAATGAAGATCGATTATTAACAACTTTGACATGCAATGGCGTACCTCTCGTAATCCTCTTAGATAAAGCCAAATTATCCATTTTGTTTTTTAAAGAACTGATAATCAGATAAGCAATGAGGGAATTTTGAGAAAAAAATATCCAAAAACTAACATGCATAATACATATACAACTGAAAAAACGAAAACAAAAAGGTACATCCCCGATTTAGGCGATTACCTGAAAAAAGTAAAAACATGATTGGAGGAAGATAGTGAAATTCGAATTTCAAATGGAAAGTGAAAGAGTGACTTTAGGGAAAACACAAATAGGGAATGGGGAGAGGAGACATAAAATTGATTTTGTATAAAATCATATGCAAAGGCTAATGAAGGCTTTCTTGATCGGTATACAATGAGGTGGTGGATCATATTATTAATGACAAAAGACACTAAAATTATATTTGCTGACAGTAAATAAATTAAACTATACCTTTGTTAACTAATAGCCTAGTAGTATTTTCCAACTCAATAATTTTCCATATCTTAATGATGTGAGACTTGTTAAACAATTGTTTTGACTTGGTCAAAGTGTACAAATCACACTCTATTTAGAATGTCTTTGACCTGATTTCCTAATAAAAACAAATAAGGCCTAAATCTAAAACCATTAGCCGTTACTTGAAGTCGTAAAATTCATCATTTAAACTATTAGATTATGGACACAAGTCAAAGAATCTTCCTACTATTCAAGAAGTGTAATTAATACTTGATAATTATAATGTCATCCTCAACAACTTTAAATAATATCCAATAATCAATGTTAAGTTTTGATATTAATAAAAATAGTAAATGAACCCAATGTGACATCTCACAACTAAAAAGAAATTAAAAGGAAACGTAGAAATTGGAAATAGTTATTTTTGGAAAAAAAATGAAAATCTGAAAATTTGTACATAAGTTAAAGTGAGTTTTTGGTCTATTTCAAATGGTCATAACTTCTATCTCAAGATGAGTTAGGTGTACTTCCACATATTGTTGGATATCTCTTTGAATAATTTTTTCAACACCGTTGAATTTGCGCGATTCTGAACTCTGACGAGTAAGTTATACCCTTTGAAAGTTGGATTGTTGGTATAAGGAAAGTCTCATACGAAAATTTTAAGTGTAGTTTGGTCTTTCCTTTATCCAAATTAATTAATCCGTTTTTGATAATAATTTTAGGGGCTAAATTGATAGGATTGAGTTTGCGCTTTTGAAAATTTGAGTTAGGGGTTTTGGAGAAAGAATGCAAGAGAAAAGAGAAGAGGAAAAACTAGTTTCGCCAAGAACGATCTGTTTTGATTGTGAATTTCTTCAAGATTTTGACCCCACCAGATATGTGAGTCTCTCATAGCGTTGGGTTTATTCACCCACGCGCCAAACATGTTTAGTTCAATGTTCCTCCTTAAAGAGTTTGAAAGTTGATGTTTTTGACATGAATTCTTGAAATTGGATGTTGTTCTTCAATTGAGTTGAATTGTGGAGTTTTTGAGGTCTTTAAGTTGAGTTTTAGAGTTTATTTGAGTTAAGTTCGTGATTACTATTGCTTGGTATCGGAATCTAAAATGAATTTGAGGAAAATATTTGAGTTTAGGGATTTGGGGCTAGAAAACGAAGATGGAAAAGTCAGGCAAGTTTTGTCAAACAAGTTTATGTCGCAGACTTGTTCCCCCAGTAAACAAAAATCTGTTCCGTGTTGCGGACAGGACACCGACTCTACTGTCTCAAAATTTAATTTTGCGAATAATTAGTTACGAACGCCTCTACGCCGCAGACTTGTTCCAAGAAGGTGATTTCATAATTTTTCTCAAGTTTAATTCCTAAACATCATGGGTATTTCCAAATGTTTATCATAATCCTTGAATCCATAATTCAATTCAAGGATCGATTAAGAGTCAATTCAAGTAAGAGTTAAGATCAAAGTCAGGAGTCAAGTAAGAGAAGTTCATTTCACGTTTTCATAACTCTTTTGCACAAACGTTTTAACTTTGTTTTAAGACTTAAGAATTGAGTTAATTAAAGAGTAAAGTTGAAATTCTTTCTTCAAAGAAGTATATGGGTACTTTGTATTTCCAAAGAGGTTTAAAATAAATGTTTTCACATTTAAACAAGAACGAAAACTGAGATTTCCAAAGAGCCTTCGGGTTAGTATTAAGAAAAGAGTTATAGCTTTCTGAAATGAAGCAAACAGAGAAATTAAGATTTCCAAGATAGCCTTTGAGCTAGTTTTGAGCACTAATCTCAACTGTTGTTGAAGTTTGTTTTTAGTTATTGCAATAGCTTTTAGCAAAATAAGTTAATTAGTTTAAGATAATTTGAATTTTGAATTTAAGTTAGGTTGTTTGAATTGTTGAGACATTTTAGATTGTTTTAAATTTCAAATTATGCAGATTAGTATTTTATGTTGGCTATTTAAAGCCCTTCAATGCTTCGTAAAATTATTGAAAGTCATTTCAATCCCGAGAGACATTTTCAATCATTTTGTGTTGAGTTTCATTGATCTTAAGGGATCTATGAAATCTTTCAAAGAACTACCATACATTTTTAACTCATAAGGGCTACCTTTTCAACCTGTCAGGGCTATCCATTTTAACCCATTAGGGCTACCTTTTTAACCCGTGCTTATTTCAACGCACAAACTTTTTTAAATCATTTCTTAACCAAAATAATGGCAAGCAACAGTCTCTCTTTGAATGCCCCAAAAATTTTCACTGGTGAAAAGTATCATATTTAATCAGTGAAAATGAAATCATATCTTGAAGCCTATGATCTGTGGGAAGTTGTAATGGAAGATATACCTTACAACCTCTCCCTGAAAATCCTACCCTTGCTCAAATCAGATCTCATTCGGTTGAAAAAATCAAAAATTCAAAGGCAAAACTGTAATTCAAAATTCAGTTGCGGATTCGATTTTTTCTAAATCATTGCTTGTGAGACGACAAAAGAAGCTTGGAAAAATTAAAAAAAAAAACTATCAATGAAGTGACCGAGTCAAGCAAATGCAAATTTTGAATTTTAAAAAAGATTTTAATCTCTTAGGATGCAAGAGGATGAAACTATTGTTAAGTATACTGACAAGAGCTTTTTTATTCTTAATAATATCTTTCAAAGATGACAGAATAGTAGAAAATAATCTTGTGACAATTCCAAAGAGATTCGAATCTAAAATTTCATCTCTGTAAGTGTCTAAAGATCTCTCTACTATTTTTGTTGAAGAACTAATAAGTGCCCTTCAAGCACAAGCGTAGAGAAGAGCCTTCAGGCAAAATAAAGATAATGTTATTGAGGGTGCCTTTTATGCAGAAAACAAAAAGAAAAAGGTGATTATCCCCTTTACAAATACTGTAAAAGAAAAAAACACTTGAAAAACTTTCGTTGGTGGAGACCTGATGCAATATGAGGAAATTTCAAACAAGTCGGTCATGTTGCAAAAGTATGTAAGTTGAAGAACAATCTTCAAGCACAAGTTGTAGAAGCAAAAATCGAGAAGAAGCAACTTTTTTAAATTGTACTATCTAAAGAAAAGGAGGAGTGTTAAAGTTTGCTTTTAGTTATTGCAATAGTTTTTAGCAAAATAAGTTAATTAGTTTTAGATGAATCTGAATTTTGAATTTTAGTTAGGTTGTTTGAATTGTTGAGATATTTTAGACTGTTTTAAATTTCAAATTATGTAGATTATGTATTTTATGTTGGCAATTTAAAGCCCTCAATGCTTAATAAAATTATTAAAATCTATTGAAAGTTATTTCAATCCTGAGAGATATTTTCAATTATTTTGTGTTGGCACATTTTTTTTAAAAGATACCAACATCAAATCACAGAAGAAGTATATTTAAAAATATAAGAGTCAGTATAATGTGGGAGTAGTATCAAACACCAAATTAGGGACGAACATAAGTTCAGATAACTCACATCTCCATAAAACCATACAACCACCATTGGTAGAAACGGTCATACTTTTTAGATGAACCATTTTCACAATAGACTAGAGGATCCATTAGGCAGTTCAGGTTATACCTTTGGCCGGGTATAGGATGCGCTGACAGCGTGAGGTAGATCATTGTATCATCACTATAACTCTTATCTGATGGTTTTCGGTTAGAGAAACTCTTACAGAAGTTATTGTATTTTTTTATATATCAGTTTTAATTGTATTCTTGCATAAATCTCAGAGTTAATTGTATCTTTGCATACATATAGAATTTATATCATATTTTAAACCAATTTTTCTTTATATGAGACTTGCTGTTAAATTGCTTTATATTGAAATGATTCAATTACATTGATTTCAGTTGAGCCAGATAAGTTCTTCAAATTCTTTCTAGGTTATCTTGCTTTAACATTTCAACTCGCATACTCGTACATTCAATGTATCGATGTTTGTTAGAGTGCATCGTATTATGATGTAGACGTAGGTAACGAGGATCGACATCCAGCACATCGTCTCACTATTGAGCAGCTCAGAGTCAGTTGGTGAGCCTTCTTGCCTTCTGGAGGACTCCTTTTATTTCTTTCAGTCATTTTTCATTTCATTATGAAGTTGTGGGGTTTTCCAAACATCCATCTCAGTAATTAGAGGCTTCATATATAAACTCAAAACATTCTCAGTTATTTTACTATTCAGTTCAGTTTAGTGTTATTAACCTTTATAAAGTTGCATATTGTGTTCCGTTGAGTTAAAAAGCCAGACCAGGGGTTCGCCTGGGGCCAACAATGGTTTCCGAGTATCAGTCATGTCCACGGTGTAAGCTCAGAACTTGACACCCAAGTTGTATAATTTGATTATTGGAATTAAATTCAATCAAAAATTTATTATCTTTTTTAAAGAATTTTTTTTATTCTGATTCAATAATGTAATAACACAAGCATTTACAATACACATAAATTTACTATGTCAGTAGAAAGATGTTCATAAGATGTGTATGACAATAGTAAAAATTATCTATTTGATCTTTCAGATAAGTTTAAGTATCTACTTTACAATTTGTGTCAAGTTTGAGAGACTATCTAGATATTTAAATAAAATTATTTATATAATCATTGCTAAACATACTCCTAAGCCAGTAAATGATATTATATAAATAGGCTCCTATGAGTAAGTAAATTCTACATTAGAGCTTCATTTGTAAGTGTTTCTCTTACAAATTCAAATTAAATCCAATGAAAGAGCCTTTTAATGGTTTGATAGAAGAGGTTTCTGTGTTGCTGGTAAATCAAGATGTGGAATTGGTTTCTAATCACAAGATTGGTGTACTAGAGTTTAATCGATACAAAGCTGATATCTAGAACTAATTTTTGTATG
The DNA here is from genome assembly GCA_027705065.1 of Solanum peruvianum. Lineage (NCBI taxonomy): Eukaryota > Viridiplantae > Streptophyta > Magnoliopsida > Solanales > Solanaceae > Solanum > Solanum peruvianum. The sequence goes on along the minus strand of JAKWJD010001761.1, from coordinate 32,012,569 downwards.
ACTTCCATTTTATATAGAGGTATTTAATTAATACAATGTTTGTTTTGAACTTCTCCTTTTCTTGTTGTCGTAACATTATTTCTATTCTTGTATATGTTGTTTTACAAGTTTATAAACAAATTTTGTATGATTATAAGGAATAAAATTAGATTCTCCATTTTTGTTTTTGTTGTAACCATGTCATACATTCAATTAGCTTTCTCCATAAGAATTGTGTGATTTTTCATAAGGGGTTCAATAGTGTTATGTTAAAGTCTGTAGTTTCTAATTTCATCGGATTTTTTTTCATAAAGGATATAGTTTTAGATTAATATTAATTATTTTACACTTGATTTTTTTTGTAAAAAAAATAAAAGGGAAACTTATTCTTTGTCAATCAGGCTAGAGTGACATCGTGTTGGAAGAGAAAATAATTAGGTCCCTCATTAATCATTTCGAAAGCATAAACAATGAAAACAAGATGATTGAGACACAAAACAAGAGTAAGAACGCAAAGCAAAAAACGAGATAAAAATATGATAAGAGATGATCTGGCTATCATTATTATCAAAGACAAATAAATAACGGAAAATTGCCTAAAATATCCTTAAAGTATTGAAAATGGTACAAAATTACTCTTCATCCACCTATTGGCTCCAAATTGTCCTTCTCACCCACCTATTGAGTCTAAAATACTCTTGTCATCCACCTTTTAGTTCAAAATTGATCACTTATTTAACTTTTATATTTAATCTATTTAAATATTTTTTAAAATACGTGGCGCTCAACTATTTGTTATAATTTAACTTATTAGTGTAATTTATAAATCAATCCACTACCCACCCATTACTAATTAAATCCCTCTAAATTAATGAACCCGTCACATCATTAATGCAAGCTACTGCCAATTGAGTGTTTTTAAAAAATATAGAAGTAAATTATCATACATTCAAGTGGCTACATAAAAATCACGGATAAACTTAAAAGTCCGACTATGTTCATCGTAATTGTTCTTACGTCTCAATTATGTGATGTTACTTCATAGGTAACTTTTTTTCAAAATAATATATTAAAGGTTTTAAAATAAATCATAAATATTTATAAAATTATATTTAAAAAAAAGTGCATGAATTAATTCCAGATGTATTATTTCTTTACCTTTAATCATAAATTTCTAATTCAATTCTGAAAGAAAGTGTCCTCCTAAATAAGCGGCTGAACCTAAATTTAATTGGGGCTTCGATTCAGACTCGAATAATTTTGAATGTCATTTTCAGTAATCTATAATTTCATCGTGTTTAGTGTTTATTATGATTTTGATATTATAATTAAATTATTAATTGAGTGAGGTTTAGTTAGTAATGAGTGGGTAGTGGATTGGTTTATAAATTATATTAATAAATTAAATTTATAATTAATAGTTGAATGTCCAGTATTTAAAAAAATATTTAACGAGTTTAATTTTAAAATAATTAAAAAAATGGTCAATTTTGAACCCAAATGTGAATGACAAGTGTATTTTGGAGTCAATATGTGGATGAAACGAACATTTTGGAGCCAATAGGTGGATGAAGGATAATTTTGTACCATTTTCAATACTTTAAGGGTATTTTAGGCCCTTGTCCGAACAAATAATTAAGGACATGTGATTTTCATGATTTCTTTATTTATTTTTTGTTTGTCTTTTATGAGACGTAGACAAGAAAAAAAGGTAGATTTGCTTTTTCACGAGGAAAAACAAAAGAAAAAACTTTTCATGTGACTTTTTTCTCATTTATCTTTTTTTTTTGTTCATTTCAATATCTTTAGCTCTCTTTATTTTCAAACATAATATTATCACTTTATTTTTTTTACTTATATATTAATTATAAAGATCGTTTTGAGATGACGATTGAAATGAAACTTAACAAATTTAACATCTATAATCTATTAAATGAGGGATAGTACATTATTAATCAATATGTCAAATGTCAATATATATTTTCTTAGTAATTTTTTTGTTTGGACAGATAGTTAATATGTCACTTTCTACATTTTATTGGAATATCAATGAGTTTGAATCTTTATATTACAACATATACTCCGATGTACTTTTTTCCTTGAGTATATAAGAATTATATTATAAAGTAACTGAAAAATATTAATAAAATACATCTACACGTCTTATTATTCTTTTTCATATTGATATGATAAAACTCCTTTGAATATTTCATTTTTCAATCGTTTTTGTTCCTTTTTCAAACATACAATTTAAATTTGTATGATTTTTGCATGAATCATATCTATTGGTATTTTAGATTCTTTAATTGCATTTATATCAAATATAATTGTTATCATTTGTCAAATTTGTTTTTTAAGAATGTTATCCAAAATGTTACGCTATTATTAAGTTTCAATATATTCAACCTCGAATGAGAATATATTTTTTTTTAAAAAAATATTAACTCGTTTACTATATTTTAATCTATATCTTTCATATGAAATATAAAGATAAATAGATTCATATAAACTACGTAAAAATATTTGATAGATAATAAACCTCTTCACATATTATGTGTATAGAATAATAAAATTCAAAAGTTAATTAAATTGAATACTCTGGTAATATGTTTTCATTTCAAATATACTTCTCGCATTCTCAAATCGATGATTGCACCTCTTTCTATATAAAATTAATACATGAACACCCTAAGATATATACTCATTGCTTAGCATATTAAAATAATTCAAAATTTTAATCATAATTTTGTGTTTATTTAATCATACTATATGAAAAGTTTTTATGTACAAAATTTTGTGTTTTTTTTTTTAAAATATATTAAAAAAATCAAATCATCTTATTTAGTCATTTGTATTCATCTTTTATTTAAAATTTTCAAAAGAAACATATTTAACAAAAATAAATTAATTTATCAAATGCATGAATAAATTTTTTTGGCATATATGTTTGTCCTATTTTTGAATTTCATAAAATGTATATTAAATATTTATATTCACTATTTTATTTAATTTGATCTATATTTAATTATACTTCAAAAGAGTTACAAAATATGATTTTCATAGTATATAAAATACAAGTATTTAATATTACAAAATATTTGCATGGAGCGCAATTAACTGTAACGGCCTGTTTAGTCGTTTTGAGCAGCAGATTTTATTTATGGAAAAATTGGCTGAGGCGACGGACACCACGACGGACCGCCATGGGCACGACGGATCGTCCAGGATGTCTCGTTCCAAAACACTTAGGAATTCTGAAATCTGAGTACTGAAATCGACTCTCTGAACTTTGTGACGGACCTGCAGGACGGACCGTCACAGGTACGACGAAGCGTCGTGAGACCCCGTTTCAAAACACTTTAACTCTTGAGAATTTGGTACAGGGAACGAGTCTCTGATCGTCGTGACGGAAGTGCAGGACGGACCGTCGTAGGTACAACGGGCCGTCACAGAATCCTTAAGGAAAACGAGTCTCTGACGAACCTGCATGACGGACTGTCGCAGGCACGACGGGCCGTCACAGGTTGCGTGAATCCCAGGCGGGGTCGGATTTCTGTTAAGTTTTAAGGGACGTTTGGACTATTCCTTCTTTAATTATAAAGTAAGAGGGTTAATATTAATAAGTCAATTACTTGAGGGTTAAAAGAGGTAACTTTGAGTTAATTAGTGGGGTATTATTGTCATCTTTTATACTTAATTATATGTTAATTAGGGTAAAAGAAAGGGGGTTTGAATAAGAAAACTAGAAAGAACAAGAGAGAGGAAGAGAGGATCGATCGAACGAGAAGAAGAAAGCTTTGGGGAAAATTCTTGCTTGATCACTAGTCTTCGGTGGAGGTAGGTTATGGTTTATGCTATCTTATAGTAAACTCTTAATAGTGAATGATATGTGTTGGTAGTATTGTAAACCCTTCTATATGCTTAATTGTATGCTTGCATGATTGTGATTATGAAATTGTGATAAAATAAGCATGATGAAGCTATTGAATCCTAAATCTTGAAAGAAACCCTAATTCACTTGTTAATGATGATGCCTTGGTGTAAAAGAAGGCTTGATGAATTATATAATGAGAATGATGATGCCTTAGTATAAAAGAAGGCTTGATAAATTATATAATGAGATTGATGATGCCTTAGTATAAAAGAAGGCTTGATGAATTAGGGGATCGGGTGCCACGTTCCGGTACCAGGATAGAATGAGGATCAGAGTGCCACGTTCCGGCACCAGGATAGAATATGGATCGGAGTGTCACGTTTCGACACCAGGATAGAATATGGATCGGGTGCCACGTTCCGGTACCAGGATAGTATATGAGGATCGGAGTGTCACGTTCCGACACCAGGATAGAATATGGATCGGGTGCCAGTCGCGTCCAGGTTTTGGGTCGTGACAAACTTGGTATCAGAGCATTAGGTTCATTGGTCTCATCACACAAGAACGAGTCTAGTAGAGTCTTAAGGAACGGTAGGGGGACGCCTTTACTTTTCTTTGAGAGGCTATAAGACTTTAGAAAAGTTCCATTCTTTCATTCTTTCTTTCGTGCTACTACTTGAGTCCAATTGGTATCTAGGTGATACAAATTGGTATCTGACCATCTTCACTCTATTTCGCAGATGGTTAGAACTAGAGCAACGACCGCACCAGCAGCGACCCCGGCAAGACAGGATGCGTCAGAGCCAGCCACTGGGGCTGTAGCTCGAGGGGGATCAGTGGCAAGAGGCCGTGGGAGGACGTCCTCTAGAGGAAGAGGACGAGCACCTAGCCCATCTGGTACTAGGGCGGTGAATCCTCCACCGACTGAGGAAGCGATAAGAGAGGGTGAGGAAGGGGAGAATGAACAAGCACAGAATGAGGAATTGCCACCCCAACCTACCCTAGAGATGATCAATCAGGTTCTTGCTTATCTTAGCGGGTTATCTGATCAGGGTCAGGCACCTCCAGTGGTTTCTGCACCAACACCTCCGGTTTCAGAGATACGACATGCGACTACTATGGCTCCTCGTATGGATGCCTCATTGGACATAGGCACGTTTCCACATCTGACTACTGGGCCTATAATGACAAATGATCAGCATGAACTTTTCAGTAAGTTCTTGAAATTGAAACCTCCAGTCTTCAAGGGTGCTGAATCTGAGGATGCTTACGATTTTCTGGTTGACTGTCATGAGCTACTACACAAGATGGGTATAGTAGAACGGTTCGGTGTTGAGTTCGTGAGTTATCAGTTTCAAGGGAACGCCAAAATGTGGTGGCGATCACATGTTGAGTGTCAACCGACAGAGGCCACACCTATGACTTGGGCATCCTTCTCTAGTTTGTTTATGGAGAAGTATATCCCCCGGACTTTGAGGGATAGGAAAAGAGATGAGTTCTTGAGCCTAGAGCAAGGGAGGATGTCGGTTAATGCATACGAGGCTAAGTTTCGTGCACTATCCAGGTATGCCACCCAACTTTGTTTCAGTCCACAAGAGCGGATTCGCCGGTTTGTGAAGGGGTTGAGGTCAGAATTGCGGATTTCGGCCTTACAGGTAGAGGCTACGGCAAAATCCTTCCAAAAAGTGGTAGACTTCGTGATAGAGGTGGAAGGAGTGAAGCCAGATGACTTCACCACGACATCAACATCAAAAAGGTTTCGAAAGGGAGGTGAGTTTAATGGTTCGTACTCCAGAGGGCAAGGCTCAGGAGGTTACTCGGCCCGACCAATTCAGTCTTCACTACAGACCGTAGTTGGGGGTCCACCTCAGACCGGTCAACACTTCTCTGAGAGACCGATGCTTGAACCCAGAGAATGTTATGTATGTGGAGAGACTGGGCACATTAAGAGGTATTGCCCAAAACAGAGTTACAGACCTCCCATAGTCAGAGGTAGAGGTGGTCATAGTAGAGGCCGTTATTCTGGAGGACGTGGTGGTCGAGGTAATGGTGGTGACCAATACGGCAGGGGTGATGGGCAAACTGGAGCCACTACATCACAACATGGTAGGGGCAACAGACAGACATGTAATGGGGCCCATTGTTACGCTTTCCCTGGGAGATCTGAAGCGGAGGCATCGGATGCTGTCATCACAGGTAATCTTTTGGTTTGTGATTGCATGGCTTCTGTATTGTTTGATCCCGGATCCACATTTTCTTATGTATCTTCCTCATTTGCTAATGGTCTAAATTTACACTGTGAATTACTTGACATGCCTATTCGTGTTTCTACTCCGGTGGGTGAGTCTGTGATAGTCGAAAAGGTATATAGGTCTTGTTTGGTGAGTTTTGTGGGGAGCAACACTTATGTAGATTTGGTTATCTTAGAAATGGTTGACTTTGATGTAATTCTGGGTATTACTTGGCTTTCTCCGAATTTTGCGATCTTGGATTGTAATGCTAAAACTGTGACGTTAGCCAAGCCTGGGACAGACCCGTTAGTGTGGGAGGGCGACTACACTCCCAATCCGGTTCGTATCGTGTCCTTTCTTCGTGCTAAGAGAATGGTTAGTAAGGGTTGTTTAGCCTTCTTAGCACATCTCAAGGATGACACTACTTAAGTACCTTCGATTGAGTCAGTTTCGGTAGTCCGTGAGTTTCTGGATGTGTTCCCTGCAGATCTTCCTGGCATGCAACCGGATAGGGATATTGACTTCTGCATTGATCTTGAACCGGGTACTCGCCCCATTTCTATACCCCCTTATAGAATGGCTCCCGCGGAGTTAAGAGAGTTAAAGGCACAACTTCAAGATTTGTTGAGCAAAGGCTTCATTAGACCAAGTGCATCTCCTTGGGGTGCTCCGGTTTTGTTTGTGAAGAAGAAGGATGGAAGTTTTCGGATGTGCATAGACTATAGACAACTGAACAAGGTAACTATCAAGAACAAGTATCCCATTCCTCGCATTGATGACTTGTTCGATCAGTTACAAGGAGCTTGTGTCTTCTCCAAAATTGACTTGAGATCCGGTTATCATCAATTGAAAATACGGGCAACGGACGTGCCAAAGACTGCTTTTCGAACCAGGTATGGGCATTATGAATTTGTGGTAATGTCTTTTGGTCTTACGAATGCCCCTGCTGCGTTCATGAGTTTGATGAATGGGATTTTCAAGCCATATCTGGATCTCTTTGTGATCGTATTCATTGATGATATATTGATATACTCCAAGAGTAAGAAGGAACATGAGGAGCATTTGAGAATGGTGTTAGAGTTATTGAGGAAGAAGAAGCTTTATGCCAAATTCTCCAAGTGTGAGTTTTGGCTAGCTTCAGTGTCCTTCTTGGGACACGTGGTTTCTAAGGATGGAGTGATGGTGGATCCATCTAAGATTGAGACAGTGAAGAATTGGGTGAGACCTACAAACGTGTCAGAAATAAGGAGTTTTGTTGGTTTAGCTAGCTACTACCGCCGATTTGTCAAGGGATTCTCTTCTATTGCGTCCCAATTAACAAACTTGACTAAGCAGAATGTTCCATTTGTATGGTCGGATGAGTGTGAGGAAAGCTTTCAGAAACTCAAGACTTTGTTGACTACTACACCAATTCTTACTTTGCCAGTAGAGGGTAAAAACTTCATCGTTTATTGTGATGCATCCTATTCGGGTTTGGGTGCAGTGCTAATGCAAGAGAAGAATGTGATTGCTTATGCTTCGAGGCAATTAAAGGTGCATGAACGTAACTATCCGACCCATGATTTGGAGTTGGCCGCGGTAGTATTTGCACTAAAACAATGGAGACACTATTTGTATGGGGTTAAATGTGAAGTCTATACGGACCATCGTAGCCTACAGTACGTCTTTACTCAAAAAGATTTGAACTTGAGACAGAGGAGATGGATGGAACTACTGAAGGACTACGACATCACTATCTTGTATCATCCGGGAAAAGCGAACGTTGTGGCGGATGCTTTAAGTAGAAAGGCCGGAAGCATGGGAAGTCTGGCTCATTTTCAAGTTTCTAGACGCCCATTGGCTAGAGAGGTTCAGATTCTGGCTAATGACCTTATGAGGTTAGAAATAAATGAGAAGGGAGGATTGTTAGCTTGTGTAGAGGCCAGATCTTCTTTTCTTGACAGGATCAAGGGAAAACAGTTTGATGATGAGAAACTAGGTCGAATTCGAGATAAAGTGTTACAAGGAGAGGATAAAGAAGCAACAATCGATGATGAAGGTGTTTTGAGGATTAAGGGAAGGGTATGTGTACCCCGCATCGATGATTTGATCACCACTATTCTGACAGAGGCTCATAGTTCCGGATATTCGATACATCCTGGTGCAACCAAGATGTACCGCGACCTAAAACAACATTTCTGGTGGAGTAGAATGAAGCGTGACATTGTGGATTTTGTTGCCAAATGTCCAAATTGTCAGCAAGTAAAGTATGAACACCAGAGGCTCGGAGGAACACTTCAAAGGATGACCATTCCTGAATGGAAGTGGGAGAGAATCGCAATGGACTTCGTGGTTGGTCTTCCAAAGACATTGGGTAAGTTTGATTCCATTTGGGTAATTGTTGATTGGTTAACTAAGTCTGCTCACTTCATTCCTGTCAAGGTGACCTACAATGCAGAGAAGTTAGCCAAAATCTACATCTCAGAAATCGTTCGGTTGCATGTAGTTCCACTCTCCATCATATCAGATAGAGGTACGCAGTTTACTTCTAAGTTTTGGAGGACATTGCATGCTGAATTAGGTACTAGGTTGGACCTTAGTACTGCGTTCCACCCTTAGACTGATGGTCAGTCTGAGCGAACGATTCAAGTGTTGGAGGATATGCTTCGTGCATGTGTGATAGAATTTGGTGGTCATTTGGATAGCTTTTTACCTTTGGCAGAGTTTTCATACAATAATAGCTATCACTCCAGTATTGACATGGCTCCATTTGAAGCATTGTATGGGAGGAGGTGTAGATCTCCCATTGGTTGTTTCGATGCATTTGAGGTTAGACCTTGGGGTACTGACCTCTTGAGGGATTCGTTAGATAAGGTGAAGTGCATTCAAGGAAAGCTTCTAGCGGCTCAAAGTAGACAAAAGGAATATGCGGACCGAAAGGTTAGAGACTTGGAGTTCATTGAGGGTGAACAAGTCTTGTTGAAGGTTTCGCCCATGAAAGGGGTGATGCGGTTTGGAAAAAGGGGTAAGCTAAGTCCAAGGTATATTGGACCATTTGAGGTACTTAAGCGAGTAGGGGAGGTGGCTTATGAATTAGCCTTGCCTCCAGGGCTGTCCGTAGTGCATCCGGTATTTCATGTGTCCATGTTGAAAAGATACCATGGGGATGGAAACTACATTATCCGTTGGGATTCAGTTTTGCTTGATGAAAATTTGACTTATGAGGAGGAGCCTATTGCTATTTTAGCTAGAGAAGTCCGTAAGTTGAGGTCGAGGGAGATTGCATCCATCAAAGTTCAATGGAAGAATCGACCAGTTGAAGAGGTCACTTGGGAGAAGGAGGCAGATATGCAAGAAAAATACCCACAGCTGTTTACGGATTCAGGTACACTTTTCCGCCCTTGTTTTTCTTCTTGTGATCGTTCGAGGACGAACGATGGGTAAATTGGTATCTATTGTAACGACCTGTTTAGTCGTTTTGAGCAGCAGATTTTATTTCTGGAAAAATTGGCTGAGGCGACGGACACCACGATGGACCGCCATGGGCACGACGGACCGTCGAGGGTGTCTCGTTCCAAAACACATAGGAATTCTGAAATCTGAGTACTGAAATCGACTCTCTGAACTTTGTGACGGACCTGCAGGACGGACCGTCACAGGTACGACGAAGCGTCGTGAGACCCCGTTTCAAAACACTTTAACTCTTGAGAATTTGGTACAGGGAACGAGTCTCTGATCGTCGTGACGGAAGTGCAGGACGGACCGTCGTAGGTACGACGGGCCGTCACAGACTCCTTAAGGAAAACGAGTCTCTGACAAACCTGCATGACGGACCGTCGCAGGCACGACGGGCCGTCACAGGTTGCGTGAATCCCAGGCGGGGTCGAATTTCTGTTAAGTTTTAAGGGACGTTTGGACTATTCCTTCTTTAATTATAAAGTAAGAGGGTTAATATTAATAAGTCTAATTACTTGAGGGTTAAAAGAGGTAACTTTGAGTTAATTAGTGGGGTATTATTGTCATCTTTTATACTTAAATATATGTTAATTAGGGTAAAAGAAAGGGGGTTTGAATAAGAAAACTAGAAAGAACAAGAGAGAGGAAGAGAGGATCGATCGAACGAGAAGAAGAAAGCTTTGGGGAAAATTCTTGCTTGATCACTAGTCTCCGGTGGAGGTAGGTTATGGTTTATGCTATCTTATAGTAAACTCTTAATAGTGAATGATATGTGTTGGTAGTATTGTAAACCCTTCTATATGCTTAATTATATGCTTGCATGATTGTGATTATGAAATTGTGATAAAATAAGCATGATGAAGCTATTGAATCCTAAATCTTGAAAGAAACCCTAATTCACTTGTTAATGATGATGCCTTGGTGTAAAAGAAGGCTTGATGAATTATATAATGAGAATGATGATGCCTTAGTATAAAAGAAGGCTTGATAAATTATATAATGAGATTAATGATGCCTTAGTATAAAAGAAGGCTTGATGAATTAGGGGATCGGGTGCCACGTTCCGGTACCAGGATAGAATGAGGATCGGAGTGCCACGTTTCGGCACCAGGATAGAATATGGATCGGAGTGTCACGTTCCGACACTAGGATAGAATATGGATCGGGTGCCACGTTCCGGTACCAGGATAGTATATGAGGATCAGAGTGTCACGTTCCGACACCAGGATAGAATATGGATCGGGTGCCAGTCGCGTCCAGGTTTTGGGTCGTGACATTAACATATAAGTAAACCAAAGCAAAAAGATAACAGTTTTGACTAAAAAATTTACAAAATCTTCAATTATGGGATCAATATTTTCATTTATTAGATTCTGTTTTTAAATACTTCTAATAAAACGTGAGATAAAAAATAGATAAACTAAAGTGGAATTAAAAAAACAATAAATAAAATAACAAAAACATGATTCATCAAATTATACTATTTTTTTGAATTGTTATTTTTTATTTTGGAAAATAAATTAAATATCTTCTATCACAGTTCACAAACACACACACGCACGCACGCATGCACGCACGCATGTCAGACTCCTTGGTCCCTGTTTCAAGACGGGTCGAATGGGGAGCCCACAGGTTAGCGACGTGCGCGCACGCACGCACACACACACACACACACACACACACACACACACACACACGCACACACGCACACACACACGCATGCACGCACGCATGCACGCACGCACGCACGCACGCACGCCCGCACGCCCGCACGCCCGCCCGCCCGCCCGCCCACCCGCCCGCACGCACGCACGCACGCACGCGCGCGCACACACACACACACACACACACACACACACACCTTAAACATGACTAACTAAAAGCAAGAAAAAATCAATATACATAATTCATAAGATTTTCCTCTATCATCAAATATGAATTAGAATACAATTAAAAAGGGATGATCTTACAATACATATTTATTTAGATATTCATTGAGAAACACAATAAATTATCATAAGTTTAAACATTTAAAATTTGAGAGTTATGAGGAGTTATAGAGATTATAGAAATATAAGTTATGAAGATAAAGAGATACAAATTTCTTTGTTTAAGAAGGGAAAATTAATGAGATTAATTTTAGGGAATGCTAAGTTCAAAGTTCCAATTATGTTTGTAAGATTAGTTTCTCCCTTATCTATTTAATAGGAGAAAATGAAAAGGTGGTAAGAAACTTAAAATGTTATTAATAACAAATTACAATAAAAAAAGTTCTCTAATCGAAATTAATTTTATTAGTCACAAATTTACATATATTCTCATACGGTTTTTATTACTAACTTAAAAAATACAAATTTTATATGTTTAATTAAAACAACAACAATGTACAATATTCTTACAAAGTGATACCGGGTGTGCTCAATTAGAATATATCATTAAAATATTCAATACTAAAAAAATATTTGTTCATTTATTTTGTGATTGATTACTAATATAATAGACCATATCATATACTTTTAGGGACAAAAATATTCAGTAGATATTAAAAAAGTGTACCATAGATAATATACCTTTAATTCAACCATGGAAAAATCTAAAATATTATATATATATATATATATATATATATATATATATAGTGTGTGTGTGTGTGTGTGCGCGCATCTTTTCATCTTCAATAACAACAACAATGAATGGAATAATCATTTTTTGGTTCAAAATGAAGAAATAAAGTAAAAAAGAACAAAATAATATTAGTTGAAATCAAAATAGTACAACAATGAATCTTCAAAATGTTTGAAAATCAATCAAACTATTATACTACTAGAACCCTCTATGCATGAATCTCCAAGATAATTAAGTTTCTTTCTTCATTTTGTTGAACTTGTACCAAATAATGTGATGAATCTTTCAAGAATATACCAATGATCTTCATCAAAGTAAAGATCATGTTATGACATCATCTTTTCTATGTCTTCTTTTTTGATTACTTAACTACATGATTGATGAAGAAAAAGATGAAGAAAATAAAATTAAAAGATTATACTACTAAAAAGAAAGAATGAAAAAATGGAAATGAACATGCAACATCTCCATATTGATATTTATAGATAAAATAGGTCATAAAAATGATTAAAAGGGAATTGAAAAGACATGCTATTTAAATAGAGAATGTCAATAGATGGGGTTTTTTTGTAACTCATTTCATATGATTACAATATTAAATACGATTGAATTTTATAATTAATTTAAAAAATATTTTATGAAAAGAATAAAAAAAGGCAAAAAAAAAAGGAGAAACAAATGGAGGCCATAAAGAGGTGCCACATCAACGGTTTTGGATTTAGATTTATATATATATATTGATTGTTCCTTATTCAAGCTTATTAATTGTTCCTTATTCAAGCTTATTAATTGTTCCTTATTCAAGCTATGTTAAATCTTTTCAACATAAATTTTTTGATAGCTCCTTTCTAATAATTTGTTTAATCTTTTAAAATCTCGTTATTTATTCATAAAATAAAATTACCTTACAACTTTTTACATAATTTTTTCTTAGAACTTTTTACCCTATTATATCTTGCTTTAATAGTATTAAATCTATACTTATTCAATGTTTATTTGTTTTTGACAAGTCAAATAACAAATTAGAATAGATTCTTTAGAATGATATTCCTACTTAATCTTCTCTATTGTATATTAACTCAATTATTTACTTTAAAGTAATATTATATATTAGTAAGATAGCACACACTGCTTACATATAAGTTGATTAATATGTGTTACTTCATAAATTAAAGTATAGCAACATAATATGAAATTTCATAATTGAATATGAATGAGAAATTAAATAAACATATCCAAATAATAACTTTGTGTATACTATTATTTCCATGTTCTTCACTAACTTTATATTGTACGGATATATTCACTTACGATAATGTCACGATCCAAAATGATTCGTGAGTGGCACCCACATTTACCTCCTTAGGTGGGCGAACCAACACATCTAAACCCCAACATATACCAATAGTTCAACTATAAATAATATAAATAATGCGGAAGCTCCAAAAGATACTAATCAACCAATTTAAATAAGTTTCTAAAGTTTAATACTTATCATCCCAAAATCTGATAGTCATAGGTACACTCGCTTCATTTCATAAAAGGAAAACAAAGAAGAAAACAAGTAGGGCCCAGTATGAGGCAACATGTACTGAGTAAGTATCATCGGTCAACCCAAAATAGTAACTAATATATAAAAAATAATAGTATGAACTCAACTATAGCACTTAACATGTGATAAACAACAAACAACATGAACAAATGTCAATAACAATAAAGTAAACACGTATTAAGTCAACCGTATCAACATCACATATGAGGACTCATGCCTCCAAACCAAACCATTTTGGGAGTTGAGTTCTTTGAGATTGAGTATCTTCCATTAATTCAACATACTTTTAATTTAATATTATCGTGTCGTAACGTGACACTCCGATTCAAGAATACTGTGTCGGAATGTGACACTCCTATCCAAGAATACTGTGTCGAAACCTGACACTCCGATCCAATAATATCATTAGTTTATCATTTAGTATAACCACTTCTCCATTCGTTAATAATATTTCATCGAGCTTTCTTTATTCAAGGCATCACTTTGATAGAGATGGTTTAAGATTATACATTCCACGGTCTCGGGATTTCAGATCAATTACAAAACACACGATCAAGTCACGCAATCACACAATCAAGTACATAGAAAATTTCACAATATCATTCAATGCATATCATTCACTATTAAGAGTTTACTATCAAATATCATAAACCATAATCTACCTCTATCGAAGAACCGAAGTCAAGCAAGCTAGTTCCTCAATTTCTTTCCTTTCTTCATTGCCTCAGAATGTTTATCCAACAAGTAGGCATAGTTCATAAGTTAACAATGCTATAGGTACCAATATCACTATAATCGCTTTTCCAAGTTTTGTCAACCAATATGTTAACTCTAAGATTTCCCAAGTTGCAAGCCTAGGGTTAATTCTTAATCCTCTCATTAACATAGCTTTGATGGTGTTCGTATTATATGATACACTACACTTAATTACCTATCTCAATAATTTAAAACTTAAATTATAATATAATATTAAATATTAGTGAATTATTAGTGTCAATCCACAAGTAAATAAAACTGCAGCATCTAAGACCATCCTACATTCTTATACATTATTGTCAAACATTACCCACCACCGCTCGTCTACCATATATTTGTAAGAACATACCTTTTCAATTGTTTTGTAACCACAAAAAAATACCATAATGCATATTGCATATTATAGCAACAATTACGCAGGACAAAAATAAAACGAAAGAGACTTATATGCAAAAACTTTTCCAACTAATAATTCATTCTCTTTGTCCCTCCTTAGCTTATTAATTATTATTATCCTAATTCCTAATCATTGACACCATTAATTTCCTATACCAAGATTTTCCTAATTTAATTAAATAAAAACTACATAATTTGTTAATATCTTTCCATATAAAAATATAAAATCATACGGATATAGGAATAGTATGATGCCATTCAACAGAGCAATATTCTCTTACCTAAATGAATTCGGCGGTCCTCGTTCTTAATCTCCCTTTCAAGGTAAGTATTTTAACCTAATTTATTTTTCCTTAATTAATAATGAATCAAAATTTGCTAAACTTTACTACTTTATTCCCATATATGGGCTTGACCCATTTATAATAAACTTAAAATTAATTATTTAATACATTTCCACCAACTAAATAAATTACTTAATAATTAATCGTCAACTAAATAATCATAGTTACACGAATAGTCCAAGATACTCATTTAGAATTCATCGAAAGAGTCATTTATGAAATGAAAAGATCTATTACTCAAAACGATCAAATGGGTTGTTACATTAGATACCAATTTACCCATCGTTCGTCCTCAAACGATCTCAGGAAGGCGAGAGTAAAAAAAATGGTGCGAGAATCGACAAAAATATGAGAATATCTTTTGAGCATATCATGCTCTGTCTTCCATGGTCTTACCTCAAATTCATCAACCCAAACAACGAAGGAGCTATATCTCCTCTTAAAACATGTCTCAAATAGGGTCATATCACTACTCAAATGGTAGTTATTGTTGTATGTAAACTCAACTAATAACTAATGTATTCTCAATAGTCATCGAAGTAAATTGTACACACATATGCAACATGTTCTCAAGGACCTTGATACAACCATTAGGTGAAATCTTTTGCACATAATCACGATATAATGTATCGATACTGATTCCAATCAGAAGTGAACCCAAACCAACCACCACACACTTATAATGCACAAACCATTATAGATCTTATCAGTATTTCATTCTCACAACATAAGCTTTCCACAAGCTTAAGTTATATATAAAAAAATCTTTTGACATCAAGTAATTATTCAGGAGAATCGAACTCATCTGATTCAAATGAGGAAGTGATCAAGTACCCACCATCGAGTGATATACCCAAGCATATAAAATCTCAATCAACTCTATCGAAATGCTAAATTAGTAGATATTATAGATGTCACGACCCAAAACGAGCCGCGAGTGGCACCCACACTTATCCTACTATGTGAGCGAACCAACCAATCTAAACCCAACATTTCAATACAATATAAACAGAATATAATGCGAAAGACTTAAACTCCTTAATGAAAATCGATTAAATAACTTCTAAAAACTCAATACTTATTATTCCCCAAAATCTAGAAGTCATCACCACAAGAACATCTATCCTCAAATTACTAAGCTAAGAGTATCTAAGAAACTAAAAATAAATAACAGCTAGTCTATGCAAGAACTTCAAGGCATCAAGACATGAAGAAGAAGATCCAGTCCAAGCTAGAAGCGTTAGCTCACCCTGAAATCTGGTGTGATGAAGACTGGCTAGAGTTGCGGTTGAGTTGAAGATGATGGCATGTTTGCTGCACTCCACAATTAACAAAGAAAACAAAGACAAGTAGGGGTCAGTACAAAACACAAGTACTGAGTAGGTATCATCGGCCAACTCAAAATAGAAAATAGTATATATCAGATAATAACCTAAAACCCAACCAAATACTTAACAGGTGATAGCAACACGCATAAGAATCATTTGCAACAACACCAATCATATCTATGAGGACTCAAGCCTCCACACCATACTCATTTGGGAATTAGTTCTTTAGATTGAGTATATTAGCATATTTCAAGATTCATTCTCTTTACTATCCTGGTGTCGGAACGTGAAACTCCGATCCCTATACTATCCTGGTGTCGGAACGTGACACTCCGATCTATATACTATCCTGGTGTCGAAACGTGACACTCCGATCCATATACTATCCTGGTGTCGGAACGTGACACTTCGATCCATATACTATCCTAGTGTCGGAACGTGACACTCCGATCCATATACTATCCTGGTGTCGGAACGTGACACTCCGATCCTCTAATCTCATTACTTTAGTTCATCAAGCATTCTTTTATACCAAGGCATCATCATTAACAAAGTAAATTTAAGATTTAAGATTCGTACCCTCATCTTCCCAATCCATTACAATTACAAAATCAATCATGCAAGCACACAATTAAGCATATAGAAGACTTTATAATACTACCCAACACATATCATTCGCTATTAAGAGTTTACTATGAGATAGTATAAACCATAACCTACCTTCACCGAAGAATTGTGATCAAGCAATCTACTTTCCCCAAAGCTGCGTTCTTCCTCTCTCTCGATCGATCGTTTCTCCCTCTCTTTGTTCTTTCTATTTTTCTTATTCAAACCCTTTTTATTTTACCCTAATTAGCATATAATTAAGTATAAAGATGTTGAAAGTAACCCACTATTTACTTCAAGGTTGTCCCTTTTAACCCCCAAGTAATTGAATTATTAACATTAACCCACTAACTTTATAATTATAAGCATGAATAGTCCAAAATGCCCCTTAAAACATTTAATAGAAATCCTACCCAGTCAGGGTTACGCAGCCTGTGACGGCCAGTCGTGCCTGCGACGGTCCGTCCTGTTGCTTCCCTCACAAGGTTCAGAGACTCAATTCATTAAAGAGTCTGTGACAGCCCGTCATATCTGCGACGGTCCGTCCTGCCATTTCGTCGCGAAGTTCAGAGAGTCGATCTCAGTACCCAAATTTCTAAATTCTAAGTGTTTTGGAACGAGACCCCCTCGACGGTCCGTCGTGCCCATGACAGTACGTCGTGGGATCCATCGATTCAGACAGTTATTACCAGAAATTACTCTACTGCTCAAAACGACTAAACATGTCGTTACAATAGATACCAATTTACCAATCGTTCGTCCTCGAACGATAACAGGAAGAAAATCAAGGGCGAAAAGGAGTACCTGAATCTGTAAACAGGTGTGGGTATCTTTCTTGCATATCAGCCTCCTTCTCCCAAGTGGACTCTTCAACTGGTCGATTCTTCCATTGAACTTTGATGGATGCAATCTCCCTTGACCTCAGCTTGCGGACTTCTCTATCTAAAATAGCAACAGGCTCCTCCTCATAAGACAAATTCTCATCAAGCAGAACTGAATCCCAACGAATAATATAGTTTCCATCCCCATGGTATCTTTTCAACATAGACACATGAAATACCGAATACACTCCTGACAGTCCTGGGGGCAAGGCCAATTCATAAGCTACCTCCCCCACGCGCTTCAGAATTTCAAATGGACCAATATACCTTGGAGTAAGCTTACCTCACTTACCAAACCGCATCACCCCTTTCATGGGCAAAACCTTCAGCAAGACTTGCTCACCCTCCATAAACTCCAAGTCTCTAACCTTCCGATCTGCATATTCCTTATGCCTACTTTGAGCCGCTAAAAGCTTTTCTTGAATGCATTTCAGTTTATCTAACGATTCCCTCAGAAGGTCAGTACCCCAAGGTCTAACTTCAAATGCATCAAACCACCCAATGGGAGACCTACATATTCTCCCATACAGTGCTTCAAATGGGGCCATATCAATACGTGAGTGATAGCTATTGTTGTAGGAGAACTCCGCTAAGGGTAAGAAGCTATCCCAATGGCCACCAAATTCTATCACACATGCACAAAGCATATCCTCCAACACTTGAATCGTTCGCTCAGACTGACCATCGGTCTGAGGATTGAACGCTGTACTAAGGTCCAACCTAGTACCCAATTTTGCATGCAATGTTTTCCAAAACTTAGAAGTAAACTGCGTACCTCTATCTGATATGATGGAGAGTGGAACCCCATGCAATCGAACAACTTCCGAGACATAAAGTTTGGCTAACTTCTCTGCATTGTAAGTCACCTTGACCGGAATGAAGTGAGCAGACTTAGTTAACCTATCAACAATTATCCAAATGGATTCATACTTACCCATTGTCTTTGGAAGACCAACCACAAAGTCCATTGCAATTCTTTCCCACTTCCATTCAGGAATGGGCATTCTCTAAAGGGTTCCTCCGGGCCTCTGGTGTTCATATTTTACTTGCTGAAAATTTGGACATTTGGCAATAAAATCAACAATCTCACGCTTCATTCTACTCCACCAAAAGTGTTTCTTTAGGTCACGATACATCTTGGTTGCACCAGGATGTATAGAAAACCTTGAACTATGAGCCTCTGTAAGAATAGTGTGAATCAAATCATCGAAGCGGGGTACACATACCCTTCCCTTGATTCTCAAAACACCTTCCTCATCGATTGTTGCTTCTTTAGCCTCTCCTCACAACACTTTATCTCGGATCCGGATCAATTTCTCATCAGTAAACTGCTTTCCCTTAATCTTGTCAAGAAGGAAGATCTTGCCTCCACACTGGACAAAAATCCTCCCTTCTCATTTACTTCTAACCTCATAAGGTCATTAGCCAGAGTCTGAACCTCTCTAGACAATGGGCGTCTAGGAACTTGCAAGTGAGCTAGACTTCCCATGCTTCCTGCCTTTCTACTTAAAGCATCTGCCACAACATTAGCTTTTCCCGGATGATACAGGATAGTGATATCGTTGTCCTTCAGTAGTTCCATCCATCTCCTCTGTCCCAAATTCAAATCTTTCTGAGTAAAGACATACTGTAGGCTACGATGATCCGTATAGACTTCACACTTAACCCCATATAGATAGTGTCTCCATTGCTTTAATGCAAATACTACCGCAACCAACTCCAAATCATGGGTCGGATAGTTAAGTTCGTGCACCTTTAATTGCCTTGAAGAATAAGCAATTACATTCTTCTCTTGCATTAGCACTGCACCCAAACCAGAATAGGATGCATCACAATAAACAATAAAATTCTTACCTTCCACTGGCAGGCTAAGAATTGGTGCAGTAGTCAACAAGGTCTTGAGCTTCTAAAAGATTTCTTCACACTCGTCCGACCATACAAATGGAACACTCTGCTTAGTCAAATTGGTCAATTGGGAAGCAACAGAGGAAAATCCCTTGAAAAATCGACGGTAGTAGCTACCTAAACCAACAAAGCTCCTTACTTCCGTAACATTAGTAGGTCTTTCCCAACTCTTCACTGCTTCAATCTTAGAGGGGTCCACCATCACTCCATCCTTAGAAACCACATGCCCCAAGAAGGACACTGAATCTAGCCAAAACTCACACTTGGAGAATTTGGCATAAAGCTTTTTCTCCCTCAACATTTCCAATACAATTCTCAAGTGCTCCTCATGTTCTTTCTTGCTCTTTGAGTATACCAGTATATCATCAATGAATACAATGACAAAGAGATCCAGATATGGCATCAAAATCCCATTCATCAAGCTCATGAAAGCAGCAGGGGCATTCGTAAGCCCAAAAGACATTACTTAGAACTCATAATGCCCATACCTGGTCTGAAAAGCCGTCTTAGGCACATCCGTTGTCCGTATTTTCAATTGATGGTAACAAGATCTCAAATCGATTTTTGAGAAGGTACAAGCACCTTGTAACTGATCGAACAAATCATCGATGCGAGGAAGAGGATACTTGTTCTTAACAGTTACCTTATTCAGTTGTCTGTAGTCTACGCACATCCGGAAACTCCCTTTCTTCTTCTTCACAAACAAAACAGGAGCACCCCAAGGGGATGCACTTGGTCTAATGAAGCCTTTTCCTAACAATTCTTGAAGTTGAGCCTCTAACTCCGTTAACTCCGCGGGAGCCATTCTATAAGGGGGTATGGAAATGGGGCGAGTACCCGGTTCCAGATCAATGCAAAACTCAATATCCCTATCTGGTGGCATACTAGGAAGATCTGCAGGAAACGCATCCGGAAACTCACGGACTATCGAAACCGACTTAATTGAAGGTACTTGGGTAGTATCATCCCTGAGGTGTGCCAAGAAAGATAAACACCCTTTACTAACCATTCTCTTAGCACGAAGAAAGGAGATGATATGAACTAGAGTGGAAGTGTAGTCACCCTCCCACACTAACGGATCTGTCCCAGGCTTGGCCAACGTCACAGTTTTAGCATTACAGTCTAATATTGCAAAATTTGGAGAAAGCCAAGTCATACCCATAATTACATCAAAATCAACCATTTCTAAGATAACCAAGTCTACATGAGTATTGCTTCCCACAAAAGTCACCAGACAAGACCTATGTACCCTTTCAACTATCACAGACTCACCCACCGGAGTAGACACACGAATAGGCATGTCAAGTAATTCACAAGGTAAATTAAGACCGGTAGCAAATGAGGAAGATACATATGAAAACGTGGAGACAGGATCAAATAATACAGAAGTCATGCAATCACAAACCAAAAGATTAACTATGATAACAACATCAGATGTCTCCGCTTCAGACCGCCCGGGGAAAGCGTAACAATGGGCCCTACCTTTACCATGTTTTGCTATAGTGGCTCCAGTTTGCCCGTCACCCCAGCCGTTTTGGTGACCACCATTACCTCGACCACCACGTCCTCCAGGATGACGGCCTCTTCCATGTCCACCTCTACCTCTGACTGTTGGAGGTCTGTAACTCTGTTTTGGACAATACCTCTTAATGTGCCCAGTCTCCCCACATCCATAACACTCTCTGGATTCAAGCATAGGTCTCTGTGAGAATGACGAAGTCTGGGGATAAATTCAAAACTCAGAGAAATGTTGACCGGTCTGCGGTGGACCCCCAACTACAGTCTATAGTGAAGACTGAATAGGTCGGGCTGGGTAACCTCCGGAACCCTGACCTCTGGAGTAAGAACCATTAAACTCACCTCATTTACGAAACCCTTTAGATGTCGATGCCATGGTGAAGTCATCTGACTTCACTCCCTCCACCTCTATCACGAAGTCTACCACTTCCTGAAAGGATTTTGCTGTAGCCGCTACCTGTAAGGCTGAAATCCGCAATTCGGACCTCAACCCCTTCACAAAACGGCGAATCCGCTCTTGTGGACTGAAACAAAGCTGGGTGGCATACCTGGATAATGCATGAAACATAGCCTCATACGCAGTAACCGACATCCTACCTTGCTCTAGGCTCAAGAACTCATCTCTCCTCCTATCCCTCAAGGTCCGGGGGATATACTTCTCCATAAATAAGCTAGAGAATGACGCCCAAGTCTTAGGTGGTGCCTGTGCGGGTTGACACTCAACATGTGACCGCCACCACATTTTGGCATTTCCCTGAAATTGATAGGTTACAAACTCCACGCCAAATCGTTCCACTATTCCCATTTTATGTAGTAACTCAATACAGTCAACCTGAAAATCATAGGCATCCTACAATTCAGCACCCTTGAAGACTGGAGGTTTCGATTTCAAGAACTTACTGAAAAGTTCATGCTGATCACTTGTCATTATAGGCCCTGTAGTCAAACGAGGAAACGTGCCTATTTCAAATGAGGCATCCATGCGGGGAGCCACAGCAGCTGCCTGTTGTACTTCTAGAACCTGGGGTGCTGGTGTAGAAAACACTGGAGGTGTCTGGCCTTGATCATATAACCCGCTAAGATAAGCAAGAACCTGATTAATCATCTCTGGGGTAGGTTGGGGTGGTAATTCCTCATTCTGTACTTGTTCATTCTCCCCTTCCTCACCCTCTCTTACCACTTCCTCAGTCGGTGGAGGAGTCACCACCCTAGTACTAGTTGGGCTAGGTCTCCTGACCTCTCCTCTAGACGACGTCCTCCCGCGACCTCTACCACGACCTCTTCAAGCTCCTCCAGCTCAGACGCATCTTGTCTTGCCGTGTTGGTGTTGGCGCAGTTGTTGCTCTAGTTCTAACCATCTGCGAAATAGAGTGAAGATGGTCAGATACCAATTTGTATCACCTAGATACCAAGATCCACGTAGATAGCACGAAAGAAAGAAAGAATGAAATTTTCCTAAAGTCCTATAGCCTCTCAAAGAAAGTAAAGGCGTCCTCCCTACCGTTCCTTAAGACTCTACTAGACTCGTTCTTGTGTGATGAGACCAACGAACCTAGTGCTCTGATACCAAGTTTGTCACGACCCAAAACGAGCCGCGAGTGGCACCCACACTTATCCTACTATGTGAGCGAACCAACCAATCTAAACCCAACATTTCAATACAATATAAATAGAATATAATGCGGAAGACTTAAACTCATTAATGAAAATCGATTAAATAACTTCTAAAAACTCAATACTTATTATTCCCCAAAATCTGGAAGTCATCACCACAAGAACATCTATCCTCAAATTACTAAGCTAAGAGTATCTAAGAAACAAAAAACAAATAACAGCTAGTCTATGCTAGAACTTCAAGGCATCAAGACATGAAGAAGAAGATCCAGTCCAAGCTAGAAGCGTTAGCTCACCCTGAAATCTGGTGTGATGAAGACTGGATAGAGTTGCGGTTGAGTTGAAGACGATGGCACGTTTGTTGCACTCCACAATTAACAAAGAAAACAAAGACAAGTAGGGGTCAGTACAAAACACAAGTACTGAGTAGGTATCATCGGCCAACTCAAAATAGAAAACAGTATATATCAGATAATAACATAAAACCCAACCAAAAACTTAACAGGTGATAGCAACACGCATAAGAATCATTTGCAACAACACCAATCATATCTATGAGGACTCAAGCCTCTACACCATACTCATTTGGGAATTAGTTCTTTAGATTGAGTATATTAGCATATTTCAAGATTCATTCTCTTTACTATCCTGGTGTCGGAACGTGACACTCCGATCCCTATACTATCCTGGTGTCGGAACGTGACACTCCGATCCATATACTATCCTAGTGTCGGAACGTGACACTCCGATCTCATACTATCCTGGTGTCGGAACGTGACACTCCGATCCATATACTATCCTAGTGTCAGAACGTGACACTCCGATCCATATACTATCCTGGTGCCGGAACGTGACACTCCGATCCATATACTATCCTGGTGTCGGAACGTGACACTCCGATCCATATACTATCCTGGTGTCGGAACGTGACACTCCGATCCTCTAATCTCATTACTTTAGTTCATCAAGCCTTCTTTTATACCAAGGCATCATCATTAACAAAGTAAATTTAAGATTTAAGATTCATAGCCTCATCTTCCCAATCCATTACAATTACAAAATCAATCATGCAAGCACACAATTAAGCATATAGAAGACTTTATAATACTACCCAACACATATCATTCGCTATTAAGAGTTTACTATGAGATAGTATAAACCATAACCTACCTTCACCGAAGAATTGTGATCAAGCAATCTACTTTCCCCAAAGCTGTGTTCTTCCTCTCTCTCGATCGATCGTTTCTCCCTCTCTTTGTTCATTCTATTTTTCTTATTCAATTTTTTTTCTTTTACCCTAATTAGCATATAATTAAGTATAAAGATGGTAAAAGTAACCCACTATTTACTTCAAGGTTGTCCCCTTTAACCCCCAAGTAATTGAATTATTAACATTAACCCACTAACTTTATAATTATAAGCATGAATAGTCCAAAACGCCCCTTAAAACATTTAACAGAAATCCGACCCAGTCAGGGTTACGCATCCTGTGACGGCCCGTCGTGCCTGCGACGGTCCGTCCTGCTGCTTCCGTCACAAGGTTCAGAGACTCAATTCATTAAAGAGTCTATGACAGCCCGTCATGTCTGCGACGGTCCGTCCAGCCATTTCGTCGCGAAGTTCAGAGAGTCGATCTCAGTACCCAAATTTCTATATTCTAAGTGTTTTGGAACGAGACCCCCTCGACGGTCCGTCGTGCCCATGACGGTCCGTCGTGGGATCCGTCGACTCAGAAAGTTATTACCAGAAATTACTCTACTGCTCAAAACGACTAAACAAGTCGTTACAATAGACTAACTTTAAGAATAACAAAACTAGACTCAATGGTCCTCACATTCAATCACACCTAGACAAAACATGATATCCATGATGAGATAATTTTTAAGTCTATGGAACAATGTTAATTTTCATAGTAGCTCTCCCTTAAATGATAATGAGTAAAGTTAGGTGTTTTTGAATCGCTAGTATACTTCAACTATCCTAAACAACACTAACTCTTTCATAACTAAGAATGAACAAGTCCAACAAAGGATGCTACCCTACCAAGAGGATAATCACTGAATCGATACTCCCGATCCCCTACTACGGACTTCCCTATAGAAGTAAAAACCCACAAGGACGTAAAATGGAAACTATACTCGAAACCATGTCCATAATGAAGTAGTTGTCACATA
The DNA here is from genome assembly GCA_027705065.1 of Solanum peruvianum. Classification (NCBI taxonomy): domain Eukaryota; kingdom Viridiplantae; phylum Streptophyta; class Magnoliopsida; order Solanales; family Solanaceae; genus Solanum; species Solanum peruvianum. The sequence continues at coordinate 31,987,351 of JAKWJD010001761.1, read as the reverse complement.
AGAATGTACATAACCTAGGTCGAATAACTCTATTTACTCCTTCTATAGTACCTCTAACATTTTTATTCAACTAACTCTGTCTTTTTGATTTTCTAGATTTCCACAATCGTCAATTTAGTCCCTTTTATAATTGTGCACACACTTGATTTATCGAACCACACATCCACTAAAGTCAACACTTTAATACTCACAAAACATCATAACCACATCAATCATCCCAACCCATCATCAGTATCAAAGTATTCTTATAAAATACATATTCAAACTATGTCTATCTCTCTTTCTATTTAAGCATTTCATGAAAAATATGTGGCTCAACAAGGTAATAGCACCAATTTCAAACTTGATAGTACCTTTTCATCGAGATAAAACTATTAAATCACACTCAAAGTCAACTCCACACCACATCCACATATCATGCTTTAGATACCATTTTAAGTCATCGCATACCTCATGCCAACACTTAGGAAAATTTTTGGTCACTCAAAATATTGTGCATACTATAAGCTCATAACCTCTATTCACCATAAAATATCTATGTATCACATCATAACATTCTATGAGTCCTATCAATAGAGTAGTATTAATTCAACTCTAAATTTCTAATAACCATGTAGAATTATATCTCACCTCGTGCATCATTCTTAACTTATCTATCTCAATTTAAACAACCTAACCCCACGTAAAATTCTAAATTTTTCATACCTCACTGTTTGTCACCCAAATCAAAATTCAATCTTCATAAAAGTCGATGACAAATTCCTAGTAATTCTCTACTAAACTAGTTCACACCTCACAGTCATATCAAAACTCATAGAAAATAAAAATAAAAATATAATTAGTACAACCTTCAACTTCACCCCAAGGGTTTATACGAGAGGTCTTATTCCTTTTACTTTTCTCTAATCTTCTCTTGGTGCATAATTTTAAATATCTCGGCCCTTCAACATTTCAGAATTTTTTCTCTCTAACTCACTTACCTATCTCATTTTTTTACCAATAAATCATGACATTTTACTTCACACTCTAAATCAAAACTCCGAGGAAAACTCTTTCTTATCTCCTTTAACAATTAAAGTAACAAACTTTACGACTCAAAACATGCACAGATTCTTCCAATTACCCAATACACCACACGATTAATCATTTATTACCTTAATAATTCATATCTTGACTAATACTACCATGAATGTCGACTTAAAATAAGGAACTCAAACTGTGATTTCAACCATATAACCAAATTCCCTTATCTATCAACGTTAGCTCATACCTTGAAGAATTTTAGGAATTCATGTATCTTAACTTATCATTGATCGCCTATTCATAGATTTTACCATATCCTTTTCTAATAACTCAATAGTACTCATTACTAAACTCAAAATTACAAAAGAACTTATCGTCACATTCGAGTTGAATGTGTGTACACTCTTTTCTCAAGTCTTTTCCAATCATTTTGACCAATATGATGAACATGTGATACTATTATCATAACCAGAGAAAAACAGCTGAAATCACGCGTCACTAAATTCAATTTTCAACTCTTTTGAAGATACCCCTTTACCCCTTACAATTTGAGAAAGAAAAAAATATATTTTTGCTCTCACTTCTCTCTAAAGGTTACCCTACATTCCATTTTTATTTTATTTTCATTATGACTCTAGCTTCTTTAAATTCAATTTGAGTGGTGCCCTAACATCTCCTAAAATTTGTCATACAACCACATTACTCACTAAATAGTAGAAATCTCGACCTTAGATACTCACAAGTTTTTATCACCATACAAAATTTATTTGACCAACAATTTTATTCTATAATTTGCATCTCCGTCAGCATCCATCACTTACTCTTATTACCATCATGCTTTGTAAGCCCTTTTCATCACCACAAAGTCAATTTTTTTTCCTCGACATGACACCTTAAACTCAAATATAGTAATCAAAATGAAGGGACTAACAAATTATATATGCACTTTCTTACTAAAATCTTCAATTTAATCCACCCAAAGTATACTCACTAGGACTTTCTTCCCCTATAAGTTTGTCATTCTAGTATCAACCTATCCCTTGAAACTTAATATAAGATCACCGCTCCTCATTCAGAACCCTCAAGATGCATTTCACAACCTAAATGTATCAATACTGTACCAAAAATTCACCACTAAAATTTTTCTTAAAATAATGTTCAATCCAAGCGCCATAGTAATAAACTAGTTGGTTTTTCAAATGTGAATGCAACACTGAATCTTATTATCTGACTATGTCATACAACTGGTAACTCCTTAAGTAGTTAGTATTCTCACATGATAATCGACATATCCATTTTCATATATCTATAGTACCACACCATGAAAGTCCATTAATTCCACCACTAGAATACCTCATACCCTCGCTAAAAATTTACTCAAATAAATTTTTGCCCATTAAGTGACTACAATACGCCATCAAATCTTTTTGGTCTCTCATCCAAAGCAATATTCATTCTTTCGTAGCTTAGGCCGACAAAAAAAAATATCACACTCTATAAGTTTAACCAAGTAAACACCGATAACATTAGTATTATTGTAGTAGTCAATCATGACCCCTTTCTTTTTATATATATACACACAATCTATGAAATCATAAAAGAGATTATGCCTCAATTGCCTCAACATAATTTCATCATTCTCTATACAACCTATATATGTTAGGAAAACTCTACTAACTGAATTTTTTAACCTAATGATGTTCATTTTCTGGTTTTTCCTTTGGAAACTTCTTGCCTGTTGTTAGATATCTACATAAAGTACAAAATATTTACATTATGGGCTGCAACACATATCTTCCGTTCCTCTATATTCAGGAAACCATCTCTCTTCCCATCACTCAAAGTTTGGGGTATATAATTGGATGAAGAAGCGAGAAAATTTTACCTTAAGTCATAAGTAGTGCATTTAATAATCAACACTCAATACCTGACTATCACCACACTTTGCGTATCTCCAAAGCTAGTAAGTCAATACTCAACACTAAGCCTTTTCACGATATTCATTTTATGGCACGACTAAAACCAATCAACAATGAAAGCATAAGCATCTTCATAATTAATACTAATGAATAATTCAACTTTATCAACTTAACAAAAAAAAATTATGTTGATCACTAGTCACAACAAGCCCTGTAGTTAATTGAGGAAATATATCCATTTCTAAGGACACATTTTTTTTAAGTGTTGTTAATTCAATTTATAACGCTCTAGTACTAACCATATGTGAAATAGAGTGAAGAAGTTCATATACCAGTTTGAATCACCTAGATACCAATTGGATTCAAGTGCTAGCACGAAAGAAAGAAAAAATGAAGTTTCCTAAAGTCTTGTAGCCTCTCAAAAAAAAGTAAAGGCGTCCCAGTATCATTCTTCAAGACTCTACAAGACCTGTCCTTGTGTGATGAGATCATTAAACCTAACACTCTAATATTAAGTTTGTCACGACCCAAAATGATTCGTGAGTGGCACCCACACTTACTTCCTTAGGTGGGCGAACCAACACATCTAAACCCCAACATATACCAATAGTTCAACTATAAATAATATAACTAATGCGGAATTTCCAAAAGATACTAATCAACCAATTTAAATAAGTTTCTAAAGTTTAATACTTATCATCCCAAAATCTGATAGTCATAGGTAGACTCGCTGCATTTCATAAAAGGAAAACAAAGAAGTAAACAAGTAGGGCTCAATACGAGGCAACATGTACTGAGTAAGTATCATCGGTCAACCAAAAATAGTAACAAATATACAAAGAATAATAGTATGAACTCAACTATAGCTCTTAACATGTGATAAGAAACAAACAACATGAACAAGTGTCAATAACAATAAAGTAAACACGTATTAAGTCAACCGTATCAAGATCACACATGAGGACTCATGCCTCCAAACCAAACCATTTCGGGAGTTGAGTTCTTTGAGATTGAGTATCTTCCATTAATTCAACATATTTTTCCTTTAATATTATCGTGTCGGAACATGACACTCCGATCCAAGAATACCATGTCGGAACGTGACACTCTGATCCAAGAATACCGTGTCAGAACGTGACACTCCGATCCAAGTATACCGTGTCGGAACGTGACACTCCGATCCAATAATATCATTAGTTTATCATTTAGTATGACCACTTCTCCATTCGTTAATAATATTTCATCGAGCTTTCTTTATTCAAGGCATCACTTTGATAGAGATGGTTCAAGATTATACATTCCACGGTCTCGGAATTTCAGACCAATTACAAAACACACGATCAAGCCACACAATCACACCATCAAGTACATAGAAAACTTCACAATATCATTCAATGCATATCATTCACTATTAAGAGTTTACTATCAAATATCATAAACCATAACCGACCTCCACCGAAGAACTAAAGTCAAGCAAGATAGTTCCTCAATGTCTTTCCTTTATTCATTGCCTCAGAATGTTTATCTAACAAGTAGGCATAATTCATAAGTTAACAATTCTATAGGTACCAATATCACTATAATCGCTTTTCCAAGTTTTGTCAACCAATATGTTAACTCTAAGATTTCTCAAGTTGCAAGCCTAGGGTTAATTCTTAATCCTCTCATTTACATAGCTTTGATGGTGTTCGTATTATATGATACACTTAATTACCTATCTCAATAATTTAAAACTTAAATTATAATATAATATTATAACAAAATTTCCAGCATCTAAACTATATTAGTGAGTTATTAGTGTCAATCCACAAGTAAATAAAACTGCAGCATCTAAGACCATCCTACATTCTTATACACTATTGTCAAACATTACCCACCACCGCTTGTTTACCATATATTTGTAAGAACCTACCTTTTCAATTGTTTTCTAACCACACAAAAAAAATACCATAATGTATATTGCATATTATAGAAACAATTATGCAGGACAAAAATAAAACGAAAGAGACTTATATGTAGAAACTTTTCCAACTAATAATTCATTCTCTTTGTCCCTCCTGAGCTTATTAATTATTATTATCCTAATTCCTAATCATTGACACCATTAATTTCCTATACCAAGATTTTCCTTATTTAATTAAATAAAAACTACATAATTGGTTAATCAGTTTCCATATAAAAATACAAAATCATACGGATATAGGAATAGTATGATGCCATTCAACAGAGCAATATTCTCTTACCTGAATGCATTCGGCGGTCCTCGTTCTTAATCTCCCTTTCAAGGTAAGTATTTTAACCTAATTTATTTTTCCTAAATTAATAATGAATCAAAATTTGCTAAACTTTACTACTTTATTCCCATCTATGGGCTTGACCAATTTATAATAAACTTAAAATTAATTATTCAATACATTCCCACCAACTAAATAAATTACTTAATAATTAATCGTCAACTAAATAATCATAGTTACACGAATAGTCCAAGATACTCATTTAGAATTCATCGAAAGAGTCATTTATGAAATGAAAAGATCTATTACTCAAAATGATCAAATGGGTTTTTACAGATAGTTACATTTTTACGGCAATATCAATGCTTTCCGAAGAAAAGAAAGATATTGACATGATGATAATCGATGTCAATTCATCAAATTCATATTATTTTAAACTCTTGGCACAAGCTGTAACATAAATATAACCTCACTTGTTAAGGATTTATAATTGGATTAATAACTTAAGTGGATCCTTTAAAAAATAATTACTTATTTTAAATATATTTTTTAATTATTTTCATTTATAGCAATATATAGAAATACTATATATTTTATTATATTTATCTTTCTCTCTTGCCTCTCTCTTTGCCTTTTTTTACTTTCATCTCTATTTCTCACTCTCTCTCCCTTTTGTTCTTTCTCTCTTGTTTTTCTTTCTTTTATTTGTTGCTTATTTTTGTCTTGTTTTTTTCTCTTTCTTTTATCTTGCTTTTTTCCCCTCTCTCTTTTTCTTTCATAGAGTAAATAATGATTTTTAGACTAAATAATATTTGTTTCAAAATCTAATTGTAACAAATAAATAGACATAATAAATGAAAAATGAATTAAACTTACATTAAAAATGTATTCCACAAATATTAAAGTAGAGTTAGTAGAAAATTAAATATGAATGCAAAATATAGCAAACGAAAGAACAGTCTATAATCTCTAAACGGGATGAATTTGTATGGACAATGAATTTTACAAGTAATTCAATCGTAACAAATCGATCAATAAATTGCAAAATAAATTAAAATTGTATTACAAAAATATTAAATAAGTAAAAAAATTAAATTTGCTTTAAAATTGTATTGCACGATATTAAAGTTGAATTTATAAAGAAAATAAAGAATGAATAAAAAACATAACTAACGAATGAAAAGACACAAATCTATAATGTAACGACCTGTTTAGTCGTTTTGAGCAGCAGATTTTATTTCTGGAAAATTGGCTGAGACGACGGACCCCACGACGAACCGTCATGGGCACGACGGACCGTCGCAGGGTCTCGTTTCAAAACACTTAGAAATTCTGAAATTGGGTACTGAAAATCGACTCTCTGAACTTCGTGACGGACTTGCAGAACGGACCGTCACAGGCGTGACGGACCGTCACAGACCCTTGGTGGAAATTTGGGTCTTTGAACTTTGCGACGACCTGCAAGACGGACCGTCGCAGGCACGACGAGCCGTCACAGGTTGCGTAATCCCAGTCTGGGTCGGATTTCTTTACACGTTTTAAGGGACGTTTTTGACTATTCCTGCCTTAATTATAAAGTTAGTGGGTTAATGTTAATAAGTCTAATTACTTGGGGGTTAAAAGAGGTAACCTTAAGTTAATTAGTGGGTTATTATTGCCATCTTTTATACTTAATTATATACTAATTAGGTTAAAAGAAAGAGGGTTGGAATAAGAAAAATAAAAAGAACAAAAGAGAGAGAGAGGATCGAACGAGGGAGAAGAAGAAACGCAGCTTGGAGAACTTTGCTTGCTTGATCAATTCTTCGGTGGAGGTAGGTTATGGGTTTTACGATATTCGTAGTGAACTCTTAATAGTGAATGATATGTATTGATAGTATTGTAAACCCTTCTATATGCTTAATTGTATGCTTGCATGAATATACTTATGTGATTGTGATAAAATAAGCATGATGAAGTTATTGAATCCAAAATCTTGAAAGAAACCCTAATTCACGTGTTAATGATGATGCCTTAGTATAAAAGAAGGCTTGATAAATTATATAATGAGAATGATGATGCCTTGGTATAAAAGAAGGCTTGATAAATTATATAATGAGATTGATGATGCCTTAGTATAAAAGAAGGCTTGATGAATTAGGGGATCGGGTGCCACGTTCCGGTACCAGGATAGTATATGAGGATCGGAGTGTCACGTTCCGACACCAGGATAGAATATGGATCGGGTGCCACGTTCCGGTACCAGGATAGAATGAGGATCGGAGTGCCACATTCCGGCACCAGGATAGAATATGGATCGGAGTGTCACGTTCCGACACCAGGATAGTATATGGAGCGGAGTGTCACGTACCGACACAAGAGGAAGAAAGATAATGAATCTTGAAAGATGAATAATATACTCAATCTAACGAACCTAATTCCCAAAAACGAGTATGGTATTGAGGCTTGAGTCCTCATGGATGAACTTGGTAGTACTTATTGATGATTATAGTACTTTTTGTTGCTACATGTTGAGTATTATAGTTGTTTTATAATGTTACTGATTTATATTGTCTTCTATTTTGAGTTGGCCGATGATATCTACTCAGTACCCGTGCTTTGTACTGACCCCCTACTTTTATTATTTCTTCTTTGTTATTTGTGGAGTGCAGCAAACGTGCCGTCGTCTTCAACTCAACAGTAATTCTAGCCAGTCTTCATCACACCGGATCTTCAGGGTGAGCTAATGCTTCTAGCTTGGACTGGATCTTCTTCTTCAAGTCTTGATGCCTTGAATTTCCAGCATGGACTAGCTCTTGCTTGTTTTTAGCTTTTAGAATACTCTTAGTTTAGTCATTTGATTATAGATGTTCTTGTGGTGATGACTTCCAGATTTTGGGGAATAATAGATGTTGAATGTTAATAGTTATTGAATTGGTTTTTAATAATGAGTTTAAGTCTTCCGCATTACTTTCTGTTGATATACATTGAAATGTTAAGGGATTGATTGGTTGGTTCTCTCACATAGGAGGGTAAATGTGGGTGCCAGTCGCGACTCGGTTTTGGGTCGTGACAAACTTGGTATCAGAGCATTAGGTTCGTTGGTCTCATCACACAAGAACGAGTCTAGTAGAGTCTTAAGGAACGGTAGGGGGACGCCTTTACTTTTCTTTGAGAGGCTATAAGACTTTAGGAAAATTCCATTCTTTCTTTCTTTCTTTCGTGCTATTACTTGAATCCAATTGGTATCTAGGTGATACAAATTGGTATCTGACCATCTTCACTCTATTTCGCAGATGGTTAGAACTAGAGCAACGACTGCACCAGCACCAATACCGGCAAGACAAGAAACGTCTGAGCCAGCCACTGGGGCTGTGGCTCGAGGAAGAGCAGTGGCAAGAGGCCGTGGAAGAGGTCGTGGGAGGACGTCCTCTAGTGGAAGAGGACAAGCACCTAGCCCATCTGATACTAGGGCGGTGACTCCTCCACCGACTGAGGAGGTGATAAGAGAGGGTGAGGAAGGGGAGAATGAACAAGTGCAAAATGAGGAATTGCCACCCCAACCTACCCCAGAGATGATCAATCAGGTTCTTGCTTATCTTAGCGGGTTATCTGATCACGGTTAGGCACCTCCAGTGGTTTCTGCACCAACACCTCCGATTTCAGAGATACGACATGCGGCTACTATGGCTCCTCGTATGGATGCCTCATTGGACAAGGGCACGTTTCCACGTCTGACTACTGGGCCTATAATGACAAATGATCAGCATGAACTTTTCAGTAAGTTCATGAAATTGAAACCTCCAGTCTTCAAGGGTTCTGAATCTGAGGATGCTTACGATTTTCTGGTTGACTGTCATGAGCTACTACACAAGATGGGTATAGTAGAACGGTTTGGTGTTGAGTTCGTGAGTTATCAGTTTCAAGGGAACGCCAAAATGTGGTGGCGGTCACATGTTGAGTGTCAACCAACAGAGGCACCACCTATGACTTGGGCCTCATTCTCTAGCTTGTTTATGGAGAAGTATATCCCCCGGACTTTGAGGGATAGGAAGAGAGATGAGTTCTTGAGCCCAGAGCAAGGTAGGATGTCGGTTAATGTATACGAGGCTAAGTTTCGGGCATTATCCAGGTATGCCATCCAACTTTGTTTCAGTCCACAAGAGCGGATTCGCCGGTTTGTGAAGGGGTTGAGGTCAGAATTGCGGATTTCGGCCTTACAGGTAGCAGCTACGGCAAAATCCTTCCAAGAAGTGGTAGACTTTGTGATAGAAGTGGAAGGAGTGAAGCCCGATGACTTCCCCACGACATCGACATCAAAAAGGTTTCGAAAGGGAGGTGAGTTTAATGGTTCTTACTCTAGAGGACAGAGTCCAGGGGGTTACTCGGCCCGACCAATTCAGTCTTCACCACAGACTGTAGTTGGGGGTCCACCTCAGACCGGTCAACACTTCTCTGAGAGACCGATGCTTGAACCCAGAGAATGTTATGGATGCGGGAGACTGGGCACATTAAGAGGTATTGCCCAAAACAGAGTTACAGACCTCCCATAGTCAGAGGTAGAGGTGGTCATAGTAGAGGCTGTTATTCTGGAGGACGTGGTGGTCGAGGTAATGGTGGTCACCAAAACGGCAGGGGTGACGGGCAAACTGGAGCCACTACATCACAACATGGTAGGGGCAACGGACAGACAGGTAATGGGGCCCATTGTTACGCTTTCCCTGGGAGATCTGAAGCGGAGACATCTGACGCTGTTATCACAGGTAATCTCTTGGTTTGTGATTGCATGGCTTTTGTATTGTTTGATCCCGGATCCACATTTTCTTATGTATCTTCTTCATTTGCTAATGGTCTTAATTTACCTTGTGAATTGCTTGACATACCTATTCGTGTGTCTACTCCGATGGGTGAGTCTGTGATAGTTGAAAAGGTATATAAGTCTTGTTTGGTGAATTTTGTGGGGAGCAACACTTATGTAGATTTGGTTATCTTAGAAATGGTTGACTTTGATGTAATTCTGGGTATGACTTGGCTTTCTCCGAATTTTGTGATCATGGATTGTAATGCTAAAACTGTGACGTTAGCCAAGCCTGGGACAGATCCGTTGGTGTGGGAGGGCGACTACACTTCCAATCCGGTTCGTATCGTGTCCTTTCTTCGTGCTAAAAGAATGGTTAGTAAGGGTTGTTTAGCCTTCTTAGCACACCTCAAGGATGACACTACCCAAGTACCTTCGATCGAGTCGGTTTCGGTAGTCCGTGAGTTTTTGGATGTGTTCCCTGCAGATCTTCCTGGTATGCCACCAGATAGGGATATATACTTCTGTATTGATCTTGAACCGGGTACTCGCCCCATTTCTATACCCCCTTATAGAATGGATCCCGCGGAGTTAAGAGAGTTAAAGGCAAAACTTCAAGAGTTGTTGAGCAAAGGCTTCATTAGACCAAGTGCATCTCCTTGGGGTGCTCCGGTTTTGTTTGTGAAGAAGAAGGATGGGAGTTTTCGGATGTGCATAGATTATAGACAACTGAACAAGGTAACTATCAAGAACAAGTATCCCATTCCTCGCATTGATGACTTGTTCGATCAGTTACAAGGTGCTTGTGTCTTCTCTAAAATTGACTTGAGATCCGGTTATCATCAATTGAAAATACGGGCAACGGATGTGCCAAAGACTGCATTTCGAACTAGGTATGGGCACTACGAATTTGTGGTAATGTCGTTTGGTCTTACTAATGCCCCTGCTGCTTTCATGAGCTTGATGAATGGGATTTTTAAGCCATATCTAGATCTCTTTGTGATCGTATTTATTGATGATATACTCGAAGAGTAAGAAGGAACATGAGGAGCATTTGAGAATGGTGTTAGAGTTATTGAGGAAGAAGAAGCTTTATGCCAAATTTTCCAAGTGTGAGTTTTGGCTAGATTCAGTGTCCTTCTTGGGACACGTGGTTTCTAAGGATGGAGTGATGGTGGATCCATCTAAGATTGAGACAGTGAAGAATTGGGTGAGACCTACAAACGTGTCAGAAATAAGGAGTTTTGTTGGTTTAACTACCTACTACCGCCGATTTGTCAAGGGATTCTCCTCTATTGCGTCCCAATTAACGAACTTGACTAAGCAGAATGTTCCATTTGTATGGTCGGATGAGTGTGAGGAAAGCTTTCAGAAACTCAAGACCTTGTTGACTACTGCACCAATTCTTACCTTGCCAGTAGAGGGTAAGAATTTCATTGTTTATTGTGATGCATCCTATTCTGGGTTGGGTGCAGTGCTAATGCAAGAGAAGAATGTGATTGATTATGCTTCGAGGCAATTAAAGGTGCATGAACGTAACTATCTGACCCATGATTTGGAGTTGGCCGCGGTAGTATTTGCACTAAAGCAATGGAGACACTATTTGTATGGGGTCAAGTGTGAAGTCTATACGGACCATCGTAGCCTACAATATGTCTTCACTCAGAAGGATTTGAATTTGAGACAGAGGAGATGGATGGAACTACTGAAGGACTACGACATCACTATTTTGTATCATCCGGGAAAGGCGAATGTTGTGGCAGATGCTTTAAGTAGAAAGGCGGTAAGCATGGGAAGTCTAGCTCACTTGCAAGTTTCTAGACGCCCATTGGCAAGAGAGGTTCAGATTCTGGCTAATGACCTTATGAGGTTAGAAGTAAATGAGAAGGGAGGATTGTTAGCTTGTGCGGAGGCAAGATCTTCCTTCCTTGACAAGATTAAGGGAAAGCAGTATAACGATGAGAATATTGATCCGGATCCGAGATAAAGTGTTGCAAGGAGAGGCTAAGGAAGCAATAATTGATGAGGAAGGCATTTTGAGGATTAAGGGAAGAGTATGTGTACCTCGTGTTGATGACTTCATCCACACTATTCTTACAGAGGCTCATAGTTCCGGATACTCTATACATCCTGGTGCAACCAAGATGTACCGCGACCTAAAACAACACTTTTGGTGGAGTAGAATGAAGCGTGACATTGTGGATTTTATCGCCAAATGTCCAAATTGTCAACAAGTAAAGTATGAACACCAGAGGCCCGGAGGAACACTTCAGAGAATGTCCATTCCTGAATGGAAGTGGGAGAGAATTGCAATGGACTTCGTGGTTGGTCTTCCAAAGACATTGGGTAAGTTTGATTCCATTTTGGTGGTTGTTGATAGGTTAACTAAGTCTGCTCACTTCATTCTTGTCAAGGTGACCTACAATGCAGAGAAGTTAGCCAAAATCTACATCTCAGAAATTGTTCGACTGCATGGAGTTCCACTCTCCATTATATCAGATAGAGGTACGCAGTTTACTTCTAAGTTTTGGAGAACATTGCATGCGGAATTAGGTACTAGGTTGGACCTTAGTACTGCGTTTCACCCTCCGACTAATGGTCAGTCTGAGCGAATGATTCAAGTGTTGGAGGATATGCTTCGTGCATGTGTGATAGAATTCGGGGGCCATTGGGATAGCTTCTTACCTTTGGCAGAGTTTTCATACAATAATAGCTATCACTCCAGTATTGACATGGCTCCATTTGAAGCATTGTATGGGAGGAGGTGTAGGTCTCCCATTGGTTGGTTCGATGCATTTGAGGTTAGACCTTGGGGTACTGACCTCTTGAGGGATTCGTTATATAAAGTGAAGTGCATTCAAGGAAAGCTTTTAGCGGCTCAAAGTAGGCAAAAAGAATATGCAGATCGAAAGGTTAGAGATTTGGAGTTTATGGAGGGTGAACAAGTCTTGTTGAAGGTTTCGCCCATGAAAGGGGTGATGCGGTTTAGAAAAAGAGGTAAGCTAAGCCCAAGGTATATTTGTCCATTTAAAGTACTTAAGCGAGTAGGGGAGGTGGCTTATGAATTAGCCTTGCCTCCAGGGCTGTCCAGAGTGCATCCGGTATTTCATGTGTCCATGTTGAAAAGATACCATGGGGATGGAAACTACATTATCCGTTGGGATTCAGTTTTGCTTGATGAAAATTTGACTTATGAGGAGGAGCCTGTTGCTATCTTAGCTAAAGAAGTCCGTAAGTTGAGGTCGAGGGAGATTGCATCCATCAAAGTTCAATGGAAGAATCGACCAGTTGAAGAAGCCACTTGGGAGAAGGAGACTGATATGCAAGAAAAATACCCACATCTGTTTACGGATTCAGGTACTCTTTTCCGCCATTGTTTTTCTTCTTGTGATCGTTCGAGGACGAACGATGGGTAAATTGGTATCTATTGTAACGACCTGTTTAGTCGTTTTGAGCAGCAGATTTTAATTCTGGAAAATTGGCTGAGACGACCGACCCCACGACGGACCGTCATGGGCACGACGGACCGTCGCAGGGTCTCGTTTCAAAACACTTAGAAATTCTGAATTGGGTACTGAAAATCGACTCTCTGAACTTCGTGACGGACTTGCAGGACGGACCGTCACAGGCGTGACGGACCATCACAGACCCTTGGTGGAAATTTGGGTCTCTGAACTTTGCGACGACCTGCAGGACGGACCGTCGCAGGCACGACGGGCCGTCACAGGTTGCGTAATCCTAGTCTGGGTCAGATTTCTTTACACGTTTTAAGGGACGTTTTTGACTATTCCTGCCTTAATTATAAAGTTAGTGGGTTAATGTTAATAAGTCTAATTACTTGGGGGTTAAAAGAGGTAACCTTAAGTTAATTAGTGGGTTATTATTGCCATCTTTTATACTTAATTATATACTAATTAGGGTAAAAGAAAGAGGGTTGGAATAAGAAAAATAAAAAGATCAAAAGAGAGAGAGAGAGAGAGGATCGAACAAAAGAGAAGAAGAAACGCAGCTTGGAGAACTTTGCTTGCTTGATCAATTCTTCGGTGGAGGTAGGTTATGGGTGTTACGATATTCGTAGTTAACTCTTAATAGTGAATGATATGTATTGATAGTATTGTAAACCCTTCTATATGCTTAATTGTATGCTTGCATGAATATGCTTATGTGATTGTGATAAAATAAGCATGATGAAGTTATTGAATCCAAAATCATGAAATAAACCCTAATTCACGTGTTAATGATGATGCCTTAGTATAAAAGAAGGCTTGATAAATTATATAATGAGAATGATGATGCCTTGGTATAAAAGAAGTCTTGATAAATTATATAATGAGATTGATGATGCCTTAGTATAAAAGAAGGCTTGATGAATTAGGGGATCGGGTGCCACGTTCCGGTACCAGGATAGAAATAGAGGATCGGGTGCCAGTTCCGGTACCAGGATAGAAATAGAGGATCGGGTGCCACGTTCCGGTACCAGGATAGTATATGAGGATCGGAGTGTCACGTTCCGACACCAGGATAGAATATGGATCGGGTGCCACGTTCCGGTACCAGGATAGAATGAGGATCGGAGTGCCACGTTCCGGCACCAGGATAGAATATGGATCGGAGTGTCACGTTCCGACACCAGGATAGTATATGGAGCGGAGTTTCACGTACCGACACAAGAGGAAGAAAGATAATGAATCTTGAAAGATGAATAATATACTCAATCTAATGAACCTAATTCCCAAAAACGAGTATGGTATTGAGGCTTGAGTCCTCATGGATGAACTTGGTAGTACTTATTGATGATTATAGTACTTTTTGTTGCTACATGTTGAGTATTATAGTTGTTTTATAATGTTACTGATATATATTGTCTTCTATTTTGAGTTGGCCGATGATATCTACTCAGTACCTGTGCTTTGTACTGACCCCCTACTTTTATGTTTTCTTCTTTGTTATTTGTGGAGTGCAGCAAACGTGTCGTCGTCTTCAACTCAACAGTAATTCTAGCCAGTCTTCGTCACACCGGATCTTCAGGGTGAGCTAATGCTTCTAGCTTGGACTGGATCTTCTTCTTCAAGTCTTGATGCCTTGAATTTCCGGCATGGACTAGCTCTTGCTTGTTTTTAGCTTTTAGAATACTCTTAGTTTAGTCATTTGATTATAGATGTTCTTGTGGTGATGACTTCCAGATTTTGGGGAATAATAGATGTTGAATGTTAATAGTTATTGAATTGGTTTTTAATAATGAGTTTAAGTCTTCCGCATTACTTTCTGTTGATATACATTGAAATGTTAAGGGATTGATTGGTTGGTTCGCTCACATAGGAGGGTAAATGTGGGTGCCAGTCGCGACTCGGTTTTGGGTCGTGACATATAAACTGAATTAAACTTATATTATTCATGAATAAAACATGTATTATATGTGTCTTATAAATTATTTTGGATTTTATCACTAAGAACGTAAGTATTGTTTGTAATGTGTATTAAAATGTATTGTGCATATATTATAAGTGTGTCACCTAAATTATCTTAGTTGATATCATTAAAAGGGGAGTGAACTTTGCAATAGGTATTATAACTGTAGGATGTAATGGTCATAATTTTAATATAATTATAAAACATATCTAATACAACTTTAATACAAAGCCGATATAGTTTCACAAACTTCATCAATTTCGAGCTTCAATCTAGTATTTCTCCTAAAATCAATTCTAAATTTAATCAAACCATCTTAAAATTGAGATATAAACTCCAAAAGGTATTTTCAATTATTGTAGGAACAACCTATCCAAACTAATCGCAAACTAAATAGCAAACAAGTACACTAATCATAACAAATGAAGAAACATAATAAACTGCCAAATGAATTAAACTTGAATTAAAAAGTTATTACACAAATATTAAAATTGAATAAGAATCAATTAAAAATGAATGCAAAATGTAGCAAACTAAAGATCATTATGTGATTCGTAAACTAAATAAAACTTATATCAATAATGAAATAATCAAGTAATCCAATTGTAACAAATCAACCAATAAACTCCTAAATGAATTAACTTGTATTAAAAGTGTATTACACAAATATCAAAGTTGAATTAGAAGAGAGAATTAAGCATGAATAGAAAATGTAACTAATGAAAGACTAGCCAATAATTTACAAAGTGTCTAAAAAGTGAATTAAATTATATCAATAATGACTTAAACAAGTAATCCAATAGTAACAAATAATAAACTACAAAATTAATTAAATTTGCATTAAAAGTGTATACACAATATTAAAGTTTAATTAAAAGAGTATTAAAAATAAATGAAAAACGTAACCATTGAAAGACAAGACAATAATCTATAGACTGAATTAAACTTATATTATTCATGAATAAAACATGTATTATATGTGCTTATAAATTATTTTGGTTTGTATCACTAAGAACATGAGTGATGTTTGCAATATGTATTATAAATGTATTGTTCATGATTTAATACAATTATTAAACATATCTAATTCAACTTTAATACAATTGCGATACAGTTCCATAAACTTTACATTTTTCCGAGTTTCAATCTTATATTTCTCCTAAAATCAATTATAAACATAACCAAACTCTCTTTAAATTGAGATATAAACTTCAAACTGCATTTTCAATTTATTTGTAGGATTAACCTATCCATACTAATAACGAGCTCGTAAGATTCATAAAATGAATTTAAAATTTGAACCTTTATAATGACCATCAACAGTGAATTCTTGCTGTTGTAATTTTAAAAATTTGACAATTTTGTTTGAAAACATAATATTGTACAATTTTTTTATTTTTCTATTTCTCTTCTCGATTATGTTTTTGGGTAAAAATAGTGAAATAGAGACAACTACTAATTTGAGAATAATTATATAAATGAAATTTTTAAAAGAACAATTAAAAAGAAGAGAAGGAAGAGAAAAAATAACAGAAAGAGACGACGAAGAAGAAAAATAAAAAAAAAAGATGGAGAAGAGAAAAAGGACAGAGAAACAAGCGAAGTGGTACAATTTTTTAATCCAAAAAAAGAATGTTATATTTAATTTTTTTTATTGTCATAAATGATAAATATTTTCTTAATATAACATATTTATGTGATTTATCCATTATAATTCTATTTTTTTCACTTCTTGGTATAAATATTGGGTAAAGTCAATTGTTTCAATTAATACACCACAAAAAGATAATTAGCTATAAAAACCTATTGTTAATCTATTGTCAAGATACGACAACTATCCATTGTTAATATTTTTTTTAGTTACAGTGATATGATAAATGATTGTTTTTAACAAATTATTGTCATAACAGATAAATTTAGTAGATATATATGTTTCAAATTAATTATTCTCATAATGTATGGTATGATTTAGTTTTAATTGTTAGCTTTTCAATATAACTTTGCAGTTGTATGTGATGAACTAAATAGACTCTTAGCCAAGAATGCTCTGGACAATGGATCTTATCTATGCTTAGACAATTCATTCAACGAGGAAATTGTGAAATACTTATGGAAACTACTTGTATTGAGAGAAAAATGCAAAGGGAGAAATCGATAAAAGGTTTAGAATCAAATGACAGGAATCATATGAATTTATGATAATAATATTGTAAGAGATGAAGAACAAGTTGGAGAGAAGAATATGTATATTGATATTGAGGAACACAACAATAATATCCATAAGGCTGATGTTGAATTAACTAGTAAATACAAGTTGAAGGGAAAGAGAGGGAGAAATGTTAGGATCAAATCCACACACACACTTGATGAACTAAGAACACAAGAACTTGCAAGAGAAAGAGATGAGAGATCTAGAGAGAGAAAGATAGAAACCAATATTTTGTTGTAACACCCCGTGAGTAAACTTCCACGGTAGTGGGGTATATATTAATAATTCAGAGTATTTTTGGATACAGAGAATAAAAGGATAATAAATATATGACAGTACATCAAATATTAATCAGGATCCACAACCTAACAATTCTCCCACTTGGAGACTGATTCAGTCATCCAAAAAATACATTCTCAAAAAAAATCTCTTCATCATCAACATTTTTAACGCACCACAACATCTGTAGCAACAACTAGAGAAGACCAACCAAGGTTTTGCATAACCCCAATTTCCCAACATCAACACATTTTGTCAACATGTCTGTCGGGTTCTTTGCACCCTCTATCTTCTCCAAGCACATATCACCATCCTCCACTGCCCTGGGAGTGAAATGGTACCGCCTTCTGATGTGATTTGTCTTCGAATGATAGACTGGATTTTTCACCAACTGTATGGAACTCTGGCTATCTGAGTAAAGAATCTTCTCGCTCTGCTTCTTTCCCAATTCCTCCAGATAATCTACCAGTCATATCATCTCTTTCCCAACTTCAGCTATTGCCACATACTCAACTTCAGTAGATGAAAGAGAAACACACTTCTGAAGCCTGGACATCCAACTCACTGCTGTTTCACGTATGGTGTAAATGTACCCGGATGTACTCTTGCTCGAGTCCACATCCCCACCAAGATCAGCATCCACAAAACCTTGTAGAGTCACCTTTCCTTTGCCAAAACAAAGTGAAGTACTAGATGTACCTCTTAGATATCTCAGAATCCACTTCACAGCTTCCCAATTCTCTTTCCACGGGTTCGCCATGTAACTGCTAACAACTCCCACTGCATGTGTTATATCACGTCTAGCGCAGACCATAGCATACATCAAACTCCCAACTGCTGAAGCATATGGAACAAGTGTCATATGCTCACGCTCCTCGACAGTCTTGGGTGACAGCTCCTTTGACAATTTTTAGTGATTTGCCAATGGAGTAGTCCTGGGCTTAGCATCATTAACCCAGAATATGCTCAACACCCTCTCAATGTACAACTCATGAGACAGATTTAAAGTGCCAGCAGATCTATTCCGAGAAATCTACATCCCCAAAATCTACTTCGCTGAACCCAAATTTTTCATCTCAAACGTTGCAGACAACCTTGTCTTTAGATTGTTAATCTCCGTCATACTAGATCCTGCAATCAACGTATCGTCCACATACAAGAGTAGAAAGACATATGAATCAGTGTATTTCTTGAATTAACAATAAGGATCCTTTTCAGCTTTGTTGAATCCACCGTTGATCATGAAGGAGTCAAACTTCTTGTACCACTGCCTTGGTGTTTGTTTTAGTCCATACAAGATCCTAGTGATCTTGCACACCATGGGTTCCTTGATTGGAACCACAAATCCTTACGGTTACTGCATATAGAACTCTTTGTCCAGATCTCAATGTAAAAACGCTATTGTTACATTCATTTGCTCTAGATGTAGTTTCCCCGATGCAACAATACTCAACAGAATTTGAATAGAGGTTAACTTCTCAACAGGAGAAAATATTTCAGCATAATCAATACCTTTCCTTTGTAAATATCCTTTAACCACTAAACAAGCCTTGAACCTTCTTTTTCCATCTAGTTCAGTCTTGATTCTGAACACCCACTTGTTCAGCAAATCTCTCTTCCCAGCAGGTAACTCAGTCAAAACCCATGTGTCGTTATGTTCAAGTGATCTCATCTCATCATCCATGGTTTGCTTCTACTTGATCAAATCCTCCACCAATAGGGCCTCATCAAAAGACTCTGGTTCCCCCTCATAAGTCAGCAATAGACAGTGTAATGAAGGTGAATACCTATCTGGTGCCCTGATGGTTCTGGATGATCTCCTTAACACCTGCTCAGGTGTAACTTGCTCCACTTCAGATTCTTCAGTAGGAGTTGGTTGAGTATCTGCTTCGACATCTCTGAGGTTACTCTTATCCAACTCAACCTCAACTCCCACTTGCTTTGTAATCTCTAGAACCTTCTACTCTCTGTCCTTGTACAGGATAGACTCATCAAATGTCACGTCACAATGTCTCAGGATCTTTCTGTTCTTGTCATCTTAAAACCTATAACCAAACAAATCAGAACCATATCGTATGAAGTAAAACTTCACAGCTGTGGCATCAAGCTTGTATCTCTTTTCTGGATCAATATGAACATAAGCAGTGCAACCAAAAGTCCTCAAGTGTGTGTACTTGAGTTCTTTCCCTGTTCGTACCTCATCTGGAATCTTGAACTCTAAAGGAACTGATGGTCCCCTGTTTATCAAGTATGAAGTTGTGCTCACAGCATCCGCCCAAAATGTTTTGGGCAGCCCACAATGTATCCTCATACTCCTTGCACGCTCATTCAATGTTCTGTTCATCCTCTCAGCAATTCCATTCTGCTTTACCTTACCAGGAATTGTTCTCATCAATCTGATTCTCTCAGCTGCACAAAATGCCTTGAACTCTGATTTGTCATACTCTCCTCCATAGTCAGACCTAAGACATTTGACCTTCAAACCGGTCTGATTCTCAACTTCAGCTTTCCACTTCTTGAAAGTTGCAAACACATCTGACTTATGCTTCAAGAATTAAACCCATACCATCCTGCTGAAATCACCAATGAAGGTAACACAGAATTTGGATCCTCCAAGTGATGATAGTGGAGATGGTCCCCAAACATCTGAATGGACCATTTCCAACTACACTTTCTTTGCCTCTCTAGGAGTCTTTGTGAAGCTTACTCTAGTCTGTTTACCCATAACACATCTCTCGCAAAGATCCATATCAACAGACTTCAGACCCTCTAATGCTCCTTTTGCAACTAGCATCTTCATTCCTTTAGCACTCGTGTGTCCAAGTCTGTTGTGCCACAAACATGAACCGGAAACACCTTCAGCACCAGCGGCCATGTTAATACACCCTGCAGTGGTGTACAAGTTTCCAGATTTGGTGCCACGAGATACAACCATAGCACCTTTCACAATCTTCCACAAACCTTTCCCAAACTCTGCTGCATATCCTGTGCTATCCAACTGACCAATAGAATTCAGATTTTTCTTGAGTCCAGGAATATATCTTACATTCTCCAATGTCTACAGGTTTCTCAAGATGGTCTTTATGCAAACATCCCCCTTTCCTTCAATCTCTAAGGCTTTATTGTCAGCATGATACACCTCTCCAAAATTTCAAAATTTGAAATTTTTTGACAACTCCTTGCTTGGAGACGAATGGAAAGATGCAACAGAATTCAAAATCCATGATTCAACCGGGCTGTTCACACTAAGGATTAGAGCATCTCTAATGTCCTATGCTGAATTTACAAAATCATTGTCATCTCAATATTTCTAATTCTATTTCTTCTTTGGCTTTGTACAGCTCGTCCGAAAGTACCATTTTTCTCCATAGTTCCAACAAGTCACGTTTGATCTGTTTGGAGATTTTCCTCGATTCTTTGATTTTGATTGACCATGTTGATTTTGGTCTTTCGTCTTACTTCTCCCCCTTCGGTCAACGCTGAGAGCACTGCCCGATGAATCTCTCACTTCTCGTTTGCGAATACTTTCGCTAAGAATAACATCACGAATTTCATCAAACTTCAGTTTCTCAGATCCATGGGAACTGCTAATCGCAGCAACAACAGTATCCCAAGACTCGGGCAGAGATGATATCAAATTCAATGACTTAATTTCATCTTCAAAATTAATATCCACAGAGTTGAGTTGACTCACAATCATATTGAACTCGTTTATATGATCAGAAACAGATTCATTCTCAGACATCTGAAAATTGAACAATCTACGCATCAAATATACCTTGTTCATTGCCGATGGTTTTTCATACATGTTTGAAGTGCCTTCAACAGATCGGACGTAGTCTTCTCCTTCACGATGTTGAACGACATGTTTCTTGACAAAGTCAACCGGATCAACCTTAGAGCCTGACAATCCTTGAGCTTCCACTTCTCCTCTGTCATGGATTTCGGCTTCACCTCAATCAACGATTCATGAAGATCTTTCTGGTACAGATAATCTTCGATCTGCATCTTCCAGAAACTTAAATCGGATCCATCAAACTTCTCGATTCCAAGCTTCGAACTATCCATCTTCAGTGATCCTGTTGAATCTCCTTAGCTCTGATACCAGTTGTTAGGATCGAATCCACACACACATACTTGATGAATTAAGAACACAAGAACTTGCAAGAGAAAGAGATGAGAGATCTAGAGAGAGAAAGAGAGAAATCAATATTTCGTAGTAACACCCCGTGAGTAAACTTCCACGACGGTGGGGTACATATTAATAATTCAGAGTATTTTAGGTTACAGAGAATAAAAGGAGAATAAATATATGACAGTACATCAAATATTAATCAGGCTCCACAACCTAACATAAAAAAAGTATAAAAGATATTAATGGAGGAGGAAGTTGTAGCTAACGGTCTCAAAAATGAACCCAAACATAGGTAACCCGCCCAACTCGTCTAGAATTTTAAGGGTTTGATTCAAGATGATTTGAGTTGGGTTCAATTTCAATCAATTCAAAGTTAACCATTTGAAGAGAATTCTAAATTAAGGCCAATTCACTCTCCAATTTCAACCCGTTTTCAAACTTTTTATTAAGATATGTTCATATATTGAAGGTATGAATTATTATCTATTTAACATCTTTTAGGATTTATCTATCCAGTTGTTATTTTTTAACAAAAAATATCTTGAGCGGGAATTCAAATTATGATTATAAAAGTAAAATATCAATATGTTAAATTATTGAAATTAATCGAGTAAAATTGGGCGGGTCAAGATCCAACCCGTTTTTAGCCTATTTGAGCCCAAAGTAAACTTGAGCGGGTCAAAACCCAATGTGATTTCTATTCAATCCATTATAATATTTTCAAATTTCAACCCAACCCACCCATTTGATATCCTTAATCGTAGTGATGTTATTAATTAGACCCGTACACTTAAGAATTGCACCGTTGATCTTCATTCCAAATTCACAAAGAAAGTAAATTTATCTGGCTAGTAATTAATTTTGCCTACAATTGGTTTCTATATAAACAATGAGAATTCATACTTTTTAGCCAATGTTACTTATTTGGGATTACGAAATAGTGATTATTGTATCTACATGTATCTTAGCTTGACTTGATATAGAAATATTGAAGTAGTAAATTCAAAGTTACATCCTAATGGAATATGTAGAATGTTATCCGTGTATATTGTTGAAGTGATGAATGTGCCTAGTCTTACAATGAAGCAAGTATCCAGTCACTTACAGGTACATCCTTATAAAAAATTGGAGGAGGGGGGGGGGGGTAATTATTTGCAACAAAAAAAAAAAAACTCTCTTTAGTGAAGTTATTTTATGATACTCGATTATTAAAAAATATTAAGCTTGAAATGATTTTTCAACGAACACTTCTGAGAGTCCACTTTTCTACAATGATATTAATTTTAATTATTATTTTTTATCAAAATAATTATTAGAACAAAAATTTAATTTTACATATTTTGCAAAAAAAAAACTCTCTTTAGTGAAGTTATTTTTATGATACTCGATATTAAAAAATATTAAGCTTGAAATGATTTTTCAATGAACACTTCTGAGAGTCCACTTTTCTACAATGATATTAATTTTATTTATTATTTTTTAATCAAAATCATTATTAGAACAAAAATTTAATTTTACATCATTTCCACTAGGGATGTACAAATCGAACCAAACCACAATTTGAGTCAAATAGAAAAAAAACTCAACTAGTGATTTGGTTTGACTTGATTTTGTGTTGAAAAAAAACCCGACTATATTTGGGCTAGTTTGGTTTCAACTAAAAAAAATAAACCCGAGACCAAACCAACCCGACATTATATATATAATTTTAAAATTTTATTTTATACGTAAAAGTACTTATTTTGATATAATTTTTAAATATCTCGTATACTTTTTCATAGTTTTATATTTTAATATATTTATTTCATGTTTGGAAGTTAGAATTCGTAATGATCTAATAAAGATTAAAGTCCATACATGTTGGTAATTATAAAGACTTAAATAAAAATCAAACTAATACTAATGCAAAAGGAAAATCAGTTCAACATTAAGAATGACAATAATATTGAACATTATTTTTTAGTTTTACATAGATTTAGACAATTAAAATACATGATCTAATTTACTTTCTTTTGATATTTAGTCATGTAACTAATACTTACTAAATTTACTTTAGCATGATTTAGTACTTTAAATTATGATCAATTTCATTATGACTTATTATTTTGAAATATTCTTTTACGTGATTTTATTCTTATTTTTTTTGTTAGATATTTTAGTGTCATTAATCATATCATATTTTTTATTGTTATAGTTGCATTTTGGTAGGACTAAAGAAATATTTGAATTAAAAGTAAATTATATGTTTGTATGAAAAATCAAAAAAATCCAAAAAAAAAACCCGAAGTTAATTGGTTTGATTTGATTTGGTTTATAATCTCAAAAATCCAATTCAAATAATTTAATTTGATATTTGAAAAACCCGTACCAACCTGATGATGTACACCCCTAATTTCCACCAGTAAATATTTGGAAATTATGCTCATCTTTGGTCCTCACATTTTTGTTTATCAAAACACTTGCTTAGTAAAGAGGATTAGCAATAAACGTGTATTAAATCTTTAGTTATTTGTTGCTAATTTCTATTATACCTGGTTATGTTTATCCAATGAAATAATAATATTGCCAATTACAAAGATTTTTGTCGTTCATTGAATAGCTACAAAAAAATATATGATGAGAAAATGATGAGTTGTATCATATATGAGATAATAATAATTATATCCATAGTCCAACTCTCCTTTGAGTTTCTTTTATTCTTTCAAACAACTGGAGAGAGAAATAATAAACATTACGGATTCTCAACAAAGAAGTATTTGTGTAACAACACATCATTAGAAAGAAAGAAAGTCTTGGATCCAAAAAGTCTGAGAGTTAAACATTTTTGCTATTTCAACTCCATATATATATATATATATATATAGATATATATATATATATATAATATATATATATATATATATAATATATATATATATATATATATACCACAACTTCAAGCTCAACGGCACATTTGAAATGTCGGGTCCAATTGATTATAGGTCTTCTTTGGCGTGGATCATCATGATTACGTCTAAGATAATCATACTCCAAATGATTATAGCTTGGATCTCAATCCTAACCACACAAATGTTGAAAATGTGACACTTAATGTTAGTTTTATGATCCATTCACAATAATATTATTTTGGTGTAGTATTTAATTACTAACTAAATTCTAATTCTAATTGGATAAGTAAGCAGTGGAAAAGTGGGGAAGTGGAGAAGTTACTTCAACTACCCATTAAGTCTTTCACTTTATCCATTACATCTTCCAACTATCCATTATCTCCACTACTCACCATGATGGAAAGGTGAGAATGATGTTAAAACACACTCTATTTAAATGGCCCTCTCTCTGTCATAAAGATATAGTCTTATCCATCAATGCTATACATAAAGTATAAGACAAGAGAGAAAAACTTCTAAACAACCAAAAGAAAAGACTTCGGCTCAATCAAGTCAAGAATTATAATGGCTGATTCGGATGTATTCTTGGATGAAATATCATAGTATTAAATATATGTGAAAATCATATAGTTCTACGATTTTTATTAATTGATAGAATTTTTAAATGTTAGATTGATAATGTTTTTTTTCACAATCATTAAAAAATCTTTATATGTGGTATCAAGAGTCAGGCTTAAGAACTAGTGATTTTTCATAAAATTAATGTTTTCCTTATTTGAAAATGGTAATAGGTAGTATTAAGTGAAATAATATTCTCTATCATGATGTATTTTATTTTGAAATTATGCATATGAGATTAGTTAATCACCAAAGTGGTGTAATCTTTGAAGAATTAATTCAAAATAATAATGACTAAATGTAGATTCAATTATTCATTATTTTGATGCTTATAACTGCTATAATTTATGGATATAGAGAAGTTTTTGGCTGTAAATATTTCGGAATCACCCAAAGATTGATTATTTCATTTTATAACCATTGAACATTAATGAGATAATTTATATGTGTCATTAGTTTTATTTATTTATCCAAAGATAATAAATATTATTGATTGACACATTTAAAATTATTGAATTACGTTAAATTCACATTTAAGCATCATCATGTCTAAAGTTGTAATTTCATGTTTCGCCCAAAGGAGGACATCAATATATATTAAGAATTTATAAACCATTTCTGAATTTGATAGTAAGTTAAAATTCATAACTCAAAGTATTGACAAATGAGTATATTGTATTTGCAACATTTGCTCTTCATTCACAATCTGTCTCTGTTACGACCTTTAACGGTCTTAACTTCTCATATTGGTGCGAACAGATCAAATTTCATCTCAGAATTTTAAATCTTGATGTTGCACTTTACACTGAGAAGCCAACTGCTATTACTAAAACTAGCAGTACTGAAGAAAGGTCTCATTATAAGAACTTGGATTAATCTAACAAATTAGGCATAATATTTATGCGAATGAGTATTGCGAGCAACATTAAGACTGCTCTTCCCAAAACTGAAAATGCAATAGATTTTCTAAAATTCATGGAAGAACCTCTCAAACTGTTGATAAGTCTTTTGCTGGGACAATAATGGGTACTTTGACCACCATGAAGTTTGATGGTTCACGTACCATGCATGAGCATATCATCGAAATGACAAACGTAGCAGCAAGACTTAAGTCTTTGGAAATGGAAGTGAAGTAAATTTTCCTTGTACAATTCATTATCAACTCATTATCGTCTGAATATGACCCTTTTCAAATGAACTACAACACCATTAAAGACAAATGGGACGTGCATGAATTGCACAAAATGTTGGTTCAGGAGGAAGTAAGGCTCAAGAATCAAGAAACCCACTCCATAAACCTTGTAAGTCATCAAGGAGTTGGAAAGAAAGGAAAGAAACATGCTAAAGAAAAACAGAGGCACCATAATGTTAATGAGTCCTCCTCTCAAGTACATAAGAAGGAACATAAGAATGATAAGTGTCATTTCTGTGGAAAACCTGGACACTTTCAGAAAGATTGTCTGAAATTTAAGGCATGGCCCGAGAAGAAAGGGATTCCTTACAACACAAATGTAACGACCTGTTTAGTCGTTTTGAGCAGCAGATTTTTAATTCTGGAAAAACTGGCTGGGACTACGGGCACTGCGACGGACCGTCACAGTCACGACGGCCCGTCGAGGGTGCAGCGTGTCAGCATACTTAGAATTCTGAAATTGGGAACTGAAAATCGACTCTCTGTAAATTGTGACGGACCTGCAGGACGTGCCGTCACATCCACGACGAACCGTCGTGAGTTTCCGTTGCAAAACACTTCAACTTTTGAGAATTTGGTACAAGAAACGAGTTTCTGACCGTCATGACGGAGGTGCAGGACGGACCGTCACAGGTGTGACGGGCCGTCACAGACCACCTGGAAGTTGGGAGGTTGCGACGGCCATCGTGACGGACCGTCGCGGGCACGACGGCCTGTCACAGGCTGCGCAATCCCAGGCAGTTTAGGATTTCTCCACACGTTTTAAGGGTCGTTTTTGACTATTCTTTCCTTAATTATAAAGATTGAGGGTTAACATTAATAAGTCTAATTACTTAGGGGTTAAAAGGGGTAACCTTAAGTTAATTAGTGGGGTTTATTGTCCTTTTTCACACTTAATTATTTGGTAATTAGGGTAAAGGAAAGAGGGTTTGAATAAAACAAAAGAGAAAGAACAAGAGAGAAAAAGAGAGAAACGAATTGAGGGAGATTGGACGAGAAGAAGAAAGCTTGGGAATTTGCTTGTGGATTCCAATTCTTCGGTGGAGGTAGGTTATGATTTCTTTTACGATATTCGTAGTGAACTCTTAATAGTGAATAATATGTGTTGATAATATTGTAAACCTGTCTATATACTTATTGTATGCTTGCATGAATATGATTATGTGATTTTGATAAAACAAGCATGATAAAAACCATTAAATCCCAAATCTTGAAAGAAACTTTAATCTACGATATTAATGATGATGCCTTGGTATAAAAGAGGGCTTGATGAACTAAAGTAATGGGATTGATGATGCCTTGATAAAGAGAAGGCTTGATGAACTGATAGAATGAATTTAGTGGATCGGAGTGTCACGTTCCGACACATAGTATTAGTGGATCGGAGTGTCACGTTCCGACACATAGTATTAGTGGATCGGAGTGTCATGTTCCGACACATAGTATTAGTGGATCGGAGTGTCACGTTCCGACACATAGTATTAGTGGGACGGGTGTCACGAACCAACACGTAGATATAGGGGATCGGAGTGTCACGTACCGACACATATAGGGGATCGGAGTGTCACGTTCCGACACATATAAGGGATCGGAGTATCACGTTCCGACACATGTAGGGGATCGGAGTGTCACGTACCGACACATAGTGGTAGGGGATCGGAGTGTCACGTACCGACACAAGAGGAAGTAAGATAATGAATCTTGAAAGATGTTAATCTACTCAACATAATGAACTTATTTCCCAAATGAGTGTGGTATTGAGGCTTGAGCCCTCATGGATGAACTTGATGGTATTTATTGACGATTATAATACTTGTTGTTGCTACATGTTGAGTTTATAGTTGATTTATAATATTACTTGATATATATTATCTTCTATTTTGAGTTGGCCGATGATATCTACTTAGTACGTGTGGTTGTACTGACCCCCTACTTTTATGTTTCCCTTTGTTATTTGTGTTATGCAGCAAACGTTCCGTCAACTTCACACAACAGTAATTCGGGCCAGATTTCGTCATACCGGATCTCAGGGTGAGCTAACGCTTCTAGCTTGGACTGGATCTTCTTCTATAAGTCTTGATGCCTTGACTTCCGGCATGGACTAGTTTCTTATGTATTTTTAGCTTCTTAGACATTCTTAGATAGTTTAGTTTAGTAATTTGATCATAGATGTTCTTGTGATGATGACTTCCAGATTTTGGGAATATAATAATAGTTGAGTTGTTTTATTTGAGTTTAAGTCTTCTGCATTATTTTCTGTTGTTGATTTATTGAAATGTTAAGGTTTAGATGGGTTGGTTCGCTCACATAGGAGGGTAAATGTGGGTGCCAGTCGCGTCCCCGAATTGGGTCGTGACAGACTTGGTATCAGAGCATTAGGTTCGTTGGTCTCATCACACAAGAACAGGTCTAGTAGAGTCTTATGGAACGTAGGGGGACGCCTTACTTTTCCTTGAGAGGCTATAAGACTTTAGGAAAATTCCATTCTTTCATTCTTTCTTTCGTGCTACTACTTGAGTCCAATTGGTATCTAGGTGATACAAATTGGGATCTGACCATCTTCACTCTATTTCGCAGATGGTTAGAACTAGAGCAACGAACGCACCAGCAGCAACAACGGAAAGACAGGAAACGACTGAGCCAGCACTGGGGCTGTGGCTCGAGGGAGAACAGCGGCAAGAGGTCGTGGTAGAGGTCGTGGGAGGACGTCTCTAGAGGGAGAGGACGAGCCCCTAGCCCATCTGATACTAGGGCAGTGACTCCTCCACCGACCGGGGATGTGGTAAGAGAGGGTGAGGAAGGGGAGAATGAACAAGGGCAGAATGAGGAAATGCCACCCCAACCTACCCCAGAGATGATCAACCAATACTGGCTTATCTTAGCGGGTTGTCTGATCAGGGTCAGGCACCTCCAGTGGTTTCTGCACCAACACCTCCGGTTTCAGAGATACGACATGCGGCTACTATGGCTCCCTGCATGGATTGCAACATTGGGAATAGGCACATTTCCACGTCTGACTACTGGGCCTATTATGACAAACGATCAACATGAACTTTTTAGTAAGTTCTTGAAATTGAAACCTCCAGTCTTCAAGGGTGCAGAATCTGAGGATGCTTATGATTTTCTGGTTGATTGTCATGAGCTACTACACAAGATGGGGTAGTAGAGAGGTTGGTGTCGAGTTCGTGAGCTATCAGTTCCAAGGGAACGCCAAAATGTGGGTGGCGTCACATGTTGAGTGTCAACCAACAGAGGCACCACCTATGACTTGGGAATCATTCTCTACCCTGTTTATGGAGAAGTATATCCCCAAGGACCTTGAGAGATAGAAAGAGGGATGAGTTCTTGAGTCTTGAACAAGAAGGATGACAGTAAACGCGTATGAGGCTAAATTTCGCGCACTATCCAGATATGCCACCCAACTTTGTTTCAGTCCACAGAACGGATTCGCCGTTTCGTGAAGGGGTTGAGGTCGGAGTTGCGGATTTCAGCCTTATAGGTAGCGGCAACGGCAACATCTTTCCAAGAGGTGGTAGACTTTGTGATAGAGGTGGAAGGAGTGAAGCCAGATGACTTCACCACGACATCGACATCAAAGAGGTTTCGAAGGGGAGGTGAGTTTAATGGTTCCTACTCTAGAGGACAGAACTCCGGAGGTCACTCAGTTCGACCAATACAGTCTTCACTACAGACTGTAGTTGGGGGTCCACTCAGAACGGTCAACACTACTCCGAGAGACCTATGCCCGATTCCAGAGAGTGCTATGGATGTGGGGAGATTGGACATATTAGGAGGAATGTCCAAAACAGAGTTACAGAGCCCCACTAGCTAGAGGTAGGGGGTGGTCATGGTAGAGGCCGTTTTTCTGGAGGACGTGGTGGTGAGTAATGGCGGTCACCAAAACGGCAGAGGTGATGGGCAAAACGGAGCCACTATAACAAAATGGTAGGGGCAACGGACAGACGAATGATAGGGCCCATTGTTAGCTTTCCCTGGGAGGTCTGAAGCGGAGGCGTTGATGCTGTTATCACAGGTAATCTCTTGGTTGTGATTTGCATGGCATCTGTATATTTGACCCTGGCTCCACGTTTTCATATGTATCTTCCTCATTTGCTAACGGTCTAAATTTACATTGTGAATTACTTGACATGCCTATTCGTGTTTCTACTCCGGTGGGTGAGTCTGTGATAGTCGAAAAAGTGTATAGGTCTTGTTTGGTGAATTTTGTGGGGAGCAACACTTATGTAGATTTGGTCATCTTAGAAATGGGTGACTTTGATGTAATTCTGGGTATGACTTGGCTTTCTCCAAACTTTGCGATTTTGGATTGTAATGCTAAAACGGTGACGTAGCCAAGCCTGGGCAGATCCGTTAGTGTGGGAGGGCGACTACACTTCCAATCCGGTGCGTATCATCTCCTTTCTTCGCGCTAAGAAAATGGTGAGTAAAGGGTGTTTAGCTTTCTTGGCACATCTCAAGGATGACACTGCTCAAGTACCTTCGATTGAGTCAGTTTTGGTAGTCCGTGAGTTTTTGGATGTGTTCCCTGCAGATCTTCCTGGTATGCCACCAGATAGGGATATTGATTTCTGCATTGATTTGGAACCGGGTACTCGCCCCATTTCTATACCCCCTTATAGAATGGCTCCCGCGGAGTTAAGAGAGTTAAAGGCACAACTTCAAGAATTGTTGAGTAAAGGCTTCATTAGACCAAGTGCATCTCCTTGGGGTGCTCCGGTCTTGTGTAAAGAAGAAGGATGGGAGTTTCCGAATGTGCATAGATTATCGACAGTTGAACAAAGTAACAATTAAGAACAAGTACCCCATTCCTCGCATTGATGACTTGTTCGATCAGTTACAAGGTGCTTGTGTCTTCTCAAAAATTGACTTGAGATCCGGTTATCACCAATTGAAAATACGAGCAACGGATGTGCCAAAGACTGCTTTTCGAACTAGGTATGGGCACTATGAATTTGTGGTAATGTCCTTTGTCTTACGAATGCCCCTGCTGCTTCATGAGTTTGATGAACGGGATTTTCAAGCCATATTTGGACCTCTTTGGATTGTGTTTATTGATGATATACTGATATACTCGAAGAGTAAGAAAGAACATGAGGAGCATTTGAAAATGGTGTTAGAGTTGTTGAGAAAGAAAAAGCTTTATGCAAAAATTTTCCAAGTGTGAGTTTTGGCTAGATTCAGTGTCCTTCTTGGGGCACGTGGTTTCTAAGAATGGAGTGATGGTGGATCCATCTAAGATAGAGACGTGATGAAAAACTGGGTAAGGCCTACTAATGTGTCAGAAATAAGGAGTTTTGTGGGGTTAGCTAGCTACTACCGCCGATTCGTCAAGGGATTATCTTCTATTGCTTCTCAACTGACGAACTTGACTAAGCAGAACATTCCATTTGTATGGTCGGATGAGATGTGAGGAAAGCTTTCAGAAACTCAAGACTTTGTTGACTACCGCGCCTATCCTTACCTTGCCGGTAGAGGGTAAGAACTCTTGTCTATTGTGATGCATCCTATTCGGGGTTTGGGTGCAGTGCTAATGCAAGAGAAGAACGTGATCGCTTATGCTTCAAGACAATTAAAAGTGCATGAACGTAACTATCCAACTCATGACTTGGAATTGGCCGCGGTAGTATTTGCACTAAAAAAATGGAGACACTACTTGTATAGGGGTTAGGTTAAGTGTGAAGTCTACAGGACCATCGTAGCCTACAGTATGTATTCACTCAGAAAGACTTGAACTTGAGACAGAGGAGATGGATGGAACTACTGAAGGACTACCATCACTATTCTCGTATCATCCGGGAAAGCAAATGTTTGTGGCAGATGCTTGAGTAGAAAGGCCGGAAGCATGGGAAGTCTAGCTCATTTGCAAGCTTCTAGACGCCCATTGGCTAGAGAAGTGCAGATTTTGGCTAATGACCTTATGAGGTTAGAAATAAACGAGAAGGGAGGATTGTTAGCTTGTGTAGAGGCAAAATCCTCTTTCCTTGATCAGATTAAGGGGAAACAAGTTTGATGATGAGAAAAACTAAGGCGAATTCGAGATAACGTGTTGCAAGAGAGGCTAAGGAAGCAATAACGATGGGGAAGGTGTTTTGAGGATTAAGGGAAGAGTATGTGTACCGGCATCGATGATTTGATCACCACTATTCTTTACAAAAGCTCATAGTTCCGGATATTCTATACATCCTGGTGCAACCAAGATGTACCGCGACCTAAAGCAACACTTGGTGGAGTAGAATGAAGCGAGATATTGTTGAGTTTGTGGCCAAATATCCAAATTGTCAACAAGTAAAGTATGAACACAAGAGGCCCGGAGGAACACTTCAGAGAATGCCCATTCCTGATGGAAGTGGGAGAGAATCGCGATGGACTTCGTTGGTTGGTCTTCCAAAGACATTGGGGTAAGTATGACTCTATTTGGGTGATGTTGATAGGTTAACTAAGTCTGCTCACTTCATTCCGGTCAAGGTGACCTACAATGCAGAGAAGTTAGCCGAAATCTACATCTCAGAAATCGTTCGGTTGCATGGAGTTCCACTCTCAATCATATCAGATAGAGGTACGCAGTTTTACTTCTAAGTTTTGGAGAACATTGCATGCAGAATTAGGTACTAGGTTGGACCTTAGTACGGCGTTTCACCCTCAGGACCGATGGACAAGTCTGAGCGAACGATTCAAGTATTGGAGATATGCTTCGGCATGTGTGATAGAGTTTGGCGGCCATTGGGATAGCTTTTACCTTTGGCGGAGTTTTCATAAAATAATAGCTATCACTCCAGTAGTATTGACATGGCTCCATTTGAAGCATTGTATGGGAGGAGGTGTAGATCTCCATTGGTTGGTTGATGCCTTTGAAGTTAGACCTTGGGGGACTGATCTGTTGAGAGATTCTATGGAGAAGGTAAAAAGCTATTCAAGAAAAGCTTTTGGCGGCTCAAAGTAGACAAAGGAGTATGCAGACCGAAAGGTTAGAGACTTGGAGTTCATGGAAGGTGACAAGTCCTGTTGAAGGTTTCACCCATGAAAGGGGTGATGCGGTTCGGAAAAAGGGGTAGGTAAGTTAAGTCAAAGGTATATTGGACCATTTTGAAGTACTTAAGAGAATAGGGGAGGTGGCTTATGAATTAGCCTTGCCCCCAGGGCTGTCCGGAGTGCATCCGTATTTCATGTGTCCATGTGAAAAGATACCATGGAGATGGAAACTACATCATCCGTTGGGATTCATTTGTTGGATGAGAACTTGACTTATGAAGAGGAACCGGTTGCTATATTAGATAGAGAAGTTCGCAAGCTGAGGTCGAGAGAGATTGCATCCATCAAACTGCAATGGAAGAATCGACCGGTGGAAGAGGCTACTTGGGAGAAGGAGGCAGATATGCAAGAAAAATACCCAGGGTGAGCTAACGCTTCTAGCTTGGACTGGATCTTCTTCTATAAGTCTTGATGCCTTGACTTCCGGCATGGACTAGTTTCTTATGAATTTTTAGCTTCTTAGACATTCTTAGATAGTTTAGTTTAGTAATTTGATCATAGATGTTCTTGTGATGATGACTTCCAGATTTTGGGAATATTAATAATAGTTGAGTTGTTTTATTTATGAGTTTAAGTCTTCCGCATTATTTTCTGTTGATATTATATTGAAATGTTAAGGTTTAGATGGGTTGGTTCGCTCACATAGGAGGGTAAATGTGGGTGCCAGTCGCGTCCCCGAATTGGGTCGTGACAACAAATCATAAACCAGAATGAAAGATATTTGTACATGGGGAATAGAGTGAAGGCTCCAGTTAAAGCTAAAGGAA
The DNA here is from genome assembly GCA_027705065.1 of Solanum peruvianum. NCBI lineage: Eukaryota > Viridiplantae > Streptophyta > Magnoliopsida > Solanales > Solanaceae > Solanum > Solanum peruvianum. The sequence continues at coordinate 31,952,851 of JAKWJD010001761.1, read as the reverse complement.
CTTACCGTTTGATCCTTGATACTGGACGACACTTAGATTTACTTGAAACTTGTTATGTACCTTCTCTTTTGAGAAAATTAATTTCTTTGTCTACGTTGGATAAGACAGAATACTCTTTTAATTTCGATAATGGATGTTTTAGTTTGTTTAAACATAATTATCTCATTGGTACTGACACTCTTTGTGATAACTTATACAAACTGAATCTTGATAGTCTATTTTTCAAAACGCTCTTAACTCTGCATCATAATATTGGAACCAAATGAAGTTTGATGAATGAACAATCTGCTTTCTTATGGCACAAACGTTTAGGTAACATATCCAAAGAAAGATTAGAAAAATTAGTTAAAAATGAAATTCTTTTAAATTTGAATTTTACAGACCTTAACATTTGTGCAGATTGTATTAAAGGAAAACAAACAAGACACACAAAGGAAGGAGCCACAAGAAGCACACAACTTCTTGAAATTACACGCACTGATATATGTGGTCCTTTTGATATTACATCTTTCAGTAAAGAAAAATATTTTAACACTTTTATTGATGACTTTTCGTGTTATGGATATGTCTATTTGTTGCATGAAAAATCTCAAGCGATAAATGCCTTAGAGGTCTTTATTACTGAGGTTGAAAGACGACTAGATAGAAAGGTGAAAAATTATAAAATCAGATAGAGGTGGTGAATATTATGAAAGATATGATGAAAATTGACAACTTCCAGGTTCATTTGTTAAATTCCTCGAAAAACATGGCATATGTGCTCAATACACAATGCCTGGAACACCACAACAAAATGGTATAGCAGAAAGGTGTAATCGTACATTAATGGACATGGTTAGGAGTATGTTAAGTAATTCATCTATTCCTCTTTCATTGTGGATTTATACTTTAAGGACTGTCGTTTACTTACTTAATAGGGTTTCTAGTAAAGCAGTCTCAAAGACTCCTTTTGAACTATGGACTGGTAGGAAACCTAGTTTAAGAAACCTGCATGTTTGGATTTGCCCGACAGAAGTTAGAGTTTATAACCCACAAGAAAAAAAACTGGATTCAAGAACAATCAGTGTTTCTTCACTGGTTATCCAGAAAAATAAAAAAATTATAGATTTTACTGTCCTAATCACAGTATAAGAATAGTTGAAACCGAAAATGCTAGGTTAATTGAGAATGGTGAAATTAGTGGGAGTGAAGAACCACGTAAAGTGGAAATTAAAGAAGTTAGGATGAGGGTTTCTCTACCTTATACTTCGTTTAAAGATGATGTTCCTAAAGTTGTTGCACAACCTAAAAATCATCAAGAACAACAAATTGATGCTCATGTTAATCTCAATGAAGCAATAATTAATGAACCTACAGTAGATGTACCATAAGAAGTAGCATTAAGAAAATTTCAAAGACAAAAGAGACCTGTTATTTCTTATGACTATTTGGTATATTTATACGAGTCAGAAATTGACTTAGGAATTGATAAAGATCCAGTTTTATTTTCCCAAGCTATTGAAAATAATAATTTTGATAGATAGATAAATGCTATGAAAGATGAGTTGAAATCTATGAAACAAAATGAAGTATGGGACCTTGTTGAATTACAAGAAGGTTGCAAAACATTTGGGTGTAAATGGGTCTTTAAGACCAAACATGACTCAATTGACAACATCGAACGTCACAAGGTCAGACTTGTTGCAAAAGGTTTCACTCAAAAGGATGACATCGACTATAAAGAAACATTTTCACCTATTTCAAGAAAGATTCACTCAAAATTATAATGGCTTTAGTAGCTCATTATGATTTAGAGCTATATCAAATGGATGTGAAAACAATCTTTGTGAATGAAAATTTGAAGGAAGAAGTTTATATGAATCAACCTGCGGGGTTCTCTTGTAAAGGAAAGGAACACATGGGTGTAAACTTAAGAAGTCATTATACGAACTTAAACAACCTTCTCGACAATGATATCTTAAGCTTAATGAAACTATTGTCACTTTTGGATTTAAGAAAAACATTGTTGATCGGTGTATATATCAGAAGATTAGTGGGAGTAAGTTAATTATGTTAGTCCTATATGTTGATGACATCTTGCTTGCTACTAATGATATTTGTTTGTTGCATTATACCAAGAGATATTTATCTAAAAATTTTGAAATGAAAGATATGGGAGAGGCATCTTGTGTGATTGGAATATAAATATTTCGAAATAGATCACAAGGATTATTACATTTGTCTTAGAAAGCCTATATTGATAGTTTTAGAGAGATTTTGAATGAAAAAATGCTCATCCATCCCGTTCCAATTCAGAAAGGAGATAAAATTAGCCTCAATCAATGTCCAAAGAATGAATTGAAACATAAGCAAATGAATGATATTCCTTATGCATCAATAGTTGGGAGTCTAATGTATGCCCAAATTGGAATGTTGGGTCGTTATCAAAGTAATCAAGGATTACATCACTGAAAAGTTGCGAAGAAAGTGTTGCAATACTTGCAAGGAACTAAAGATCATATACTCACTTATAGAAGATCTGATCATCTTGATGTGATTGGATATTCAAAATCAGATTACGCTGGTTGTGTGGATACACTAAAATCCATATTTGGGTATTTGTTCCTATTAGCTGGAGGAGCAATATCATGGAAGAGTGCGAAACAGTCTGTTATAGTTGCATCCACTATGGAAGCTGAGTTTGTGGCAATCTTTGAGGCCACAGTTCAGGCTAATTGGCTGCGGAACTTTATTTCAGAACTTGGACTAGTTGATAATATTTTGTAACGACCTGTTTAGTCGTTTTGAGCAGCAGATTTTATTTCTGGAAAACTGGCTGAGACGACGGACCCCACGACGGACCGTCATGGGCACGACGGACCGTCGAGGGTGTCTCGTTTCAAAACACTTAGAAATTAGAAATTTGGGTGCTGAAATCGACTCTCTGAACTTTGTGACGGAATGGCAGGACGGACCGTCACAGGCGTGACGGACCATCAGAGATTCTTTAGTGGAAATTGAGTCTCTGAACTCTGTGACGGACCTGCAGGACGGACCGTCGCAGGCACGACGGGCCATCACAGGTTGCGTAATCCCAGTCTGGGTCGGATTTCTTTAAATGTTTTAAGGACGTTTTTGACTATTCCTGCTTTAATTATAAAGTTAGTGGGTTAATGTTAATAAGTCTAATTACTTGGGGGTTAAAAGAGGTAACCTTGAGTTAATTAGTGGGTCATATTGTCATCTTTTATACTTAATTATATGCTAATTAGGGTTAAAGAAAGAGGGTTTGAATAAGAAAATTGAAAGAGCAGAGGGAGGGAGAAAACGAACGAACAGGGAGAGAAGAAGAACAAAGCCTTGGGAAATTGCTTGCTTGATCAAAATTCTTCGGTAGAGGTAGGTTATGGTTTTGATACTATTCGTAGTAAACTCTTAATAGCGAATGATATGTATTGGTAGTATTGTAAACCCCTCTATATGCTTAACTGTATGTTTGAATGAATGTAATTATATAATTGTGATGAAATAAGCATGATGAAGCTATTGAATCCTAAATCTTGAAAGAAAAACCCTAATCTACTTTGTTAATGATGATGCCTTAGTATAAAAGAAGGCCTTGGTGAACTAAAGTAATGAGATTGATGATGCCTTGGTATAAGAGAAGGCTTGATGAATTGATTAGAATGAGATTAGTAGATCGGAGGTCACGTTCCGACACATAGAAAGGGATCGGGTGTCACGAACCGAAACGTAGAATTAGGGATCGGAGTGTCACATTCTGACACATAGAATTAAGGGATCGGGTGTCACGAACCGACACGTAGAATTAGGGGATTGGAGTGTCACGTTCCGACACATAGTATTAGGGGATCGGGTGTCACGAAAACCGACACGTAGAAGAAATTAGGGGATCGGAGTGTCACGTAACCGACACAGTAGTAGGGGAGCGGAGTGTCACGTACTGACACAAGAGGAAGAAAGATAATGAATCTTGAAAGATGTTAATATACTCAATCTAATGAACCTAATTCCCAATAAGTATGGTATTGAGTCTTGAGTCCTCATGGATGAACTTGGTAATACTTATTGATGATTATAGTACTTGTTGTTGCTACATGTTGAGTATTATAGTTGATTTATGATGTTAACTGATATATACTGTTTTCTATTTTGAGTTGGCCGATGATACCTACTCAGTACTCGTGTTTTGTACTAACCCCTACTTGTATGTTTCTTTCTTTGTATTTGTGGAGTGCAGCAAACGTACCGTCGTCTTCAACTCAACCGCATCTCTAGCCAGTCTTCATTACACCGGGATTCAGGGTGAGCTAATGCTTCTAGCTTGGACTGGATCTTCTTCTTCAAGTCATGATGCCTTGAACTTCCGGCATGGACTAGCTTTTTACTTATTTTCGCTCTCTTAGATACTCTTAGTTTAGTAATTGAGGATAGATGTTCTTGTGATGATGACTTCCAGATTTTGGGGATAATAATAGTTGTTGAGTTTTTAGAAGTTATTAATTGATTTTCATTAATGAGTTTAAGTCTTCCGCACTATATTCTGTTATTACATTGAAATGTTGGGTTTTGTATTGGTTGGTTCGCTCACATAGGAGGGTAAGTGTGGTGCCAGTCGCGGCTCGGTTTTGGGTCGTGACAAACTTGGTATCAGAGCATTAGGTTCGTTGGTCTCATCACATAAGAACGGGTCTAGTAGAGTCTTAAGGAACGGTAGGGGGACGCCTTTACTTTTCTTTGAGAGGCTATAAGACTTTAGGAAAATTCCATTCTTTCTTTCTTTCTTTCGTGCTATTACTTTGATCCAATTGGTATCTAGGTGATACAGATTGGTATCTGACCATCTTCATTCTATTTCGCAGATGGTTAGAACTAGAGCAACGACAGCACCAACACCAACACCGGCAAGACAAGATGCGTCTGAGCAAGCCACTGGGGCTGTAGCTCGGAGAGGAGTAGTGGCGAGAGGCCGTGGAAGAGGCCGTGGGAGGACGTCCTCTAGAGGAAGAGGACAAGCTCCTAGCCCACCTAGTACTAGAGCGGTGACTCCTCCACCCACTGAGGAAGTGGTAAGAGAGGGTGAGGAAGGGGAGAATGAACAAGTGCAGAGTGAGGGATTGCCAGGCACCTCCAGTGTTTTCTGCACCAGCACCTCAGGTTCCGGAGGTACAACATGCGGCTACTGTGGCTCCCCGCATGGATGCCTCATTGGAAAAAGGCACGTTTCCTCGTCTGACTACAGGGCCTATAATGACAAACGATCAGCATGAACTTTTCAGTAAGTTCTTGAAATTGAAACCTCCAGTCTTCAAGGGTGCGATCGAGGATTGAGGATGCTACGATTTTCTGGTTGACTGTCATGAGATACTACACAAGATGGGTATAGTAGAACGGTTCGGTGTTGAGTTCGTGTGAGTTATCAGTTCAAGGGAAACGCCAAAATGTGGTGGCGGTCACAATGTTGAGTGTCAACAAACAGAGGCACCACCTATGACTTGGGCATCATTCTCTAGCTTGTTTATGGAGAAGTATATCCCCGGACTTTGAGGTATAGGAAGAGGGATGAGTTCTTGAGCCTAGAGCAAGGTAGGATGTCGGTTACGGCATATGAGGCTAAGTTTCGTGCATTATCCAGGTATGCACCCAACTTTGTTTCAGTCCACAAGACGGATTCGCCGTTTTGTGAAGGGGTTGAGGCAGAATTGCGGATTTCAGCCTTACAGGTAGCGGCTACGGCAAAATCCTTCCAAGAAGTGGTAGACTTCATGATAGAGGTGGAAGGATGTGAACAGATGACTTCACCACGACATCGACATCAAAAAGGTTTCAAAAGGGAGGTGAGTTTAATGGTTCTTACTCCAGAGGGCAAGGCTCAGGAGGTTACTCGGTCCGACCAATTCAGTCTTCGCTACAGACTGTAGTTGGGGTCCACCTCAGACGGTCAACACTTCTCTGAGAGACCTATGCTTGACTCCAGAGAGTGTTATGGATGTGGGGAGACTGGGCATATTAGGAGGAATTGTCCAAAACAGAGTTACAGTTCCCAATAGCTAGAGGTAGAGGTGGTCATGGTAGAGGCCGTTATTCTGGAGGACATGGTGGTCGAGGTAATGGTTGGTCACCAAAACGGCCGGGGTGATGGGCAAACTGGAGCCACAGCACACCACAACATAGAGGCAACGGACAGACAAGTAATGGGGCCCATTGTTACGCTTTCCCTGGGAGATCTGAAGCGGAGACATCTGATGCTGTCATCACAGGTAATCTTTCGGTTTGTGATTGCATGGCTTCTGTATTGTTTGATCCTGGATCCACATTTTCTTTGTATCTTCTTCATTTGCTACTGGTCTTAATTACCTTGTGAATTACTTGACATGCCTATCGTGTTTCTACTCCGGTGGGTGAGTCTGTGATAGTTGAAAAAGTATATAGGTCTTGCTTGGTGACTTTTGTGGGGAGCAACACTTATGTAGATTTGGTTATCTTAGAAATGGTTGACTTCGATGTGATTCTGGGTATGACTTGGCTTTCTCCAAATTTTGCAATCTTGGATTGTAATGCTAAAACTGTGACGTAAGCCAAGCCTGGGACAGATCAGTTAGTGTGGGAGGTCGACTACACTTCCACTCCGGTTCATATCATCTCCTTTCTTAGTGCTAAGAGAATGGTTAGTAAGGGGTGTTTAGATTTCTTGGCACATCTCAGGGATGACACTACCCAAGTACCTTCAATTGAGTCGGTTTCGATAGTCCGTGAGTTTCTGGATGTGTTACCTACAGATCTTCCTGGTATTCCACCGGATAGAGATATCGATTTTTGCATTGATTTGGAACCGGGCACTCGCCCCATTTCTATACCCCCTTATAGAATGGCACCCGCGGAATTAAGAGAGTTAAAGATCCAACTTCAAGAGTTGTTGAGCAAAGGCTTTATTAGACCAAGTGCATCTCCTTGGGGTGCTCCGGTGTTATTTGTGAAGAAGAAGGATGGGAGTTTTCGGATTGCATAGACTACCGGCAGTTGAACAAGGTAACTATTAAGAACAAGTATCCATTCCTCGCATTGATGACTTGTTCGATCAGTTACAAGGTGCTTGTGTCTTCTCTAAAATTGACTTGAGATCCGGTTATCATCAATTGAAAATACGAGCAACGGATGTGCCAAAGACTGCTTTTCGAACTAGGTATGGGCATTACGAATTTGTAGTGATGTCTTTTGGTCTTACGAATGCCCCTGCTGCTTTCATGAGCTTGATGAACGGGAATTTTTAAGCCATATCTGGATCTTTTTGTGATCGTATTTATTGATGATATACTGATATACTCCAAGAGTAAGAAGGAACATGAGGAGCATTTGAGAATGGTATTGGAGTTGTTGAGGAAGAAAAAGCTTTATGCCAAATTCTCCAAGTGTGAGTTTTGGCTAGATTCAGTGTCCTTCTTGGGGCACGTGGTTTCTAAGGATGGAGTGATGGTGGATCCTTCTAAGATTGAGACAGTGAAGAATTGGGTAAGACCTAATAATGTGTCAGAAATAAGGAGCTTTGGTTGTTTAGCTAACTATTACCGTCGATTTGTCAAAGGATTCTCTTCTATTGCTTCCCCATTGACAAACTGACTAAGCAGAATGTTCCATTTGTATGGTCGGATGAATGTGAGGAAAGCTTTCAGAAACTCAAGACCCGTTGACTATGCACCAATCTTACCTGCCAGTGGAGGGTAAGAAACTTCATCGTTGTATTGTGATGATCCTATTCTGGTTTGGGTGCAGTGATAATGCAAGAAAAGAATGTGATTGCTTATGCTTCGAGGCAATTAAAGGTACATGAACGTAACTATCCGACCCATGATTTGGAGTTGGCTGCCGGGTAGTATTTGCACTAAAGCAATGGAGACACTATTTGTATGGGGTAAGTGTGAAGTCTATACGGATCATCGTAACCTACAGTATGTCTTCACTCAAAAGGATTGAATTTGAGACAGAGGAGATGGAGGAACTACTGAAGGACTACGATGTATACTATTCTGTATCATCTGGGAAGGCTAATGTTGTGGCAGACGCCCTAAGTAGAAAGGCAGGAAGCATGGAAGTCTAGCTCATTTGCAAGTTTCTAGACGCCCGTTGGCTAGAGAAATCCAAAACTGGCTAATGCTTTATGAGGACTAGAAGTAAATGAGAAGGGAGGATTTTTGGCTGTGTGAGGCGAGATCTTCTTTTCTTGACAAGATCAAGGGAAAATAGTTTGATGATGAGAAACTAGGCGAATCGGGATATGGTGTTGCGAGGAGAGGCTAAGAGCACTAATTGAAGAAGGTGTTTTGAGGATTAAGGGAAGGGTATGTGTGCCCCGTGTTGATGATTTGATCCACACCATCCTCACAGAGGCTCATAGTTCCGGATATTCTGTACATCCTTATGCAACCAAGATGTACCGTGACCTAAAACAACACTTTTGGTGGAGTAGAATGAAGCGTGACATCGTGGATTTTGTTGCCAAATGTCCAAATTGTCAGCAAGTAAAGTATGAACACCAGAGGCCCGGAGGAACACTTCAGAGAATGCCCATTCCTGAATGGAAGTGGGAGAGAATTGCAATAGACTTCGTGATTGGTCTTCCAAAGACATTGGGTAAGTTTGATTCCATTTGGGTAATTGTGGACAGATTAACTAAGTCCGCTCACTTCATTCCGGTCAAGGTGACCTACAATGCAGAGAAGTTAGCCAAAATCTACAAATCTCATCTCAAAATCGTTCGATGCATGGAGTTCCACTTTCCATCATATCAGATAGAGGTACGCAGTTTACTTCTAAGTTTTGGAGAACATTGCATGCGGAATTAGGTACTAGGTTGGACCTTAGTACTGCGTTTCACCCTCAGACTGATGGTCAGTCTGAGCGAACGATTCAAGTGTTGGAGGATATGCTTCGTCCATGTGTGATAGAATTGGTGGTCATTGGATAATTTCTTACCCTTAGCGGAGTTTTCATACAATAATAGCTATCACTCCAGTATTGATATGGCTCCATTGAAGCATTGTATGGGAGGAGATGTAGGTCTCCCATTGGTTGATTTGATGCATTTGAGGTTAGACATTGGGGTACTGAATGTTGAGGGATTCAATGGAGAAGGTGGAATCTATTCAGAAAGCTTTTAGCGGCTCAAAGTAGGCAAAAGGAATATGCGGATCGAAAGGTTAGAGATTTGGAGTTTATGGAGGGTGAGCAAGTCTTGCTGAAGGTTTCGCCATGAAAGGGGTGATGCGTTTGGTAAAAGAGGTAAGCTAAACCCAAGGTATATTGGACCATTTGAAGTACTTAAGCGACTAGGGGAGGTTGGCTTATGAGTTAGCCTTGCCTCCAGGGCTGTCTGGAGTGCATCCGGTATTTCATGTGTCTATGTTGAAAAGATCATGGGGATGGAAACTACATCATTCGTTGGGATTCGGTTCTGCTTAATGAGAATTTGTCTTTGATGAGGAGGGAGTGTTGCCATTCTAGATAGGAAATTCGCAAGTTGAGGTCGAGGGAGATTGCATCCATCAAAGTTCAATGAAGAATCGACCAGTTGAAGAAGCCACTTGGGAGAAGGAGGCTGATATGCGAGAAAGATACCCACACCTGTTTACAAATTCAGGTACTCCTTCTCGCCCTTGTTTTTCTTCTTGTGATCGTTCAGAGGAGACGATGGGTAAAATTGGTATCTATTGTAACGACCTGTTTAGTCGTTTTGAGCAGCAGATTTTATTTCTGGAAAACTGGCTGAGACGACGGACCCCACGACGGACCGTCATGGGCCACGACGGACCGTCGGGGGTGTATCGTTTCAAAACACTTAGAAATTAGAAATTGGGTGCTGAAATCGACTCTCTGAACTTCGTGACGGAATGGCAGGACGGACCGTCACAGGCGTGACGGACCGTCACAGATTCTTTAGTGGAAATTGAGTCTCTGAACTCTGTGACGGACCTGCAGGACGGACCGTCGCAGGCACGACGGGCCGTCACAGGTTGCGTAATCCCAGTCTGGGTCGGATTTCTTTAAATGTTTTAAGGGACGTTTTTGACTATTCCTGCTTTAATTATAAAGTTAGTGGGTTAATGTTAATAAGTCTAATTATTTGGGGGTTAAAAGAGGTAACCTTGAGTTAATTAGTGGGGTCATTATTGTCCTCTTTTTACTTAATTATATGCTAATTAGGGTAAAAGAAAGAGGGTTTGAATAAGAAAATTTGAAAGAGCAAGAGAGGGAGAAAACGAACGAACAAGGAGAGAAGAAGAACAAAGCCTTAGGAAATTGCTTGCTTGATCAAAATTCTTCGGTGGAGGTAGGTTATGGTTTTGATACTATTCGTAGTAAACTCTTAATAGCGAATGATATGTATTGGTAGTATTGTAAACCCCTCTATATGCTTAATTGTATGCTTGCATGAATGTGATTATATAATTGTGATGAAATAAGCATGATGAAGCTATTGAATCCTAAATCTTGAAAGAAACCCTAATCTACTTTGTTAACGATGATGCCTTAGTATAAAAGAAGGCTTGGTGAACTAAAGTAATGAGATTGATGATGCCTTGGTATAAGAGAAGGCTTGATGAATTGATAGAATGAGATTAGTGGATCGGAGTGTCACGTTCCGACACATAGAATTAAGGGATTGGGTGTCACGAACCGACACGTAGAATTAGGGGATCGGAGTGTCACGTTCCGACACATAGAATTAAGGGATTGGGTGTCACGAACCAACACGTAGAATTAGGGGATCGGAGTGTCACGTTCCGACACATAGTATTAGGGGATCGGGTGTCATGAACCGACACGTAGAAGTAGGGGATCGGAGTGTCACGTACCGACACATAGTAGTAGGGGAGCGAAGTGTCACGTACCGACACAAGAGGAAGAAATATAATGAATCTTGAAAGATGTTAATATACTCAATCTAATGAACCTAATTCCCAAATGAGTATGGTATTGAGGCTTGAGTCCTCATGGATGAACTTGGTAGTATTTATTGATGATTATAGTACTTGTTGTTGCTACATGTTGAGTATTATAGTTGATTTATGATGTTAACTGATATATACTGTTTTCTATTTTGAGTTGGCCGATGATACCTACTCAGTACTCGTGTTTTGTACTGACCCTTACTTGTATGTTTCTTTCTTTGTATTTGTGGAGTGCAGCAAACGTACTGTCGTCTTCAACTCAACCGCATCTCTAGCCAGTCTTCATTACACCGGGATTCAGGGTGAGCTAATGCTTCTAGCTTGGACTGGATCTTCTTCTTCAAGTCTTGATGCCTTGAACTTCCGGCATGGACTAGCTTTTTACTTATTTTCGCTTTCTTAGATACTCTTAGTTTAGTAATTGAGGATAGATGTTCTTGTGATGATGACTTCCAGATTTTGGGGATAATAATAGTTGTTGAGTTTTTAGAAGTTATTAATTGATTTTCATTAATGAGTTTAAGTCTTCCGCACTATATTCTGTTATTACATTGAAATGTTGGGTTTTGTATTGGTTGGTTCACTCACATAGGATGGTAAGTGTGGGTGCCAGTCGCGGCTCGGTTTTGGGTCGTGACATATTTCCAAACCGCTGAAAATTTATTGTGATAATACTGGAAGTCTTCTTCTCTAAAAATGATAAGTATTCTAAGGGCGCCAAACATATGGAATTGAAATACTTTTCAGTTAAGGAAGAAGTCCAGAAACATAAAGTGACAATTGAACATATTAGCATCAAACT